>CM024618.1:34264886-35464886 GCA_014182575.1 Eucalyptus decipiens | reverse complement strand
AGGAAACAATTAAGGAATTCTAATGCAATAGACTTGAGAATTTGACTAGGAATCGGCTTCTCGACCGTGTTCATCTTTAAAAGTCATTACGGCACAGTTAAAAATCAATTTGAAATTAGAGATAAGTCGGTTTGACTGAGATGTATAACCAATCATGAGTGACACTACTAAATTGAAAAATTCTCATCGGCCGGCATGAGACTGATTTTCTTATTGTTTTGGTACCATGTGTCCATATATGAGTCCTCGGGATTTTCACGACAACATAGAGTCGCCAATGAGTCGAGTGGGTTCATTGTGGCTCGAAAAAAATCGATCACGGGCCATTTGCACTTAAAAATTTCTGAAAGTTATCCGGTAGCCTAAGTCACGTCAAAAACACGCCAAGTGGAAATTAACTGCGAATTCAAATCCGATTTCAGAAATTGAAGTTTATGTCATATCACAATAAATTCTAGGATTGTCGACTCAGTCTCAGAAAAGTTTTTTTGAAACCCGAGAGTTTTTGAGAAAAAGTCATCGTAAGACCCTTTTTGTGTTGAAAAAGTCGAGGATTATTTTTTATCGCAAATTTAGGAAGCATGATGGATATATGGGTAAGGAAAAATATCGATTTGATCGATGGAGGGTCAATTGAAATTTTTGAAGCCAAGTGAGATTGAATTAAGTAACAAATCAAGTCCAATTGAAGCCAAAGCCCCTCAAATTCGTGTGCTCCCTTGCCCCTAGCCATTTTGGACCATTTGACATGTCCAAGAAGAAACCTTAGTGGCCTAATGGAGGCCAAGGGAGTATGCATGGCTTAGGATGGTTAAAGGAGACAGTTATGTGGAAGATAAGGGCAAGTGGAGCCCCTTGGTCCCCCTCATCTCTATCCTCTCCCTCACCTCAATTGGCAGTTTCTTCTCTCCCCTTCCTCTCCATTTTCGAACCACCAGCAGTAAGAAGGACCATCGGAGCAGCTAGTAAGCCGCTAGTCGCGCCACCGCCTCGCCGCTCGCTGCCTCCCGCCGACCTATTGCTGCTCCGCCTCCACCGTGTGACTCACGCCATCCCATCCTTCTGCCGTGTGTCCCAGCAGTCCCTCTGAGCAACCCAAGCCACCATCGAAGCTCCCATCACCGCCGGTTTGCCCCGATTTGGCCTCCTCAACTCATCCCAATCCATTGCCGCCTCAACCAACACCAAACCAGCTTTAACTCCTTCTATTTTGCAGCTAGAACAGAGGAGAATTTTGTGGGTTTCCAACAGGTTTCCAGCAGGTTTCTAGGCTCAATTTGAGGTGGTTCTAAGCCTCAAAACCTAGGCCCGCTTTGAGGAGAATTGGTCCCCATTGCATTCTCGACGTTTCGATCCAAACCGTTTGTTAAACAGGTGAGTTTTACTCACTAATCCTCACTTAGTTTGCTAATGATGCTTATGGGTTGATTAGATTTAATTAAGTGCAATTAGGTGAATAGATTAGATTAAAATAATTAAATTAGGGATGTACCTATGCATGTTAGGCAAATGGTTAGTGTAATTAACAAGAAAATATGCTATAATATTTATTGCACGAATCTCGGGATTTTTTTCTGGTTCTATTTCAGAGTCCAATTAGGTATTACGGGCCTAAGTTGGATTTATTGCTATTTAATAATTAATTTTTGTAATTAATTAATTATTTATTTATTTTCCGAAAATTAGACCGGAATAGCCGACGATCGGAATTTTGTGCTGATTGTCATGGTGCTCTTTGTTTATTTATTCGACTACCTGATTGTGCAAATTGAATGAAATTGTGATGGTGGGTAATTATTCTAATTATGGAAAATTGTGGTACTGAGTCAAAGAATGTACGTGGCTCAGAGACCAAAGGTGTCATCCTAGAGAATGCATGTAGCTTGAAGATACGTGGGTCGAAGACCAGAGTGTCGTCCTAGAGAATGCACGTGACTCGTTAATTAAATACATCACCTTTGAATAGTACGTGGCTCGGTGATTAGTCGGTCAACAAGCGAGCCACCGCCGTTGCCACTTGGCAGCACCTGCGTTTCAAGCGGAGTTGAAGACAGCCGAAGGAAGCCGCATGTTCCACCGAGAACTGCTGTCCACCGAGCTTCCATCTTCAACGCCCGAAGTCCTCCTCCGAAGCCAGGAGAATGTCCATTCAGCCACTGATTTCATCCCTGCAGAACCGATTATGTGGCTCGGTGATTTGATATATCGCCTTTGAGAATGCACGTGGCTCGGTAATTAAGTACGTCGCCTTAGAGAATGCACGAGGCTGGGTGATTAGACATGTCACCTTAAAGAATGCACGTGTCTCGGTGACGAAGTATGTCACCTTAGAGAATGCATGTGGCTCGGTGACTAGATATACTATCTTGGAGATCGTATAGTATGGTTTGAAATGACCGGGGAATGGTCTGTTTGACATGTAATCGACTAGGTCGATTAATCGATGGTTAGATCCAATTGAGTGAATTGATGTGATTGCTGTATTTTTCAAATATACTAACTTGTAGGAAAAAAATTGAGGCCAAGGCAAGTCCTCTGACCCATGTGTGCTTAAGCAGCCCATAGTGTATTGATTTTCTAATCGGGTCTTAGAAGGGTAGAACTCGCTAAGATGTAGTCTCACCCCGTTGTGGGATAACATTTCAGGTCCCTAGATTGTAGCACCTCCACCTCCTCGTCCCCCTATGCATTTTGGCATCCCCGAAGATATCTTAGAGATAGCATACCACTTCCATGTACACTCTCACCCAGTAGGACTAGAGTATGTGCTGGTTAAGTCCACTGTCTAAGTTGACGTGGGTCAGGACGCCCTGAGGCCCCACGAGTATCGATCATGGTACTATCACTACCACGATGGGCGAAGAGAGGGTCCCATACCAAAAGGTGATGTGCCTATGTAAGTCCTAGAAGAGGCGTTCGGAGAAGGTACGGTAGATCATAAGAATGGGACGGTAATAGAGGCCAAGGATCCCAAGCTCGAGGGCGATCCTGAGACACCAGTATACTTAGTCGGGGGTGATAACTAGAGTGAAGAAGAATTGGAGATAGTTGAGCAAGTTGAGGGATCGAAGGAGGATCAGGAGTGGGAAGAGCTTGAGGAGGAGCCCATGGAGGAGGAACCAAAGGAGGATATGGATATGGAAGACCCAGCTGAGGAGCCCGAAGAAGAAGAAGCCTGAAGAGGAGGAACCAAATGAAGAATCGGAAGAGGAGGATCCAGAGGATGATCCCGAGGATGATCCAGATGAGGATTGAGACCTCACCCTATTTTTCAAACCCCGGGTCTTGAACCATTGTATAATAGATCAAACTTCTATGAATAGTATTATATTATATACTATGAAGTTTGCTTTGTATAAAAGTGTGGTTGTGATTTTTCAGTTGTGAAAAATATGACCATACTTTTCTATCCCATTGTTTTATTGTCTGAGGATTATTTATATGATTCCGCTTGCGTATTAAAATAAAAGGTCGGCAATGCATCATGAGATGTTGCTATTAATCGACCATATGAAGGATGGACACGCATTTGAGGATCAGGGCGTGACAGTCCAACTAGAATAAATAATTTCCATATGGTAAAAACTAGGGGCGAGCACTGGCCTCGAGGTTGAACTAGAAACCAGACCAAACTGGCTGGTTCTAGGTGGTTCCTGCGGGAATAATTGGTTTAGTTCATAGTTTCAAATCTTTAAAATCGGGAATAATTGGTTCGGTTCTTTGTTTCTTGAGGACAAATCGGACTAAACCAGCCCGGCACTCAAATTGAGATTTTAGCGACTAGGTTATCTCTAGTTTGAAGCTCTTTAGGACAAATTGTTGCCGTCTTTATTTATTTGCCGTGTTTTACGATTATGGCATGCTCTAATAAAGTACAGTTTAGCTTTCATGGATCAGACCAACCATAGCAAGATTCTTATGTCTTAATAAGATCATTGCCTCGGTTTCATCACTCTCCAGTAGCTCGGGGATAGGGGGTATCGGTGTTTTAATGGTGTTTTGAATCTTCTGTATTATCGATCAATCTACAAGAAGGTGGTCCATTGGCTTGGATGATCTCTCAAGTAATGATTGATTGACGCTTCCTCAGACGACTGGTGAAGTCGATTATGCTGGGCTTGGAGGGCGAGAATGAAATCAACATCGCCTTCCCAACATGAGCTGTGATGCTTGATGGCCCACGCTCTCGTTTTCCATGGCGGAAAATATGGTCCCGACGATGACACACTTTTTTTTTTTTTTTTTTTTTTTTATCATAACACAACCTTTCGTGGAAGCCGACAACAAAGTGGCTGAGAGGGAGAGGGTGAGAGAGAGAGTGCACATTTACGTGCACTCAGGGGTTGTTGTTCTTGCTTTCATTTCATATCCAAGTGCTAAGGCTGCGTTTGGTTCAGCATTTGCAAGGGGCTTTGAGTCCAATGCAAATGCTGAAAGCACAAAGCTATTTGGGGAAATGCAATTGTGTTTGGTAAAAAAAATTTGCAAATAGACTTTAAGTTGAATGTGCGTTTGGCAAAAAAACTTTCGTAATGGGCTTTGATTGGTATAATATATGTATATATCTATCTTTTTTTTTTTTTTTGAAAATTGAACTAAACCCTTCGCCGGATCCGGCGAAGGGCTATGGCCGCCGGCAAGCCAAATCTAGTGCCGGCGGCCTTCGGCTAAGGTGCCCGAGGTCGGGGACCTCCGGCGAGGTTCGCACAACCCAGCCTCCGGCGAGGGTCGCTCGATGTAGGGGTCGCGTGGCCCCTGGGTCGAGCGACCCTTGCTGAGGGTCGCTTGAGGTCAGGCAACCTCTAGCAACCCTCGGCTGGGTTGCGCAACCCTCGTTGGAGGTCGCCTGACCTCGGGAGACCCTCATTGGAGGTTGCCCGACCTCAGGTGACCTAGCCAATGGCCACCGATGCCAGATCTAGCTCGCCGGCGGCCGTAGCTCTTCGCCGCTCTGGCGAAGGGCTACCTCCTTTTTCAATTAAAAAAAAAAAGAATTAAGGGCAAAATCGAAAATATGAAGAATTAGTGAGGGTAATTTTGGAAGGGAAAAAATAATTTCAACATTCGACGAAATGCTAAAAGCCCAAAGCTAGTCCCTACTAGCTTTGGGCTTTCAATATTTTGAAGGCAAGTTGAAAGCTGAAAGCTGAAAGCTGGTTTCAAAGTTGAACCAAACAGTCCAGCATTTCCCCAAAGGGCTTTCAGGCCTGAAAGCCCCTTGGAAACGCTAAACCAAACGCAGCTTAAGTTAAGTCTCCTCGATCACTTATAAGCAAAATATATTGGCAAGCTTCCTGCTTACGATGTTCTTCGTGGTCACTGTACGTCATACATTATCCAAGTTCTATTGACATCAGCAGAGAAGCATCGTCATTTATCCATCTGTTTTTTCTTCCGGTGACAATCGGACTTATGATATTGTTCCAGCACTCAATTTATTATTGTTTGCGTTAAGAGTGATGGTCCTCTCATCCTATATTTGGATATTCCTACACATGTCAAATACTAATTGCCTTTCTATCATAGCAACTACGCAGCTTAAGCTTGACAATGAGATTTATACGCTCTTTATATTCTTTCAATTATCAATTTAAGCTTTTGGATTAAATTTTCTAATTTGGTAGCGGAACTTTTGTTATCTGAAAAGCGCCCAACGGGCCTATCCCTTGATGGTCGTAGCAACCTCAGCCACACCGGTCGCCTTTATCACCACTCGCAGCTATCCTTCAACAAATCCGCAGCCTTTGGATATTATTTTGAGACTCTCCTGCATAATTCTTATCTGTACCAATGTATTTTATTTTCTGCTTTAATAATTGATTATCATAATGGGGTTTGTTAATGTTAACTGATCAAAAGAGTAGTATATAGAAAATATCGTAACATGTTGCCAAAATTAGTTTATAGCATCACCAATATATTACGTAATGAAGTGTAAAAAGAGGGTAAAATAAACAATGCCACGGTAATAATTTTAGAAATTTTTACCTGCTTACTGTTATCCTTCGATCATTTTCCGGCCTTCTATTGGGAAAGAGCATTCTACATGCCCAAAAAACAAGAACAGTTAAATCTCTCCAGCAAACTTCAGAAAACAGCCGAAATGACCCTCCTTTCTCGCTAAAAGGTCGATTGGAACGACTCATGTTAGACATTTTTGCACATTTTTGCTAAGAACAAAAAAACAAACCCATGAAATTACACAATCAGCATTTTATTATTCACACGCAATTGTTGTTAATATACAAAATACCACGATCCTGACATAATCATTAAAAAAAAAGAAAAAAAAAAGAAGACATAACAAGAAATCAGGATAATGGATGAAATTATGGTTAGACATTATGTAACTTGACATATGAAATTTACAATCAAATTTTAACCATTTTTTTCACAAATTCCATTTGTTTGATGAAAATTGAATGATTTAAAAACTAGATCTACACTTTAAGACATCTTTAAAAGTAAAGTTTAAAGATATATAAAAATAGTGACACAATGTTTCTTGATTTGTCTATCTGAACAAAAATTCTTGGCATAGAATTAGATAACGTTCTCGTCCAATAAAGTACGTTTTTTTTTTTTTTTTTCTTGCTGGGGGCCGAAAGTTTTGTTAAATTCACAACCATAAACAAAGAGAGCAGTAATCGGGCTAGTCAAGCAATTCACAATCTACTTTCCAAGATGCCAAACCAAATCGAACTTTGAGGCAAAATCTTTGAAGCCAAATGCATTTTGAATGATCAATGCTGACCATTTCTTTCCATATGCACATATTAACAGCATAGGCAAGATTTGATTCTATACTCTGTTTGTTCGGTAGAAAATAAATAATTTAAAAATATTTTACTAAAAATAGTAATTATATATTACTTGAAATAATTAGTAAAAGAAATTTTTTTATTATTGCCTATAATTAATGTTTATGAAATTTTTTTCGTTTTTTTTATTTTTATAAGTGATATAAATAATCATTTTTTAGAAAATATTTTCTAAATCCTTCACTTTTTGCAAACAAACGGAATTTGATTAGGATCGGCTGATCCATCAAGATTGTCTTGTGACCTCAGCTGAGCTGGACTTGAAATATAATCATGTTTTTTTTTTGGTTGGTTGGGAGAAATATGATCATGTTCACATTCACAAAATGAACCGATTCTTGATGACCGGCACTCCCGTGATCCACGTTAGAAAGTCTTGATTTTCCATGGCCTACGACACACGTTTTCCTATTGTCCGAAAAAGTAGTGAAGAAAAAAAGTGGCTTTTGAAAAAGTGACAGTGCTTGTCAAAAAAAAATAAAAAAGTGACAGTGCAGAACACGGCGGTCGTCGTTGACCAGACAACAGCTTTGTTTATTTCACGTTAGAGAGTACAAATTTACTATAATGTTAGCTTGGTTCCAGAAATTGGTTCCACGTTACCCATTAGTTACGACAAACATTAAATATAATTTGCGCGTCAGTAATCAAATAATAAAATAAAAAAAATAAAAGAATAAATAGAATACTAGATTAAGTGATTTGATTAGGGTAACTGATTCCACGAGAAAGGTACCACATGATTCTATTATTGATTAAGTAATAAAATGGACATTAAAACCGTACTTTAATCAGCCAAATGCTGTTGGTATTTCTCAGTCCCCAATTCCATTGTTTAGTCCTCACGATTCCTCATGAAACTTAATTACCCAATCTCAAAAAGGAATTCATGCAAAAAGTATCTAAAATGTCTTTAACTTATTGCCAATTCAATCCTAACTCTTTTTTTTTTTTTCTCAATTGAGTATAAATATTTTCATATTTTGCCAATTGAACTTACTTGGCAAATTTAGATCAAAATTTGTCAATGTTGGCCATAAATTATTAACTTAAATAGTCGACGCTAACATGGACTATTTTTAATCATATTTCAATATTTCATCAATTTTTTATTTTTCTTTATTTTTCTGTGCTATATTGGGTCATTGCAGTCTTCACAAGCCCACTAGCCATGAGCGCAGGTGAGGTGGCCGTTGCTAGATCTGGCCGAAAAACCACCTTACTCCCAATGGCCCCACTGGCCACGGGCGATCCGCCGCGGGCAAGGCCTCCATGGCCAGCGAGGGTAGCCGGTGAGACCCCAAAAAAGCACAGAAAAAAGGAATATTAAACTCATACCATCCTACAATTTGATTTTGCAAAAATACTAAAACTTTTAGAAAATGTTCATACATATAATATATATGGGATGCTCCTTCCAGCTCTCTCGCTGAATTTTCCAGCTCTCACTCATCCACTCGAAATACATCCGTCCTAAATTACCCCAAAAATATTTGAAAACAATTTTCATCCCGCTCCGAGCAACATCGTACGCATCGAACTCGAGGGCCTCTGATGGTGTCCTTGAAGCCGGATTGCGCTGGGCCGGTGAGGGATGCCTCCAATGCATTGTGCTCCCCTACTCCTCCCCCGCCGGCGACTCTGGTGCCTCCCCCAGGCAACGCCCCGACGGCAACTCCGGTGCCTCCCCCAGGCAACGCCCCGCCAGCGACTCCAGTGCCTCCCCCAGGCAACCCCCCGATGGCGAGTCCTCCCCCGTCATCAAACTCCCCCACTCCGTCGACTAACTCCACATCTCCTCCACCGGCGTCACTGAATGGGGGCTTGCCGCCGTGGAAGCTGGCGCTGATAGTGGGGATTGGGATTGGGGGGCTCATCGTGCTGGTTGGGGTGTGCATATTCGTGATTCTTTATCGAAGGAAAAGGACGCGGCTTGATTCGGGGAGTTGCCCTCCACAGGGGCCTAAAGGTGAGATTTTTAGGCTTGAATGCGGGTTCTTAAAGTTTGTAAATTCTTCGTAATTTTATCGTGTCCAGTTACCAAGGTCCGACTCCTTCTAAGCCATTCTCCATAACAAAAACGTGTTTAGTAAGACCTTTTTCCGTACCATCTCCAGGCATGGAATTAGGCTTTTCACAGAACAAATTCACGTACAAAGAGATAAAAATAGCAACAGATAATTTCTCCAATCTCAACTTACTTGGTCAAGGTGGTTTTGGCTACGTTCATAGAGGAGTGCTTTCGAGCGGGAAAGTAGTTGCAATTAAACAGTTAAAAGCTGGAAGCAGACAAGGGGAGAGGGAATTTCAAGCAGAGATTGACATCATCAGTCGCATCCATCATAGACACCTTGTTTCTCTCATTGGTTACTGCATTTCTGGCGCTCATAGAATTCTGGTATATGAGTTTGTTCCAAATAGCACGTTGGAATTTCATTTGCACGGTGAGTATGACTTCGGAGGAATACATGTGCATCTTTCATCAGATGATGCCCTTTCTAACATCGATCATCTTCTCTCTCTGTTACCTTTTTCCGAGTTCAGACTTGAACTTTTGTCGGTATGTATGGATTCTGACTACTATCAACTTTGATATTCTGTGGTTAATGCCTTTTTTAAGTGCTGCTTGAATAGTGGACTCGATTATATGCTCCCACCATTTTGGAACAAGAGACTTATATAACAAAGCCGCTTATCTGACAAATTGGCAATACGCTGGGATTTTGTTAATTTTCATTTTCGATTAATCAAATTGTTGTCATTTTTTTCAAATGTTGTTGTCCATGACATCGACAACCGCCTCGCCTTTTCTAGGTGTGTGGCAAAAATCCGCTAAAAATTGGAAAAAAGGGGATAAATCTCAGGAGATTTTGGATGAAATCCCATAATAATAAGCTAACTTGATCTCCACTGCAGAACGCATCCATAGGCAACATAAGATGTAAGGTCATTTTGGAGCTCAAAAGCTGATCGAGAACACAATCGTTGTTATAACTGGCAAATATTATTGCAGGAAAGGATCAACCAACTATGACTTGGCCTATAAGGATGAAAATTGCTTTAGGTTCTGCAAAAGGGTTGGCCTATCTGCATGAGGAATGTAAGATTGCTCTTTTAAATCTTATCATTTTAATAAGTTTTGCGGTTTTTCTTTATTGGATTCAGTTCTTAGGTAATCCCAGAATCATTCACCGTGACATCAAGGCTGCTAATATTCTTTTGGAATCCAATTTTGAGGCAAAGGTATGATGTGTGACCGTTTAGCCATTACATGATAATATCAGTCATCTAGGCTGTTTAAGAAATTCACTATCACATTATTTGGTTAGCTCCTCAAGCTAGTGATTTACTTCATATCTCAAAATGCAATTTGCATCCCTCCAACGTCCTTAAAGATCTTTAGGCTGCAAAAGAGGGTTTCTTGATGATATCATATGGAAAACTATCTGTCTTGCAGCTATTTTTGAAGTTGTGATGAATTTTTAATACATAATATTATATATTAGTGTGAAGCTATTTGGATGTGAATTGTAAAAACCAACATATTGACAGGTTGCAGATTTTGGACTTGCAAAGTTAGCTTCTGATGCAGATACTCATGTATCTACTCGAGTAATGGGAACTTTTGGGTAAGGTTGTTTTGCATATAGTTCGTCTAAATTAATACTAATTATTTGAAGAAAAAAAACAAGTGATTTGAACACAATAATAAATAGAATAAGTAAATAAATCGGATACTGACTTTACATGGTTCAGTTTGGTTGGGGGACCTACTCCCTGGGGAGAGCATAATATAATTCCACTATAAAACAAATGATACAACAGTAATTACAAGCATATCAAACACCCTTGAAAAAAAACATCTCAATCTCACAAAGGAATCACAAATCTTACCATAAGATCTATTGACTTCACAACACTTGCAATTTCTTTAGGATGTAATTTACAAGCATGCCGTGCAATTGATTATTACGGCGTGCTAAAGCCAAAATCTACCTTATATATATTTGAATCCAAACTAGAAAAACCCCTTTTAACCGACTCAAACTAGGAAACCTACTTAAATTGGGAGACTACTTGGAACAAATTTTATATATAGGCTCAAATTTGTGACTTACTCTCAACAATATCCATCTTTGCTGGAGACTTGAGCTAAATTAGAACCACTTTGATGGAAATTGACCATCATTACTCTCCCACAACCACTCAGGGCCCACCCGTCATAGGCATCTTCCAAGCCTTAGCCACACTTGAGCTTCATTTAGTGACCTCATCAAGACACCAGCTCTATCTGCAACTTTAATTACTCCATGAGAACATTTTGATATAATCTCCTCAACCACAAATAAAACTAAACCATAGTTGTATTTATATATATGCTAGGAGATCGAACATGCAACTTGTAAAACTTAGCACCTACAACATATGTAGCCTCTACAAGCTTTGCCTTGTTCACGCAAGTACTCACTAGCTTAGGAATTTTTGGTTGCAAATCTACATTGAGCTAAACATCATCCAAATTCATATAAATATTGCCACAATTTCTCATACCTAGTAGTATTAGATACTCGTCAAATATAATTTCTTTGTCAATATTTACCTGACCACACTTTTTTGGGAGTCTAGTATGAAATAGTAGTCAATGGAATCTATTTACCGAATAGTTTGCTGAATTAAGCACATCCACAAGGAATTTCTCTTCATTAACTCGGCAACATTTTTTTTTCACTAACACTAATATGGTGTCTCATTGTACCTTCTTTCATGCATAATTCGTTTAACTATTATGAGCAAAAATCCATGCCACTAGCAGTCTGCATGTATTTCATCGTCTTACCAATTTCCATTTCACTTAGGGCTCTTAACCGTTTGACTTTGACAATAATATCCAACTTTTATCTTAGCACAAACATTCAAATCTTCCTTGATTAGTCATCCACAATTGTCAATGTAAATCGGTACTCTTCCTAAAAGGAAACTACAACGGCTTGCACATATTTAAATGAATTAATTTTGCAATCTCCATGGTTTCTTCACAGTCATACAGAAATGTGGTTCTTGCCATTTGCCTAAGCCATAACACCTACATACATTCAGTCTCTCAGCTACATAACCACAAATCAAATTCTTTTACTCATAACCTTTAAGCATCTCTTTGTAGTGTTCCTTCAATGCATATGGCACTATTCATAACCTCGAACAAATGCATCCAATGCATTACTATCTCCCCTTGATCTCACACAGGCCATAGTGCTTTATTCCTTTTATTATTACCAAAGTACCTCGAACAACCTTCAAAAACTACACTTTTTGAAGTACATCAACACTTAGCTAAATTTAGGGCACGTAAGAAAATCGGGTTTGCTTCAATTTTGGACGGGTTTCACTCAAGTAAATTTTGATTTTAGCAACGCCAACACTCACAACATCACACTTAGCATTATTCCTTAACATCCACGCACTAATAAGAAGTAAACCGTTCATATTTCATGTAGCATTAAATGAGCAACTAGAATCCATAACATACTTATCAAATGACAAATCCTCAGTGACAATCATGACATAATTTGCACTATTCGAGTTATTATAAGCTATTGCAACAATATCATTAGTGGGCTTGACTCTAATTCCTTTACCATTCTCGCTCTTTGTGTTGAGGCCAAAAGCTTCTCTACTCATTCTAGTGTGCTAAACCCAAAACTCACTTCTTTTGTACACACACACATCCAAAGTAGCAAATGCCCTTCAATTGACTAAAATTAGAAAACTCACTCTTAACTAGGAAATTTACTCAAACTAAGAAATCTACTTGGATTAGGTTTCCTTTATGGGTTAAAAATCAAGATATACTCTCAACACCAATGATGGTTAAGTTTATTTATTTCCTCTCTAAGCATATATTGGTTGTATCATCTTTTGCTGATTTTAGTCTACCTAGTGCAGCTACCTGGCTCCAGAGTATGCCTCAAGTGGGTATCTCACTGAGAAATCAAATGTCTTTTCTTTTGGCGTAGTGCTTCTAGAGTTGATAACTGGGCGTCGTCCAGTGAACAGAACTCAAACCTTTGATGAGGATAGCCTGGTCGATTGGGTTAGTACTCTATTTACAACATATTTACTAGCAGCCTATCATTGTTAGTGATCTTATCTAATAGGTTAAAGAACCGATTTCAAGACTCTGAGCATTCATATCCCCCTCCTTTTCATGTTATTTATCCTTTCCCTCTTTCCACCATGAATGCCATCATATAAATTGAATCCTCTAATGAAATTTTAGGCAAGGCCTTTGCTCACAGAAGCATTAGAAGGTGACAAATTTGATGCCATTGTTGATCCAAAATTGAACAAGGACTATGATACCGAGGAATTGACTCGGATGATCGCTTGTGTTGCTGCTTGTGTTGGTCATTCTGCACGACACCGCCCGCCAATGACACAGGTACATCGTCTAGTTGAGAAACCTCTCCCCACCCCCCGTGGGGGGCACAGTGGGAATTGCGGGCATTATAGACATAATTATATGCTCTATTTAGTGATTTTGTTCCTCCTACAAATCACAAGTTGCAGGTTGTTACTTCATTTTGAGCAAGAAAAAGAAAAAGAAAACACTTTAGTGATTTGTTCCACCCACAAATGAAAAGTTGTGAGGGTGTCACTTCATTTGAGCAAGAAAAAGAAAAAGAAAACACTATTTTCAGTGTCTTAATTTGCTGCAACTCACTTTCTGGCATGATTGATCGATGCAAATTGTTCTACAAATGAGGATAATATATGAGTTTTGTGTAATCAGGTAGTTCGAGCATTGGAAGGAAACCTTTCTTTGAGCGATTTAAAAGAAGGAATTATGCCGGGACATAGCAGAGTATATAATCGTTGTGAGAGCTCAGAGTATGACACAAACCAAGACCAGGAGGATTCAACGATATTCAAGATGAGGGCCCTAGAAAGTCAAGAACAAGCCACAAGCGAGTTCAGTTGCCCCTATAGCGAGGATGACCTTCAACCATACAACTCAAGTAGTGGGGGTCAACAGACCAGTCAAGAGATGGACATGGGGAAAATGGCAGAGGATGGTCGTCATGCTAGTGAAGGCACTTAATATTAATGCCAGCCAAGAGGTCAGATCCTCCTTCCACGGTTCTACGTTGTGTGTGCAAGATCCGTGCTCTAATGAGAAACATCATATGGAAATAAGAGTTCATGCTGTGCTCTGGCCTGCATGTTTTGACTTGTTACTTTTAGATCGAAATGGATTAGATCTGGGAAAGACAAAAAAGCACGTCAGGCTTCAGTATGTCAGTGTTGCTGATTTGAGTAGTATAGTTTGAGAAATTAACAATTGTTGTCACTGCTAAAGGAACGTGTAAGATCGGTATGATGAAACTATAAGTAGGTAAGATCTTTTCCTCATGATCTCATAGGAAGGGTGGGCTGCTGCAGTTTTTGACTGGAAGGTTCGGAAGCAATGGTCATTCGGATTCAATGCATCATGCTCAAAAGAGTTTCTCTCATAATCTTTCTAGGTGCAGTCAGGGTGTATGATTGTAATCATCCTGTACTCTTTCCATTACTTTGTTGAAGGACGAACCTGTACATTTGTGTAATCCAACATACTGATGGTTGCTCATATCCTTCACATACTGGTCCAAATCAATGCAATAATAAATGTGGAATTGTGTTCCTGAACTGCTTATGAGGTGGACTGAGGTCGCGGTGGTTTATACATGTAGAATTTCTTATGAAAAACTTCCTTAAAACTCCTGTGTTTTGCGAAATTTATGTGAACGGCCTGCATGTATAGTGTATTTGTCCCCTCTAAGGTATCGCAAATTCTCTTATCTCGCTCAAGTAGAGTTCTTGAATTCATCATTTCTTCAATTGGGGTGAAACTTCCATTTAACTGTAAGAGTATTTTCCATTGTAAACACAACTGTATAGACTCACTTGCAGTGGCTTCTCACTATGTTGGTTTCTATGTGATAAATTTCAATGGACGATTCATGCAAAATTAAGCACATCATTCAAGTAGGCTATTTATTTTGATCCATAGGAAAATACTCTTATGTATAGTATGTCTGCATTACTTTTAGTGTTGAATGTATATTTCAAACATAGGGAAATACTCCTACGTATAGTATGTTTGTTCAGTGATGTTCTGTCATTTGTTATTACTCTCTCCATTCCCTAATGAAACGTGGCTTTTGT
The DNA here is from genome assembly GCA_014182575.1 of Eucalyptus decipiens. Classification (NCBI taxonomy): domain Eukaryota; kingdom Viridiplantae; phylum Streptophyta; class Magnoliopsida; order Myrtales; family Myrtaceae; genus Eucalyptus; species Eucalyptus decipiens. The sequence goes on along the minus strand of CM024618.1, from coordinate 35,449,860 downwards.
GCGATGCGATTGATTCTATCTGCACGGGATCTGATATCTCCTCGATCCATGATATTAAAGTACATAAAAATGAGCTTCGTCCTCTTGTGTGCACGGCCAAATCCAGATATGTTGTTGATCTTATGATTAGACAATTATCATTTATCTAGATATGTTCCCACATTTTTCCCCATTCGGTATGATCATGGCCATTCATTACTAAAATTATGCCAAAGAAATGCAAATGGTCCTCTTGTCAAAGAGAATACATAATTTCCATATGGTAAAAACTAGGGCGAGCACTGGCCTCAGGGTTGAACTGGAAACCAGACCAAACTGGCTGGTTCCGGGTGGTTGCTGCAGGAATAATCAGTCTAGTTCGTAGTTTCAAATCTTTAAAATTGGGAATAATTGGTCCGGTTCTTTGTTCTTGAGGACAAATCGGACCGAACCGGCCCGACACTCAGATTGAGGTTTCGGCGACTAGCTTATCTCTAGTTCGGAGCTCTTTGGGACATATTGTTGCCGTCTTTATGTATTTGCCGTGTCGTACAATTATGGCATGCTCTAATAAAGTACAGTTTAGCTTTCATGGATCGGACCGACCATAGCAGGTTCTTATGTCTTAATAAGATCGTTGCCTCGGTTCCGTCACTCTCCAGTAGCTCGCGGATCGAGGGTATCGGTGTTCTAATGGTGTTCTGAATCTTCGGTATTATTGATCCATCTGCAAGAAGGTGGTCCATTGGCTTGCCTGATCGCTCGAGCGATGATTGATTGACGCTTCCTCAGATGACTGGTGAAGTCGATTATGCCGGGCTTGGAGGGCGGGAATCAAATCAAGATCGCATTCCCAACATGAGCTGTGACGCTTGATGACCCACGCTTTCGTTTTCCAAGGCGGAAAATATGGTCCCGACGACGACGCACTTTTATTTTATCGTAACACAACCTTTCGTGGAAGCCGACAACAAAGTGGCTTAAGAAGAGAGGGAGAGGGAGAGGGAGAGGGAGAGAGAGAGAGAGAGAGAGAGAGTGCACATTTACGTGCACTCGGGGGCTTGTTGTTCTGGTTTTCATTTCACATCCAAGTGCTAAGTGAAGTCTCCTCCATCGCTTATAAGAAGAATATATTGGCAAGCTTCCGTGCTTGCGGTGTTCTTCGTGGTCGCTGTACGTCATACGCTGTCCAAGTTCTATTGACATCAGCAGAGAAGCATCGTCATTTATCCATCCGTTTTCTCTTCTGGTGACAATCGGACTTATGATATCGTTCCAGCACTCAACTTATTATTGTTCTTATTAAGAGCGATGGTCCTCTCATCCTATATTTGGATATTCCTACACATGTCAAATACTAATTGTCTTTCTATCATAGCAACTACGTGGCTTAATTAAGCTTGACAATGAGGTCTATACACTCTTTATATTATTTCAATTATCAGTTTAAGCTTTTGGATTAAATTTTCCAATTTGACGGCAGAGCTTTTGTTATCTAAAAAGCTCCCAACGGGCCTAACCCTCAATGGTCGTAGCAACCTCAGTTGCACCGGCCGCCTTTATCACCGCTCGCAGCTATCCTTCAACAAATCCACAGCCTTTGGATATTATTTCGACACTCTTCTGCATAATTCTTATCTGTACCAATGTATCCACAGCCTTTGGATTATCATGATGGGGTTTGTTAATGTTAACTGACCAAAAGAGTAGTGATTTTTTACCTTTATGATATAGAAAATATTGTAACACGTTGCCAAAATTATTTTATAGCGTCACCAATATATTACGTAATGAAGTGTAAAAAGAGGGTAAAATAAACAATGCCACGGTAATAATTTTAGAAATTTTTACCTGCTTACTGTTTTCCTTCGATCATTTTCTGGTCTTCTGCTGGGAAAGAGCATTCTACACGCCCAAAAAACAAGAACAGTTAAATCTCTCCAGCAAACTTCAGAAAACAGCCGAAATGACACTCCTTTCTCTCTGAAAGGTCGATTGGAACGACTCATGTTCGACATTTTTCCACATTTTTGCTAAGAACAAAAAATTAAGCCCACGAAATTACAAAATCAGCATTTTATTATCCATACGCAATTGTTCTTAATATACAAAATACCACGACCCTGATATAATCATTCAAAAAAAAAAAAAAAGGCATTACAACAAATCAGGATGATGGATGAAATTACGGTTAGACATTACATATCTTGACATATGAAATTTACAATCAAATTGTAACAAATTTTTTTTTCATAAATTCCGTTTGTTTTGTGAAAATTGAATGATTTAAAAACTAGATCTACACTATAACACATCTTTAAAAGTAAAGTTTAAAGATTTATAGTGTCACTAAGTTTCATGATTTGTCTATCTAAACATAAATTCTTGGCATAGAATTTGATAATGTTCTCGTCCGATGAAGTACGCTTTTTTCTTCCTGGGGGCCGAAAGTTTTGTTAAATTCACCACCATAAACAAAGAGAGCAATAATCGGGCTAGTCAAGCAATTCACAATCTAGTTTCCAAGATGCCAAACCAAATCGAGCTTCAAGGCAAAATCCTTGAAACCATATGCATTTTGAATGATCAACGTCGACCATTTCTCTCAATATGCACATATTAACAGCATAGGAAAGATTTGATCCTATACTCAGTTTGTTCCATAGAAAGTAAATAATTTAGAAAACATTTTACTAAAAATAATAATTTATATTATTTGAAATAATTAGTAATTTTTTTTATTATTGACTACAATTAATGTCTATGAATTTTTTTTTCATTTTTTCATTTTTATAAGCAATATAAATAATCATTTTTAGAAAAATATTTTTAAATAATTCATTTTTGGCGAAACAAATGGAATTTGATTAGGATCGATTGATCCATCATGATTGTCTTGTGACCTCAACTAAGCTGGACTTGGGGAAATATGATCATGTTCACATTCACAAAATGAACAGATTCTTGATGACCCACGCTCCCATGGTCCACGTTAGAAAGTCTTGATTTTCCATTGCCTACGACACACTTTATCCTATCGTCCGACAAAGTAGCGAAAAAAAGTGGCTTTAGAAAAAGTGAGAACGGAGGACACGGCGGTCGTCGTTGACCAGACAACAGCTTGGTTCATTTCACGTTTGAGAGTACAAATTCACTATAATATTAGCTTGGTTCTAGAAATTGGTTCTACGTTAACCATTGGTTACGACAACATTAAATATAATTTGTGCGTTAGTAATCAAATAATAAAATAAAATAAACAAAACAAAAGAATAAGTAGAACACTAGATTAAGTGAGTGGATTAGTGTGATTGATTCCACAAGAAGAGTACCACATGATTCTACTATTGATTGAGCAATAAAATGGACATTACAACCATACTTAAATCAGCCAAATGCTCTTGGTATTTCTAGTCCCCAATTGCATTGTTTGGTCCTCATGATTCCTCATGAAACTTAATTACCCAATCTCATAAAGGAACTCATCCACTCGAAATACATCCGTCCAAAACTTCCCCAAATATCGTTGAAAACAATTTTCATTCCCCTCCGAGCAACGTCGTACGCATCGAACTCGTCGGCCTCTCATGGTGTCATTGGGGCCAGATTGCACTGGGCCGCTGAGGGATGCCTCCATCGCATTGTGCTCCCCTACTCCTCCCCCGCCGGCGACTCCGGTGCCTCCCCCAGGCAACGCTCCATCGGCAAGTCCAGTGGCTCCCCCGACGGCGAGTCCTACCCCGTCGTCAAACTCCCCAACTCCATCGACTAACTCCACCTCTTCTCCACCAGCGTCTCCGCCGACCTCTCCTCCACTAATGTCTCCAAATTGGGGCTTGCCGCCGTGGAAGCTGGCGCTGATAGTGGGGATTGGGATTGGGATTGGGGGGCTCATCGTGTTGGTTGGGTTGTGCATATTCGTGATTTTTAATCGAAGGAAGAGGAGGCGGCTTGATTCGGGGAGTTGTCCTCCAAGGGGGCCTAAAGGTGAGATTTTTATGCTTGGATGCGAGTTCTTAAAGTTTGTAAATTCTTTCGTAATTTTAGTGAGTCAACTTACCAACGTCCGACTCCTTCTGAACCATTCTCGATAACAAAAACGTGGTTAGTAAGACCTTTTTCCGTACCATCTCCAGGCATGGAATTAGGCTTTGCACAGAACAAATTCACGTACAAAGAGATAAAAATAGCAACAGGTCATTTCTCCAATTTCAACTTACTTGGCCAAGGTGGCTTTGGCTACGATCATAGAGGAGTGCTTTCAAGCGGGAAAGTAGTTGCAATCAAACAGTTAAAAGTTGGAAGCCGACAAGGGGAGAGGGAATTTCAAGCAGAGATCGAGATTATCAGTCGCATCCATCATAGACACCTTGTTTCACTCGTTGGTTATTGCATTTCTGGTGCTCAAAGAATTCTGGTCTATGAGTTTGTTCCAAATAGCACATTGGAATTTCATTTGCACGGTGAGTATGACTTCAAAGGAATACATTTACATCTTTCATCAGATGATGCCCTTTTTAACATCCATCATCTTCTCTCTGTTACCCTTTTTCCAAGTTCAGACTTGAACTTTTGTCGGTATGTATGGCTTCTCACTACTATCAACTTTGATATTCTATGGTTAATGCCTTTTTTAAGTGCTGCTTGAATAGTGGACTCGTTTATATGCTCCCTCCATTCTGGAAGAAGGGACTTACATAAGAAAGCCGTTTATCAAACAAACTGGCAATAGCTGGAATTTTGTTGATTTTCATTTTCGATTAATCAGATTGTTATCATTAATTTCGGATGTTGTTGTCAATGACAACGCCTCGCCTTTTTCTAGGTGTGTGGCAAAAATCCACTAAAAATTAGAAAAAAGGGGATAAATCTCAGGTGATTTTGGTGAAAACCCATAATAATAAGCTAACTTGATCTCCATTGCGTAACGCATCCATAGGCAACATAAGATGCATGATTATTTTGGAGCTCAAAAGCTGATCGAGAACATAATGGTTGTTATAACTGGCAAGTATTATTGCAGGAAAGGATCAACCAACCATGACTTGGACTATAAGGATGAAAATTGCTTTAGGTTCTGCAAGAGGGTTAGCATATCTGCATGAGGAATGTAAGATTGCTCTTTTAAATTATTATTTTGATAAGTTTTGCAGTTTATCTTTATTGGATTCACTTCTTAGGTAATCCCAAAATCATTCACCGTGACATCAAAGCTGCTAATATTCTTCTGGAATCCAATTTTGAGGCAAAGGTATGATAATATCAGTCATCTAAGCTGTGTATGGAATTCACAATCACATTATTCAATAAGCTCCTTAAGCTACTGATTTACTTCATATCTCAAAAAGCAATTTGCATCCCTCCAATGTCCTTTGTATAAGCCGAAGCTAAAAGAAACGGCAAAAGATCTCCAGGCTGCAAAAGTGGATTTCTTGATGATAAAATTTGGAGAACTAAATAATAGACTTTTCGTCTTGTATCTATTTTTGTATCTATTTTTGGAGTAGTGATGAACTTTCAATACAAATTTTAAGAAAGAAGTACACTCCAAGTACGAAAATTTGGCATGAACGGACACTTAAGTACCAAATGTTAGGAAAGTAACACTTAAGTGTCATCTCCGGCGAACCACGTCAGAAATCCTACGTGGCAATTTTTTATTATTTTTCTCACATATGTGGCTCGTTGAAGAGCTAACTCAGCAAAAAAAAAAAAAAAAAAGCAAAAATGACATCATTTTTGCCAGTAGTTGAATTTTAACATAAAAATTAATTAAAAAAAAAAAAGGAAGGAGGAAGAAGGCAGCTAAGGGCTAAGCCCTCGTCGCCGACGCCTCCCCACCATTGTCAACAAGGTTTGGCAATGGTGGGGGAGGGTCGATCGGGATTGTCGGGCCCTAACCAAGGGCGGTGGCAAGGGCCCACGAGCCCTCACCTAGATCTGAGGCGAGGGTCGCAACCCTCCCCTAGATCCAGCGAGAGTGGCGGCCCTTGCCCGATCGGGCCAAGGGCCATTGCCCGTTGGCCCTCACCACTGGTCAGCCGAGGTCACCAGCCCCTAGCCAGGCATGATGACCTCGGCCAACGCTCCCCACCGTCGCTAGCCCTTTCGGTGACGACGAGGTGGCAACGGCAAAGCAAGGGCTCAACCCTTAGCCGCATGCCTCCTCCCTCCCCACTTTTTTTATATTATAATTTTAAATGATTTAAATAAAATTAGTTTAATTAATTTGTATATTAATTATTTACCACATCATAAGCAAAACAATGTCATTTTTGCATTTGTCTAGCCACATCAGCGTGCAAAATGATGTCATTTTGCACTTATCTCATCAAAAAATCGCTATGTTAGCATTTTGGCTGGATTTTCTTGCTATTGGTACTTAAGTGATCAATTTTGCTTCTATTTTGGCACTTAAGTGTCACTTTCCTAACTTTTGGCACTTTAAGTGTCCCTCCATGCCAAGTTTTGGCACTCCAGGTGTTCAACACTCCAAATTTTAATATATTAGTGTGAAGCTATATGGATGTGAATTGTAAAAGCTAACATACTGATTCTAGGTTGCAGATTTTGGACTTGCAAAATTTGCTTCTGATACGAATACTCGTGTATCTACTCGAGTAATGGGAACTTTTGGGTAAGGCTATTTTGCATATAGTTCTTCTAAATTGGTACTATTATTAAAAAAAAAAAAAAAAACAAGTGATCTGAACACAATAATAAAAAGAATAAGCAAATAAATCGAATACTGACTTTATGTGGATTAGTTCAGTTGGTGAGATCTACTCTCTGGAATAAAACAAGCAATACAATTATAATTAGAGTATACTTGAGTCACTCAAACATCCTAAAAAAAACACTACGTCAATCTCCCCAAGGAATCACAAATCTTACCGTAAGATTTATTGACTTCATAAAACTTGCAATTCTTTAGGATGTAATTCACAAGCATGCTGCACAGCTGCACAATTGATTATAACCACCTAAAATTCTTGGTCATTCTAGTGTGCTAAAGCCAATATCCACCTTATACATATTTGAATACACACTAGAAAGCCCCCTTTAGCGAACTCAAACTAGGAAACCTACTCAAGCTAGAAAATTACACATACTATGAAACCTAATTAAATTAGGAGATCTGCTTGGATCAAATTTTATATACAAGCTCAAATTTGTGACTTATTCTCAACAATCTCCACCTTTGCCCGAGGTTTGAGCCAAATCATAACCACTTTGATGGAACTGACCATCGTTACTCTCCCACAACCATTCATGGGCTTACGCGTCATAGGCATTTTCCGAGCCCAAGCCACGCTTGAACTTCATTCAGTGATCTCATTATGACACCAGCTATATCTGCAATTTTAATTGCTCCACAAGAACATTATGACACAAGTGTGTGTGTGTGTGGGCGCGCGCGTGCACATGTGCTTGTGCGTGTGTGTGTGAGGATATCGAACATGCACCTTTTTAAACTTAGCAACTACAACAACCGTAGTCTCTACAAGCTTCACCTTGTTCACTCAGGTACTCACCACCTCAGAATTTTCTAGTTGCAAATCTACCTTGAACTAAACATAATCCAAATCCGTATAAATACTATCATAATTTCTCCTACCTAGTAGTATCAGATACTTGTCAAATACAATTTCTTTGCCAACAATAAGTAAATCTAATTCTGGACACCATATATCGATAGGCACACTCACCTTATAAATAGCCTAGGAATATGTACTTTCTTGTCGCACTATCAATCTTACCATTACTCACTCAAACATAACGCATGTACCTAAATATTCTAAGAACAAAATAATCAATAATGTTACTTGACCACACTTTTTTAGGAGTTTGTTATGCAATAGTAGTCAATAGGATCTATTTACCAAGTAGTTTGATGTATTAAGTGCATCCGTTGGGAATTTCTCCTTATTAACTATGCAACCTATTGGTGTTCACTCGCACTAATACGATGTCTTATTATGCCTTCCTTCATGCATAATTTGTTTAACTGTTATGAGCAAAACTGCATGCTAATATTAGTCCACATATACTTAATCGTCTTATTAGAATCCATTTCACTTAGAGCTTTACCGTTTGACTTTGACAACAACATCCAACTTGCATCTCAACACAAACACTCAGATCTTCCTTGAGTAGTCATCCACAATTGTCAAATCGGTACTCTTCCTAAAAGGAAACTGCGATAGCTTGTGCATATTTAAATGAATCAACTTTACGATCTCCATGGTTTCTCTGTAGTCATAAGGAACTGTGCTTTCTACCATTTGCCTAAGTCATAACACCTATATACATTCAATCTCTTAGCTACATAACCACACATCAAATTTCTTAACTTAGAACCTTTAAGCTTCTCTCCGCAGTGTTCCTTAATTGCATATGCCATTATTCATAATCTTGAACAAATGCATCCAATGCATTACTGTCTACCCTTGATCTCATTTAGGCCATAGTGTTTTATTCCTTTTATTATTTCCAAAACACCTCCATCAACCTTCAAAAACTCCACTTTCCGAAGTACATGGACACCTAGCTAAATCTAGGGCACGCAAGAAAATCGGGTTTTGCTTCAATTCTGGACTTGTCTCACTCAAGTGAATTCTAATTCTAGCAACGCCAACGCTCACAACATCGCACTTAGCATTATTCCTTAATATCCATGCACCAATAAGAAGTAAATCGGTTCATGTTTGATGTAGCATGAAATGAGCAACTAGAATCCACAACATACCCATCAAATGAAAATCCTCAATGACAAGCATGACATATTCAACACTACATGAGTTACTATAAGCTATTGCAACAATATCATCAATAGGCTTGACTTTAATTCCTCTACCCTTCTCATTCTTTGGCTAAAGGCAATCCTTGTTTCGTTGCCTCTCTTGCCATAATTCCACCAGTCAATGCCACAATTCGAGACTGACTTCGTCTATTCAAGTTCATGTTATTTCTGCTAACATGAATACTAGTTCTTCCTCTACCTTGACTTACTATATCAACAGCTAGAGGTTCACCTGATTCTCTTTTATAAATGTCTTCATTTAAAATCAAATCACGAATCTCATCAAACAATGAATTTCTTGATCCAAATGAATTACTAATCGCAATAACAGTAGTACTTTAGCTAACAAGGAATAAGAATAATAGAATTAAGGCATGTACCCTATCATCAAAGTCAACTTCAACTAAATTCAATTGACTAGCAACCATATGTTTGACAACTGATGCACCTTGCCTATTTTTAAGTGCAACAAAGACCGCATCAAGTGGACTTTGTTGATCACAAAGGCTTCCATAAATGTTTGATAGGGCATTAATCAATTTTGCAATGGTATTCTCTTTCACAATAATAATTCAACATTACGAGCCCATGTCTGCCAAGTATTAGCTAACGCTTGTCTATCTAGCAAATCCCAATTAGTTTGCTTCATCTCCCCACAAAGGAAGAAGAGCAAATTTCTTTGATATAGGTTATTCTCAATTGCATTTTCCAGAAAACAAAATCATTCCCATCAAATTTATTGATTTTTATTTTTTTCTTCTTCAATCACTATCTATTTATGTCAACTCATTCAAACCCAGCTTTGATATTAATTGTTACGAAAAGCAAGTGATCAAACACAATAATAAATGCAACAATGGAATAATTAGATACCTGATTTATGTGTTTTGGTCAATGGGACCAATTCCAAAGGAAGAGTAGCACAACATTCCACTATAGATGAAACAATACAATAGAGATTACAACTATACTCAAGTCACACAAATATTGTCAATGTTCCCCAACCCCAATTTCATCCAATAGCTCGTATAGTGTTTAGTCGTCATAATTTCTCACAAAAATCTCTCAATGTTACAAAGGAATATACAAATTAGATGAACAAAAGTTATCGGTTTCGCTATACTTGCAATTTATTAAAGATGTAATTCATGAGCATGTTGCATTGATTGTTGCAGCCAAAAGCTCCTCTACTCACTCTAGTGTGCTAAAACCAAAACTCACCTCTTTTGTACACACACATCTAAAGTAGCAAATCCCCTTACTAAAATTAGAAAACTCACTTAGACTAGGAAATTTATTCAAACTAAGAAATTTGCTTGGATTAGGTTTCCCTTAGGAGTTAATACTCAAGCAATATTCTCTACACCAATGATAATTGAGTTTATTTATTTCCTCTTTGAGCATTTATTGGTTGTATCATCTTATTCTAATGTAAGTCTACCCGATGCAGCTACCTGGCTCCAAAGTATGCCTCTAGTGGGTATCTCACTGAGAAATCAGACATCTTTTCTTTTGGTGTTGTGCTTCTAGAGTTGATAACCGGGCGTCGTCCAGTGAATAGAACTCAAACCTTTGATGAGGATAGCCTGGTTGATTGGGTTAGTAGTCTATTTACAACATATTTACTTGTGGCCTGTGATTGTTAGTAATCTTATCTAATAGGTTAAAGAACTAATTTCAGGACTTTGAGCATCCATACTCCCCTCCACTTCATCTTATTTATCCTTTCCTTCTTTCCACCGTGAATGCTGTCATATAAATTGAATCCTCTAATGAAATTTTAGGCAAGGCCTTTGCTCACGCATTAAAAGGTGACAAATTTGATGCCATTGTTGATCCAAAATTGAACAAGGACTATGATACCGAGGAATTGACTCGGATGATCGCTTGTGCTGCTGCTTGTGTTCATCATTCTGCACGACACCGTCCACCAATGACACAGGTACATTACCTAGTTGAGAAACCTTCCCCCCACCACCCCCCCCCCTCCCTGCGGGCAATGTACACATGATCGTGCACTCTATATAGTGATTTTGTTCCACCTACAAATAAAAAGTTATGGGTTATCACTTCATTTGAGCAAGAAAAGAAAAAGAAAAAACACTATTCTCGGTGTCTTAATTTGCTTGAACTCACTTTTTGGCATGACCGATCGATGCAAATTGTTCTACAAATGAGGAATAATATATGAACTTCGTGTAATCAGATAATTCGAGCATTGGAAGGAAACCTTTCTTTGAGCGATTTAAAAGGAGGAATTATGCCGGGACATAGTAGAGTATATAATCGTTGTGAGAGCTAGAGTATGACACCAACCAAGACCAGGAGGATTCACAGATATTCAGGATGATGGCCCTAGAAAGTCAAGAACAAGCCACAAGCGAGTTCAGTGGCCCCAATAGTGAGTATGACCTTCAACCATGCAACTCAAGTAGTGGGGGTCAACTGATTTTCCCAAGAGATGGACGTGGGGAAAATGGCAGAGGATGGTCTTCATGCTAGTGAAGGCCCTTAATATTAATGCAAACCAACAGGTCAGATCCTTCTTCCACAGTTCCATGTTGTTTGTGCAAGATCCATGCTCTAATGAGAAATATCATATGGAAATAAGAGTTCATGATGTGCTCTGGCCTTAGGCTGCATGTTTTGACTTGTTACTTTTAAATTGAAATGGATTAGATCTGGGAAAGCAAAAAAGTACATCAGGTTTCGGTATGTCTGTGTTGCTGATTTGAGTAGTATAGTTTGAGGTATTCTAACAATTGTCGTCGCTGCTAAAGGAGCATGTAAGATTGGTCCGATGAAACTACAGATCTTTTTCCCATGATCTCATAGGAAGAGTGGGTTGATGCAATTTTTGGCTGGAAGGTTCGGAAGCAATGGTGGTTCAGATTCAATGCATTATGCTCAGAAGAGTTTCTCTCATGATCTTTCTAGATGCAGTCAGGGTTTATGATCGTAATCATTTTGTACTCTTTTCATTACTTTGTTGAAGGACGAACCTGTAGATTTGTCTAATCCAACATACTGATGGTTGCTCATATCCTTCAAATACTGGTCCAAATCAATGCTGTAGTTTATGTGGAGTTGTATTCCTGAACTGCTTATGACGTCGATTGAGGTCACGACAGTTTATACATGTGGAGTTTCTTACAAAAAACTTCCTTGATACTGCTGTGTTTTGTGAAATTTATTTGAAAGGCCTACATGTAGAGTTTCTTGAGTAATAATACAACACAACATGTGTATTTTGCCCCCTCTTTGGGTATTATAAATTCTCTTATCTCGCTCAAGCAGAGTTCTTGAATTCGTCATTGCTTCAATTGGGGCGAAACTTCCATTAAATTGCAAGTCTATTTTCCATTGTAAACAACTGTATAGACTGACTGGCGGTGGCTTCTCGCTATGTTGTTTTCTGTGTGATAAATTCTAATGGACGATTCATGCAAAATTAAGCACATCATTCAAGGAGGCTATTTATTTGGACGCATGGGGAAATACCCTTTACGTACAGTATGTTTGCGTTACTGTTAGTGTTAAATGTACATTTCCAACATAAAGATAAGGACGTATGTGGAAATCCAGTATTAACAATCTCCATAATGGAATAAAGGTTTGGATAGTCTGCTGCTTTTCTCAGCTCATTCTGGCGAGATAATTATATATACCTCTTACAAAAATTATTTTCATAAATTTATTAAAGAATTTATTTAAAAGCATTTACGAGGTTGTTTGCCCCAAAACTTAACCAAGTCCTGTAAAATCGGCTTGATGCTAGTCCTAGCAGACATGTGACTTAGAGGAGGGATGGCTATCGATAAGGCAATGGACTTGTGAACTCTTGTTGATAGCTAGCTATACAAACCAAAAGAGTCCTTGTTAATATTTATGTTTATCGATGACTATAATTAGCTATCGATATACAATAGTGACTGGTTGATGATTATCATGATAAAACTGGTTGACAAAGATACCAATCAAGAGGAGTTGATAGATAGTTTGAGTGACAAACTGGCCTGAATTGAACTATTGCGCGAGTGCTGAATTCAGGTGTGGTGATACCCTAAAACTGCTTGTGGATAGACAATGCAGCATAACGGATTGTGCGAAAAGAGCGAGTTGGATAAGACAACGATTCAGACGTTTCCACGGTAACAATTTCAACTTTTTTACCTGTTTACTGTTTTCCTTCGATCATTTTCCCGTCTTCCATTGGAAAGGAGCATCCTGAACACCAAAAGACAAAAACAGTTGACGCTCTCCGGAAAAACTTCAGACAGCGGCCAAAATGACCCTTCTTTCTCCCTAAAAGTCAATTGGAACGACTCATCTTTGACTTTTTTCGCCACTTTCGCTAGAAAAAAAAAGCATAACCATGAAATTACGAAAGCAGCATTCTATATGCACACATAATTTATCTTAATATACAAAATACCATGACACGAACATAATCTTTTAAAAACTAAAAAAGTATAAAAGACCATGACAAGAAACCGGGATAATGGATGAAATTTACAATCAAATTGTAACCCTTTTTCTCAATGAAAATATATTATCACGAACAATCTGGTAGGGAAAGATGGTCGCATGCTTTATTGACGACTTATATCTGCTAAAGTTCGCCAGTTTGTCTACACTATAACACATCTAAAGAGTAAAGTTCAGAGATATATTTAAAAAAAAAAAACAGTAAGAATTAAAGTTTCTCGATTCGTCTATCGAAGCAAACATTCATGGCATAAATTAGATAATGTTCTTGTCCGATTAAGTACGCTTTTTTTTTTTTTTTTTTTTTTTCTGGGGCCCGAAAGTTCTGTCAAATGCATTACCATAAACAAAGTGAACAATGTTCGGGCTAATCAAGCTATTCACAATTTACTTTCCAAGATGCCAAACCAAATTGAGCTTCAAGGAAAAATCCTTTATACCTGTTTGCACCAAAAATTGGTCAGGTCTGTCATACGGATAAACACGTGACGATAGTTTGGAGTATTAAGCACGTGACCCAACGTCAACGACCGCAAAATTTATCATCGGTATTAATGCACATCGATGACCATTGCTGACCGGTTGTCGACAAATGGTGGTTAACGAAGTCGAAAAATGTATTGATTAATAAGATTAACAAATTATTAATTAAGGCATCGGGAGAAGTCGAACGCATAAGAGGCATCAAAATAAAGTCACAAGTCACTTTAGAATAAAGTGACAGAGGTCGTGGAACAACCAACACGCAATTCTATAGGAACAACCGTTTGAAGATGAGATCATGCTCTCGTGAGAATATTTGCACAAAATTTTTGGAGATAAAGGAACATGGCTTCCAGCCTTCCACCACACTGCTTAGAGACAGTTATGGCACAATATTATGTATACCATCATTCGTCTATTGGAAGCCTCCCGAGCACAAACAAACAATCTTTTAGTTATCTTTACTATCCTACATTGCAAATTTCAACTTCGGGACTGGTGTTGTTGATAAAATTTCGTCGTTTGCCTTAGCTATATTTTTCATATCCACATCGTCGATTAAATTTCGGCATGTATTGTTATCCTAAGTGTCATGTTGTCAATTCAATTTTGCTCCTAGTTGGCTAGGCCTTGGCGAGGTGGCCTTGCTTGCACCCGCCTTCGCCTCTCCCACATTTGGGCGAGGTTGGGTGACCCTTGCCAACCACAAAGGAAAAAAGAAAAAGGAAAAAGAAAAGAAAACTTAATTTTTTGAAAATTATTTTAAAATTACCTACGTCGATGTTGAATGGTGTCCACATTAATGATTCTCACCCTAAATTGGCTAAAAGGAAGCAATTGATACGAGTGCAAAAGGTTTATGACAAAATTAGGAAAATTGAAAGATTTAGGTCTGAATTGGTGCCATAATAATAGATTTAGAACTTTTTTGCTATCTTCTCTAAAGTTTCACAAGAATTTGTGAGGACTTAACAATGCAATTAATCACCGGACAATTCCGAAAGTGTGACTTGATTGGGGAAAAATGTCAAAAAAGTCTTAAACATTTTGTAATTATACAAATTTAGTCATGAACCTTTTATTGGTGTCAATTAAGTCCTAAACCTTTTGATTTTGTGCCAATTCAATCTTTCTAGCTAATTTTGATTGAATTTTGTTGACTGGGCGTCGGTCAGCTAACATGGCATGGGCAACTTTTAATAGTATTTTAATATTTTTTTATTTTTTTTCCTTTTCTTTTTCCTTTTTCCTTTTTCTTTCTCCTCTTCCTCCTTCTAGCTAATCGTTGGACCCCAAAGCAATCAACTAGAGGCAATGGCCGACAAGGTTGAGGTCAACCTTGCCGCAACCTCGCTGGCAAGCCTCATGGCCACTGGCGAGGCTCAAGTCCTTGCTAGAGGTCGTGATGGTTACTCACACTAGGCGGCGAGGCTTGATCCTCGTCAAATCTAGCAAGGGCGAGCCTTGCTGCCTAGTGCAAGCAGTACTCGCAACCTTTGGAGAGGGGCTTGAGCCTCGCTAGTGGCTGTGAGGCTTGCCAGAGGCTGGCGAGGTCGAGATTGCTGAGGTCCGGTGACCGGCTGGAGGACAGAGGAGGAGAAAGGAAAAAATAAAAATAAAAATAAAAGGTAAACAAAAAATAAAATAAAATCTAAAAGATATCAAAATATTATTAAAAGTTGTTAACGTCAAAATCGATCTTGCCATGTCAATTGATTGGCACCCAGTCAACAAAATCCAACTAAAATTAGCCGGAAATGACTGAATTAGCATCAAGTGAAAAATGTTTGGCACCAATAAAATGTTTAAGACTAAATAAATTGATACAAATATAAAAGGTTTAGGACTTTTTTGGCACTTTTCCCAATTTGATTGTCATGTATGGTCAATGACGACCATATGACGACCATCGCAATGCATAAGAAAAATGCACTCCCACTTTTTCTAAAGCCACTTTCTTTTCCCCTACTACTTTGTCTTATGATAAAATTAATTGTGAAAGTGAAGCACGAAAGCATGGGTCATCAAGGTCTTTTGATGTTTTAAACGTGATGATGATCTGATTCTTGCTTTTCATATTAGTCTAAGTCCAGCACAATTGAGTCCACAAGACAATCATTGCGGATTAATCAAACCTAATAGTGATTAAAAATATTAGATATGCATTTGTATTACTTGCAATGATTAGTCAATAAAAATATTTTTATTATCAATAATTATTTATATATAAATATTTTTATAAATAATGAAAATAATTTTCGTTCATCTATCTTTATAAGGGATACAAGTAATTATTTTCGAATTTTTTTTTCAAATTATTTATTCTACGCAAAATAAATGGAGGCAAGTCACACATGAATTTTGTGTATCTTAAAGGTAAAAGTCACGAGTCTTATTAGTTAACATTAGCAAATCCCATCATGACAATCGATTATTGCAGCACAAGGTATGATCCATTGATAATGAAAAGAATGACACGGAAGAGCGTCGAAATGAAATGAAAAGCAGACCTACGACCATCCGAGCGCACGTTAATGATGCACTCTCTCTCTCTCCCTTTTCTAAAGCCACTTTTTTTGGGGGGGAGTAAATTTCTAAAGCCACTTTGATGTCGGCTTACAAAGGTAGTCGTACAATAAAAGAAAGTGCATGGAACCATATTTTCGCAGTGAAAAAACCGGATGTCCTCGAGTGGAAAACGAGAGCGGGGGCCACCAAAGAGCCGCCCCTCGGATTCCGCCACGTCCAGCACAATTGACTTCACTAGTGAATCAATATGCAGAAGTCGCTCAAGCCAATGGAACACCTTCTCACTGATTGATCTATAATACCAAAGATTCAGAACACCAATAGAACAACCGATACCCCTATCCGCGAAGGAATTCAGAAATCCTATCAGAAGATTTATTGGCTTTAAAACATGCAATTTCTTCTGTCTGTAGTTCATGAGTATGCTACATAATTTATTGTTACGGCCAAAAAACTTTCTGCTCATTGATGGGCAAGAGCCAACTTCAATTCGGAAAATATTTTGATATTGTTTTGATCCAAATAGAGAACTCCTTTAAACCGACTCGAATTAGGAAACCAACTCTAACTTGAAAAGCACTTCAATAATTTTCGTCTTCGGATGTCAAGCAAAGATAGCATCACGAGCCGTGGAATTAGATTTAACAAAGGCATAAGTTGATTAATCTATCTTTATTCTTAAAGAGCCATGTCACAAACAATTCATGTTTGGAAAAATTATCAAAAAAAAGTCCTAAATATCTTATACTTGTACTAACTCGGTCATAAATCCTTCAATCGTACTAATGAGTTCGAAACATTTTAACAATTTATCAATTTAGTTATTCCGATCAATTTTTGTTTGGAAATTATTAATGTAGACGCTGGCTATCCTACATGGCATGACCGATGCAATCATAGATAATTTTTTTTTCAAAAATTTGAATTTTTAAATTTTATTTTATTTTTTCCTTCTTTTCTTTCTTTCTCCACCCTTAGGTGGAGATGGCTGACCTTGCTAGCCTCAAGCAAGGTTGGTGCTGGTAAGATCTGGCGAGGTTGAGCATGCCCAAGACTAGCAAGCTCAAGCCTCGCCGGCCTTGAATAAGGCTCAAGCTAGCTAGATCCTCCACAAGGTCAAGCTGGCCTAAGGCCAATAAGGCTTGCTCACCCGAAGTCGACAAGATTGAGCCTCATCCAATCTTGACAAGGCTCGAGCTCACCATATCTTGGTGAGGTTGAGCTTGCCTAAGGCCAATGAGGATTGACCTTGTTGGCCCTCTCCTGTGGCCGATCATCAAGCTCGGCCTTCTCCTGTGGCTAATCGCCCTTCGTCTTAAAATGTTTAAGATTAAATTAGTATAACTGAAAGGTTTAGGACCTCATTAGCATAAATGTGATAGGTTTGTGATTTTTTTGATAATTTCCCTATCCATAATTGGCTTAAGAAAGAAATTCTCATCCTCACAGCCTAATTACAAACATATCTATTTGAAAAGAAATACAATTTTAACCTTCAAGATGTTGTGTTTTTTTAAAAATCATACGATTCCTACATTTTTTTTTTTTGTATATAATCATTCAGGATTCCTACATTTTGATTTTTGCTAAAATAAGAAAATTTTAGAACACATTTTATATATGAATATATTATATAGGGGATATTCCTTCCAGCTCTTTCGCTGACTTTTCCAGCTCTCACCCCTCCACACTAAACCCATCCGTCCAAAACTTCCCCAAAAATATTTGAAAACAATTTTCATTCCACTTCCTTCCCCAATAGAGGAATTAGGAACCCCGAGCAGCATCGTGCGCATCGAACTCGCGGGCCTCCAATGTTGGTATCAAGCAGGCGGGCTGCCGTCGGCTGCTCCTCCTGTTCCTGCAGTAGAATCTACAAGAGGTCGCCCTGCGTCCCGCAGGAAAGCCCCCCACCTCCCTCGAATGACTCCACCTCTCCTCCACCGGCACCACCGCCGCCCGCTGCGGTGCCTCCCACGGTTTACGTCCCCTCGCCGAACTCCCCCACCTCTCCTCCACCTCTCCCTCCACCTACGCCCCTGCCAGCGTTTCCGAATGGAGGGTTGCCGCCGTGGAAGCTGGCGCTGATAGTGGGGACAGGGATTGGCGGGCTGATTGTGCTGATTGGCCTGTGCACTTTCGTGATTTTTCATCGGAGGAAGAGGAGGCGGCTTGAGTTGGGGAGTTACCCTCCACATGGGCCTAAAGGTGAGATTTTTATGCTCGAATGCGAGCTTTTGAAGTTCGTAATTTCTTCGTAATTTTATTGTGTGAAGTTCCGAAGGTCGGACTACTCCTGGACCATTCTCAACAACGAATAGGGTTCGGTAAAACCTTCTTTGGTACCATTTCCAGGCAGGGCATTAGGTCTTTCCCAGAGCTCATTCACATACGAAGAACTAAAAAGAGCAACAGATGGTTTTTCCAATCTCAACCTACTTGGTGAAGGTGGTTTTGGCTATGTTCATAAAGGAGTGCTTTCGAGTGGGAAAGTAGTTGCAATCAAGCAATTAAAAACCGGAAGCAGACAAGGGGAGAGGGAATTTCAAGCAGAAGTCGAGATTATCAGCCGCATCCATCATAGACACCTTGTTTCGCTTGTTGGTTATTGCATTTCTGGTGCTCATAGGATTCTGGTATATGAGTTTGTTCCAAATAGTACGTTGGAATTTCATTTGCACGGTGAGTATGACTTTACAGAAATACATGCACGTCCTTCATTCGATGCCCCCCCCCCCCCTCTCTCTCTCTCCAAGTCCAAGTTCAAACTTGAACTTTTGCCGATTGTATGGGTTCTAGCTACCATACAACTGTGATATTCTATGATTAATGCCTTTTTTAAGTGTTGCTAGCTAGGAAGTGTTGACACTCTCCCAAAACCTTTGTGTCGTGTCTAACACACAGTTAACACGTGTTGAAAGATCCGACACATGGTTACCTCTCCCGACATGCGAGTTTAGAATTTCGACACGTGATTTGATACATATGGGTCAATTTTAAAAATTTTCAATAAATGAGGGGTCAAAATATAAATATATAAACTAATAAAAAATAATAAATGGGGAAAGAAAAAAATTTAGCCTTCTCTTCTCTTTTGACTCTTACTTCTCATGACTCATGATTTTTAATGTAAATTCATTCTAAGCTCTTTTTTTATTTATTTATTTGTGAATAATCATAAAAAATTATAATTCATCGTGTATGGTTAATATACAATGTGTAGAATTCTTTATTTTTTAGAAATGACATATCGGCGTGTCGTGTCGCATGTCGCTTGTTAATATCAGTGCTACTTAGGCTGCTGAAATAGTTGACTCATTTATATGCTCTCTCCATTTTGGAATAAGGGATTTATATATTAGAGCTGTTTATCTGGCAATACAATGGGATTTTGTTGATTTTCATTTTTCACTTAATCAAATTTTGATCACTGTTTCCAAATGTCGTTGTCAATGACAACGATAGCTGGCTAGCCTTTTTGAAGTATGTGACAAAAATCCACTAAAAAAAAGTAAAAAAAAAAGGAGAAAAATGTCGGGTGATTTTGGTAGAATCCCATAAAAATCAACTAACTTGATCTCCACTGCAGTATGCTTGTATAGGCAACAAAGGCTGCATAGTTGATTTTGGAGCTCGAAAGCTAAGAACATTGTAATCACTGGAATCGGCAAATGTCATTGCAGGAAAGGATCACCCAACTATGGCTTGGCCCACAAGGATGAAGATTGCTTTAGGTTCTGCAAGGGGGTTGGCATATCTGCATGAGGAATGTAAGTATGCTCTTCAGACCTTATTCTTATGATAAATTTCACGGTTCATCTTAATTGGATTCAATTCTCAGGTAATCCCAAAATCATTCACCGCGACATCAAGGCTGCTAATATTCTCCTTGAATCCAATTTTGAGGCAAAGGTATGATGTGTAATTCTTGGAATTCACTACCACATTATTGGTCATCTAGGTTGTTTATGGAATTCACTACCACATTATTCAGTTAGCTCCTTAAGCTGGTGATTTACTTCATATCTTGAAAAGCTTTGTACCCCTCCAATGTCCTCTTATAAGCTAAAGCTAAGAGAAATGGCAAAAGTTCTATGGGCTGCAAAAGTTGTTTTCTTGATGAAATCATTTGGAGAACTAAATAATAGACTTTTCGTCATTAAAGTATTTTTGGAGTTACGATGAACTTTTATTGCATAATCCAATATTGTAGTGTAAAGCTATTTGAATGTGAATTTAAAATCTCTCATTCTGATTTTAGGTTGCAGATTTTGGACTTGCAAAGTTTGCTTCTGATACAGATACTCATGTATCCACTCGAGTAATGGGAACTTTTGGGTAAGACCATTTCTCTTGCATATGGTTTGTCAAAATTGGTTCTAACTGTTGTAAAAAAAAAAAAAAAATCAAGCAATTTGAACATAATAATAAACATAACATAAAAATAAATAGGATACTGACTTTACAAGTTTGGGTTAACATAGAAATAAATAGGAAACTGACTTTATGAGGTTGGGTTTGGTTTGATCGGCGAGACCTACACTCCATGGCGAGACTAGCATAGAATTTCACTATAAAACAAGCAATATAATGGTAATTACAAGCATACTTGAGTCACTCAAACACCCTCTAGAAAACAATCTCTCATAATTGCTCATGGAACAATTTTTCAATCTCACAAAATAATCACAAATGTTACCATAAGATTTATTGGCTTCATGACACTTGCAATTTTTTCAAGATGTAATTCACGAGCACACTATATAATTGATTTTTATGGCCTAAAGTTCCTTTGCTCATTCTAGCGTGCTAAAGCCAAAACCCACCTTATATATGTATATATGAATCCAAACTAGAAAACCTCTTTTGGCCAACTAAAAATAGAAAATCTGCTCGAGCTTGGAAACTGCTTAGATTAAGAAACTTACTTAAATTAGGAAACTAACTTGGATCGAATTTTCTTTATAGGCTTAAAATGTAACTTGTTCTCAACAATCTCCACTTTTGCTTGAGGTTTGAGCCAAATCACATTCACTTTGATGGAAACTGATCATTGCTACTCTCCCACAGCCCCTCATGGGCTCACCCGTCACAAGAATATTTCGAGGCCAAGCCACTCTTGAACTTCATCATAACAGTGGACCTTATCAAGACACCAATTCTATCTACTAGGGGTGAGCAAAAGAACCAAAATGAATTGAGAACTAGATCGAACTAGTCAATTTTGGGAGGTTCTTAATTCCTAAAATTTGGAACGAGTGAATTTTAGTCCGATTCTCAATTCCAGGTGTGGACACATCCACCTAGACAGCCTGGATCAGGTTGATTTTTTGAAATTATTATTATTCCAGATTTCCAAAACCCATTTTACATTCTTTTCGCACTCAAACTCAATCACACGTGCTCATTGCTCACGCTTCTCACTCTCACTTCTCTCAATCTTAGTCACACAGCCCTCACGCCTCCCTTGCGGCTCAACGCCTCTTAGACTTGGTTCTTGATCATCATTACAATTTTGTTCGTGGATATGATTACCTTGTTTAAACTTGTGTAGTAGTTTAGACTATGTAACAACGGTTGAAGTCTTGTGGGAAATAGGAAGAGAGAGAGAGAGAGAGAGAGAGAGAGAGAGAGAGAGAGACGGCCAGTTTCCGAAGCCACCCGAGAACCGGATCAAATGGATCGAACCGATTGGTCTTGTACCTAGATGGGTCCAGGACCAAGTGGGCCAGTTCACAATTCCATAATCTGCCTTGGAACTAATCGCCCCTACTATCTACATCTTTAAACACTTATAAGAATTTTCTAACACAATCTCCTCATCACAAATAAAGCAAAACCATTGTGGTAATTATACATGTTAATAGATCGAATATGCACCTTATTAAATTCAGTAACTATAATAATGATTACCTCCACAAGCTCCACTTCGTCACAAACAGAATTTTGTGTTAATTACCGCACATGTACTTGCTACCTCAAGAGTTTTGGGTAATTCCATCTTGAGCTGAAAACCATCTAAATCCGTATAAATTCAGCCACAATTATCCCTACCTAACAATATTGGATTCTCATCAAATATAATTTTTCTAGTCAATAATAAGTGAATTTAATTTCAGATACCACATACCAGTAGACCCATTCACCTTATTCATGGCTTAGGAATATGTAGTTTTTTTGTCGTGCTATCGATCTTATCGTCATTCACTCAAACATAACATATGTAACCAAATATTATAAGAACAAAATAATCAGTAATATTGCTTGACCACACTTTTTAGTGAGTTGGAATTAAATGATAGTCAATGAAGATCTATTCATTCAGTAGCTTGTCATATTAAATGCATATGTTAGGAATTTCCTAGTCATACCAACACTAAAGCGTATTTTATGTGCCATCTCTAGCAATGTTCTCCTCATTAACTTTGCAACCTGTTGTTGTTCACTTACACTAATGTGGCATCTCACTGTGCCTTCTTTCATCCATAATTTGTTTAACTAATTTAAGCAAAACTCTATGCTAATATCAATCCACATATACTTGATCGTCATACTAGCCTCTGTTTTGCTCAAAGCTCTCAATCGTATGATCTTGACAACAATATTCAACTTGCGCCTCAGCACAAACACCCAAACCTTCCATGAGTAATCATCCACAATTGTTAGCATCAACGAATACTCTTCCTCAAAGGAAACAATGACAGCTTGCACATATTTAAGTGAATGAACTCTACAATCTCTATGGTTTCTTTGCAGTCATACATAATTGCACTTTCCATCATTTGCCTAAGCCATGGAACCTACATACATTTAGTTCTTTAGCCACACAACCACACATCAGATTTCCTTTTACTCAAAAGTTTCAGGACTCTCTCATGAATGTTCCTTAAATGTACATGCAACTAATCTTGAACCAATGCATCCAATGCCCATGGAAAATATCTAATACTATCTCCCCTTGATCTTATACTGGGCAATAGTGCTCCATTCATTTTGTCATTATCATGGCACCTCAAACAACCATCAAAACTCTACTTTTGAAATACACCGATAACTAGCT
The DNA here is from genome assembly GCA_014182575.1 of Eucalyptus decipiens. NCBI lineage: Eukaryota > Viridiplantae > Streptophyta > Magnoliopsida > Myrtales > Myrtaceae > Eucalyptus > Eucalyptus decipiens. The sequence continues at coordinate 35,426,518 of CM024618.1, read as the reverse complement.
TAATGTAAGGCACGCAAGAAATTAGCTTCGACTCCAATTCTTGAACATATCTCACTCTAGTGAATACTTATTCTAGCTATATCAACACTCACAACATCGCAGTCAGCATTACTCCTTAACATCATTTCACCACTATCCATGCATTAATAACTAGTACATCAATTCATGTTTGATCTAGCATGAAATAAGCAACTAAAATCCATAATCTATCCATCAAATGATAAATCCTCAATAAGCATGACAAAACCAATACTATTTGAATTATTATAAGCTATTGTAGCAATATTATCAATAGACTAAACTCAAATTCTTTTACCCTTCTCATTCTTTGGTTTAAGGTAATCCCTTTCGAGATGCACTCTCTTGCCACGATTCCAACAAACAATACCACAATTCTAGATTGATTTCATCTATTTAAGTTCATATTATTCCTACTTGCACGAATATCACTTCTTCCTCTACCTTGACTTACTATACAAGTGGGCAACAGTCTGCCTGATTTTCTTTTATGGATGTATTCATTTAGAATCAAATTGTAGACCTCATCCAACATTAAGTTTCTCGACCCAGATGAATTATTAATTGCAATGATAATAGTATTCTAACTATCGATCCGTGAGGATAATAGAATCAAAACACATACCTCGTCATCAAAGTTAATTTCAATCGAACTCAGTTGACTAGCAATCACATGCTTCACAATCGACACACATTTGCCTATTTTTAACTAGAATAAACGTCACACCAAGTTGATCTTACTAATCATAAAGGACTTCCATAAATGTTTGACATGGCATTAACCAATTTTGCAGTGGTCTTCTCTTCCACCATATTAAAAACGACATTATGGGTCCACGTTAGCCGCATAAGTACTAATGCTTTTCTATCCAACAAATCCAAATATGTCTGCTTCATCTTCTCGTAATGGAATAAGTGCAAATTCCTTTGATATAAGTGATACTCAACTACATTCTAGAAATCGAAACCATTCCTATCAAATCTATTGATTCTTACTTTTTCTTTTTCTGTCGCCATCTAATCTCTTCAACTCATTTAGACTTAGCTCTAATATTAACTATTGCGAAAAACATACAATCAAACACAATAATAAAGCCAACAATGAAATAAACCAGATACAAAAATTTACACATGTTTGATTGGTGAGACCTACTCAAATAGAAGGGTAGCATAACATTCCACTATAGATCAAGCAATACAGTAGAAATTATAGGCATACTAGAATCACTTAAACAGTCCTGGTGTTTCCCAATTCCAATTATACCCCATAGTTCATACAGTATTTACTCATCACAATTTATTGTGAAACAATATCTCAATCTCACAAAAAAATTTGCAAAGCAGACAAACAAGATTTATCGGTTTCACTATACTTGCATTTTACTCATAATGTAATTCATGAGCATGCCACACAATTGATTGTTGTGGCCAAAAGCTACTCTACCCACTCTAGTGTGCTAAAACCAAAACCCACCTCTTTTATACTAATATATATCCAAAAGAAATCCCCATCGGCCGACTAGACTAAAATTATAAAACTCACTGACACTGGAAAATTTACACAAACTAAAAATTCTGTTTTGATAAAAATCTGTTTTGATCAGATTTCCTTTATGGGTTCAAATTCAGGAAATATTCTCCACGTCAATGATGGTTGAGTTTATTTAATTCCTTTCTAAGCATATATTAGTTTTTTAATCTTTTGTTGATGTAAATCTACCTAATGCACAGTTACCTCGCTCCAGAGTATGCCTCCAGCGGGAATCTCACTGAGAAATCAGATGTCTTTTCTTTTGGTGTTATGCTTCTAGAGTTGATTACCGGGCGTCGTCCACTTGACAGAATTCAGCCCTTTGATGAGGATAGCATGGTTGATTGGGTTAGTGGTCTATTAGTAAAATATTTACTTGTGGCCTATCATTGTTAGCGATCTTATCCAAATGGAAAAAGAACCGATTTTAGGACTTTGAGCATCTATCTTCCCTCTTCATGTTATTTATCCTTTCCCTCCATGCTTTCTTTCTCCACCTTGAATGCCGTCATAGAATTGACTCTTCTAAAAAATTTTAGGCAAGGCCTTTGCTTACACAAGCATTAGAAGATGGCAATTTTGATGCCATTGTTGATCCAAAACTGAACAAGGACTATGTAAACGAGGAAATAACTCGGGTGATTGCTTGTGCTGCTGCTTGCATTCATCATTCTGCACGACACCGTCCAGCAATGACACAGGTACATTGCCTAGTTGAAAATACTTTGTTTTAATATGAGAATGGATGCTTCTTCTTTTTTCCCCCTTGCTATAGACACAGCTCTATGCTCTATCAAGTGGTTTTGCTCCTCCTACGAATGAAAAATCATGGCTTATCACTTCATTTGAGCCAGAAAAAAGGAAAAAAAAAAAAAAAAACATTATTAGAAGAGTCGAATTATATATGCGTTCTACAAGTGTGTCATCATCGTGTCATCAGGTAGTTCGAGCATTGGAAGGAAACTTTTCTCTGAGCGATTTCAATGAAGGAATTATGCCAGGACATGGCAGGGTATATAACCGTTGTCTAAACTCAAATTATGACCCCAGCCATGACCAAGAAGATTCAAAGAATTTCAGGATGATGGCCCTAGAAAGCCACGAACAAGCCACCAGCGAGTTCAGCGGCCAAAACAGTGACGATGGCCTTCAACCATCCAGCTCAAGCAGTAAGAGTCAACGAATTACCCAAGAGATGGATTTGGAGCACCAGGGGTCAACAAACTACCCAAGAGATGGATTTGGGGGATATGGCAGAGGATGATCGTCACGCTAGTGGAGGCTCTTAATATTAACACAAATTGAGAGGGCATACCCTACTTCCACGGTTCCATCTGCTTTGACCCGTGGCCACGTGTTACCACTTGTTATTTGTATAAAGAAATGGATTAGATCCAGGAAAGGCAAAAAGCTCATCAGATTTCGTTATGTCTCTATTGATTTGAGCAGTATAGTTTGAGGTATTCTAATAACAGTCTTTGCTGGTCCGGTAATGTGCAAGATTGAGACTACAAAAAACTCAAAGCAGGAGGGATCTTTCTTGTGATCTTATAGGAATAGTGGGTTGCTGCAATTTTTGGTTGGAAGGTTGGGGAGCCATGGTCGTTCTTCATAATGCTCAGAAGAGTTTCTCTCATAATCTTTTCTAGGCGCAGTTAGCGTGTATGATTGAAATCATCCTGTACTCTTTCCATTACTTCGCTGAAGGATGAATCTACACATTTGTCTAATCCGTATTAGAAAAACCCCTAATTATTAATTATGAATTCCTCTAGAAAATTTTCCTTTGTTAGAGATATTTTGATAATTATATCGATTATCCATTTTTCTCAAGAATGTACATGTATTGCACATATGCCTCCCTTTGATTGTCCTTGTCTTGATTGATATATTACTTTTGAATAATTGTTTAAAAAAGCCTATAAATGCTCATGTGTTCCTCATTAATATATACATCGAAATATATAAAAATTTCACAATTCTCTTTTCCGCTTTATTATTCTCAACTTGATATCAAAGCCACCATTACCGAGGAAACCATTTGAGCATTGGGTGCACATCGCACTCGATGCATTTGAGCACCTAATGCACACCCATACTAAAATAAATCCATCCTGTCATGTAGCAAAATAAATCCATCCCAACACTCAACGCTCACTAGTGCTCACTTCATGTGCACAAGTCTCATATAAGGAAGCACTTAAATAGAGATCATTCCACAAAAGCAGTCGTGTTTTGAGGCTCATCGACCAGCTGCATCACCCAATCAAGCCTTTTTCACATAGGTGGCTTTCTTTCGATGCTAGACACTCAAATTGCTTCTCTTGGTAACTATTTTACCAAGTCAGTCGTATAGGTCATTTAATGCCACAATGTCAGTTGTACAAGTCACGTTGTTTACTATTTTGCAAGCTAGCCACATCGATTGCTTGCTATTTCCTCTCCTCTTCTCGACCTTTCGTGCATCATTTTAATAATCAACACAACCAATGAACTCATTGCCTTCAAACCAGCTAGATTTGGAAATTTCACCACAAACAACTACCCAGCACTGCATCATCTGCCACATCTCAAATACTAGATGCTGTTTGACATGATTTCAAACTCAAGTCGATCACCTTGAAGTTGAGAGGATGTCAGAGATAATTAGGAATATTTGTAAGATAATTTTCTCTGTTAGATATATTTTGATAATTTTGTTGATTATCCATATCTCTCAAGATTGCATGTATATTTTCCTTTGATTGTGCATATTTTAATTAAGATAGTATTTTAAAATAGTTATCTAATAAAGTCAATAAATAGGTTGATATATTCTTCATTAATATATATACAGAAGCTCCACAATCATCCCTCTCACTTTATAATTCTCAACTATCCAAATTACTATAGCTGCTTGAATTCTTCATTACTGGTCGATGTGTTTCTTACAAAGTTGATTGAGGTCACGACGGTTTAATCATGTGGAGTTTTTTTATGTAAAATATTCTCGGAAGTCCCGTTATTTTGGTGAAATTCATGTGAAGGGTCTGCCTAATTCTGTGAGGTAGAGATTCATCGTCCGAGACCTGATGCTGCGGTCTTTAACAGGACCGGACAGCGATAAGCTCAAGTGAAAAGTCTCATCACTAAAATACCGACGATAAGAGGGTGTGAATGCAGACGCACTGATTGCCCCCGTCGGAAACCATGGCCTCATCGGACAGTTGAAAAATCACTCTGATTGCTGGACATGCCCGTGTGTTAAAACTGCTGTCCGAACAGATTGTCCTTTTGAATATTACTTCGGCCACTAACCCACACAAAAACGAAGGGAAATAAGTAGATAAATGAATAAATAAATCAAAGGTTTACGACATAAAAATCAGATTAAAAAAACGGTCTGCTCGTGTCCACCTACAAGTCAAATTTCTCTTCGATTGTCCGGTCCAATTCCCCGACCCAAGGAAGGAACGACGTCAAAAATACGGGCTTTCTCTGCCTCAAGACTCGCCATTATGGGGGAGAGACACCGTCACGGAGCCAAAAAAATTTGTCCCCTTCGGGAGATCCGATCGTCATCAATGGCTTCTCGCCGGTGCATGCTCCTCATAGTCATCATCCTCGGCGATAGCGGGTGATGCGCGCGCGTCCATCTCGCTTCTGCTTCATTTGATTTTGCAGACTTCTGTGCGATCATTTTGCTCTGATTGACCTTTGCTGGTCTTCTCTATTTTTTTTTTTTTTCTGGGTTTCCCTTTTTCAGGGTTGGGAAGACCTCTCTGATGAATCAGTATCTTTCCGGAACCTAGATCTCCTTTTTCACTCGTTTCTTTTCTTCGTTTTGATCGATCGGATTGATTGGGAATTTTGACATTGGGGACTGCCGATCGTTCTCTAGGTATGTGAATCGCAATTTTAGCAATCAGTATAAGGCGGCGATCGGAGCTGATTTCTTGACGAAGGAAGTTCGGTTTGAGGACAGGTGAGCACAAAAAATAAAAAAAAAAAGGAGCTAATTTTTCGCATGGCTCCTAGATTCTTTTTTGTGTAAATTTGCATCATTTGAGGATGGATTTTGTATTGCTGCTGTCTTGCTTATTGGTTTCTGCAAATTTAATTCCCCTTGTTTTATTAAAACGATGCTGATTAGCTCATGACACCCTTCGGCTTTCCTGTTCTAACAAATTTCTCATGACCGACGGACTGCATAAATCTCTTTATCCCTTTTTCATGACGTCCTATCCTATCGCCCGACGTTAGAAAATCTTTTTTTTTTTTTTTTCCGACAAAAAAAAAGTGGGTTTAGAAAAAGTGCGTGCATGACACGGGGGTCGTCGTTGACCAGAAGACTAGCGGGGTTCCAGAAATTGGTTCTACGGAAACTATTGGTTACGACAAACGTTTCTTCTTCCAAAATATAATTTGCGCATCAATGATCACATAATAAAATGAGCAAAACAGTAGAATAATTAGAATACCAGATTTAACTGGTTTGATTATTATGACCGATTTCTTGAAATGAGTATCACATGATTCTACTCTTAATCAAGCAATAAAATGGACAATACAACCATACTTAAAATCAACCATGTGCTCTCTATATTTCCTAGTTCCCAATTGCATTGTTTACTCCTCACAACTCCTCATGAAACTTAATTACCAATCTCACAAAGAAATTCACACAAAAATTGTCCAAAAAGCCCATAAACATTTTTATTTTTGCCAATTTCATCTTAAACTTTTCAATTTTTTTAATTGAGTGATAAACCTTTTTATATTTTGCCAATTGAATTTAATTTTGGTCATAAATCACTAATATAGATTTGTTGGCGCTAACATGATAATTTTTTTTTTTATCATATCTTAATATTTATCGAATTTTTATTTTTATTTTATTTTGAATATTGAAATTTCTTTTTTTCTGTACTTTTTGTGTTGCCGCGGCTAGGCCCTAGGCAAGGGCTTCACAGCCCCACCAACCACGAGCGAAGGTGGGTAAGCCCTCACCAAATCTGGGTGAAAGCTGCATTGCCTATGGGTGGGTCACAATGGCCTTGTCTATGCGAGCAGTGACAATCACAACCAGTGTGGCTGACATTGCTATGACCACCGAGGGATAGGCTCCTTGGGTGCTTTTTAGACAATGAAAGCTCCGATGTTAAATTAAAAAGTTTAATCCAAAAGCTTAAACTAATAAACGAACAAATATAATTCAATAGATAATTTGTGAACAGACTTAATCTGAATAATTAAGTCAAGTTGCTGTTATGAGTGTGCCAATCTATGTAGGAAAGTAATTATTATCGGATACGGTACGTGTAGGAATATCCGAATATAGGATGAGAGGATTGTCACGCTAGATGTGAACAATGATAAATCGAGTGCTCGAAGGATACTGAACCACATATGCATGGAGACTTTGCCAAGATATTCTGCATACAGACAGTGGAGGAGACTTGGATGTGAAATGAAAAGCAGAACAACCACCGTGCACGCAATAATGCACTCTCTCTCATTTTCGAAAGCCACATTGTTGTCCGCTTACAAAGGTTGTCGTCCGATAAAATAAATGTGCATCGTCGGGACCATATTTTCGCCATGGAAAACCAGATGCTCGAGCGGAAAACGAGTTCCACTCGAGCATGTGGGGATTATGATGTTGATCTGATTCCCGCCCTTCGCGTACGGCCAAGTCCAGCAAAGTTGACTTCACTAGTCAATGAATCATCTAAGCCAATGGACCACCTTTTTACTGATTGATCAGTAATATAAAAGATCCACGATCACAAATCTTATCAGAAGATTTCTCTGCTTTAAAACTTGTAATTTCTTCGATATGTAATTCACGAGTATGCGACACAATTTATTGTTACGGCTAAAGCTTTTCTACTCACCGATGGGCAAAAGCCAACTCCACCGACTCAAACAAGGAAACCAACTCCAACTCCGATATTATTTCAATAATTTCCTTCTTCGGGCGTCAAACCGCAACTCCTATTTAGAGTTAATATATATTTCTACTTAGATTGGATTTTATGGGTTCAAATTCTGAACATATTCCCAATAGAAAGCGTGTCGTCTCGTGAATGGGACTGCGGTCTATACTACATTCCCTTTTTCCCCCTTTAAAAATTGATTATGTTGATGTCCATCCGCAACCGTGCATTTCCAAAGCATAACTATAGTCAAAATGAAAACTGCTTAGGCTTTGCTCCTCAAATTCAGTCTCGATTATGACCAAAAAAGAAATCCAATCTCGATTCTTTCCACTTTTCTTTTCTTCCTCACTTTATATTTTCCAAAACATAGATAGCATCACGGGCCATGGAATTAGATTTAGCAAAGGTATAAGTCGATTAATCCATCTTTATTCTTAAAGAGCCATTTCACAAACAATCCATGTTTGGAAGAATTATCAAAAAAAGTCATAAATCTATTGCATTTTTGCCAATTTGGTTTTAAACCTTTAATTATGCTTATTTATAAGTCCTAAATCTCTTGACAATTTGTCAATTTAGTTGTTTCAGTCAATTTTGGCTAGAAATTATTGATGTTGATGCTGGGCTATCCTATGGGGCACAACCGATGCTGACGTATGCAATTTTTACAAATTTTCTTTAAAATCAAATTTTAAATATTTTATTTAAAAATTTTCTTTTTATTTATTTATTTTATTTTTCCTTTTCTTTCTCCCTTTGCCCATCACCAAAGAGGGCTAACCTCACCAACCTTGGGCGAGGCTAGAGTTGGTAAAATCTCGACCAAGTCAAAAGCTCTCCTGAGGCTAGGGAGGTCAAGCCTTGCTCGATTCTTGCAAGCTCAAGCCTCACCAGCCTCAGGCAAGGCTCAAGTTTGCGAAATCCCGATGAGATTGAGCTTGCCCAAGGCTAGTGAGGCTTGCTCGCTTGAGGTCAGCACGATTGAGCCTCACTCTGATCTCGAGCCAAGCTCGAGCTCGAGCCCCAAGGCTCTACTTCACCAGATCCCGTGCGAGGTCAAGCTTGGCCAAGGCCACCAAGGCTCGACCTTGCCAACCCTCTCTTGTGGCCAATCGCCACCCATCGCTAAGGCCTCACGACTAGTGAAGGAAGAAAGAAAAGAATAAAACAAAAATAAAAAATATTAAAGAATTCAATTTTTTTATATTGTAAAAATCGTCCACATTAACATTAATCATACCACATAGGATGATCAGATGTCCATGTTAGCAATTTCCTACCAAAATTAACTGGAATGAATAATACATTAACAAATTATCAAAAGTTTATGATTCAATTGAAATAATTAAAAAGTTTAAAACCGAATTAATACAAATATAATAAGTTTTAGACGTTTTTGGCAATTTCCCCATCCATGATTCGCTTCACAAAGTACTTTTATCCTCACAGCCTAATTTAAAACATATCTATTGGAAGAGAAATATAATTTTAACCTTCGAGATTTTTCTTTTAATTCATACGATTCCTACAATTTGATTTTTGCTAAAATACGAAAACTATTGAAACTCTTTCGCTGACTTTTCCAGCTCTCTCTCCTCCACACAAAACCCATCCGTCCAAAACTTCCCCAAAAATATTTGAAAACAATTTTCATTCCACTTCGTTCCCCAATAGAGGTGTTAGGAACCCCGAGCAACGTCGTGCGCATCGAACTCGCGGACCTCCGATGTTAATTTCGAGCAGGCGGGCTGCCGTTGGCGGCGACTCTCGCTGTGGCGTCGGCCGCAATTACAAGCCCTGCATGCCGGGGACAAACCGCCGACCCGCTTGACTAACCCCACTCCTCCAGTGGCACAACTGCCGGCGAATGCGGTGCCTCGCTTGACTAACTCCACCTCTCCTCCACCTCTCCCTCCACCTCTCCCTCCACCTACGCCCCTGCTGGCGTCTCCGAATGGGGGGGTGCCGCCGTGGAAGCTGGCGCTGATTGTGGGGATTGAGCTTGGCGGGCTGATTGTGCTGATTGGGGTGTGCACTTTCGTGATTTTTTATTGGAGGAAGAGGAAGAGGCTTGAGTTGGGGAGTTCCCCTCCACAAGGGCCTGAAGGTGAGATTTTTATGCTTGAATGCGAGCCTTTGAAGTTCGTAATTTCTTCGTAATTTTATTGTGTGAAGTTCCCAAGGTCGGACTCCTCCTGGGCCATTCTCAACAACGAATATGGGTTCAGTAAAACCTTCTTTGGTACCATTTCCAGGCAGGGCACTGGGGCTTTCACAGAGCACATTTACTTACGAAGAACTAAAAATAGCAACAGATGGTTTTTCCAATCTCAACCTACTTGGTCAAGGTGGTTTTGGCTATGTTCATAAAGGAGTGCTTTCGAGCGGGAAAGTAGTTGCAATCAAGCAGTTAAAAATTGGAAGCAACCAGGGGGAAAGGGAATTTCGAGCAGAGATTGAGATCATCAACCGCATCCATCATAGACACCTTGTTGAACTTGTTGGTTATTGCATTTCAGGTGCTCACAGGATTTTGGTATATGAGTTTGTTCCAAATAACACATTGGAATTCCATTTGCACGGTGAGTACGACTTTAGAGGAATACATGTATGTCTTTCATCCGATGCTGCCCCACCCTTCCCCCCCTCTCTCTCTCCTCAATGTATGGATTCTAGCTACCATACGACTTTGCTATTCTATGATTAAAAGTGCTACTAGAAGCACCGACACTTTTCAAAAGTTTTCATATCATATTTGACATTTCGACACGTGTCCGACATGTTTCGACACACAGTCAACAAGTGTCAAAAAATTCAACACGTGGTCAACTCTCCCAACACGCCCTAACACGCGAGTCCGGAATTTCGACACGTGATTTTGACATGTTTAATTTTAAAAAAAAATTCAATAAATGAGAGGTAAAAATATATCTATATACAAAAATAAAAAATATATAAAAATAATAAAGGCGAAAAGAAGAAAAACATAGTCTTCTCTTCTCTTATAACTCTTACTTTTTGTGACTCATGATTTTTAGTATAAATTTATTTTAGGCTCTTTTTTTAATTTATTTTTTTGTGAATTTGAATCTAAATCAATATGATAATTTAATCAAGTATATATAAAGATATACATTAATATACAGCATGCCCTAATATGTTGAAATTATTTACTCTTTGAAAAATTACATGTTGATGTGTCATGTTATGCTGTATTGCATGTTGGTGTCAGTGCTACTTAAGTTGATGGAATAGTTGACTCGTATGCTCCCCACATTTTGGAATAGTGGATTTATATATCAAAGCTGTTTATCTAGCAATATGCTGGGATTTTGTTGATTTTCATTTTTCACATGATCAAATTGTAATCACTGTTTCCAAATGTTGTTGTTAGTGACCACAACAACTACCTAGCCTTTTCTAGGTATGCCACAAAAGCCCACTAAAAAGGTGTAAAAACAAAGGGAGAAAAATATCAAGTGATTTTGGTGGAATCCCATAAGAATCAACTAACTTGATCTCCGCTACACTATGTATGCATAGGGAACAAAGGATGCATAGTTATTTTAGAGCCCAAAAGCTAAGAACATTATAATCATTGGAACTGGCAAATGTTACTGCAGGAAAGGATCACCCAACTTTGACTTGGCCCACAAGGATGAAGATTGCTTTAGGGTCTGCAAAGGGGTTGGCATATCTACATGAGGAATGTAAGTATGCTCTTTTAAACCTTATTTTCATGATAAGTTTTGTGGTTCATCTTTATTGGATTCAATTCTCAGGTAATCCTAAAATCATTCACCATGACATCAAGGCTGCTAATATTCTTCTTGAATCTAATTTTGAGGCAAAGGTATGATATGCAACTATTTAATCATTACATGATAATAGCAGCCATCTAGGTTATTTATGGAATTCACTACCATATTATTCATTTATAACTCCTTAAGCTGGTGATTTACTTCATATCTTGAAAAGCTTTGCATCCCTCCGACGTCCTCTTATAAGCCAAAGCTAAGAGAAATGGCAAAAGATCTTTGGGCTACAAAATTTGTTTTCGTGATGAAATCATTTGGAAAACTAAATAAGAGACTTTTCGTCGTGAAACTATTTTTGGAGTTATGATGAACTTTTAATGCATAGTTTAATATGGTAGCGTGAAACTATTGGGATGTGAATTTATGATTCCAGGTTGCAGATTTTGGACTTGCAAAGTTTGCTTCCGATACAGATACTCATATATCCACTCGAATAGTGGGAACTTTTGGGTAAGACCATTTCTCTTACATATGGCTTGTCTAAAATTGGTATTAATTGTTGTCCAAAAAAAAAAAACAAACGATTTGAACATAATAATAAATATAACATAGAAATAAATAGGATACTGACTTTACGGGGTTGGATTCGATTTGGTCGGCGACACCTACACTCCATGGGGAGACTAGCAAAGAATTTCACTATAAAATAAGCAATAAAATTACTTTAGTCACTCAAAACCCCCCAAAAAACAATTTCTCATAATTCCTTGAGAAAGAGTTTTTCAATCTCACAAAAGAATCATAAATCTTACCATAAGATTTATTGGCTTCATGGCATTTGCAATTTCTTTAGGACGTAATTTACAAGCACACCACATAATCAATTATTATGGCCTAAAGTTCCTCTACTCAATCTAGCTCATGCGCATATGAATCCAAACTAGAAAACCCCTTTTAGCCAACTAAAACTAGGAAACCTACTCAAGCTCGAAAATCACTCAGGCTAAGAAACCTACTTAAATTAGAAACTTACTTGGATCGAATTTTCTTACAAGCTTAAATTTGTAACTTTTTCTCAACAATCTCCACTTTTGCTCGAGCTTTGAGCCAAATCACAATCACCTTGATGGAAACTAATCACTCCTACTCTCCCATGGCCCTTCATGGGCTCACCCGTCACAAGAATCTTCCAAGTCCAAGTCATTCTTGAACTTCATCATAATAGTGGACCTTATTAATACACCAACTTTATCTATTAAGATTGAGCAAAAAAATCAGATTGAATCGAGAGGACTAAGCTGGTCAGTTTTGGGAGGTTCTTGGTTCCTAAAATTTGGAACTAGTGAATATCGATTCTATTCTCAATTCTAGGTGTAGACACACCCACTTGGACCGCCTGGATCGGACTAATTTTTTTAATTCTTATTATCACAAATTTCCAAAACCCAATTCACATTCTTTTCCCACTCAGACTCAATCATGCACACTTGTCGCTCACACCTCTCCCTCTCACTTCTCTTAGTCTCGGTCATGCAACGCTCACACCTCCTTTGTGGCTCAACGCCTCTCAAACTTGGTTCTTGATCATGATTATAACTTTGTTCATGAAGGAGATCATCATGTTTAGATTTGTGTAGTAGTTTAGACCATGCAATAACACTTGAGGTCTTGTAGGGAATAGGGGAAAAAAGGATATATGGCCAATTTCTAGACCTACCCAAGAACCAAATTGAACAAATCGGAATGGTTGGTCTAGTTCTCAGGTGGGTTCGGGATTGGGTGGGCTAGCTCGCAATTCCACAAACTAGGAACTAACTTGCCTTGGAACCAATCACCCTTACTATCCGCACCTTTAAACACTTCACAAGAATTTTCCGACACAATAGTATTTTATGAAGAGAAGTATAACCCAAGTACCAAAACTTGGCACGGAATGATACTTAAGTGCCAAAAGCGAAACAAAATTGATCACTTCAGTGCCAATCTAGCCAAAATGCCGACGTGGTGATTTTCCGGCGAAATAAATGCAAAACGATGTCGTTTTGCATGTTGATGTGGCTAGACAATGCAAAAACGATGTCGTTTTAGTGCTAACATAGTAAAAAAATTAATTTAATTAAATTAAAAACTAAATTTATTTAAAACATTTAAAATAAAGATACAAATATATAAATATATTTTTAAAAAATTTTAAAAGGAGGGGGAAAGGAGGTGGCGAGGGTTGAGCCTTTTTGCCACCATCGGGAAGGGTCAATGACGAAGGGGGGGGAGGGTCAACCGGGTCGCCAACCCCTAGCCGACCGGTGGCGAGGGCCCGAGCCCTCGCCCAAGCCCTCCCCGGATCCGGCGAGGGTCGGTGGCCCTCGCTCAACCGGGCCACCGCCCACCGGGGGGTCACCTCGGTGGGCGATAGCCCGGTGAGGGTCGCGACCCCGCCCGGGTGATGAGGGCTCACGGGCCCTACCACCGCCAATCGCCCGAGGTCACCGAGCCCCTAGCCAAGGCCCAACAACCCCGACCGACGCTCCCCCACCATTGTCGGCCCTTCTTGGTGACGGCAAGGAGGTTGCGAGGGGCGTGAGCCCTCCCAAGGATCCGGGTCGCCGATTCGGTCAAGGGCCGTGAACTAGCCGACCCTCCCCCTCCGTTCGGCCCTTCCCAACGATGGCGGGCTCGGCTCTCAACCGCCTACCCCCCCCCCCTTTTTTAATTTTTTTTATTTAAATTTTTAAATGTTTTAAATAAATTTAATTTAATTTAATTTTATATTAATTATTTACCACATCAAAGATAAAACGACGTCATTTTTGCATTTTTAGCTATGTCAACGTACAAAACAACACAATTTTGTCGGAAAATGACACCGTTTTGCACTTATTTCATTCTGCTCCGATTTTGGAAAATCGACACAAGTTCAGTAGTTTTGGCATTTTGTCTGGCACTAGTATTTTATGGGCTGTCTCTAGCAATATTCTCCTCATTAATTGGCTTGTTTTAAATGATCCATTCTTCATGCATAAATTGTTTAGGGAAAAAGCCACCAAAAACCTTAACTTTGTCTAGGTCCATGAGGTTTGGCCTTTTTCTTCTTCTCTCTTCCTTCCGCCATGGCCAAGGACAGGACTCAAGCAAAGGCCGCATTGCGACATCGAGCAAGGGTCGCCTTTGCCCGGGTCGATGAGGTTCGGCAAGGACAGCCCTCGCAACCTAGGCGAGAACAGCCCTTGTCAAAATCCGATGAGGGCAACCTTCACTTGTGTTGGGTGAGGGCGGCCCTCGCTTGGATCGAATTCTGCAAGGGCCTTCACCTGAGTCTAGCTTTTCTTCGCCATGGTTAGCAGAAGGAAGAGAGAAGAAGAAAAAAGAAAAGAAAGAAAAAAAAAAAGAAAAAAAAAAAAAAAAGAAAAAAAAAAAAGTAAAAGATGAAAATGTCTTATATTTTGGTGTAAATGTATTACATGGATATAAGTTTAAGGTTTTTTTTTTGTGTTCAAGAAGTTTAGAATTTTTTATATCAAAAAAAATTTGGGATAAATATGTCACGAAGGGGATGAGTTCGAATCCCAAAGGCATTGTTAGAGATTCTTACCTGAGTACTGTGGTGGTGGGTCTTGCAGTCGCTCCCCCAGGGTTTGCTCGCCGGCTGTCGGTTTACGGGGTTCCCTAGGTTACCAAAAAAAAAAAAAATTGGGTAAATTTGTCACACCGGCCAAAGTTTGGGATTTTTGGTGGCTTTTTCCCAATTGTTTAACTACTCTAAGCAAACCTCCATGCTATTGTCAATCCATGTATACTTAATCGTCATACCAACCTCCATTTTGCTCAAAGCTCTCAATCGTTTGATCTTGACAACGGTATTCAACTTGCACCTTAGCACAAACACTCCTAGGAGTAGTCATCCACAATTGTTAGCATCAATCGGTACTCTTCCTCGAAGGAAACTATGATAGCTTGCACACATTTAAGTGAATCAACTTTACAATCTTTGTGATTTCTCTATAGTCATACGGAATTGTACTTTCCATCATTTGCCTAAGCCATAGGACCCGCATACATTCAATTCTTTGGCCACATAACCACACATCAAATTCCTATTACTCAAAATTTTCAGGATTCTCTCTCCAATGTTCCCTAAATGCATATGCAACTAATCTTGAACCAATGCATCCGATATCTATGGAGAAATCTAATATTGTCTACCCTTGATCTCAATCTGGCAATAAATGCTCTGTTCATTTTGTCATTATCATGACACCTACAACAAACGTATAACTAGCTGAATGTAGAGCACGCAAGAAATCAACTTCAGCTTCAATTCTTGGACGTGTCTCACTCTAGTGAATTTTGATTCCAACGACATCAACACTCAATATATCATAGTCAATATTATTCCTTAACATCATTTCACCACTATCCATGCACTAATAAGTATTACATCGATTTATGTTTGATGTAGCATGAAATAAGCAACCAAAATCCATAACATATCCATCAAATGACAAATCCTCAATGACAAGCATGACATCTAAGTTACTATAAGCTATTGCAGCAATATCATCACTAGACTAGACTCTAATTCATTTACCTTTCTCGTTCTTCAGCTTGAGGCAATCTCTTTCAAGGTGTGCTCTCTTGCCATGATTCCAACAAACAATACCATAATTCTAGATTGAATTTTTCTATTCAAGTTCACATTATTCCTACTTGCACGAATATTAGTTCTTCCTCTACCTTGACTTACATATGAGTGGGTAAGGGTTCACCCAATTCTCTTTTATGGATGTCTTGGTTTAGAATCAAATTGCAAACCTCATCAAACATTAAGTTTCTTAACCCGAATGAATTATTAATTACAATGACAATAGTATTCTAACTATTGGGTCATGAGGATAATAGAATTAAAGCACATACCTTATCACAAAGTTAATTTCAACTTAATTCAGTTGACTAGCAACCACATGCTTTGCAACCAGCCCATATTTGCCTATTTTTAACTAGAACCAACATCGCACCAAGTTGTTTTTAATGATCACAAAGGACTTCCATAAATGTTTGACATGGCATTAATCAATTTTGCAATGGTCTTCTCTTTTGCGATATTAAATGCGACATTTTGAGTCCACATCAGCCAAGTAACTACTAATGCTTGTCTATCCAACAAATCCAACTCAGCTTGCTTCATCTTTGCATAAAGGAATAAGAAAAGATTTCTTTGATATAGGTAATACTCAATTGCATTTTCTGAAAACCGAAACCATTCCCATCAAATCTATTGATTTTTACTTTCCTTCTTTTGTCACCATCTAATCTCTTTGACTCATTTAGACTTAGCTCTAACATTAACTATTGCAAAAAACATATGATCAAACACAATAATAAAGACAATAGTGAAATAAATCAAGCATCAAATTTACATGGATTTGATAAGTGAGACCTACTCCAATAGAAGGGTAGCATAACACTCCATTATAGATCAAGTACTACAACAAATATTATAATCACACTTTAGTCCCTCAAACAGTCCTAGTATTTCCGAATTCCCAATTATAACGCATAGTTCATACAATGTTTTGTCACAATTCTTACAAAACAATCTCTCAATCTCACAAAAATATTTAGAAATCAAACAAACAAGATTTATTGGTTTCACTATACTCACAATTTACTTAGAATGTAATTTTTGAGCATGTTGCACAATTGATTGTTGTGGCCAAAAGCTTCTCTACCTTCTCTATTGTTCTAAAACCAATACCCACCTCTTTTATACACATATATATCCAATTTGACCGACTAAAATTATAAAACTCATTGAGACTAGGAAATTTACTCAAACTAAAAAATCTACTTTGATCGTATTTCCTTTATGGGTGCAAACTCAAGAAATATTTTCTACACCAATGATGGTTGAGTTTATTCATTTCTATTCTAAGCATATATTAGTTTTGTAAACTTTTGTTGACGTAAGTCCACCTAATGCACAGTTATCTGGATCCAGAGTATGCCTCGAGTGGGAATCTCACTAAGAAATCGGATGTCTTTTCTTTCGGTGTTGTGCTTCTAGAATTGATAACCGGGCGTCGTCCACTTGACAGAACTCGACCCTTTGATGAGGAAAGCATGGTTGATTGGGTCAGTGGCTGCCAACAACATATTTACTTGTGGCCTATCATCGTTATTGATCTTATCCAATTGGAAAAAGAACCAATTTTTAGGACTTTGAGCATCTATACATCCCCCCTCTTCATGTTACTTATCCTTTCCCTCCATGCTTTCCTCTCTCCGCCGTGAACGTCATCATACAATTGACTCTTCTAATAAAATTTTAGGCAAGGCCTTTGCTCACACAAGCCTTAGAAGATGGCAATTTTGATGCCATTATTGATCCAAAGCCGAACAAGGACTACATTACTGAGGAAATAACTCGGATGATTGCTTGTGCTGCTGCTTGCATTCGTCATTCTGCACGACACCGTCCATCAATGACACAGGTACACCTAGTAGAAAATAGTTTGTTTTAATATGAGAATGGGTGCCTCTTTTTTTCCCTTGTTATAGGCACAACACAATGCTCTATCTAGAGGTTTTGCTCCTCCTACAAATGAAATGTCATCGGTTATCACTTCATTTGAGCCAAAATAAAGAGGGGGGGGGGGGGAACACTATTTTTAGTGTCTTAGTTTGCTACAACTCACTTTTCAACATGACCAATCGATGCAAATTGTTCTACAAGTGTGGAATTATATATGAGCTTTGTGTAATTAGGTAGTTCGAGCACTGGAAGGAAAGTTTTCTATGTCCGATTTAAGGGCATATAATAGTTGTCAAAGCTCAGATTATGACACCACCCAAGACGAGGAGGATTCAAAGAAATTTAGGATGATGGCCATGGAAAGTCAAGAGCAAGCTACAAGTGAGTTCAGTGTACACAATAGCGAGGATGGCTTCAACCATCCACTCAAGCAGCGAGGGTCAACAGACTACCAAGAGATGGACTTGGGGAATATGGCCGAGGAAGGTCGTCACGCTAGTGGAGGCTCTTAATATTAATACAAATTGAGAGGACAGACCCTTCTTTCACAGTTCCATGCGCTTTGACATGTGGCCACATGCTAGCAATAATTATTTGTATATAGAAATAGATTAGATTTGGGAAAGGCAGAAAGCACATCACATTTCGTCATGTCTATGTTGCGGATTTGAGTAGTATAGTTTGAGGTATTCTAATAACAGTCATTGCTGGTTCGGTAATGTGAAAGATTGAAACCACAAGGAACTCAAAGCAGGCGGGATCTTTCTTGTGATCTTATAGGAATAGTGGGTTGCTGCAATTTTTGGTTGGAGATATAACGGAGCCATGATCATTCTTCATAATGTTGTAAAGACTTTCGAAATCTTCCAGGTGCGGTCAGCATATATGAATCTGCACATTTGTTTAATTCATGTTAGAAAAACCCCTAATTATTAATAAAGGATTTCTCTAAGATAATTTTCTTTGTTAGAGCTTACGGGTTTCCCTGGGTCATCAAAAAAAATAATAAATAAATAATTCTATCGATTATTCATATTTCTCAAGATTGCACTTATATTTCCCTTTAATTGTTCATGTCTTGATTGAGATATTATTTTAGAATAGTAATTTAATATAGTCTATAACTAGACTCATGTATTCCTCATTTACATATACATCGAAATAAACATAAATTCCATAATTCTCTCTTCACTTTATTATTCTTAACTTGATATTAGAGCCACCATTGTTGAGGATACCATAAGTGCACCGGACGCGATGTGCACCCGATGCATCTGCGCACCTATTCCACCCCGGTGCACCGACTAGCAAAATAAATCCATCTCGATGCTCAATAGTGTTTACTTTATGTGCACAAGTCTCATATAAGGAAGCACTTAACAACACCAACTATATCGCCTAGTTAAGCCTTTTTCACGGAAGTGGCTTTCTTTCAATGCTCACCACACAGGTTACATTGCTTAGTAACTCTTTTACCAAGCCGGCCTTATAAGCCATTTGATGCTACAAGGTCAAATGTTTAGTTACTATTTCGCAAGCCAACACATCAGCCGCTCGTCATTTCATCACGTGGAGTTTTTTATGTAAAATTTCCTCAGGACTCCCTTTTTGTTTTTTCGCCAATAGATTCATCGTCCAAATCGGATGCAGCATCTTCAACAGGACTGGACAGCGATGAGCTCAAGTGAAAGCCTCATCAATGAAATACCGACACCATTTGGTTCAACTTTGGGGAAATGAAAGCTTTGGGTCCATTTCCCCAAAATCTTTGAATGAATTGGCATTTTGTCAAGGTAAATGTGTTTGGAAGTGTATATTTTGCAAAATAACTTTAAGAAGAAAAGAAAAAAGTGAAAAAAAAAAAAAAGAAAAGGGAGGAGGAGATGCACGCAAGAGGGGAAAATCGTGGGGAGCGGCTGGTGGCGGTGGCGCTAGTGGTGGTGGGGAGGTGGTGGCAGTGGCGGTGGCGAGGAGGTGGCTCGCTTGAAGTCGGCGACCTCAAGTGACGCTCTGGGTTGCTCAACCCAGCCGCTTGGGTCACACCGACCTAGGCGATGGCTTCGGGTCGCCAAACCCCGTCCGGCGCCGCCTGAGGTGTCGACTGAGGTCACCCGACCTTAGGCCACCTCGCCTGAGGTTGAGCGACCTCGGGCGAGGCTTCCCGGCCAAATCGCTAGATCTAGCCCCTTGGCAATGAAGAAGACGCCACTCAAGAAGAAGCGAACGTCGGAGGAGACGATGAACAGTGACGCGATCGAACATCGCGGGGAAGAAAAGATGAACGACAAAGAATATGAAGATGAATAGTGGCTTGATGAACAGTAAAATCACATCTCTAAAATGTCAATGTTCAAAGCAACCCTTCCCCAGCATTGGAAGTGTTGACATTGGGCAAATAAGTTTTCAAAAATACATATCAAATACAAAATATTTTCCCTATAGAGGCTTTGGAGCCCAAAGCCCATTAGAAAAACCGAACCAAACGGGGCTGTCTGAATGGATTGCCCCTGGAAACACGGACTCATCGGACGGCTGAAAAACCCCTCCGATTTCTGGACACGCCCGTACGTTAAAACTGCTGTCCGAACGGATTGTCCTTTTGAATATTACTTCGGCCACTAACCCACACAAAAACAAAGGGAAATCAATTAATAAATTACCGACCAAAAAAAATTAATAAATAAAAGGTTTACGGCACAAAAATCAAATAAAAAAAAAAAAATTTGGTCTGCTCGTGTCCACCTACAAGTCAAATTCCGCTTCGATTGTCCGGTCCGATTCCTCGACCCAAGGAAGGAACGACGTCAAAAAATACGAACTTTCTCTGCCTCAAGACTGTCGCAGAGCCAAAAAAGTTGTCATCTTTGAGAGCTCCGATCGGCATCAATGGCTTCTCGCCGGCGCATGCTCCTCAAGGTCATCATCCTCGGCGACAGCGGGTAATGCGCGCGCTTCTGCTCCGTTGATTTTGCAGATTCCCGTGCGATCTTTTTGCTGTGATTGACTTCTGCTTGGTCTTGTCTCTCTTTTTCTTGATTTCCTTTGTCAGGGTTGGGAAGACTTCTCTGATGAATCAGTATCCTTCTGAAACCCAGATCTCCTTTTTTCTTTGGGTTGATTGATTGATCGGGTGTTTTTTGACATTGGGGACTGCTGATTGTGCTCCAGGTACGTGAATCGCAAGTTCAGCAATCAGTATAAGGCGACGATCGGAGCTGATTTCTTGACGAAGGAAGTTCAGTTTGAGGACAGGCTGTTCACATTGCAGGTGAGCCCCCAAAGAAACGAGGTTGAATGGTGTTGTTGAGGATTATTGGCATGGTTTCGTAGTTTCTTTTCGGTGTAGCTTGTGTAATTTTAAGGATGGATGGATGAATTGACTGGTGTTGTGCTGATCGGATTCTGCGAATTTGGATTCTCCTTGTTTTATTTGAGGGAAGTTGATTAGCTCTTGACACCGTTTGGGCTTTCCTGTTCTGAAAAAAGTTTCCCATGAATACCCTGTTACTGGGTTTTTGTCATATGACTCAAGCTCAAGAACGAAAGACTGCATAAATCTCTGTTTCCCATCTCTTATTTGCAATGCAAGAACTCACCATTATGCTGCTTAGAGACTTTTTTTTTGCGTGAATATGTTCTATCGAGATTGGTTGAGCCAATTCCAACCCAATCAAATCACTTTAGCCATTTGTTACGAGCTGTTTGGTCAAACAGAAGGTCTGCTGTTTTTGACATGGAATGCTATTATTGATCTCCCTTCGATTTAGTAGCAGCACAGCAAGCATAAATGCTGCATTCCCTTTGGGATTTGTTACTTTGCTGCAACAGTAGAAGGCATATTTGAATCCTCATAAATATACAATTTATTACTGGATAAATCTTGTTTTTCTTCTGGATCTGACACGATGAGAATTCAGCTATGCATAGTATAGACCCAATTCTCTAAGTAGTCAAATCATGGGATATTGGTTGCTTAGGTTGTTGATTCGACCATTTGTTGATACTCCTCCAAGTTCTCTTTCAAAATGAAGAGAACAGGAGTTGTTGCTCGGTTATTTTCAATGTGTGATACATAAAGGTGATTTGGTTACATGCAAAATAGATTCAATTGGTCTATTCGGCCAACTTTTATGAGATCTGGTATTTGTCCTTGATAGTCGCTCTTGGCCACATCTGTTTTATTATATCATCTCTCTGTAGATATTAAATTAGGCAGACATTGGCATCATTTTCATAGGGTATAAGACTCGCACAGAGTCTCGTACTCTATGAAGAAACAACATTTTTTTTTTCTGGAGTCACCTTATAATGCTTACTATGCATCATTTGTGTTCGACATTTGAATTAGCGGTCACTTCAACAAAGAGAAGGTAAAAATGTTTAATTCCTTAGAGAATGAGAAACTTATTTATATACCTGCAGATATGGGATACAGCTGGCCAAGAAAGGTTTCAAAGTCTTGGTGTGGCTTTTTACAGAGGTGCTGACTGCTGTGTTCTTGTGTATGATGTGAATGTAATGAAATCATTTGACAATCTAAATAACTGGCGGGAGGAGTTTTTGATTCAGGTAAACTAAAAAGATGATGAATGAATTGTGACTTAGAGCTTACAAGGTTTCAGAAAGAGGGACCTAAAATTGTTTTGATGACTTGGTGTCCAGGCCGGTCCTTCTGACCCTGAAAACTTCCCATTTGTCGTTTTGGGTAACAAGGTGGATGTCGATAATGGCAATAGTCGTGTGGTGAGTTCTCTTTCCTTACCCTTTCATCCCTCACTTTTATATTGAATACATTGCTTATGCTAGTAAGAGACCTGCTCGAGGAAACTTTTCTCATGTGATGTATATTTCTAAAGATCTTTCCGCTGTTAAACTGCATGACATGGCATCTTCTTCTTTCTCCACTTCCTGATTCAGGTTTCTGAGAAGAAAGCGAGGGCTTGGTGTGCTTCCAAGGGAAACATTCCTTATTTCGAGACCTCTGCCAAAGAAGGATTTAACGTGGAAGCTGCTTTTGAGTGTATAGCCAAAAATGCTTTGAAGAATGAACCAGAAGAAGAGATGTGAGTCCTTTTTAAATCATAACTGTTGATGGTGTTGACTATTGAGAGAGTGCGTGCTTCCCTAATCAGACGAGACCCTCATCGTTGTGATTCATCAGATTGGGATATAGAGTTATAATGTGCTTAAACTGAGACAACAACAGAGAATGAACTTTAGTTATGACACCAATGCAAGACTCAATTACATATCGTGCATGTAGACAGATCTTGAGTGCTTGTACTTTACTAGTTTCGGGTGCAGTATATGTTGCTAACCTAGTGCTCTGAACTTGTGTTTGTTGCAGATATCTTCCGGACACCATTGATGTTGCAGGTGGAGCACGGCAGCAGAGATCCACCGGTTGCGAGTGTTGAAGAGTCCAACAGTACATCATTTCCCCTGGGATGCATGTATGATGCGGCTCAAGGTTTATCAATTCGTGGTACAGATACCATTCTCTTATGTATTGTCAAAAGCAGAGTAAAAAAAATATTCTTCCTAAAGGACTGATGTAGAGAACTGTTGAATTTCCCAGTGTGCATCTGTATCATAAGCCAATCAGGGAGACCTTGTTTGTTTTTTCATCTTTTCACACCTATTTGGTTCCATGATATCTTTGGTCCCCCTGAAATTCTTAATATCTTTTCCTATAATGTACTGTCAATCTGAGTCCTGGGGCTCATTAATAGTGGTTATATGGTTCTGTCTTTCCTTGATACTGACTCTTTTTCAATCCCTACGGAGGAACCAAACGGGCCCGCCTTCTCTCTTTGGGCTTGTCTGGGTAATGGATTATAGATTATCTCTCCCGTCTTACTAGAAAACAGCGGTCACTGTAAAAATTCGTGTCCCGTATGATAATCCATAGAATCAAGACACGTTGCTTTAGGAAGCGACGTGTCGAACTTGAAGACGCGATGTGTCCGGGCGTGCTCCCAAATGGGCTTCTCTCAATCCTCAAAACTATATATATTTATAGAGAGAGAGAGAGAGTTTGAGAGAACTCGTTTCTACATCGGCAATTTACACACACCATAACCATATTTCGAACCTTAAAGCCACGAGAGAGGCAGAGGACCTCAAGAAATCGAGAAGAATCGATGGAAGCCACGAAGGAATCGGAGCCGTCGAGGATTCTGGATGCCATCCTCCCTCGGCGCCTTGAAGACGATTGCCTAGAAGACCCTGTGCTTCCACCTGAATCCTTGAAGGATGCCTTTGCCAGGGCCGCCGCCACTGTGAAGTCCCGCGCTGCCTCAATCTTCACCCCCAACCACGGGGAGGACTGCGTGAACGACCCATGGCCCATCGGCGATGGCCCGACCGACGTCATAACCGGGGAGCCAGGAGGCCGCGAGCCCGAACAGCCATGCACAACGGAAAAAGGAAGCGGCGGAGGAATAGGAGAGGTCGGCGAGGACGTGGTGGTCCCTGGCGTGAGCGGCGAGGGAGACAAGTTGGTGGTGGGCAAGGAAGCGGAGGAGGACGACAGAGGAGCTTGTGTGGATGGCCTCCAGGGGCTGGAGACTGGAGAGAGAGGAGAGAATGGCAGCGGCAGCGGCGGCGGAGGCGGCGGAGATGGTGATGGGGAAGGCGGTGGTGATGAGGTGCCGACACTAGTCGAAGGCGTTGTGTGATGAAACTCTATCCTTGAAGTTTGTAATGATACAAGATTAAATCTAGATGAACAAGCCTTTTGTATCTTCAGCACGCGTGTACATGCACGATTTAGACTCTTAATAAATTGTAAATTTTTCATCTTTCTTGCATACGAATAGAAAAGATCTCAAATTTCGGCAAGAATCAACATGGATGGTCTTCCTAATCTCATAAAAATCATAAAATTTCTTGCTAAAAACAATCTCGAAAGCTCTCATCTTTTCTAGTCGAACCTCAAGTTACTAGGGAAAAAAAAAAGAGAGATCTTTGACCAGTCAACAATTCCGATCCTCCGATGAATCATATCACCGGAGTCAGCAGCGGCTTTCCGGCGAAGTGCGCCTCCAGGTTCGCGACGACGAGGTCCGCCATCGCCGTGGACGTCTCCACGGTGTCGCTCCCCACGTGGGGCAGGAGGACCACGTTGTCCATCGGGAACAATTCCTCCGCCGCCTCGGGCTCGTTCTCGAACACATCGAGCCCCGCCCCGCCGAGCCGGCCCTCCAGCAGGGCCGCGACGAGCTCGGGCTCGTCCACGTGCGCGCCCCGCCCGACGTTGATCAGGACCCCCTCGGGGCCCAGCGCGTCCAGGACTTCCCGGCCGACGATGCGGCGGGTCTCCTCCGTCAGCGCGCACGCCACGACGAGGATCCGGCAGTGGCGGGCCAGCTCCGCGGCGGTCGGGTAGTACTTGTAGCTCACGTGCGGCTTCTCCGACCGGGAGCAGTAGCTGATCGGACAGCCGAACGCTTCGGCTCGTTTCGCGATGGCGGAACCGATCCTGCCCAACCCGACGATGCCGACCGACTTGCCGCTGAACTGAAACCGAAGGTCAGAGTCAAAGCCGAGGCGAAAAGCTTCAAATTTCGGACAGGGCATTCGACGGAAGCGACTGATGATGAATCTACGGACACAACCCAGATCGAAAAATCAAACCTTGGCGGTCAATCCGAAGTCTCCGCTCTTCCACTTCCCGCTCCTGACGAACGCGTCGCACCCGCAGACCTTCCGCAGCACGCCCAGCATCAGGGCGATGGCAATGTCGGCCACGTCGTCGGTCAACACGTCGGGAGTGTTCGTGACCCGGATCCCCTTCTCCCCGCACCTGCCCAGATCGATCTTGTCCAGCCCCACGCTGAAGGTCGCCACGATCTCCAGCCCCGGCAGCGCGTCGATCAGCTCCGCGTCGGCGCCCACCTTGGTGTCCCCGACGACCGCCCGGATGGAGCCCGCGTGGGCCTCCAAGAACCGGCGCCGCGAAGGGAAATCCCAGAGCCGGTGAAGTCGGAACCTTTGCTCGAGTTCTTGCTCGAGGTATGGGAACATGGGGCATGTCATCAAGACGCCGATCCCGTCCATTTGCAAGAAATCTTTGCTTTGGGAATTCTTGGGAGGACGGACATGCATATCGAACTCCTCTCCTCCGCTCTTTCTTGTAGTCCTTTCACTTCTCCCTTCCTGTAATTTTTCTCCATTTCTTTATTCTTTCTCGAGTCGATTCTTTTATCCTTTCCTCTACCCCTTTGGCTCACATTCTTTTCCATTTCAAGTTTGATAGTATTTATACAACCTGCCCATTATATTCACGATGATAAACTTCCATCGATTACCGTATGGTTAGATAAGTCCGGCGTGCCCGGACCGTGCAGGACCGCGTCGCTCGGGCCTAAGTTTTCTTTTCAATTATATCCTATATTCGGAGAATCGCGGAATGTTATATGAATTGCGAGTTTGCATTTCATCAAGCGCATTTTTATCATTGATCCTGTGGTCTTCGTGGCGGTGACTCACATAATTAATGCTGGAGATGATGTTTGGTTAATGTGCTTCTATATCAATGCGATAATAGAGAGGGAGAGAAAGAGAGAGATTGATTTTTTTTGGGTGGTTGAGCATGCATATCTCTCTCGGCTTTTGTTTTCTCAAAATAAAGCTGGACAACATAGAACAAGCACACGACAGTGAACAACTAAACATGCACCCCACGTTCACAACAGCAAGATCCTCCAGAATTAGAAATCACCCAAAATTCCCACTGAAAGAGAGAGAGAGAGAGAGAAAACAAACAACATCAACTCACTGGATTCTATTGACATTCTTCTCTCTATCTCTCTCTCGCTCTGTCACACTTTGGAGTTGGCTTCTTCCCTTTTTTTCCTCTCTCGCTCTCGTTGCCCAGCAGCTAACTCAAACCAGACATATCAATCATGTCTCTCCCTCCTCCTTGCTGATGCTTTGACGATATTGCGTCGGGGTCGGTTCTATTTGGTACCCAATTACATATGCTCTTTCGCCTGTGTTGCCGGCTCATTGGATCGGTATCCTCTGTTGGTGACCAATGATGGTGCGGGCCCTGGAACAAGAGCAGGAGGACTACAGGTCTAGGCTCTTCCATTTCCAGGGTATGCATGACAACTCGGGGCATCATGTCAAAAGCTTGAGTGTCGACCAGAGCATGTCAAATGGAGAGCTCTCGGGCAATGACGGGATAATGTCGAGAAGCTATGGAGCGAAGCCTCAAAATGAGAACCTGATGGAGCAACAACAGATTGGTTGGTCGCTCCATAAATCGACCGCCAAGGCACCAAAATCGCGCCTAGCCCGTGAAGAAGCTAAAGATAAGCAACCTTCAGGCAAGTCATGTTGAATGTTCGTCAATAGGACCGGTGAAAGCTCTGTGATAAGATGCAAGCGGTTGTATTGGTTAGGTGACCAATCTTTAAATCGCAATTGATTATTGTGATTCCTTTCCTCGGTTTTATTTCAGACATGGAATTGATGAAAGAAAGGTTCGCAAAGCTGCTTTTGGGTGAGGATATGTCTGGTGGAGGAAAAGGCGTTTCCTCGGCCTTGGCCTTATCGAATGCCATCACAAATCTGGCCGGTACATTCATCTTTCTAATTGATTCGCTTTTCCAACAGATGGTCAAGAGTAAAATTTAGAGTACCAGCGAGACAAGATGAGCTCGAACAGCCGAGAAATGGATCTATTGTAGTCGGTCTAGACTACCACGAATCTTCTCTAGTTTTCGTCCTAAATCACGCATGCCATGACTTTTTTTGCAACAAGTTATGCCAAGATTGTATATTTGCCTAATCTGATCGTTATAAGCACAATGCAGCTTCTGCATTTGGTGAGCAGAAACGGCTAGAGCCCATGGCCCCGGAAATAAGAGCGAGGTGGAAAAAGGAAATCGACTGGCTCTTATCTGTGACAGATCACATTGTTGAATTCGTTCCTTCTCAACAGAAAACCAATGGGGTGAACATGGAGGTAAAAATGAAAATTCCTTCCCCTTGAAATTTCCTGGTCTCTCTGTCGCATTTCTTGGTATATTTATCTCTTGGTCAATTCAATAGATTATGACAACGAGGCAACGCACCGATCTCCACATGAACATCCCTGCTTTGCGAAAGTTAGATGCCATGCTCATCGTGAGTATCTGTAACATTTTACCTTTCCTATTAATTATGCCTAACAAGTGATTATCAGTCAGACTTGCAACGTGAATTTCTACTTCATCAGGATTGTCTGGACAACTTCAAAGACCAAAGTGAATTCTACTATGTAAAGAAGGATGACAAGGACTCAGGGAAAGGAGGTTTGAAGAGAAAAGATGACAAGTGGTGGTTGCCCACAGTAAAAGTGCCGCCTAATGGTCTCTCGGAAATGTCAAGGAAATGGCTCCAGTTTCAAAAAGATTCTGTCAACCAAGTCCTGAAAGCAGCTATGGCGATAAATGCGCAAGTCTTATCAGAAATGGAGATACCCGAAAATTACATTGAATCTCTACCTAAGGTAATGAAGGACGAGTCCAGCAAAAGCATAGCTTGAAAGTCGTCTCTCTTTCTCCTTTTCTTTTTAAACAGCTTCCGATTCTTGACCTGCAATTTCCCTCTGGTCGTTAGAATGGAAGAGCAAGCCTTGGAGACTCCCTCTACAAGAACATAACAGACGAATACTTCGATCCCGATCAATTCCTCTGTGCGGTGGACATGTCATCTGAACACAAAATCCTAGACCTCAAGAACAAGATTGAGGCCTCAATTGTAATATGGAAGAGGAAGATGAACAATAAGGACAGTAAATCATCTTGGGGATCGGCTGTGAGCATGGAGAAGAGGGAGCTTTTTGAAGAGAGAGCGGAGACAATTTTGCTCCTCCTTAAGCAACGGTTTCCAGGAATTTCTCAATCATCACTGGACATTAGCAAAATTCAATACAACCGGGTAAGTGATCGTCTACCTTAACCATTAATGCTCCTGTCCTCTCGAAACACTCCACAAGCTTACACATTCTTAACACGGCCTCTGCTTGCCATTTGCATGGTTACTTATCCTTTCGCTTGCTGTTTTCTGTATGTTGCGTATAGTTGTGAGAGCGAAATAAGGCATTAGAAATATCGACTGTTTTGAAACTAATCTGTAACCACATTGCTCTGTAGGATGTTGGACAGGCTATCCTAGAGAGCTACTCAAGGATACTAGAAAGCCTGGCCTTCACAGTGTTGTCCAGAATCGAAGATGTCCTCCATGCCGATTATATCGCGCAGAATCCATCGCAAGCATCACAAAAAAGAAACCCTCTAAGAGATTGTCCATCACTGACAGGGACACAGAAGTTCAACGCTCGAGAGGAGATAGAGAAGCTAAATTTATCAGAATCACCTGGTTCGATGACATTATCGGACTTCATGGGGTGGAACATGGATCAACAAGAGCCCGAGGAAAAGAAAGACAGAGCTGCTGAGGATTTGCTTAAAGACACTGACGGGAAGCACATGGATAAGCTCACCAATTTAAGGACCACCACCAAGAGGGTTTCATATCTCGAGAACTTGGGCGGTGTAAGAAGCCCCACATCACGCCATTAGTGCTAGTTTCGTAGAGGAGGAAAGGTTAGGAAGGATGGTAAGCAAAAGAGAAGATTTATGGGAGGAAAATTCAAAGCTTCAAGGAACAGAGATCTCAATCGAAGATACAAGGACATGTATTTGGCTAATGCTACTCTTTTCCTTCTGTAATCTAGGAGGAGTAGGAGGATGAAGAAAGCTAATAAACCGAGCGTCTTGTAAATGCTAACTTCAGTGCAAGCAGAGCTTTGGTGCTGCCAATCTTTCCTTATCATTTGTTTATTGCCTTCATAGGGATTTGCATAGGTCAAAATCGTCTCTGTGATCACAATGAGCAAGGATCTATAAATAGATTGCTGAACTGCCTGAAAGAACATGCCGAACATGTTTTTCCATGAGACCTATGGTGCAATTCTTCTGAAGATCACACTTATACCCTAAATATTTCACTAGTAAACACCTACTAAGGCTTTCAGAATGAAGTGAAAACCAAAAAAGAAAGTCTGATCTCAATCACGCAATTGCCATAAAAGGTCAACAAATCAAAGCTTACGCATTAGCCTAAGTTCAAGCACCATAGCCAGATAAACTAAGGTGGAAGAGAAACCTCGGATTGATTTCAATGTAGTTACTACTTTCTCAATGTACTTACAACTTTCAAAGCCAGATAATGACATATTTACTAAAGATTGTTCCAGAGATTATTTCTGAGCTGAATTAGATCTTGCCACGAGGACCCAACTTCGGTGGAAGTTGAGGACCCTTCTTGATCGGCAGAATGTCACCAGAAGCCGTGGCACTGAAATAAGCAAGAGTTGAGCCCCCTCCCAATATCAAGAACTTGAGCAAGAACCCTCTCTTCGTGAATGGAGCAACGGCTGTCTCAAAGAATTTGCTCTGCAAGATCATGTTTCCACAGTTAATACACACCACTCTCTATTCATGCAAAGAGGCTAATTAATCACAAATTGATTAAAAGGTCAAATTACCCATGACACAGGAAAATGTATTACTTAAACCGATGCTCAAAAATATTCGCTTGCATATCTTGATCAGGTTCCTTAATATACATGGTAAGTTTGGGACAACTTTCATCCACTTCTATCCCGGTTACTTCGGGTACTGAGATTCTTATGATAAACTTGCTTTCTTCCTAAGCATGTCACTATTCATCGACACTTTTAAATGTTAAGAGCACATTAAGAGCAGAAAACATTCCTCTGTTAGATCTCATCCTTGAACTAATGCATGACTTGGTCGAGAAACACAGAAGCAGTACAGACCTGAAGGGAGTTGTACGGTGAAGGTGCGTCAGATCCGTACAAGTCCCATTGCCCAGTGGTGTTACCCAAATCTTCCAAATCAAAGTAGACACTCTTGTCCCCATATTTCGCCACCACAGCACCACTCCTACTCGATCAAAGACCCTCAGTTATCAGCAATTAAAGTTCACTCGTGTCCTTGAAATACCACAGCTCATTACTAAAACTGAAACGTGAGAAAGCAGGATGACCCAAGTGCTCATGAATTATGAATAACCTATTATCTGATGCACTCATTACGGCCATTAAGGATCCTCATCCATGCCATGCGCTATTTGACTTAACTTATACACACCTTAAGGTTTTGGGTCTCAAGCTCTGGGCGGTGGGCTTGAGGTGGAGCTTTTTCCCGGCGAGCGAGCTTCCGGCGAGGCCCTTGATGGCGGCCGGGGGTGCGGCGGCAACGGCTGCTAGAGATGCCATTCTGTCAAGTTGGTCCTTGGCTCCTAACTAGCACAACTGACTTTACCGTTTGGGTTGCCTCCAGAGAGCTAACCAGTCTTTTACAAGGTTTTCGAGAGGGACACGTGGCCAGATGGGTTTCCTCGAGCAGAAATTTGGAGTCCCATTGATGAGGTGACACGTGCGTCTAAGTAGGATAGGCCTATCCTTTCACGAAATCTAGTGAAAACCAGTAAAAAGCAATGAAATCTTTCAGTAGCAAACCCCTCGTAACGCTTTCATAACTGAAGCTGAGCCACCACGGCGAGGCTTCAGCATGGTCGCACCATCTTATTCACACCGACCGTTTTGACTGCGTCTCAACATGTGATCTCTCGTATTATATTATGTGAAATTTATAGCTTGCATTATGATTTTTCATATTTGCAAGTTACCCTCGGAACAATAGCGATGAATGTGAAGCCTATGAACTTGAAAGTGTGTATAAAAGATCTAAAAGTGTCTAGTGTCAAATGAATTCACCTTGTCCATAGTATGCACAAGGGGCCATGTAAAACGTTGTGCAGCAAGTACATCCCTTAGAGGATCAGATAAAATGGTGAGCTTTAAGCTTGTAATTTTTACAAAACTATCATTGTTCAATGGATGAACGCGGCGAGGAAAATTTGAAATTAAGATGGTTGTATAATTCATGTGACTTAAACAAGAAAATTATTTGAGAGGGGACGTCAGATGCAGATTTGATAATTTACAAAAAGATAGCATCTGGACATGAAGCATTTTGCGATTAGTCAAAAAAGAAATAAGTATTGCCCAAGCTCACAAAATTATAAGGCAGTTCTTCCTAGTACATGTCCATCACACACCTCTTTCCTCTTTTGGGGCGAGTGCAATATAATCAGAAAATTCTGTGGTGCCGATAACTCTCTCTCTCTCTCTCTCTCTAAAGTGGCATCCGAAAAAGCCAGAAAGTTTGTGTCTAATTCTCGATCATTTGCCTCTCCATATTGTGAACTCCACGAGAGAGAATATACTTCTAGTTCTTTCTCGTGTTTGCAGTTGCAAATGGCTTCAATTCTAGCGAACTTGCCGGCAACACCACTCGTCCACCATAAGCCACAGCCCCTTTTGACAACCGTCGGAATATTCTCAGTTTCCACATCTAAAGGTACGAGATTTCTTTTCAGTCTGGTATTTGTTCTAGGCCTATCAGGAATTCTCATTGCCTGTAGTGCTATCCTCGGGGATTACTTGATTGTAAAGTTCCGAACTTGGAGTCTTTTCTCACTATTTGAGTATCAGAACTTGCGAGGAAAGGAGGATTAAATGCAAAAACTTGAGTTCTTTTTCAATTGAAAGGTTTGCGGATGGGAATGGAGTCCAAATGGGTAGTAAAACTGTAGCTCGTATGATAGCATGCCGTTCTTGCCTATTTTAGCAAAAGCCTACCCATTTTGGCTGCTAACGATATGGAGTAAGACTACTAGCTACAAGTGGAAAAGAAGGTTCATGATGGAATTGCAAGTGTACTGCAACTCCCAGTTAAAACTGGGTGTAGGCTCTTTTTTTGTGGTGGTAGATACAATCAGTGATGCCCGTACTTAACGTAGGATTTTATTTTTTATATTTTTGTGTTTTTCTGTAGAAAGAGGAAGTCGCCTAGCTGTTGTAGTGAAGGCTACGGGCGAAAGCTCCGATTCTTCCACCTCCCTAAGCATTGTCAAATCTGTGCAAAATATTGTGAGTTACTCCTCCCCCTTTTGTTTTGTACAGTGGAGATTGTTTAAGCCAAATTACGGGTACCCTGTACAAAGATGCATTTTCATGTAGCTTTCTACTGGTTTTACAGGTATGTCATTAGTTAGGAATGTTTTTGCGATCTTTATATGAGAAAATAAAGGGTTTTCTCGGAAAATAAACTGCATCTCTAAGGTGTTATTTGCCTGTCTTTGAAAATTTTGTCCAACTTATTAATTTCATCGGCATTTACTGTTTGGGGTCTTAGTTGGTGCCTGGTTCTATCACTGTTTCTTCTGGTAGATTCTTTTAGTTGGCACCTGGAATTTCTGACTTCCACTTAGGCATTTCCGAGGCCATTGGACAAAATGTGATCTTTTCCCTGATTTGATTTTAATTTGTCTGGACAGTGGGATAAATCTGAGGATCGGGTGGCTATTATTGGCTTGGGGTTTGCAGGTGTAGTGGCTCTCTGGGCGTCTGCAAATCTTATAACGGTACTCCACACTGCTTTGGTTATTTTACACAACAGTGGAGTCTTGGCATGAGAATTGAGATGTTTAACAAGACTTTGGCACCTACCCAATTGATGGCATTCTCTCTGGTCGAAAAGCTAAATAAAAAAACAAAGGGTCATTGTCCTGGCTTTGGTGTAATTTAGACAGTGTCATCCGTTAACATCGCAACTACTATTTATTGTTAGCCCATGGAAGGAAATGCATAGAGTTTGAAAATCCCCAAAAGAGGACTTCCTCTTTGTTTTTCCGGAGGGGCATCTCAGTTTCAAATATGCTGTGGATGCGATTAATTTGGAAAGCTAATTGAACTGGAATTCCTAATTATGTTCTTATGTTTATCCACAAAAGATTCTTTAAAAAAATTTACATTTCCTAATGGATTATACTCAGATTCATGCATACGCTATACTCCTCATTGGCTTATCAGAAACTCTACTCTTCATTCTTGACTTGATATACGTGCACTCTGCAGGCCATTGACAAGTTGCCCCTTATACCAAGTGTTCTGGAATTCATTGGGATACTGTTTTCTACGGTGAGATTTGGAATATATAGACAATTGGATGTTGCCATTTGATGATTAAACGAAAATTTCGAAAGTTTCAATCATTACTTCATTCCAAATATGTTGTCAACTTCAAAATTTTCCTTTGCTTTTCCTTGCTGCCTTGGCAACCGAGGGAAGTAACACATCTAGTCGATGGTTTATCATTATGGTCAAGTTACTTCTTTTGTCTATGTTCTTACTAAAACTTCTTCTCTGTTTGTTTCAGTGGTTTACATATCGCTATCTCTTATTCAAACCCGATCGGTAAGCCCATTTCCAGCTACTGCTATCTGTCTTCTTGTCATTCAATACCAAGATTTGCCTTCCCATTTTCCATTTTTTCTTGATATGTCAATAAATCTGAAGGAAAACGTATCATGAAACGGGTGACTTCTTACTTTTCAATTTGATTGCTATATTTTTAACAGGGAAGAGCTTTTCCAGAGCGTCAAGAAGTCCATCTCAGATATCTTGGGACAGTAAACTGTAACATATGTGCTGGACAGTGATCGAAAGGTCTCAGAAGTAGAAACTTTCTTTGGCTGTATCCTTGTCTCGCCGGTTACACAAGCCTTATAAGCTCTCATTTGGTTGTAGAAGTTGATGTTGATAAAGTATCAATTTCAAGTGGAGCATGAAAACTATATAGTTTCCAGAGGGCTTTTGTTCCTTTGGAAGCCTGTACCGGTATTCTGCTCACGGTTTTCTTTAATCTTTCATTTAGTTTGAGCTGGTTGTACTTGTCTGTAAATGAGATCCGGGCACAAATGCAGTATCATTTCGTCTGTGATCAAGTTTTAAACAAAGCTGAAGCATGCTGTTGTGTTTTTGCTGAGAAAAATGCTAAAATCAGAGTTTTGTCCGATGTTAGAAATTTGGTGGTGCAAGTAGTTCTGCATATTTTTCATTCTTTACTCTGGAACTGAATGACCATTGGACCTCAGTCTGCTATCATATTGTGTATGGAGAAGAATAACCCGCTTATAACGTTAACGAATGCCGCACCCCAACCTACATCGCTCATTATGCCGTGCAATGGTGTAAGACAGAGAACAGTTAGCTCTCCAGTTTGATGTAAAATTTGCGTGTACTGGAGATCCTGACAATTAGTTTAGCACAAACTCTCTCTCCCTCTGTATTCTCAAAGCGAAATGTCGACCCAACAAGCAATTTGGATATCGTACGTGGTTGTTTTGGCTTGCTGTTTGTCATTTGGCAAAGGATCAATTGGTTTTCTCAAGGTTGAGGAGTGTAAAGATGGATTTGAATAGCTATGATACAAAATGCTTAGAGTGAATATCTGGAATACGTGAATAAAGTCACTCAGTTTATAAGCTCCTGTAGTATATATACAGTCTCTTTGGGTGGCGTTAGTTTTTCCCCGACAAAAACATGGGCTGCCTCGCGAGTTTCAGTTGAGAATCTTTCCCGCCAAGAACCGAGCTGGGCATTCTTGAAATTCTAGTCGAGTTCTTGCCATCGATTTCCAGAGGCGACGGCTGCTTCATCAGTTCATCACTCTGTCTGTAAACATCAAAACCCGATCCGTATTTATCAAAAAGTTCCAAGCTTGGCTCTCCCGTTTTCCTTTTCGGCATCGGATGGAAAGGAACGGCATGGCGAGCTTGAAGAAACCCTCCTCTTCAGTCGCTTCTCTGGTCCAGTCCACCTTCTTCAGTTCGCTCGCTGCTCTCGAAATTCAATTACCAAACGGCTCGAGTCCCTCCTCAACTTTACCTCGCAAGTCAAGCCCGAAAACCCGTAAAGCGCAAACTGGTTCCAGCAGTGGATCAGCCTACTCAAGTTGCACCAATCTCTTGAAGTCTTGCGTCGCCCAAAAAGCGTTGAGTCCCGGCAAACAACTCCATGCCCGCTTGTGCATGCTCGGACTGGGGTTTGATCCCAGTTTGGCGACCAGATTGGTCCATCTTTACTGTGATTGCAACTCCTTGCGTCCTGCGCACCTCCTGTTTGATAGAATCCCGAAGAGAAACAATTTTCTTTGGAATATCTTGATTAGGGGCTACGCGTGGAATGGGCCCTACAAGGCTGCAATAGCGCTTTACTACCAAATGCTTGAGCACGCACTCGTGCCAGATAATTATACGTATCCCTTTGTGCTCAAAGCATGCTCTGCACTTTCTGCAATTGACCAGGGGAGAGAGATTCATGAGCATGTTAAGAAGTCTGGGTGGGAAAAGGATGCTTTTGTAGGTGCAGCACTGATTGACATGTATGCAAAGTGCGGTTGTGTGGAGGATGCTCGTGCAGCTTTTGACGTGATTCACGAAAGAGATGTGATATTGTGGAATTCGATGCTTGCAGCCTACTCCCAAAATGGTCGCTCATATGAGTCGCTGGCTTTGTGCCGTGAAATGGCATTGGCAGGTATAAGGGCAAGTGAAGGCACACTTGTCACTACAATTTCAGCTTCGGCTGACATTGCTGTTCTTCCCCAGGGAAGGGAGCTGCATGGTTTAAGTTGGAGATGTGGGTTTGACTCTAATGACAGGGTGAAAACTGCTTTGGTAGATATGTATGCTAAGTGTGGTTCAGTCAAGGTAGCCAGGAATTTGTTTGGGCTTCTTAAGGGTAGAGACGTTGTCTCATGGAATGCCATGATTAGTGGATACGCAATGCATGGTTATGCCACAGAAGCATTGAATTTATTTGAAGAAATGCAGGAACAATCTTTCCCTGATCACATTACTTTTGTTGGTGTACTATCTGCTTGCAGCCATGGTGGCTTGCTCAATGAAGGTTGGAAGTTCTTTGAATTGATGGAGAGGTATTATAATATAGAGCCCACAGTCCAGCATTATACTTGCATGGTTGATCTGCTGGGTCACTGCGGTCGATTGGCTGAAGCACAGAACCTAATAAGGCAAATGAAAGTTGTTCCAGATTCTGGTGTCTGGGGTGCTCTACTGAATTCATGTAAAATGCACGGTGAAATGGAGTTAGCTGAACTAGCTCTAGAGAAGCTGATAGAACTAGAACCTGATGATGCTGGCAACTATGTGATTTTATCTAATATGTATGCTCAGGCAGGGAAATGGGAAAAAGTAGTGAAACTCAGAAACTCAATGACAAACAGGGGAATAAAAAAAAGTGTCGCATATAGCTGGATTGAAGTGAAAAACCAAGTCCACCAATTCCTTACAGGAGACACTTCCCATCCCATGTATGATGAAATTTATGCTGAACTGAAGAGGGTAGAAGGATTAATTAAAGAAGCTGGCTATGTCCCAGATACTGGATCTGTTTTCCATGATGTAGAGGATGATGAGAAAACTCATATGATATGTAGTCACAGCGAGAGGCTAGCAATTGCATTTGGACTCATTACTACTCCACCTGGGTCCAGGCTTCTAATAACCAAGAATCTCCGAGTGTGTGAGGACTGCCATGTCGCCATTAAATTTATCTCAAAAGTCACAGACCAGGGAGATCACCATTAGAGATGTGAATCGTTACCATCATTTCAAGGATGGAAATTGTTCTTGTGGTGACTACTGGTAAAGATGGCCAGAGGTCCATTGACAATATTATCCATGACATTCATTGCCCCGAAGGATATCACTCAAATCAGGAATAAAAAAATTGGATCATTTTGAAGACCATGATGGACCAAATTTGCAGGATACAGGTATTATCTTGCTGATAGAGTTCAAAATATCGACAGGAAAATGAGATGTTCATTGAGAGCAATTCCAGAAATTTCACTTGAAGTGTTAGAGCTGAAGAAAATCATTGTTTCAGTGGGTGCATGTTTACATCCCACAAATCCATTTTGCTTATATTCCTAATTTGAGGAAGACACATAGGTTTTCTAGTGAATTTGGATTATGGCATTCAGCAAGAATTCACCTATGGCCTGGTGATGGTAAATTGTCTAGTCATGTAGAGGAAGTATCTTCAGGAAAGTATAGTATATATTTATTTGTGGCAATTGCTAAGTGCTAGTCAACTGCAGGACACAGCGTCTCCTTTTAGGTCAAAGAAGAGTATAACATATCCCCTATCCGTTAGAACTTTCATATGGATTGGTAGGGCGAGAGCATCTTTAGGGCAACGATTTCAGAATCTCGTGAGGCCTGAGAACTGATTGTGTGGGATAGGCGGATAAGGAATGGCGTTGGAGACATGAATTTTTCCCAACTTTTATTCTTAATTGGCTTGGCTCTTGACCGGATGGCTCCTAAATTATGTGGGGGAATTGGCTATTTTGGCCAGGTTTACCTGTCAGGCAAGTCGACTTCTGTTCAGGTTTATGGTGAGCACTTGCATCGTGACTACATACTGATTTATAGTCCAAGTTCTCAGAAAAACTAGATTTGAGGGACCAAAGGTGAAGATGTATGAAGTTTGTAACCTGTAACCTGTGTTGTGACTACATATTGCCAACTTTTGTAAAGGATTTCAACATCATGTTGCTTGACTAATTGGAGGTAATTCTGATCAACTTTGAATGATAGCCCTTTTTTTAATCAAGCAAACAATCAACACGCAAGGTTTTTTTATGATTTGCAGCTGCATAGTACTGTTTCTTGATAAATGATTAGGTGTAGGTAGTCGCCTTGCCCTTCATTTGTTCAGACAGTCAATAATTCAACAGAGCCACATGAGAGTTGTTGCAAACATAGTTCTTGGGAAGTTTCATTGAAGAATTAAGTAACCATTCATGTTTGGACTTTTCTAAGAGTTTGAGGAAGTCTTAAACTGAAAAGTAATCAAGATATTCTAAGATAGCATCGGAAAACATAAATGATGAGTTAGTCAAAGATGGTGGCTACGAAATATTAGCGGAGAGTGGACTGGTTTGTTATTCACGTTAAAGAGGAGGTTGACTTTAAAAAGTTGGGCGTTTCCATAAACAGGTTACATAGAGCTTTTTAACTATTTTAGCTGCAAGAAGAAGAACAAGCACTGCCTGTGGAATGGACAAGGATGAAACAACTGACAATAATGGCGATCTAATGCTGGCGAGCTTATTTGCACAAATTCATCAAATGTTCAAGCAGATCACAATGGAAATCCATGGAGCACAGGTTTATTCGACTGCCTTGAGCACAAGACAAATGGTAATAACATTAGCGATTCCAATTTTTTTTTTTTTTTTTGAACTAATATTAGCGATTCCAGTTAGTTAAGTCCATACATACCTCATAAGCTCTAGCATGTCTTTAGCTTGATTTGTCTGCTGAAAGTTTTTGAAGAAAACTTCTCTGGTTATTTATAAGCACTTCAAAATCTTCACATCCCAGTCATAGTGGATATAATTAAAGTTCTTGAAGGAGGAAGGTGTAATTGGCATTCTGGACTTGTGCTGGAGCTTGTGCTTCAGTTATCAGTGGGTAGGCTAGAAGAATCCGAACAAGTTGGAATCTGCACAGCAGTTGGCTCAGCCTCCACAGTTGTACATCAAGATAGAGTAGCAACTCCATATGGCCTTTCTCAAGATAAGCCTGCAGTTTAAATGTTGGACAATATTGCTATTGGACATGCATGGATGATGGGATTATTTGATTGCAAGAACATCCTATGGAAAACGCATCAGATATTAAAAAATTTAGTTTCCTTTGACAGCTTTATTCTTTGTGTCAGAGAAACCAGCTTCTCTGATGGCATGATTATGATTACATAGTTCTCACTAAATAAATCAGGAAAGTCACATAGATAATAAAAACTGGAAATTGTTTTCCTATCATCATCTGTAATCTAGTATCTTAATTCCATTTGATGAAGTCAGAACATAGGCCATTAACCAAACTATTAGAGAATGAAGAAATTTTTAGTAAGTTACAAGGGAAAACTCTGACCAGTCAATTCGGTACAAGGCTTTGCAGAAGTAGCAGCTGACAATTGTATTGCCATTAAAAAACACACCAAAAAAAAAAAAAAAAAGCTTCTTCACATTCTTTTGCCAAGACTCTCACTGGCTTGCATTTGGAGCGATGGTTAATGGTCATCAGAAAGAAAAACCTGACTCTGACCTAACCTGATATCTAATTTACTCTTTGCAGCTCTTATGACAGTATGTTTCCCTTATGTGACCTTTGGGCAGATCTCAGAAGTACTAGATGCTGGAGAAATGAGTAAGCGCTCCT
Source organism: Eucalyptus decipiens (assembly GCA_014182575.1). Classification (NCBI taxonomy): domain Eukaryota; kingdom Viridiplantae; phylum Streptophyta; class Magnoliopsida; order Myrtales; family Myrtaceae; genus Eucalyptus; species Eucalyptus decipiens. The sequence continues at coordinate 35,386,570 of CM024618.1, read as the reverse complement.
TTTCCTTTCATAGCAATTCCTTGTTAATCTTTTCTAATCCTCAAAACACCGGTATATGCAACATCTGTCTTGTCATACTATATCCACTTATTATATGTTCAAGATGTGAAATTTTTAATGTCCCCTCCCTTCTCTTCTCCTGTTTCTCTCCTATGTGTAATGTTGTTGGTCAAACATGTGCAATATAAACCTCATTCACTGACTAGCTTCTGGTAATTGCAGCTTGTCCTCTGGGAAGTTACATTTACCTACTCATGATGTCAGCTCTGTGCACTCAGTGGCTTATGGGCTCAAAGTATAGAAGCAAACTGAGGAGGAAATACAATTTAGTTGAAGCTCCATACAGTGATGTGATTTCTAATATCTTCTGTCCATATTGTGCCCTGTGCCAGGAATTCAGAGAACTGAAGAATAGAGGACTTGATCCTTCTCTTGGTACCTGTCATCTCCATTTTGTTTCTCTGCTACATGTTCTCCTCACTTTTATATGCATCTTGACACCATGAATTTGGATAGTTATTTTCCACTTATAAAGAGATCAAAGTCATGGTTTGAATCTTAGTAGAATAAAGCTCTATGTGGGGGATGATTATAGTATTAAGGTTGTATTTTGGTTTAACTTTTCAGTGATTGCACCTCTTTAAACAAGAAAAAAAATTGGGTAATGAACTTGCTAAACTACTTAGAAAGAGATTTTTTACCATCATATTTCTCCACCAGAACAGTCTATAAACTTGCTTATATGGCTTTTTACTCCATATCAAGTCGACATATGCTTGGTAGAGAATCATATTTAAGCTTTTAGAGCTTAGCATAAAAAGGACAAGCTTGAAATTATAATTTTTGGATTAGTCAGCTTGAAATTAGAGTTTTTGGGATAAGACCAGCACGTAATTTTGGGTGCTTTCAGAACTGAACTTCAACATCATCATGGGCATAGTAAAATAATTCAAAATAGAAATTGCAAAACACGACTTGAAACAGGGTTCCTTTATCTGGTCCACAGCTGCAAAGCTGAGTGATGGATATTATAAGTTTAGTTATTGACATTAATAAGCTAGGATCAAGTTACATAGGTTCATTGCTATTCAACTCATGTCAAAACTAGAACATGATCTCGGGTGAATTTCGTGAATTTGTATTTGCAGGATGGAATGGTATACTTGCCGAGCAAAGGGGGACTCAGTACGCTGATCAGCAAATGAAGATTCCTCCTCCATATCAAGACATGAAGAAGTGAAGAATGAAAAGCCAGAACAGAGCTAGTTTCCAATATTTTCCTTGTTTGGAATTTGAAGATTGAGCATGCTGTACATTACATCCCAACTCTTCCTTGTCTTTGGAAAGTAACTCGTATAGATCAATAGGCATTCCCTTCCAATATAAGCAGTGTCGAGTTACTAATATTATCCTTTCGATTCATTGGCTGAGATTACCAGAAGAGTAATTATGAACTCGGTTAGATATGAAGCACATAGATCTAGCGACTGGCTAACACAAGCCAAATTCCTCAAGCCACATGATAGCTTAGGGATCACCATTACATCTGAAAAGCACTTAACCCGCAGAGTGCTTGCTCGGTTGCAATTGGTTTGGGATTTTTCCCTTCGAGAACCAATTTTAGCTTCGTTTTTGGGTCTTCCAACTCATCAGAACTTGCAGATCAAGCGAATGAGCCTACTCCTCTTGTGAAATCGATGTTGAAGGTCGCAACTTTTAAGAAGTTTCAGATGACAAGGAACTCAGTGCATTCTTTTGTAATATGCGGCGTTGAAAAGTCAAAAGATCATAGGATGACCAGCAGAAACAAGGATAAACAAATGCAAAAGGACGTTTGACAAGTTAACAAAGGGGGAAGAAAAGGGAGACGCTCGGCTTCCCTCTTTAACCGAGAGCTCGCCCAGAAAGAAATGGGGAGAAGAGAAAGAAAAAAGAGAAAGAAAAGAAAGAAAGAGGAAGAAATAAGAGGGGTATTTGCCACGGACACCTTGCCATGCCAATTCGATTACATATTGCAACGCCCAGTAGGTACCCAAGCCCCCGTTCGTCCAATCAGGGTAGTTTTTGGAATTAGGTCATATATTCAAAGTTTTGTGAAAATTAAGTTGCGAAATCCGATTTTTGAGTTGTGGAGCTATTAATTTCTTGGAATTGATGGGTTGTGGTCTTGTAGAGTTGTGGGGTTTGACGTTTAGAGTTGAATAATCGTTTCGAGTGAGCAATTTATTGAAGCATGGGAGTTATTTTGTTAGCATTTAAGCTTAGTTTAGCCGAGCCATAATTGAGATAAGTGTTTTACTTGGTTTTGATGCTATTTCTCACTATGATAAGAATGCAAATTCGTTGATTTGAGTGAACCTTATTGTTCTTATATTTATTGCATAAAAGTCCGAATCAAGCAATTACCATATTTTCGTATTGGTGAATAATTTGAGAAAGGTTTTATGAAAGACATTTCATTGTGAATGTGGTTTATGAAATGAATTATAAAATGATTTGAGAATGGTTTTAAGAAAAATATTGCAAATGGATATGTGTGTATTGAGTTACGAACTGGTTTATGCAATGAGTCTATAATGATTTGAGAAACTTTTTACAAAAGACATTTGAAATGTTGATGGTTTATGAAATGGATTTCGAAACGTTATGAGATATATCTTACAAAGTGTATTTTATTTGATGGACTGAGTTATGAAGGTTATATGATTTGATTTATGAAATGTATTTTGATATGTGAGAATGTTTATGAATTGGATTTCTGTATTGGTGGATGAGGTTGGGTGCTCAATATCACTATGAGTCCAATGATGGGATTATGGGTATACGCATACCAATTTAGAATATCCTTATGGGCCGAGCCATTGATTAATAATAAGTGGAGACCTACCCAAATAAAAAATCTTTGTTACTTTGACACTAGGCATTGTATCATGATCATAGTTGATTAATGAGCAAAAAATTGGTCGATGGATGACCATCGTCGTGTGTTTGATATGAAATGGATTAATGGGATAAACCATTGACGTTGCTATGAATGAGATTAATCCATGGACTTGACCATTGATGTTTGAATTGTGATGATGGTTTATATGAGTTTTTCTAATTAGTATAAAACCTTCTTGATAAGACACAACTCATATATATTTTATATGCATATTAAAGAGTTGGATTATAAGTATCCGGTTGTGCTATATAATTACATATATGCATAGTGACTATTCAATCTATTTAGAAAATATACATATTACTCATTAAGCTTGTGGTTTCTTTTTTTTTTTTTTTTTTTTTTTGAGACGGGTTTTGGAGGAGCAGAACTCGCCGTAAAAACCCCCAGTGGCGACACTTAAATGGAGTGACCCACCACTTAGCGGGAGGGCCACACTTAATACACCTAGCCCCTCTCCTGGGTTTTGAACCCTTCACATCTTCGTTGAGGATCAGCAGAGTCTTATCCAGTGAAGCCACTGCGGCCGATGGGGGCTTGTGGTCATTCGTCCCTTTCTTTTCCAATCTTTTAAGTTCCTCCCTTAGTGGTTATTAGAACGAGAGTGATGTTGATGGGAACTTTTGAGAGTTGAATTTGTTGATTTATACAGCCGGTCTCATCCTTCACTTCGATGGTTTTGGGGCGTGACACCTTTTCAAATGTTTTGTCGCCTTGGATTCGATCGCCATCTGCTCGATCTGAAGAGACAATGCACCACCACCGAATCCTTAAAGAATGGTCTTGCTTTTCAGGCCCTGGGTCCCCACGTACCTCCCAACTGTTGCATTCATTCCGAGCCCCTTTTCTCCCAAGAGCCCTTGTAGGACCACCGATGACCGGACATGTTCAATGAACGACCTTATAAAATCCAAGAAGCAGAAAGCTCCAGCATTTCACCCCCAATCCGAAACTTCCCAGAAAGTCCTCCAAAACCCACTTTTTCGGCGCAAATTTTACCACATCTCCAATTTCATTCAGCCATGTCATCGAAACTCGGTACTGCCCCTAACCAACTCATTGGTAAAACAATTAGGACCTCAAGTCTTCACCCACGATTCGATTCTTATCCGCGCAATTTATTCCAATCGAGCCACAAGGAAATTTCTCAAAATTTTAATGATCTTGATGCTGACGGTCCGCCTTTGATCGGGACCATAGAGGTGAATTTGTTATTCAATGTAATGCACGCAACACCACCTGGCATTTGGCATATAGTTTTAACGAAAGGGGAGAAGGTCAAGCGGGGAAGCTAATAGCCCTGCATACTGCTGCTTGACTTTCCATCTTGAACGCTCCACCGTTAACCCGCCAATCCGAAAGCGCAACCGCGCGCTTCAAAGCTCGTTCCTTTTTCAAGATTTCGGGCGCACCATCCGGTCCTTCCGACAGTAGGCGAAGGAACAGAGCTTTGTCCGAACTCTCATATGGTCCGTTTTCATTATTTTCATGCACGAGAGAGTAGAGACCAAGAGCAAGATTAGCACCTAACCAGAATAAACGCCATCACAAGAACCCACCTACCCAGGAGTCCTACATCTGTGCTGGCCATATCCACCTAAATGAGCTCCCCATTAAAGACTCTCAACCACCACTTCCTGAAACCCATTCGAGCCTGTCGCTCATGCCACCAATTTTCTTCCTCTTCTTCTTCATTATTTAAGGCGTGGGCGCTATCTCATCGTTTTTATCGGTACCCTGGTTTGTCCCAGTCTCGCTTTGCCTCAAGTAAGTGGCTTTTCGGATTGCTTTCTGGGCTTGTTTGTTTGTTTGTTCGTTCGTAGAATTTGAATTGAAAAGAAGAAAAGAAAAGAGGAGATTGGGTTTCTGGGGGCGTCTGGTGTTTGATGAATTGAGAAAGCCAGTGTGACGTTCCATGTTGCATGTTTAAGTGATACTATGTCTCGTTTTGTGGCGCACTGGGGGCTGCAACGTAATAGATTCAATTATGCGTTGATATGAAGTTGCGTGAAAATCACAGTGGCCGGTGTTGGTGAATGAATTTGTCACCTTTTGATGAGGTGGCGGTAATCATGATTCGTGGGAAAACGTCTCTGTTGTTTCATCTGGTACCTTAAGATCAGTGTTGACGAGTGAAATCGAGGGGAGTCGGGATGAAAAGGAGTTTTTTCTTTTGTTTTTTTTTTCACTTTTGTTGATGTCTTGGCCATTAGTCCCTTTTTATCACATCGATCGCATTGCTTGACCTGTTGAAGCCTTGATTACGGTGCCTGTTGTAGTTTTTCTATTTAGATTCCTTGGTACCTTATTGGACCTTCAAATCCTTCATATCCAATTTATTTATGACATGAAGACCATAATCTACTAGTGAGGAATTTGAATTATCTCTGAAAGTTAGGTACTTGGATAGAAGTTATTGGGTATGTTGAGAAATTTGATTTGTATTTGCCAGTTATTCACCTCTGTCAAGACTGGAAGATTCGACATGTATTGTTGTTGGTATAAGGGCTCATATTTCTCAGCATCAGTAATTTTAGAACTATGCATGTGTTCTTAATTATTATAGTGTCAAGAGTGGCCAATATAATCTTATGTCATTTCCAGGAATAATATTACGTATCCATGGCAAATAAATTGATTCATTTTTTTTCTTTGCTTTCTCTATTCCATCCTTCCTGGTTTTATTAAACAGTTTCGCTTGTTTTCGCTGTCCAGCATCACATTCCCGTTCATTTATGGAGGTAGTCAAAGCAGCTATCAAGCAGGGATCTACAGCTCGTGATAGCATTGCCATTAGAGCCGACCAGAAGAGCTACAGTTACTTACAACTCATATCATCTGCATTTGATATCTCTAAACTGTTGTGTAGCGAGGATTTGAAAACTGTGAGTGCTCGTTCTCATGGCTTATGGATTTTGCTGACCTAATTCACGATCTCACACTACATTATCAGTTCTGAAGCACCAGCATTTGTATGCTAGGTCAATTCCTCTTGTTTATAACTTGTTAGGATTTTGAATAATATTCTTCCGGGAACCTTGCAAGTATGTTTTTACCATCACTAATTGTCAATGAAGCAGCAGAAAAAACAAATATTTATGAAGCAATTCACCCAAAAGTGTGATTCTGTTGCTGTCCCAGCTTCTTTGACATGTCAATATGCTGTAGCTTTTTCTTACGTATTTTTATTTTGGTCATCAGATTGATGGTATAAGGAGAAATGGCTGTCTTAATGGGGCTCGAATTGGAGTTGTGGCTAGACCTTCAGCAGAATTTGTTGCTGGAGTGCTTGGAACTTGGCTTAGCGGAGGTGTGGCAGTTCCGCTGGCACTCAGCTACCCTGAAGCTGAGCTCTTGCATGTGCTAAATGATTCGGTATGATTCCAATCCCTCTATTCTGAAACTGGACATCTGAAAGGGCAATAAGAGTTGCTTGTACTTTAAGTGCAACAGTATTTTCTACATAAAACTTGAGTTCATGCTCCTCAGCCTAAGACTGGTGAGATCAAGACCTTATTGCCAATTTGAAGGCGCATAAAGAAGATGTTAGAAAGCAGTAATTTTTTCCTTAGGTTCATTTTTAAACATCTTCTTGATTTCTCTTTTTTTTTTTTTTTTTTTTTTTTTTTTTTTTGGGGTCAAAAAATTGATTTACTTATTTTCTGCCATTCTAGTAAAATGTGTATGTAAGCATGTTGTTTTTGTGTTCACTTTGCAGAAGTATCTGATAACTCTATAATTTATAGGATGTTTCTATGATATTGAGTACTGAGGATCACCACAATTTGATGCAAAATGTTGCTGCTAAAACTGCTGCCAAGTGTTCTCTCATTCCTCCTGTAGACAGTTCATCTAAAGCAAGCACACATGAGACTTTCCAGGAAAATTTTCAGTCTCATGAGCGAGAAGGTGCTTTAGCAGTTAGAATTAATTGCTTTCATTGTATGTTCAGTAATATGGGTGGTTTGTTTTTATACGAACTCTGTTGTTCACAATGGTTCAGGTGAGGATCCAGCTTTAATTGTATATACAAGTGGTACAACAGGAAAACCTAAAGGAGTTGTACACACACACAAAAGCATCTCCGCACAGGTTATCTTCCCTCTGTCATGCATATTATGACATGCAGTTCCCTCTAGAACACTGTCGTTCAGCTCTTACATAAATAGTCGAGTAGGTTTTGATTTCGCATTTTCATGGATGTGGCACATGCACTCTGTTAATTGCATAAGATAATTTTTTATCCAGAACAACGAAGTCCACACAGATTTTTGAAGAAGAGTGTACATCTTTTTCCTTTTTAGATTATTAATCACAAAAGCGTACTAGGCTCTTCTTGCATTTTCTCAACCATAAATGGAGAAATGTCAATGAAGCTGAATCAAGGCAAGAACTTAGTTTCTTTCAGTTGGTGATCGAAGCTATGTTTTGTTAATACAGTACTTTGTTATTGTTGTCAAGATAGAAATACATCAACAAAATCCTTCAGATAGGAATGGTTTATGTATTTTTGGAAAAGACTGTTCGTTTGAGACATTTATGATCATATTTCAGGTCAAAACTTTGGCGGAAGCATGGGAATATACATCAACAGATCAGTTTCTGCATTGTCTACCTCTACATCATATCCTAGAAATGCCTTCTAAAGTTGCTTTTCAGAGAAACCAGTACTGATATATTTATTACGTTCTCTATTATGATCTATCGAATGACTGCGATCTACGTTTTAGTGTTATCTCTTAACTTTTCAATACACGTTCATGGACTCTTCAACGGTTTACTTGCGCCTCTCTATGCTGGCTCCTCGGTAATATATTCTTATCTTAAATACTTGTTTTACTTTTAAAGTCCTTGGAGGAAACTATTTTGATTATGAAATCACTTCTTTTGATTTGCTTTGCCAACTGAAAGTATTTGAATTTGGCTGCATTATGAAGGTTGAATTTATGCCAAAATTCAGTGTGAGGGGAATTTGGCAGAGATGGCAGGAATCATATCCGGATGGCAGTAAAGCTGCAGATGCTATAACAGTGTTTACCGGGGTAAGCTTGCCTCATGTTTACATTGTGAAATTATCTTCCCCTACGACTCAGAATAGAAAGTAATTTGTTTACATTACAAATTCTAAGAAAGTGGGACTCGATTTTTGTTTGTCAATTTATTTTTCCTATTCATGCTCTCTCTCTCTCTCTCTCTCTCTCTCTGGTTTACTGTTAAACGATCTATATGCCAGTCTGTTACAGTACACTGGATGCAACCAGTAATTTGAGTAAATTGATTGCATGTGTCATAATCTTTTCCTTTTCCTGATCTGTTATTTCATGAATAATTCTTTTTTATTAGCACTAATGCACAGTCAACACCAATAAGTTTCATGGTTACTGCAGCAATTCTGAAGATGCTTAGAAAAATGGTTGAACTGGCCAATTACTTTTAGCATAATTCTTCACGTCTCGTAAATGGGAAATTATGATAATTGTATGCTTTTAGTTTTCAAACTTTTTACTGTTATGTTATTACAGCAACTCTTTTAATTCATAGGTCCCAACTATGTACACCCGCTTGATACAAGGTTATGAAGCTATGGACCCAGATTTACAAGCTCAGTCTGCTTCAGCTGCGAGCCGTTTGCGTCTTATGGTAGGTGGTAGAGATATTCATCCACAGATCTGAGATTGCTTGGTTGTTTTGTTTGAGTTCCAATGATTTTTTCTCAAGTTAATGGAGGGATGACTAGTATGGGTATTGTTGCCTGTTATTACACCTTTTCTTTTAGATGTATATGCATCCTTTTCGCTTATTTTCTCTGAAGTACTAAAACTTTGCTGATTCTGCTTTCCTCTTCATAACATCAGATGTGTGGTTCCTCTGCATTACCATATCCAGTCATGCAACAATGGGAAACTATTACAGGACATCGCCTTTTGGAGCGCTACGGCATGACTGAGGTAAGTGATATTCTATGTCTCCTTTCCCCATGCTATCTGTTTTGTTTTTGCATAGCAGAAGTAACCAATGAAAATTTATTGTCTCATAATCATATATGCAGTTTGGTATTTGCAGTTTGTCATGGCAATATCTAATCCTTTGAAAGGCATTCGAAAGGGAGGCACTGTTGGCAAACCTTTTCCTGGAGTAGAGGTTAGTCAGTGACATGGCTCGTTTAATGTGATAGTGTAAAACATGTGATGATTTCGGTTGACCTATTCATTTGGGAGGTTTGGGAGGTATAAGCTAAAGATCCTAGAAAAGGTAAAAATGTTGAAGGCTTTTCACCATAGCCAACAGCAATCTTTCAATTTTTGATGTGTCGAGCCAGCAAAATTGACGGAGTGACAGTTGAAAGGATTTGATTGCACCCAAATGAAAGCAGTTAGGATGTGATGATTTCAGTTGACCCATTAATTTGGAAGGTGTGAGCTAAAGATCCTAGAAAAGGTAGAAATGTTGAAGGCTTTTCACCTTAGCCAACAGCAATCTTTCGATTCAGAGATGGTGCTGAAACAATGCTAACAGCATGTCCTGCAGTTTGAGAGAGTCATGCAATCTCATGCTAACCGGTGATTATGAAAATGTGAAAATTCTATGCTTTGATATTGATCACAAGGGAGATTTTGCAATTATGATAGGTCAAGATCATTGCAGAAGATGAAAGTGGAAATGAAACACCTGGTGCAGGTGAGCTATGTGTCAGAAGCCCTTCATTGTTCAGGGAATACTGGAAGCTCCCTCAGGTATATCTATGAAATTCTGAACTATGGAACCTGAAAAGGCTTTATTTATGAGAATATGCTCAGCATTTCTATCAGTAGAAACCTACTATCAAGTGAATATATATTCCTGTCTTACTTAAACAAAATTTTGACTAAAATTAGCTTTGGGAGACACTCAGTACCAATTCCTCAAAATGAGGATTTTCCTGAATGAATCCTATAAAGTTGTTCTTTTTCTGATACATACATGTGATCCTTGTAGGTAACTAAGGAATCATTCATCGATGGTGGATATTTTAAAACTGGAGATGCTGTTAGAGTGGATGAAGACCGGTATTATGTCATTTTGGGACGTGAGTACATTTATATCTAAAAGTTGTTTACCTGGTGTTTACAACAACAATGTCATCTTGGAAATTTTTAACTACTGGCTGGAGTTTTCAGTTATTGAAGTCCTTCAACAGTAGTCTGTTGACGTGTTATTTCATGGTTGTGGAAGTCATTTCGCATTTAATAAATAATGCCACCTCATGTCAATTTCTGACTTGAAAATTTTTTTGCTTAGTCTGTTTAAATTATTTTATACTTGTGAACTTTTGTCAGGAACCAGCGCAGATATTATGAAGGTTGGAGGATACAAATTATCAGCATTAGAAATTGAAGCAGTTCTTTTGGAGGCAAGCTGGCCTTCTTTCTGGTTGTTTACTCTCACATCCATAACATTTGGACTTTGATTCTGATATCCAGTTGGTGCACCTTTCTGTCTGTGCAGCATCCTGTCATAGCAGAGTGCTGTGTGTTGGGTGTACCGGACAAAGATTATGGAGAAGCTGTATGCGCAATAATTGTGCCAGAGGCAGAACTGAAGCAGAACAGTGGGGAAGAATTGAAGCCTGCTTTAACACTGAATGAACTTACTACGTGGGCAAAGGATAAACTTGCACCATACAAGGTTTGTCCATTCAATGTTCAATCGTAATATGGTGAATTCAACTGGTACTTGATTCTTCAAACTGAAGACGAGTCTTCATTTAGCTGCCTAGAATTCTTATGAGTTAACTTTGCTTTGTATGCTAAGTCTATCGAAACCAAAAGGCTGCATTAGCCAATGTTTTGCTGGTGCATCTGGGGAAAAAGTAATGTGTGTGCTTTCAAGTCTCACACCACACAAACTTATAAATTACAAGACTTATGACTACCTTTTCAGTGGTCATCATCTTAACGGAAGATATTTCATAAGTTTTCTTAAATTTCTTGCGGTTTGAGGTTCATGCCACCTTGCTTGTCTTTTTGTAATCTATTGCCAGAGCCGAAATTTCCAAAGGCTTTAACTTTATGAAAATTTATGACAGGATCATTTATTTGCAGCATCTACTTTTAGTTCCAAAACACTGCACGAGTGCTGCAGAAGATTAAATCAAAGAGAAGGGAATTTACTTGTCATTGAGTTAAGAGACGCTTTCTTTGGTTGGATGTACCAAACCAATGCACTTGAATGACCCTCATAATAATATTATTGAAGTTGCGGAAGATAGTTTAATGTAACTTTGACTATTTCTAGCTTGAAAATATTAATTGGAATCTTGATTTTTAATTTGAATGGATTCTTGATTGTTTATTTCAGCTGCCAACCAAAATGTTCCTGTGGGACTCCCTTCCTCGCAATGCAATGGGAAAGGTAAATATTTTCAAATGCTCTTTTGGTGCCAGAGGCAGATGCATGGCTTTTCTGTTATTCTGTGCTCATCTTGAAGAAGGTAGTAAATGTTTGTTTATCAATATTTCATGCATAATTCTAGGTGAATAAAAAGGAGTTGAAGAAGAAGCTGGCCACTGAAGGACAATCAGCTTCTGTTGCTCAACATCCAGCATGACACCAGGAAGACTAACTGGGAGACAAGGTGGTGTCATCTCTTCCTCTTCCCTTTTTGTTTAGGCTGATTTCTGGTTGAAGACTATATTTGCATCAGTTCTTTTTTGTTCCTTGTAAAAGAATGACAGTTGATACTTGCTTTTGGATTTTCAGGGCATAATGCATGTTGAATTATTGAAGAAGATGGCTGGAGATACATTATCGCAGCACTGCTGCACGCAGAGTTTTAGGAGATGATTTTTTGTTTTGCTTTTGAAGTTCTTGTAATTTTTATTGTTGGATTTTGACGTTGCATAGCTAATGTCCTGAGACCGCTTTGCACAAGAGAAAAAACTTCGTTATGCTATGATTAAATCATCTACAATAAGATGATTCTTTTGGTAAATTTGCAACACTTGATACAGCTTCTTTGGTTAGCAGTCACGCACAGGCAGCAATATACTTGTTTGACAGAAACATGTTGCTTGATATTATGATAGATATTAACTTCCACTTGTGTGCAGCATACATTAGTCTTTATTTGGATCTACTGCATTAATCTCAACAAGCAATTTCCATGCCTCAGCTTTCGCAACAGTGGAGAAAACGCATACTCAAACGAATTTGTTGAAAGGAAAAATAGTTCTTTGTTCGATGCTCAATTTGGAATCATTGAAGATACCGAGTAAATTCATACAATTAAAAATGAATGATTGGCATGGGTTGTTAAATAATTGGTTGAAGAAGTACAAGTACCTTATGTTGATTTGAATGCTCAATTTAACGGACACTGCAACAGCTATCAACATTCCAGGGGGCACATGGTAAAATTTGAAGATTATAGTAATTTGCAAGAAAGGCGAAAGTGGCAAATATTGTAATCTGTAGCAGCACGAGCACTCAAATTTATTTTCTCGAAGCAACTTAACAAATGGTACAGCATGAGCATTCAAATTTATTTTCTTGGTGCGACTTAACTAATGGTACCACATGACCATATGATTGATCTGCCTTTCAATGATCCTCTCTTATCTGTCTAGTCCATCAGATTGATCAAGTTCAAGAAGCGGACTGCCACCACTCCTGCAATGTCGGCGTAGAAACTCCAATATTCTTCATGTCGAAGATATTCGCTGTCCCAGAAGGAGAAATTTCGAATCAATTGTAGGACCATAACAACCAAAGCATGAGCTCACTTGATTATTGCAGTCTTTCATGAGAAATAAAACAAAAGAAAGGGCCAAAAATCTATTTTGCACCTAAAACATTTCACCATGAGGCTCATGAGACATCACAGCACCACTTAAACTATGTGAAAGACCATCAGGTCAGTGATCATGAAAATGAGGCTAATGTAGTTGTTCTGATATCCTTAGGGTGGAGGTGACTATTGGTTAACCTTCATCTATATCTGCCTACGGCTATCATATCTTTTAAAGGAAGTATAGAGAACAGGAAATAATTCCTGTTCAGCATCATACCATGATGGACCTCAGGAGTAGCAGCAGCGGTGGCATCAACAAGAACAGTAACAGATCTGTAATCAAGTGCCACTGCATCAAAGACCGTCTGCCTAATGCAGTTTGGAGTTTGAACACCTGCAAATGTCAAGACCGAGATATCAATAATCTCCCACGACCAAGAAATTACTTCAAAACAGTTCAGCCAAGACAGCAGCTGGAACATTGACTTGACTCACCAGCTATGACTAAACTATCTATTCCAGCACCCTGAAGAACCGAATGAAGATGGGTTGCGAAGAATGCACTGAAACGCGTCTTCACCAATTTGTAATCTCCTTCTCTGATCTCCAAGCCATCAACCAATTCGGCACCCGCACTACCCTTGCTCGTCGGACCCAACTTTCCAGATGAGTAGAAATGTCGACGGAAGAGCTCAACATCTCTTCCTTGAGGATCATGCTCCCGAACCACCTAAAAGTGAACCAATCACAATGGCCATCGAGCATGAGAAAGCGTACAAGTAAGACAACCAAGGATTCCTGCTCTCCCTCTCTCTCTCTTCGTTCTCTCTCTCCATGGAGCATGAGAAAGCATACAAGGAAGACAACCTAGGATTCCTGCTAGTATGCTTTTGCCAAGTTCTTTAAACTCTCTCTCTCTCTCTCTCTCTCTCTCTTTCACACACACACACGTAAAGGGTAAAAGAAAGCATTTTGTCCTCGTTCACGGTCCCCGAAGGTTCACTACATTCAGACAGGTTGAACAAAATGAGGAAAAGGGGGTTGAAATTATGGCTTTTTAGACTCTTGTCAATCAAGGCATCATTGCTGGCTTCATGAAAATATTTCTCTCTTTCGTTTAAGTTCATCATTTCAAGAACCACTCCAAACAGCATCAAAATACCATCTTTTTCAAGAACCATTGCAATCCCAAGATTCCAGCAGATTTAAACTGGGAAAAACAAAAAGGGAAAGTCGGCACAAGAGCGAAAAGGAGTACCCAAACTACAAGAACGCCACGGCGCCGAGCTAATTCAACAGCCTCCATCACGTTGGGGACGATGGCTTTCCCACCTCCGACCCACATCACGCTTCCCTCTTCTATAAAATCTTTCTGCCAACAAAGAAAGAAAGATGTTCTTGTCAGTGAACGAGTGACGCACCCACTTGCGCGTTCGAACAGAACCATACGAAATCCGGGCAGTCGAGAGAGACAGACAGACCAACCTGCATGTCGATGACCAGAAGGGCCGTGCGCTTCCCCTGATCTTCCATGTGGCAAAGACAAGCTGCAGAATCGGAGCTCGGAAGCAGTTTGCAGAATCTGCTGCGGAGGTGGGATTGAAATTGATCTTGTGATGGGACTGATTTTCAAGATTTCGTCCTGCCTTCTGGGTGACACCGAGGGGCGCCGATTATTTATATAAATCAGGCTCCTTACCTTTCTGCTTTTCGAGTTGGCAATATCCACCAACGGGAAATGGATTTAAGAAAATTGGAAAAAGTGGGCTGAAATTTGTGCAGTCATAATGATTATCTAAACAAATTCAAATTTATGATAAGTCAATTAATTCAATCTTAAACTTTAACAAAATCAATGTTAAGTGTTTTGATAATTTATCAAAGCATTCCTTCTAACTAAAGTTGATCAGAAATCACTCATACAAAATATTGCTTGTCTTGCATGGTCGGTGCTAAAGTGAATGATTTTTATAAATCATTTCATTTCATTTTCTTTACACTTATTTTTTTTTCCGTCATTTTTTGGAAAGGGTTGGCGAAAAAATAGTTATATGCTTATTTTAAATCACACAAAGATTAATATTTAATCATATGGTGCCCTCTTCTGTCTCCTCTATAAATTCGTAAAAATAGTTAAAATTTCTCAATTATATCTAGCGGCAAGCATAATTTTAGGATAGAACTTGGAACCTGAGAATTAAACCAGTAGGAACCTATAAGTTCTAGGTTCCAAAATATACATAATAGGTTCTAGATTCCAAAAAAAATGAACATGTTTCGACGGGTAAATTCTAGATTCTTAATTTGAGGAATCTAAAACTTGAAATCTACAACCTAAAACCAGAACAAGTTTTAATGCTTTTCTTGGTACATGTCTTCGCACGATCTTGTAATATTCCATAATATATAATGTGAAAGCATTAGTTTGAGTTTCTATTTTATGATTGAGATTTTTATTTATTAATGTTCATATTTTTCATGTCTTTATGGTCAGTGAATTGTAGTAGCAAGTTGTGATTATTAAAGATTTTAATTTACTACAATTGTTCAATTAATAGTGTAGTGAACCCTAAGTAGACATTGGAACTGACCTTGAAACTTGTAATAGAGTAAGTTGTAGATTTTAGGGTAATGCAAGTCAAGTTCCAAATTCCAAAAAATGAGAAACATATTCTAACGAGAGGTTCCGAATTCCAAATGAAATCTATATGGAACCCGAAACTGCTCACCCCTAATTATATCTGGTGTTGTGATGGTTTCCACATTCCGCTTGTCTAGAGGTTGTAGGTAATATTAAAACTATCGTCATTATTTCTTCTCCTTGTCAATCATGGAAGAAGAGGAAGAACACGATCCTTCTGGGAAGATCGACCAAAGGTCCATATGACAGATAGGTCAATGAATAATGTCAGAGCTTGAGTTTAATAGGCTCAAATGTTAAGTAATTCCAACCATTTTGTGTCTATTTTCATGCCTTTTTTTAAATATCTTTAAAGAAAATCATGAAAGCTCGATTAAGCTTGTGAGCCATCAAGCCTAACTTTTGACGAAGCTCGGGTTTAGCTCGACAAGATATTCGAGTAGCTCGAGCTCGAGCTCAACTTGGAAGAAGGCGAGCCGATACATCGAGCCGAGCCGAGCTAACACACCGAGATCGGGCTACAGATCAGCCAGCTCTCTGCATCATCCGACATGAAGGGAGACGTGCATGTCGATGACCAGAAGAGCCGTGCGCTTCCATTGATCTTCCATGTGGGAAAGACAAGCTGCAGAATCGAAGCTCCCTCCCTCTCCCTCTCTATCTCTCGACCTTTTTTCATCTCTTCCATTCTTGGAGAGGCCCCTCCTAGCTTTTTTTCGTTTTATTCCTTTATATTTCTTTCCTTACTTTCCCAATTTAGTTTTAGATTCGGGAATTTGCTCTTTTGATCTTATATCCAAGAGCTTTTCTCTCCAATCCAATTCTAGATTTTGGAGTTTTAGGCCATATTTGTTAACATTTCTATTTCTCTATCTTTCTGTTCTTTTATTCCTCCGAAAAAAAAAAAACAAAAATTCATTTGGTAATATCACCTAATTTTTCTATTTTCTATAATAGATCAATAATCAGGGAATAGATTTGAATCATAAATAAGAAATAGAAAAAAAAATTATTTCTTTGTTCTTGGAGACAGAAGAGAGATAAAGTCATTTTAGGAAAATAAACTCAATGTAACTTAATACTCATCCTTACACAATCGATACAAGGTCCAGTCTCTTAACCCAATCTGAGTCCCTATTTTTCGGAATAAAAAAAATAAAAAAAAATCACAAATTTGGGAAAAAAATTAGAAATTATATTTTGAGTAGTTTTACTAGATTTTAATGTCAATTTTAATTTAGAATTATTTTAATATAAAAAAGTGAAAATCTTTTGATGAAAATTGGATTCGAAATTAAATAAGCTTTTAGGGTTTTATTATATGGATTTTTTAATGCCGTTTTCTTTTAGAGACAATGTTATGTTGCGAAAGCTTGGCAACTCTGAGCAACGTGTGCTCTTCTTCTTGTACTTAACAAAAGCTCAAAAGGTCCATACACCTCTTTATTATAATGCCCATATATTTACTATCAACCTCCTCATAATGAATTATAAATCAATAGGACTCTTCATTGTCATTTCCAGCCATCTATCTTTAACTAACTATTATCTTGGATTTTCTTAGATCACCTTAGAATATCTTGATCAATTAAATTATTACAAAAGTCTTGTTTTATCCAAATATGAATGTTAAGTCTTCACTAACATTTTATAATTCAATGAAAGAAATTAAGAATAGATTTTTTTAAGGTCATATCAAACGCATTTTTGTTCTTTTTTTCATTTCAAGAATAAAAAATTTGCGTAATTACTAAGCACGTTCTTCTGCTCGGAAACTCGTCTAGGGAACACAAATAGAAAAAAACTATTTATGGACAGAAATTATTTCAATGAACAAAAATGTTGCCAAACATACCTTAATAAATAAGTACATCACCTCTAATTTCAATGGTGTTCAAGGGTCAAATTTGTACCCATTCGGAGTTTTGGCTCACAATGTCAGATCTACGTTTTTTTCAACGCATTTATATTATCTCTCTAAAGTGGTGTTGGAGACGCCAAACCTAGGCACACATCACCAAAAGACAAAGCCGTAACTATAGATGGAGATCCCGATATGTGCTTATCACAATGGTGCTGTGTGATTTGGTGATCAGTTGTCAATCTTTTCACATAGATGTAGTCCCAAATTTGTATTTGAGGGATGAGCCTGTGATTATTTCTGTCAATCATGGTCTAATGATATGCCTTGATTTCTAGTTTTTGGTTTGTTTTGGAATTCTGGCTTGCAATGTTATTGTAACTTTTGAAATCTCTTATCATAAATCATTTTGGTAATAAATGAAAACTTCTTTTTGAGCCAAAGAAATCCTAAATTTTAACTAAATCAATTTTAAGTCTTCTAACAATTCGTCATTGCATTACTTCCATTAGAGTTGGTTGGAATTCACTTATGTAGCCGCTGGTTGTCCTACATGATTAGTGCTAATGTAGTCGATTTTTATAAATTATTTTATTTTCGCTGTCATTTTTTGAACAGTGCCGGTGGGGTCGCCAGAGCCTAGTGGATGCCACATCTGCGTGTCCCAAGATTTGTGATTAAGCCTTTCGGCGGACCATCATCCACCATCTTCTTTTTTTATCACGAGACATTGAATTTGTTCATCTTGGCAATCCTTCGTCCATAATAAACAATAATACATCAACATTATCTGTATGTTGCCGTCAGCGCCCCCTGTCCATATGCTTATTTTTAAATCACGCAAAGATTAGTCTCTAATCATATGGTGCCCCCCAAGTTACTCTATACATTGATAAAAAAAAAGTTGAAAACTCTCAATTATGTCTAGCGTTGAGATGATTTCCATGTTCTTCTCGTCTAGAGGTTAGAGGTAATATTAAAACTATCATCATTATTTCTTCTCCCTGTCAATCGATTCAAGGTCCATATAATAGATGGGTTAGTGAATAATGTCGAAGGTTGAGTTTAATAGGCTCGAATGTTAAGTAATTCCAACAATGTCGTATTTATTTTCATTCCTTTTTTAAAATATCTTTAAAGAAAATCATGAAACTCGATTAGACTTGCAAGCCATCAAGCCTGACTTTTGACGACGCTCAAGTTTGGCCCGACAAGATATTCAGGCCGCTTGAGCTCGAGCTCAACTTGAAAGTAGGCGAGCCGATCTCTAGTACATCGAGCCGAGCTATACAACGGGACCAGCTACTTTATGTGTAGCTGACTTGACAATAACAAGTAGCTAATATTGCTGAAAATTGGGCATACACATATGGGGACCGCGAAGCGATAGCACTAAACCAAGCCTTCATCATCCCACACGACAGTGCAGGTCGGCCAAAACTCTGCATCATCCCACATGAAGGAAGACGTGCATGTCGATGACCAGAAGAGCCGTGCGCCTCCATTGATCTTCAGTGCGGCAAAGACAAGCTGAGGAATTGGAGCTCCCTCCTCCACCCCCACCCTTTCCTTTCTCTCTCTCTCTCAACCTTCTTTTCATCTCTTCCACTTCTGAAGAGGCCCCTCTTTGCTATCTTTCATTTTATCCTTTTATATTTCTTTCCTTACTTTCCCGATTTAATTTTAGATATGAGAGTTCTGCTCTCTCAATCTTACATCTAGGAACTTTTCTCTGCTGATCTAATTCTAAATTTTAAAATTTTAATGAATAAGTATTACTCCATCTCCAGTTTCAATAGTGTTCAAGTGTCAAATTTATACCTATTCAAAGTTTTGGTTCACAAGTGTTAGGTCTAAGTTTTTTCGACATGTTTATATTGTCTTCATACGATGATAGTGTTAGGGACACCAAATCTAAGTGCATACTATCGAAAGGCAAATTCGTAACTATAGATGGAGATCCCAACGAATGCTTATCATTCATAGTGTTGTGTGATTTGGTCAACAGCCGCTGATATTTTCACTTGGATGAAGTCCTAGATTTGTTTTTGAAGGATGAGTCTACGATTATTCCTATCAATAATGATTATGTCTTGATTTCTAATTTTTTATTTGTTTCGGAACTCTGGCTTGTCTTGTTGTTTTGACTTTTGAGATTTCCTATCATATATCATTTTTGTAATGAATGGAAATTTATTTTTGACTCAAAAATAAACCTAAATTTGGACTAAAACAATTTTAAGTCTTCCAACAATTCATCAATGCATTTCATCAATGCATTACTTCCTGTTAGAGTTGGTCAGAAATCGCTTACATAGCCAACAATTGTCTTATATAGATGGCGTTGATGTGGTCGATTTTTATAAATCATCTTATTTTATTTTATTTTCTCTCTTTTTCGCCATCATTTTTTCGGAAGTGCTGGCCGGGTCGCTCGACCCTAGTGAACAACATATCAACGTGTCCCAAGATTTATGATGAAGCCTCAGTGGACCATCATCCACCATCTTTTTCATCACAAGACATTAACTTTGTTTATCTTGGCAATCCTTGGTCAATGAGGAACGACAACACACCACCATCATCCATATGTTGCCGTAACCGCCCCCTATCCATATATGCTTATTTTTAAATCACACAGATTAATCTCTTAATTATATGGTACCAACCCCTAAATCTACTCTATACATACAATCATGTTATGGACTACCGTCATTATTTATTCTCCCTGTCAATCATGGATGAAGAGAAAGAGCACCATCCTTTTGGAAGATCGATTCAAGGTCAAAGTAACAAACAGGTTATGGACCTCTCTTTCATTTTTGTTTTGACTGCGTTCCTTGTTACTTTCAAATAGACAAGACCAAGTAAAATTCTAGGCATCTTCTATGTTTTCTTTCACCGTGCGATCAAGAATTAGCATCTTTATTTGATTTGAGAATTCTATTTCTGCTGCCAAATACAATCGTATCGTGTATTTCTCTTTGGCCAACCCTGGATTTCCAGAATTCATGGACAGGAACTACTGTAACAGATCATCTCCACCCACTCTCCGCTCCAATCTGGATTAAGTCCCTAGTAAAACCAATTAAAACCACCAAGGAAAAAGAGGAACCCTCCACTTTTCCCTCTCTTTGCACATCCAGAAGAAGGTTAAAATTGGTTTCCCTTATAATGTGGGGCACTTCATGGTTCCCAAACGACGCATTCTTCAATGCATCGGTTAAAGCTGCTGCAATGCTCCCTTGCTCCCGCCGGATTAATCATTTTCCGGAGCTTGTACTTCCAACTGATTCACTGAACCGTTGCATCGCGACGACTGCTTCACCGCATCGGGAACATCGGAATGAAGGAGCGGCTGCACATCGAGTTCTCAGACAGTAGTAACAGTACCTGCCATCAATTGAACCGAAAATTATGTAAATTCAACACCCCATGATACATTGGAGGCCCTGTATAAATCAGGCTGGACAAATTCAATTTGACCTGTCTAAACTATGTGGATGAGAAAAGAGCTGAATGAAATGCAAAAGTGAGAACAGAATGTGCAGTTGGGTTTTTCTACCTGTGTTGACATGGGAGAGCGAGAAAAGGAATGCTTGGGCTATTTTGGCAAATGGGGCATGCAGAGTCATCTCCTGCAGAGTCTGCATCCTTGTCCTTTGAAAATGGGCGGAGGAAATTTTTTACAGTTGAGGAATTCAAAAGAGGAAGAAGCAATAGCAACATTTCCTGCACATTCAAGTTCACATTTAGAACAACAGGCACTTATTAGAACAGCAAAGTGTATTGTGCTACTTTCAAAACAGAGTTGCCACAGAAAGCGGCTAAGTCATATTAGATCCATTTCTCTACTGAAATTCTAACTGCTCCACAGTATCTCACTTCACACGTATTACTGGAAATCTCTTGTAAAGTCTGACTGCTTTTTTATGCACACCCACTTTGTACATAACCACCATACAACAGAGCATAGGATATTTACACCATTTATATGAGGGGCAGATAAAACAGAATTAAAACAACTGCTTCACGTCACCACAACAAGAACAACAACGATACCAAGGCCTTTAGCCACCAAGTTGGAAAGGGATTAATATATATTTAAAACTGAGCAAAAAGAAAAGAATGAAATGGATCATTAAAGAGCTTTCTCATTATATTATTAAAGCAATGGCCAATGGCCTGGTGTATCTCCTCGACTGTGTTGATGTATCCCTTTCCCCCCTTTAATTAACAGAAATCAACTTTAGCCAAAACAACAAAGAAATATTACCGAAAATTCATTCCAGACTAGTTGGCGGTTCATGTACTCAAAGCTTACAGCCCGATTCATGTTTGGGTTACCATAGACAAGCCTTGCTTTCAAAGCTCTCTCAATAAGAGTCCTATACCTGTAATTTATCAACAAACAAAGATTATTATTCCGACAAGGTAATATTTTGAGAGTTATTTCCCCAGCCTGAAATTTACTGTACCAGTAGATTGCAATCAGACTTGTAATACAAAAAATATCCATGTAAGGACATATCACTAGGAAAGAAAAGCAGGAAAGAAAACTACCCCAAACACCCAAAAGTAAAGATGCACACCCCCAAAGAAAAAGGGAAGGGGGGGAGGAATCCTTCCCATGAAAGTCTTAAATGATTCACAGTGCTCATCAGAGCCGTCATCATGGACATTTTTCATACCATTCTACATGTTCAGGTAAATGACAACCGGAGGAAGCTATTCTGATTTCCGGCATGCTCACTAATGTCTTGATAGTCACAAATCTTCAATATCATATCTATTCTCCATATTCATCCTTCAAGTTTTAAATGAGCTCAAATTTGCAGCCAAAATGCCGCTTTCCACGTTCAGAAATGAGTTGCCTACAAAAGCAACGTCAATGCAGGTGGAAAGCTAGAACTTCATGGGATTTTAGGACTTTCTCATCCCAAGGCACAGCATGGCCAATATTTCATGAAATTAGGGCAGGGAGAGTTGGTGGATTTCTTCAGCAAGACTTTACACTGTATCTTTAAACCACTGTGGCTAATCATCCCAACTGGTAACTACCATCAACTTAGTCACGCCATTGCTCATAGTTAGTTCTTGCAGGATGTGTAACAGTGATGACAACCATTCAACTCTAGCTTTGGGAACGTAGCAGCAAAAGAGAGTTTGTTGCTCAAGGACTTACCTTCCAGTGTAAAGAAATATTAGTAGATTGCCAAATGAGGCAGCTTTATAAATTCCTTCCACACGTTGTACCAAAACCCATGCCCACCGCAACAATGACCTCTGTAGATATCAGAAAGACACATTAAACTCAACTCAATAAATTTATACACAAGGAATAAACGAAGATATACTAACAGATTCAATACCTGCTCAGAATCACCCCACCTACGAAAAGCAGAAAACGACTGTAAGCGGGCCCAAATATATTGACCACCAACACTGGCAATGCAATACCAAATCTTCTGAGCAACAGTAAGGCCAGGTCCTTCCAAGCCTGTTCTCACTGTGAGAAAGATTGCCAAAGTTCAATAGTATGTCCAAACATATAGGTTAAGTTGATCTACATGTGTCGTTCTTACATAGACTAGTCTAAACTTAATTTGGATGAAGAAAAACAAGAAAGTTGGCAAGATAAGTATCCAACGGAAGTTGTGATATCTTGCAACTAAATTCAGACAGTAGAAAGGAAACTAAATGCTAACTTCTGTTGCTCACAGGTATAACCCCAAATGAGTGTCAAGGCTGTCAAGTGGGAGCAAATGGGCAGAGCATATACTGACTCGATGATATATAAAAGCTTATTCTCTTCCCTGAGTATTAGTATGCAGCAGAATAATGATATCTTTTCAACACTATCGTTATCACTTGTTAAGTAGATTCGCAATGAATGTCAAGACACCATACTGATCGAGCATGGATCATAGGGAAAGACATAGCAACTTACGCTTTGCTCTTGCTTCAGATGCACGTTCATCTCGATATCTCAAATTCATCAAGGCAATTCCAGGAGTGGGCTTATCTACCCAAATGGAGAATCTCCATATGAGGAATTCAAGAAAAGCATCAAGTTCCGGTTCATATTGAAATAACATTCCTGGCTAAACCGACAAAGGGACCAATTAGTTCAATATGCATATTACACAACCTTAAGCAAAGGGGGGGAAACTACGAAAAAGCAGCAGGTACCTTCATCAAGGAGAAGACTTTCACCAACTGTTCTTTCAACATCGCTGACATCTCAACATCAAGTCTTGCAGCATCGAATTGATTAACTCGCGATATGGAAATTGGAATCAATGCCTGCAGCATTATTTACGTGCACACTATATAAGATCGTGACGAGCTTGTCAGAAGGTCGGGCATCTTATGCTTCTCCGGTGTATGACAAATAGAAAGTACACAGAATAATCCTCCAAAAAGCCGAGTACCGCATATATAAGAGAAGTGAAAAGGAATGCCATCGAAATCTTGCCGTCGCGAGTGACAACCTATTGCCATTTCAATTCTAAGCCCGTTGCCGCAATAATTCAACCACTAGACCAGGTAAAAAAAAAGGAAAAAAAACCGAACTTTGCCGACGCTGAGCTCGGACTTGAGCTCGCCCAGAATCAATACAACTCCAATTCTCAAGATTCTAACTTCCATCCTTTCAGGCTCTCAGCGCAACGGGGACAGAAACTCATGAGAAGCCTCAATTCATTCGAATCGAACCCTAGAACAAAGCTTCGGAGGACGAAACTCCCCGCGCCAATCCGCCCGTTTTCCACGACAAAAGTAGGGATGCAAAAAAAAATGAAAAAATGAAAACTTGAGGAAGAGGCAACGACAGGAAGGAACCTCGTGGTACGCGTTGAAGGATTGCCACTGCGGTTGCAATCTCCGGTAAGTACCGACCCAGGCATCCTCCGGCGGCGGCGGCGGCGCCGGGGGCGGCGGGGGCGGCGAATTGCCGGCGCTGCTGCTGCCACTCATTTGAAGCTCTCACCTGCTGCTGCTAGTTGTAGCAGCAGCAGTCGTAGGGTTGGTCTTCGTCCCGATTGTTCACACGACGACGGCCACGGCGACGGCGACGGCGACGGCGACGGCGGCGGCGATGAAGATGAAGCTGCCGGCAGGAGAGAGAGAGAGAGAGGGGATGGAATCAGCTCCGTTCCCGAGGAGGTGGGAGGAGATTTTGGGGGAAAATGAAAGATGACGATGCTGCCTTGGGCGGTTCCTCGAAGGATGCCCCCCCACTCCCCAGCGAAAATCGGCTAAAATAAAATAAAATAAAAAATGTTTTCTCTCTTTTTTATTTTGCTTTTTCTTTTTCTTGGTGGAATTTTTTTTTTTTTTTATTTGGAATTTCGTTTTTTTCTTGGTGGAATTAGCTGAACCGATTTTGCTGGTGAAGAATTGGCGCACGATTCCTCCTCTCTTCGAGGAACCTCGTCGGCTGTCTACTTGGTCTTTTGAGAATTTAAGATTGGGTACCTTTCCCCATACCAATTTTTCGTACATTGAGAAAATTTATGATTGATTTTCACTAATCTTTTGGGTGGAAAAAATGGATCGAATTTATGATATACTATTCACGCTTTGGACATCAACCTTTTAGGATAATACATAGGTAGGTATATCTATTTTAAAGATTATGCGAGTATCAAAATTATTAGTCGATCGCAGCGTCTTGATGCAGTGGCGTCTTACCTGCATAACGCGCAGGGGGTCAGCGGTGGGGGCCCCGGCTCCCGGGGTTTACTCTCCCGCGGCGCGTTCGGGAGGTTCGCGGAGGCCCCTGGGTCACCAAAAAAAAAAAAAAAAAAAAAAAATTAGGGTATTGTACCACCGCCCGCGGTGGAGCGTTGGGGGCAGTGCGGCAAACGGGGGAAGGGTTCGAATCTTCGTGGAAGCGATCTTGAATGCATAACGCGCGACTTAATTGCGAGTGGGGCCGGCGGTCGGCCTAGTAACGGTTCCTCCAATCCCAAAAAAAAAAAAAAAAAAAAAAAAAAAAAATTATGGTATCACACACAATGCCAGTGTAAAAAAAAAAAAAAAACTAGGGTATCACACTCAATGCGAATGCTTTCCTTTTTCACTGTTTCCTCTTCTTTAATAAATGAAGTGTTCTTACTAAATTGAATTTAAGTTGTCTTTTCAGCAATTGGTTATTTTGCACTCATTGATTCGATGGAAATTAATTCTCTTCAATCCTTGACTTTAGAAGTAAAAGGTCCTCCATTGGCTTGGTGATAATGAAGCTAATTCTTGAAAGGACACATGATGTGTTGTTGTCTAAATAAGTCAATTTTACATTCGAAAGCTTTCCAACCGTCGACATCTCGATCAGATCGTATCAATAATCTCGCTAATTTCGAATTTTAAATCATGAGCATTATTAAAGATAGTTATAGTTCAAATCGAATATTTGGAAGCCGGCAATGATCTTTTATAATAATGTCCCCTCTCTACCCTTTTTTTTTTGTCAAACCATCTCAATTTACCGATTCGACTGATACCCATAAAACATCAAGAGCCACAAATACTAATAGATTCTCAAGACCAAGAGGTTCAAGATACCAGCCACTTGACTATACTGTAAATCAAAATTCCAAGAATTAAGATTCGACCGAAAAAAATCAAGAATCCAAAAATTACTACGCCTTACAGCGACAATGCCTTAAAGCTAAATTCTCAACACCTCCCTCTCTTGATCGGCTCTATCGCCGGAATGACCGCCGCCGCCGCCGCCGCTGCCGAGCCCGAACTCTTCGTCGATCTCATCGGCCAGCCCCACCTCCCCCATCCTCCTCAGCCCCCGGCTCAAGACCTTGACCGCGTGATCCTCCGACTTCGCCCCCGGCCCCCACCCGCTCCTCTTCATCATCCCAGTAAATCCTCACCGCCGCTCCCCTCCTCCCCGCGCCGATCACCGCCTTCAGCAGCCTCGGCACCGCCTTGTCGCCCCACTCGACGGGACCCTCCTCCCGCTCCAGCTCCTCCACCAGCGCGTCCATCTCCTCCCCCATCCCCTGCCTCGCCAGCGCCGACGCCACGTCGGCGTAGAGGGAGAGCGCGACGGGCCCGTGCTCGGACCGGGCGACGGCCAGGACCTGGAGGGCGAGGGCGCACCGGTCCTGCCGGAGGAGCTCGCGGAGGGCGGCGAGGAGGTCGGACTTGAGGAGGCGCGTGAGGGAGCGGCGGAGGTGGGAGGGGAGGGCGGCGGCGGCGGTCGGGTCGGCGTCGGTCTGGTGCGCGCGCTTGAGGGACTGGACGGCCTGGATCGCCTCGGTGCTGAGGGTGCGGCCCTTCACGAGGGGCCCGCGGTTGCCTCTGGGGCCGCACCGGATGGAAAGATGGCCGCCGCCGCCCCCGCCACCGGCTGCCGGAGAGAGCCGGCGCGGCGGCCGGTGGAGGGAAGCTCGGGGGATGGAGCGGAGAGAGAAGGTTGTGGTCATGGTGGTTGGGGATGATGTGCGGTAGCGATGGGATGGACTGGTGTGGGATTTTCATTTTGGTGGGGGGTTTGGATATTTTTTCTTATATGTGAAGTGACGTCTTTGCCACTGAGAAGTCAGAATTTTTCCCTTTTTTTTTTTTTTTTGTATGGCGGTGAAGGAGAGGAGGAGGTGGAGGTAAGGATAGAATGGGAAAAAGAGAAGATGGAAAATGGGGAAAATAAAAATGAAAAATACATATCGAGTGGGGTGGAAAAAAGCGTCGACAGCAGGATTCGAACCTGCGCAGGCAAAGCCCAACAGATTTCGAGTCTGTCTCCTTAACCACTCGGACATATCGACGTCTTTGCTGAATTCTGCAATTTATCTTATATATCTTAAATTAAAACTTTACTCTTTTTTTCCCACTTTTTCAAATATGAGTGATGCTACATGTAGAATTTTGTGCTTAATTTGCGGCATTATTATGGACTGCAGATAATTCATATTCAGCATGTGACAAGAAATCATCCTAGTATATTGATGTTATGACCCGATATCTATCCATAATTGTCATATTATGCTAAGCAATTCCTAAGAGAGTTTTATACATTGCTGAAAATATTCTAATTAGTATTAACTATCAATTCCACAAATAACGATGCAACACATCCACATGCCTAGATCTTCTTATAGTACTACACAACTACATACGATGGGGGAAAGTTCATCCATTGAAGAGCTCAACTTATGCCGTAGAATAATAGTCATTCTCTAAGGTTAATTTAATTTAAAGGCTGTACAACTAATCATATATCAATAAAATAACGAGACTCTCATCAGACTACATTATAAAAAAAAACACATTCTTCATTTGCGTAGGGATTGGCTCTCTCAGTTATATCTTCCACCTTATAAATTTATTAGACAATCATTTCGATTAATGAGATGGGTTGATGGCAACTTTTGCCTAACCGTATTCTAGCAAAGGCACTTAGTACAAAAATAACGAGGTGACATTTCACATCAAAGTGAAGGATAACTGAACTGCCGACCTTTCCATCCACCACTGCATTATGCATGGCCCGAGCATGCACTGACAAGTTGCACCCCACCGAATACAGTACCGCGTACCAACTAATAACCCTAACATGGACCATGGACCATAGGAAGGATGGCAACACCAGTTAATACTAACCCTCCAAAAGGAAAGGCACTGCCCACGTCGATCGTTCATCGTCTTTCCTTTCCTTTCGCCATGGAATATGGCGAGAGAGATCTCCGGACGGCCTCGCCGGACGATTCACCCAGCTCGTGCCCTCCAAACCCATCTTTCCGCATCACTCCCGACAAGAAGTTCCGACGATCCATCTCGACCAGAGAGCCCTCCTTCGCAGAGATCTTCCCACCCGCAATCTCTCCGCCTAGGCTGAGCACTTCAGCTCTCCCCCCCTCGTCCCCTCTCTCCTCACCGCTCCACTGCCGCCTCCCTCCTGCTGCCCCCGCCGCCCCCGCCGCCGCCTCGGAGCCCTCCTACGGGTGCATCTCCTCCCTCCTCATCAAGAAGGACGGCCAGATCCTGTCCATGGCCATGTCGAGCGACCTGATCTACACGGGATCCGAGCGGAACGTGATAAGGGCTCGGAAGCTGCCAGCGCTTGTCGAGTGCGACCAGCTCAAGACCAAGGCCTCCATGGCGGTCGCGCTGGCGGCGTCGGACAACCGGGTCTGTGCGGCGTTCGCCGACTTCAAGATCCGAGTGTGGCGGAGGGTCTGGGACGGGAGGCTGAAGCATGTCCGACTGGGGACGATACCGACGGCCGGAGGCTATGTCCGGACCTACATCACCAGGAAAGACAAGATGGTAAGTGAATGATATGTCTCCTTTTCTAATGATTTGCGTTGGACATTTAGTAGATTGGCCTCGAGTTGGTAAGCGTGGGGTTAGACGCATTTGTTGACTTCTCGTGGGTGAGGAATTATTGGACCGAGTAGCCGCCACGCAGGCACGAAGATCCTTCATATATATACATAATATATTTTATATATACACGTATATTACAGTACTAATAAATATTAACTTGATTAGCTCATGCGAAATTTGTATCTTCTGTTATCTTCCAAACGGCACGACCCATTAGGGCAAGCACGTGGGGCCCATAACCTCCCTCGCCATCAACGCCGCCGCCGACATCCTCTACTCCGCCTCCGTCGACCGGACCGTCAAGGTGTGGCGTGTCTCCGACCTCCGCTGCATCGAGACCTTCCACGCCCACCCGGACGCTGTCAATGCCCTTCTTGTCGCCGACCGTGACGGTGTGCTTTTCACCGCCTCCGATGACGCCACCATCCGTGTCTGGCGGCAGGACCTCTGCGGGGGCTCCCGCCGCCACTCCCTCACCGTCACCCTCCCTGCCAAGCACTCCCCTGTCAAGTCCCTCGCCCTCTCCCCTGACGGCAACGTCCTCTACGGCGGTTGCTCCGACGGCTACGTCCACTTTTGGCTCAAGGGCTGGTTCACCGGCCAACTCCAATACGGCGGCTGCCTCCAAGGGCACACGCACGCAGTGCTCTGCATGGCGACCGCGGGCAAATTCTTAGTCACCGGGTCGGCAGACTCGACTAGTCAGGTTTGGGTGCGAGGCCAAGACGGCGAACACAGTTGCCTGGCGGTCCTGGTAGGCCACAAGGGACCGATCAGGTGCGTCGCGGCATACCATGGAGGATCGACGTCATCGTCCTCTAGCGGGGCCGATGGGGGTGGTCGATTAGGCGGCGCAGATGATCATGATCATGAGGATGGGTGTCCAATGATTTGCACTGGGAGTCTTGATGGGGTGTTGAAGCTGTGGAAAGTGACTAGACCAGTTGTTTGAACGGCAGCGCAAGGGATTAAAGGTAGCAATTTTTCATTGTCTAGCATTAGCAAGATACTAATGCGGTGGGTTTCTACAGTAATTATAACGCTACTAATGCGCAATTTATAGAACAGTAATTCCTTATCGAGTTTTTACATAGAACGAGAGATCCTTATCAAGGTCCTGCTAAGTCGAGCTCCTATTTCCGGAAAGACATGTCGCCGGAAGCCGACACCAAAGAAGAAATCTAACTGTAAAGAAAGAATCAAAGATCAGAAAGCGACGTATGATTAACTAGACCTATGGGATGGTTTGGAATTGAAGTACATGTCCATCGGGTGATGTTTTGCATTGCCGAAACCAGTAACTTGCCTTCTCCGACGCGGGAGCAGATCGCTCATGCATGGCATCTGTCTCTCTTTAGCCTGCCGGAGGTTGCATCTCCATGATCGTACCGGTGTCGCTTGAGTAACTCGTTCTCCCATGCCGAGACCCCGACGCCCTCTTCAAGCACCGGTACAGGGCGAACAGAATCAGCTTAGCGCCCAAGATGATGCACAGGATGACCAGACCGGAGACCACGTAATCCTTGAACGAGCGGTGATGCTTGCACCCGAAGAGGGGCCCCAGACACACCATAACTACGACGGAACGCAAGGCTTCCTACGCGCGAGCAGCTCGGGCTTACGAACCGACCGATGTTGAGATACTGGCCGTGGTTATAAGAAGGAGGGCTTGTATTCTTGCCTTGGATCCGCGACAACTGTTTCGATCACTTCCTAGTCAAGTTTGGTATCGTTGGACATATGCAGGTGAGAAGGGTTGGATTGGATTGGAAAGCCTGAGGATTGAATCTCTTTAGCTTTCTTCTTGAGCCTTTTTTAGTTGCTTCAAGCCTTCGACCTCTTGGGACTTTGCTTTTGAGTCCTATGTATTGGAGCATGAGTCTAATTGTGGTCCTATGTATTGGAGCATCTCTTTTTGAGTTCTCTATACATTCCTCTTTTTGCAATCCATCTCGTGTCTCGTTTGATTGGGGATTGTTCTTTTGACAAGCTTCTTTTGATTGGTAATTTTGGTTATTTTTGCCACTTACGCAACACTATAAGACCCGTTGAAATGCAAAATTCGATATGACTAATTTTGTGATTTTGATTGTACAATATAGGACATCCAATAACTATATAATCGTTTTCTTGCCAAAATTGGCTGGGACAATAATATTGACAAATTATTAAAAATTTAAAAATAAATTGACATTCATATAATGTAGTTTAAATATTAAATAAAAGTCTATTTATTTCGTGAAAATTGAATGATTAGAAAAATAATTTTTAAAATAATCATATGTATAATTTGAAATAATTAGCCAATAAAAGATGTTTTAATTATTGATAACAATTTATATTTATACATTTTCTTAAACAACGAGAGAGATAATCTTCTTTCATTTATTGTGACTATTTAAAATATATATATATATATATATTTTTTTTTTTTTGAAGTTTTTTTTTTTTTTTGCGAAATAAAATAACTTAATAAAAACAAAATCTCAAATGCTCTAACCGGCCAATTTCTCAAATTTATATTTCGTCCAAGAACGGACCGACCAGACAGAACTCCGACCTCGGACTCTTCGCAATCTCGCTCTAAAACCCTTAAAATACAGAGGAGGTTTTGCGCATCCCTTGAGATGCCATGCATGTACTCCAACCTCCGCCTCCTCTTCTCTTCCTCCGCCACCGCCGCCGCCACGGCCACCGCCGCCGCCTCGCCATTTCTCTCTCCCCTTAAGCTCAAGCTCCGGCGGCCCTCCTCCTCCTCCGCCTTCCCCCTTCTCCCCCTCCCTCCTCTCTCTAGCCTCCGGTCCAGGCCCCTCTTCACCGTCTTCGCCGCCGTCGAGCCCCGCCGCCTCCGGCATTCCCCGGACTTCGCCCGCGGGAGGAGCAGGAGGGCCTTTTCCGACGATCCGGGGCGAGACAAGAGGGCTTCGATGGAGGAGGGAGCCGCCGGGTTCAATCGCAAGAGGGCCGAGGGTCGCGACCGGAGCGATGGTCCCAGGAAGGAGCTGCAGCTCAAGAAGAGGCCGAGGGCCAATCCCGTCAGCACCATCTCTTATGTACAGGTAAAAAAGTTCGCTTCTTTTCTTGTCCTTTTCTATGAATTTCTTGTTTACTCCCGTGTAATTGGATGGATAAGGTGGGCTTTTGTAGTTGTGCACTGATGAGACCTCCTCGAAGTTCTCTCTGTTATTGGTTCTTCTTTCTTTTTTAATCTTTTGGGTGAATAGAAAGAATTTGCGCAATTGGGTTACTTGGGTTTGTGCAGAAGTTTCTAAGCATTTAGTTCCCAGATTAGTTGGTTGTAGTATGCTTTGGCTTTGGATGAACTGGATATCTCGTATGAAATTAGATCATCTATAGTCTAGTTAGCTACCATGGTGTCTGTCTTGAAGTGGTTTAACCAATGTCTGTTTAGTTTCTTCGACTTTATTGCGGAGCTGAAGGGATAAGGCCACGGTTACTCGTGCATTGGCTTTGTGGGAATCGTGATCCAAATTGTGGAGGTGTTTATTGATTGGTTATGTTCCTTAAATTTGTCGCAGATATTGGGAACTGGAATGGATACTCAGGATACATCATCATCAGTCCTGCTTTTCTTTGATCACCAGAGATTTATTTTTAATGCTGGAGAGGTAAGGCCAGAAGCAAGGCTATTTAGAAGCTCCGTGCATTGATTTGTCTGGTTTGATTTTTCATTAATACGATCCATTACTGTAACTTGTGTATCTTTATTAAGAAATGTGCTTTTTTCAACTGTATGTTGACCATTCACACATCTCCCAGTTAAATTGTTCAATATCAACAGGCACCTTAAGATTATTACGGTACTTAGCATGTCAATTCCTTTGCAGGGTTTGCAAAGGTTTTGCACGGAGCATAAGATCAAGCTGTCAAAGGTATGTAAAAGTGTGAGACAATTTCACCCCTATGCTCTTGGTGGGATTTGCAATGAAGGAAAATCTGATTCCATTTCTGATTTTCAGATAGATCATATATTTCTCTCTCGTGTGTGCTCTGAGACTTCGGGTGGACTTCCAGGTTTGCATCTATATTAATTATAATGAGACATTGCTTTCATGCAATTATTCTTATGTTCATTCCATAGTTAATCTAATTACTTCTGGCTTTCATCTAAGAACCGCTGACTTTTGATCATGCGACAGGGTTGCTATTAACGTTGGCTGGGATTGGAGATGAAGGAATGTCTGTAAGTGTGAAATTGGCTTTTACAGTATCAATGTTCTTTTCGAATATCAGTTTTTAGTAAGAAGAAAATTTTTTTTCATGTTTTGAAGGTTAATATTTGGGGTCCATCAGATCTTAAATATTTAGTTGATGCTATGAAGTCTTTCATCCCAAATGCAGCAATGGTTCACACAAATAGCTTTGGCCCTGCTCCAGTTCTGATGCAGCTGCTGTTCCTGATTTAAATCAATTTGCTGACCCTATCATTCTTGTTGATGATGATGTTGTCAAAATATCAGCTGTTCTCATGTGGCCAGAAGAGTCTGGTCAAAATAATGGAGTTCACTCTGTAATGAGGCCTGGTGACATGTCTGTTGTCTATGTTTGTGAGTTGCCTGAACTTAAGGGGAAGTTCCATCCAGAAAGAGCCAAGGAGAAGGGTCTGAGACCTGGGCCAGAATATCGGGAGCTGCAACTTGGGAAGTCTGTTTTCTCAAAAAAACTCAATATCATGGTGGGGCTCAAAAGTAATGAAAGAATAACGGTCGTGTATCCTTCAAGTGCAATTGAATTTCATGACTCTTATCATGTTTAACAATTCTTTTTGCTAATCCTGTAGGTCCATCCCAGTGATGTGATGGATCCTTCTATCCCTGGTCCTGTCGTACTCCTCGTTGATTGCCCAACTCAATCTCATTTCCAGAGATTATCTTCCTTAGGTTCCCTCAATGATTATTATGCTGATTTCTTGGGCAAAGAGACTCAAAAGGCTGTGACATGTGTCATTCATTTGAGTCCAGCCTCAGTCGTGAGTAGTCCAGATTATACGAACTGGATGAAGAGGTTTGGTTCAGCGCAACATATTATTGCCGGGCATGAGATGTGAGAATTTATCACACATCTGATCTTTGCAGAAGTCATGTTACTTATCTTTATGAGTTAATAAATTACTCTCTATTTGTCTTCCATTCTTTGCAGGAAAAATATAGAGATTCCAATCTTGTCTTCTAGTTCGAGGATTGCTGCACGACTTAATTATTTGTGTCCACAGCTGTTTCCAGCTTCAGGATTTTGGTCTCTCGAGCAATCGGACTCTGTCCATCTAAGTGAGGTGTGGTTCTATCTAGGGGGAACTTTTTTGTGTTGATTCTTGCCATTTGGACTGTGGGATCACATCTTATTTCCAGGATGCTAAGAAGACATACGGTTTTTCCTTTGACAGGGTACTTCTCTCTCTTGTCAAAGCATTTCTGCCGAAAATCTTCTCAAGGTATAAAAGGCTTTATCGTTAGACCTTCAATTCTTTGCACTTCGTGCTTTATTGATCGTATGGTTTTCTTTCCTTCAATTGAAATTTGAGCTATTTCTCATAAGTAAACAGCTTTTACTTATCTTCTCTGCTTCAATGGGATCAACTCTGTCTTCCCTCTTGTCTACAGTATAATCAGGGAAGTAGTTTTCCGATAGTTGAGATGTGGATGGTAATGTAATTTTTCTTTTTGTGGAGACTTTGTCAGGATCATTGCTGAGTTATCATGCAACCATGATGCAAACACAAATAGTCATCATGGATATTATTACGAGTTTTATCTTCAAGGGAACGTTGATATCAAGTTCTTTAGGTCAAGAATTGTTAAAACTCTCTAATAAATTTGACACATAGACAGTTTCCCATGGTGTTGGTAGCACATGGATGATTCAGTTTCATAGACTTTCTTAATGAGAATTTCCCCATTTTCAAATTTGTAAATTTAAAACTCTCTCTCTCCCTCTCTCCTGAGCAGTTCACATTGCGTCCCAGAGATAAGATCGGATTAGACAAATCCTATATTCCAAATAAGATGGCTCACTCAAACATAATTGATGAGCTGCACACTGAGATCCCAGAGATTGTGGATGCTGCACAATACATCCACCATCTTTGGAATGGGACTGATGAAACAGGGGAGGAGAGAAGATTTATGCAAGAGGAGCCATGGTTCAGCAAGAACAACCTTCCTAATTGTTTGGAAAATGTAAGGAGAGATGACTTGGAGATTGTTCTTTTGGGGACCGGTTCGTCACAGCCATCTAAATATAGGAATGTCAGTTCAATTTATATCAATCTTTTTGCCAAAGGAGGTTTGCTTCTGGATTGCGGGGAAGGAACCTTGGGGCAAATGAAACGAAGGTACAGGCCAGTTAGTCCATCTTATTGAGTTGCTACATTCATTTTGAAGGATTTGGATTTCTTGCTTACAATGATGTTAATTTCCTTGAGAATAGGTTTGGAGTGGGGGGTGCTGATGATGCCGTGAAAGGTCTTAGATGTATTTGGATCTCTCACATTCATGCTGATCACCATTCCGGTTTGGCTAGAATACTTGCTCAACGACGTGATCTGTTGAAAGGAGTGCCTCATGAGCCATTGCTTGTGATTGGGCCTAGACAACTCAAGAGATTTCTCGATGCATATCAGAGACTTGAAGATCTGGACATGCAGTTCCTGGATTGTAGGAACACCACAGAAGCATCTTTAAATGTTTTTGAGGAAGCTAGTGAGTTAAGCATGGATCAATCTTCTCCAGAAAGTCCAAATTCACACGATGGCTTGAGAAAAGTTACAAATAACTCAAGTACAAATGTTCCTGATTCAACATTGTTTGTGAGGGGAGCTCCTATGCAGAGTTTTTGGAAAAGACCTGGTAGTCCACCAGACATTAGCATCGCTTTTCCAGTTCTGCAGAATATGAAGAAGATGCTCAAAGAAGCGGGTTTGGACGCCTTGGTTAGCTTTCCTGTTGTGCATTGTCCACAGGCATTTGGTGTTGTCCTGAAGGCGTCGGAGAGACTAAATTCTGATGGGAAGTTGATCGAAGGGTGGAAGATTGTGTATTCTGGTGACACGAGACCCTGCCCTGAATTAACAGAAGCATCTAGGGGAGCCACTGTCCTTATACATGAGGTAAAATTAATACAATCTTTTTGCACCTTTTCAGTGGTTTTATTGGAATTGCTCTTCGTAGTATTTTTTTCAAGATGATGGGTGTGGATCTATGTGATGTCCGTCTCGATTTAGGAAATTTGAATGTTGATTTGAGTGCTTCTGGTACAGACCTAGTGAACTCAGTGAGAAACATTACAACTAAAAATGATAGGTTTCAAACCTTCAGTTTTACATTGTACACACAAGCCTTCTAAAATTTATACTCAATGAGGCAACCTTAGCATTAGCCTGGTTATTCAATGCTTTGAAAATGGTTCCAGTAACAAGTCAGTCGTGAAAATGCTAGACTCTATAGAGGTCATGGAGTTGAATGGTGCGTGCTGTTGGATCCCTCTGTAGTTTGGAAGATGATGAAATCGTTGGTGCCTTTTTATTGCAGGCAACTTTTGAGGATAGTATGGTGGATGAGGCCATTGCAAGAAACCACAGCACGACGGAGGAGGCCATCCAGGTGGGCGCAGCGGCAGGCGTGTACCGCATCGTCCTCACCCACTTCAGCCAACGATACCCGAAGATCCCCGTGTTTGATGAGGCGCACATGCACAAGACATGCATCGCCTTCGACCTGATGAGCATAAACATCGCGGATCTGCCCGTGCTTCCGAGAGTCCTACCGTACTTGAAAATGCTGTTCCGGAACGAGATGATCGTCGACGAGTCGGACGATACTGGAGATTCTGTTAGCGTAGCTTCATGAGGGAAGCGATAGGATGATTAATATAATTTAAATTCATGACCGTGCCATTCTTTTGCAGTTATACTAGGGCGTTGAGCAAGTTTTCTGCAACTGTTTATGTACTCTCAATGTCCATAATACCATAGCACAAAACATGCTCAAAAATGTTCTTGCTCTTCCACTTGGAGTTCTTGGGAGGACTAGCGTTTAATTAATTGAAAATTTCATGATGGAGATAAATATTATTTCTTGAATATCATTTTCTTAGAAAATGAATAGTTTTTCATTTGTTGGTTGGTTTGGAGATAGTGATTTTCATCTTATTAAAATGGGAAGTCGTTCCTCTTCAATTTAAACTTTTTTTTTTCTTAAAATTCATTTGATTCATTAATTTTTTATTATCTAAGGGATGAAGTGTATTATAAATCTTAAAACTTATTATGAAAATGCAATTGAGTCTAAAATTTTTTAAATAATGTAATTAAGTTTTAAAACTTGTCACGAAAGTTCAATCAAGTTAAAACTTTTAAAAGGTTTAATAAAGTCTAAAAAAGTTTAATAAAGTCTTAAAACTTGTCTCGAAAGTGCAACCAAATCTTAAAAATTTCAAAAAATGCAATGAATGTAAGGACTTAGATCGTACAATTTTGATAAGTTTTAAGACTTAATTACACTTTTGAAAGTTTTATAACTTAGTTGTACTTTATAACAAGTTTTAGGAATTAATTACACTTTTAAAAATTTTAGAACTTAATTATATTTTCATGATAAATTTTAGGATTTCTAATGCACTTATTCTTTTCATGATCAATTTTTTAAATAAGCGGGCTCTAAGTTTTTACTTTTCATTTATTTGATTACGCAGACAATCCCGGCGCATCAAGTGGCTCTGAGAACCCCAGGC
Source organism: Eucalyptus decipiens (assembly GCA_014182575.1). Classification (NCBI taxonomy): domain Eukaryota; kingdom Viridiplantae; phylum Streptophyta; class Magnoliopsida; order Myrtales; family Myrtaceae; genus Eucalyptus; species Eucalyptus decipiens. Next base: position 35,349,258 of record CM024618.1, on the reverse strand, counting down.
CTGAATCTAACCCCTTTTTTGTGGGGGAAAGGAGCCCGGATCCCAAGGTGGGGCCTGGGAACCCGAACCCGGATTCTGGACGGGTCGTGTCCGGGTCGAACTGGTTCGGAAAAAATAATAATAAGACAAATTCACCAGAATTTCCCCTGGTGCAGTTGTTCTTGTCTGGTTTCATCAGCACCTGCAAAAATCGTTGCAGCCGGCGAATTAAAGGACCGAACTTTCAACCCAAACCCAAACCCAAACCCAAACCCAAACCCCTCTCTCTCTCTCTCTCTCTCTCTCTCTGATCGCCTTCTTCCCTTCAACGCAAACCCTAGAATTCGTGCTCTCGAACCATCGAATTGAGGCTCCGCGCGGCGCGGCTCGGCTCGGCTCGGCTCATTTCGGCTCGGCTTCGCGTCGAATCGGGGCTATCTATCCATCTTTCGCTTCGACGAAGAAGAAGAAGATCTTTGCTTCGTTCCTCGGGAATTCTTCGGCGTTCGTCGCGGTTCCGGGGGATGGATTCGAGCAGGAGGGCGGTGGAATCGTACTGGAGATCGCGGATGATCGATGCCGCGACCTCCAGCGAGGACAAGGTCGCGCCCGTCTACAAATTGGAGGAAATCTCCGAGCTCCTGCGGTCCTCCCACGCCAGCATCGTCAAGGAAGTGTCGGAGTTCGTCCTCAAGCGCCTCGATCACAAGAGCCCCATCGTTAAGCAGAAGGTGGGATTTGGGGATTAAAGTTTCCACCTCTCTCTCTCTCTCCCCCCTTTAATTTCTTTTGGCGAAATGGAGATGAAGAGGGTCGTGAGCACTGTTGATCGGTAATTTGACTGGTTGTTTTCTTCCCCTTATGCTACGACCGCGGATAAAGTTCCAATTTTTGGTTTAAGCTAGTCGACCCATTGTTGTTCCATTGCTCCGGAGCTGATCGGGCGAAAAATTTAGCAGTGTGATTATGTGTTATTTGGGTGCAATTTGAAGATTTTATAGAGCGGTTGATTGGCAATGGCTGCTGACTCTGCCTATAGCTTTCTCTTTTGATCAGTGAAAGTATAATATCATTACGGAGCATCAAGGGAGCAACCCCTTTTTCGAGTCTAGTGTAAATACTACCCATTAATCAAATTGTAGGTCCTGTCATGGGGGTCGACAATTGGACCATCTCATTTATGGAGGAGTAATTATTTGGTCCTAGTGAGAATTGGTGGGATCAGGGTCATTTGGTTAGTAATCCTGACTTGATTGTACGTAAGTAAACCATGCATGTGGATAATCTATGTAAAGTGACTTTGTGCTCATGCTCATGCAGTAGTTTAAAGGAAGCATGGTTTTAGCTCTTAGTGCTCAGTTATTCATGTTTTTAGGGAGTTCCTTGATTGTGATTGCACGGATTGATCTTGGTTCTTTGATACTACAGCATACAAATTCTGCATATGCAAAGCCTTCTGTTGAGGAGCATCTGGCATATTATATTGGATACGTAGAGGTCTCTTTTTGTCAGCAAATGATGCTTGTGCATAAATGCTGTCTATCATTCTAGAAAATTCCCACCGTATTTCTACAGCATTGGTACTGCATGGAGTTCATGCTATTCCCCAAAGACAGAAGTATATCTTATAGGGATCCGACATGTGTATAATGCTGGAGTCACTCTTGGTTTTTCAGATGCATATTCACTTTTTTCCTAGTTTAAATGTTAGGACATTGTGATACTAGTGTGAGATTCTTTTCAGGCTCTTAGGTTGATCAAGTATGTTGTTGGAAAGTCTGGTGTGGAGTTTCGGAGGGAAATGCAAAGACAGTCTTTGGCTGTTCGACAGTTGATTCATTACAAGGGTCAGCCAGATCCTTTGAAGGGGGATGCTTTGAATAAAGCTGTGCGTGACATGGCTCAGGAGGCTCTAGCTGCCATCTTCAGTGAACAGGAAAATAAACCAGCTCCAGCTGAAAGTGTCCACAGAAGAATAGAAGGATTTGGGAGTACAAATTTTCAAATGCCATCAGAAGACAAAAAATCATTTCTTAGTGAGGTAGTTGGCCTAGGGAGTGCTTCCATTAAGCAGGGACTTAGTAGCTTCACTCAAAGTCACTCGTTTGGAAGGGACGATAGTGGAAACTACAAGAGTCCCAACCTCCATAGGTCTTTGACAATAGAAAGTGACAATTCTAATACGTATGAACCAGTTCGAATTCATGGTGAAAACTCGAATACTTTCGGGATATCAAATGGTCAGCATGGTGGATCCTCAAAGCTAGATTCAAGAGGAGCTAGAACAGAACTAGTGATTGGAGATTCCAGTTCAAACCATACAGAGAAGACTCGTGAGGAACGCTTGCTGGACACCATTGTGACATCAGGTGGAGTACGTCTACAACCAACTCGAGATGCCATTCAAGCTTTCCTTGTGGAGGCTGCAAAGTTGGATGCAATGGCTTTAAGTTGGGCCCTTGAATCAAAGCTGCAGTCCCCACAGTGGCAGGTATGATCCTTTATATGCAGTGACTTCAGTATTTCAGCTTAGAAGAGATGACTGCCCAATATGATGTAGGGGTGGATTCCTTGGAATTTTACTTTTACTTGGTGTAATATTAGAGGTACTGTGGTTTTGATTAACCTAATAGAACATGTGGCCTCTGGGAGTAGCTTTTTCTTATCGTTTCCACACATCAGTCATGGAGAAAGCAATAGTGTCCAAAATATCCTGCCTCCTTGATTCAGTGAGATTTACCATGTGGTTGTTCATGTGTGCTTATTGTGTGAGTTTAATACAATTCTCCTTACTCTCTTTTCAGTTTCCTTATAATTAAGTATTCTTTTGTCAGGTCCGAATGAAGGCTCTCTCTGTACTAGATTCAATTTTAAGGAAAAAGAATGATGAGCATTTCTCACTTATAGCATCTTATTTTTGTGAGAATGTTGATGTTCTGGTGAGATGTTCCGAGTCTCCGCAAGCATCATTGAGAGATAAATCTATGAAGGTAAGCCTCCTTAGTCCCTTTCTTTCTTTTTACTTTTTTTTTTTTTTTTTTTTTGGGGGGGGTGTGGTTGATCATAAGCCTCCTTAGTTCTTTGAACATGTATCAAAGGAAATCTATAGAGGAATACTCCTTTCCTTTCAGTACAGGTGAGGTACATTAGCTTGAGCCTGGTATATATAGTGGTTTACTTGGTGATCAATGCAGCTTCTGTTGAAATAGGTCTAACAATTGGCTGGGAGATTGTAGTTTGAGAACTTAGGTTTGTCATGAGTCTCAGTTATTTCTCCTTTGTCTATGACAAATTTCTCTGGGGGAGCTTGGTGGCCTGTGTAACCCTAATGTAATCTTTTCTGCATTGCACTCTGAGAGGTGGAGTGTTTCTCTTAACGCTGCAGATGTGGTCATCTCTGATATGTTTGCCTGATGAAGTGTATAAGATCTTTTCTTGTGATATTGATAGGTCTTAGGCCTTCTGGATAGAGAACAGGCCCTTGGTTCCGGAGCTGATTCACGGAAGTTTGTTAAGTCTGAGACAGAAAATGTCATTCAGATGCCTGACCTAATAGACACCGGTGATCCCGATGAATCTGGCGGAGCAAATGACTACACAGGGAAGCAAATTGAGCAGAAGGCAGGTAATCTGGTATCACATACAGGACCACTTATAGATGATTTGCTTGGAGATGACATGGGCTCTGGCGGGAATACAAGTGATATAAAAACTAATGATGATCCTTTTGCTGATGTTTTGTTCCATACTGTTAAGGGTGTTGAACCTGCAGATGACATTTTTGCTGGTATGACTGTTAGTGATAAGAATGATATTAAAGGAGACTCTACGAAGGCAAACAAATATGGATCTGAGTTGATTGATATTTTTCAACCCAGTTCTGGAGATTCTCAAGGAAACAATGCTACAGACCATGTCAATGATATAATGGCTGGCTTATCCATTAATGGTAATGGCTCCAATATTCAGGAGAATGCAACCATATCCGGGGCAGCTTTGCTAGATGTTATGTCAGGAAGGGAGAGTTATCCTGTTCATCAATCTTCTAATGGTGCTATAAGCAATGTGGTGCTTAATTCCCAAAACACAGTGATGGGTGGAAATGCCACATTTCCTTTTAACGGCATGCCAAATAATGTACCTCCAGGCATGTTGTTCAATATGCCGTCTCAGTCCTTAGGTTACGGCAACATGGCAAATATGTTTGTTGCTCAGCAGCAATATCTGGCAACCATTTCAAACTTGCAGCACCTAGGAAACCTCAATTCTCAGAATGGTGGCACTGCTTATGTTGCTGGAGATAAAGGTAGTCATCCATCTCCTTATCCTGATATATTCCAGCCGAACTTTCTGAATCAGGCTCCGACTTCGGTGATGAACAATTCCAAGAAAGAGGAGACCAGAGCATTTGATTTCATCTCTGTAAGTCTGGACTTTCAAACATCTGAGTCGTATTTTACTCTTTGCATTCATGATTTTTGCTGGCTTTCCGTTGTTCATCATTGATGAACTCGGGTAGTAAATGCTGTCAATATTAGTACTCATCTTGACCGTCATTGTGTTGCAGGACCATCTTGCAGCTGCTCGTGATCCAAAGAGGGTGCTTTAGATCTTTTCAGCTCATTGTTTACTTTTTAAAGGGGGATTTAATCATAGCAAGTCTACACAAACAAACGAGCGAACAGATGTTTGGACTGAAGATGGTTCCTGGAGTAAACATTGGGCGAGCAAAGTGGAGACCATCATCCATCAAAGCTGCAGCCAATTGATATGTGTAATTTTCATGCTCGTGATTGTAAAGACCAGATTGGAGAGTGGATGTGGATGTCAGTTTCCAAAGCTGTAAAGCAGTTAATAATTGCAGCTTCATTTATACGGCACAATCAGCAAGTGTATTGTTTTATTTATCTCCTTCACTTCGGCTTTCCTTTTTGCCTTCTTTTCCTGTCTTCTCTATACTTTTTCTCTTCATTTTTTATTTCTTGTATCTTCGCCAGAATTGCGGTATATATGTAATTTGAGTGGCAGTCAATAAAAACATCTTCTCATCCTTGATTTCATCTATTGATTCCCACCCGTAATTCCATGTTAAGTCACCACATACGCAGAATTTAGGTGCAACCATCTTTCAATTGCTTGGAAATTTAGACTTGTTCTTCATAACGACTATTTCAGGGTTAGGCTCACCAGTTACAAGCTTTCACTTGCGAAACCTGCAATGCGTAGATCTTTCAATTTGGAATCACAATCTGCCACGTTTCCTTTGTGGGCACCATAGGCTGAGACCTCATTTATTCGTTACTAGTTTATTGACATTGGCATCTTTGAAGTGTGGACCGCATCTTCCTCCTGTCCGAAGCAATCTTTTGTGGCACATTCATGTGCATGTTTGTTCACGCAAGCTTGCACCTGTTCAAACAAAAGTTCTTTTGTTTTTTGGGAAAATGCCAGTGGCGAGATCATAATCTTTTGATAAGATAGGATTCTGTCAATCTTGATGCAAAAGATTCTTATGTTGAAATTGCATATTCTCCGTTTGGAATGTTTGTCCGAGAGAGTAAAAACTTTCAATATCTGCTAATAACAATGGCATATAGGTAGAGGCTTCCCACAATGGAAAAGGAGGTACAATGAACATTGTCCATGTTCTGTATCTTCTGATTGCCTCCAATAAAAGAACACGACAAGATGACTCATCGACCTTTGCATCCCAGCTCTGCTCTGCAGTATACAGACACATTCACCGAAAAAAACAACAGAAAAGGAGAAAAAAAAAGAGTTCAAATTTCAAAATCTCTTCCCAGATGAATGGATCGCTCAGACTGTTCACAGGTGGCTACCTAGACCATTCGAGTGAGCAGTGTCGCTTGCCTAAACCCCAAACATCAAATCCATTATTTTAAAAACCACAGACTTGGCAGGCGAAGCAATGGCACCTCCTGACTGATTCTTGCTAGAAGTGCCATTTTGAAGATAGTATGGGTGAGGAGATGATCTACGAGGAACCAAATCTCTACTTCCATTAATTGGTGGAGGCAATGGCATGAAGCCTTGATTGTTGAGTCTCTCATTCAAAGCTTGCCGTTGCATAGGATCGACAGGCTTCACACCAACAATAAGTACACCATTTATTTGCATCCCGTTCTTGTTGAGTGCCTTCTGAGCATCAGCGCGGTTCTGCACAGGAAAGAAGGGAGCTTCACAAGTGCAATAAAACGTCATCGGCAGTGCTACCAATACATGAGGAGTTTACAGGGAAACCAACCTGATAAAGAATATGCATCCAGTTTGCCTCTCTTGGGCCGGGAATATGTTTCAATATAACACCACATTTTTCAAACTCTCTCAGTACTACATTGGTATCACCTGGAGAAAATCTGGAAACAAAAATCTCTCTTAAAATGGACCCAAGAATACCCTTTAAGAAAAAGACAAAGGAAACTTGGGACCACTAGTTTCCAAACAATATGCTGCTAGCATTTGAAGCGTATGTATAACAATTTCATCATGCAAGTTTCCAGCAAAATGCAGAGGCATAGCCTAATTACTACATCCACAAATGAATCCCGATTATCCGAAGCAAGTACCAAGGCTTGCAACTTGAACCAAGCGCAGTAATGAAACAGATTAACTTTGATTCTCAGATCATGCACCTGCACAAGTCACCACATGGAACAATGCTAAAAATCCAGAGTCTCATTGGTCACTTCTTTAGCAATTCCTATATATTCATATTCCAGCATTCCTGAACACAAACAAGCTTTCCTTATCTCCTCAAGACTTCCTCAGTTTATTGGTTCTCGTTGATCTCTACTTTTAATTGTCAGAATCCATGCATAACATTAATGTTCAAATACGATAGCATCTACCTACATCCACAGTCCTTTCTATTCTCTTATGCCCACACTTGCTTTGAAAAAGCTATGCAAAAAAGATTCTAGTTACAACTTCTCTCATTTTTACTGTTATACTATTCTAGCAGCCATTCTCAGTCTCCTCTACACTTTTGCAATCCAATTATACTTGCAGTCACTGCCGGCTCAAAAAAACATCATATGCCTCTCAGTTAAGACCACCCTTCAAGCTATTTCAGTTTATGCTCAGTTCCATATTTCAAGTAAAATACCAGAAAAAAGGATAGAAGAGTATCATGCCATTTCTTCACAGACGGCAACTACAGGAGCAATTTGCCTAAGACATCTACTCTGCTCATGGCAGCAAACCTAGGGAACTTGCTTGACAATGCAATGATACCTTTGAGAAAAGATATGACAGTTACTAGTAACTACTCTTGGATGGTACAAAAAAAATGAACTTCAAGATTATGAGCTAGAGCAAATGAGAATTCTTGAAAGAGTTTTTTGATATTGGAAGTGGATCATGTATAAAGCTTCAATGATCGAAGCTTCAAGATGATTTTTGCACTACACATTCTGATCCATCAGATCATTGACTGGTGACTGCAAAACTACTGAAAGCTCAATGAATTGGAAAAAAGATCACACATAGGTGCATAGCCCACATCTAAATCCAGTAACTGCAAAAAGTAATGCGGCACCACTCACCAGATCATTTACAAAGATGGAACTAAGGAATTCAAAAGTACTTCAAATTCACTCCTAATGTCATTTACCATCAGGTTCTCAAACAACAAGGCAAATATGGCACATAGAGATAGAAAAGACTGATAAACAGCAGCAAGCCACAACACATTAGGCAACTGTAAGGAACATGCGACATACAAAGACAAAAATCTAGACAGCTATCCAATTCGTAGAACTTATAAGAAATTTATTTAAAAATTAAGGAAATGAGGACATTACCCATAAACAGTAATCCATTCTTCCTCATCAAGGTTCCCTGCAGGCAAGCAATTTCTCTGCATCTCTGGCCTAGCAACTTCCCTTGGAGGTGGAAGAGTGATAAGTGCACCAGGCTGAACAACACCCTCAACCGGTGAACCTTTCCCTTTATCCTCCGGCTCACTGGGACTCTTTGCAGGTGACCACCAATTCAAATTCCCTGAACTCTGTTGGTTTTGCTGCCCACTCTTGAGAGCATACGAAGTGCTTACCTCAGATTTATTTTTAAGAGGAGTGGAGAAGTCCCGGCCAGAGCTCTGAGCCGGGGTTCTTGGGTCAGACTTGATCTCTGGGGACATTGGATAGTCAGGAATGCCAGACTCCGGCGAGAAATCAGAGCGATCTTCCAAGGTGTAAATGGGAGGCGGCGGAAGGTCCGAAGCCCCAAAATTTTCTCGCCAAAGAGCAGACACCGCAGCAGCCTGGCCAGGGGTCGAAAACTTCCCCCTCCTTGCGGAAACAGGAGTCGCCAAATCTTGGAAAAACATCGACCGTCCACCCGATCGGGGAGTTCTCTGCACCGTGCTGCTCATCTTATGGCGCCTCTAGTAATTTCCCTGAGCATCACCAGCAACTTATTCAGTCCACTGTCTTAGCTTGAATCCCAGAACACCAAAAAGAAATCACCCACAAGAACAAGAACAAGAACACTAATACATAAGCTCCACCCATGAGTTCTACGGTCTAGAATCTTGATATTGCCAGACAAATACGGTAAAAAGAAGTTGGAATCTCTTGAATTGAGGACGCTTCACTTCACCCACTGAAATGGGTCGTTGGGAAACGTTAACACGGTACGAAAAAGATCAAACCCAGCTCACGAAAGCAACCGGACGGTGGTCGAAATACGTTCTGGCTCGCAAACTACTACGACGAATCATCGTGCACAGTCCTTACACAGCGCCATAGACGAGCAACGACGACCGTGCACATGCGATTTTCAGACGAAAGCGATGAGCGGAGCTTACCTGAACTGCTTGACGGCGGTCTGGGTCGCCGGAGCGGCGCTCTCCGGCAATCTCTCGTCGGAAGGGAGAGGAGGAATCCGAAACCCTAGCTCAAAGGAAGAAGAAAACGCCTTCGAACGCAATTTTACTTAATAAATTCCTTTCATTTTGAAATGAAGCGGGCCTTTTTTTGACCGGAAATTTAAAGGAAAAATCCACGCTCCTTCCTTGTTAAAATTGCTTTATACTTTTAATTTTGGCGTCCAACCAAAGCATTCAAAATTTCATAAATTTTCTAATCAAAGTCTTTTCTCTATCAAATTCTGCGAAATTGAAATGATATAACCTCATAATTTAAAGGAAAAATCCAAGCTCTTTCCTAATTAATTGCTTTATACTTTTAAATTTTGGCGTCCAATCAAAGCATCCAAATTTCATAAATTTTCTAATCAAAGTCTTTTCTCTATCAAATTTGGCAAAATTGAAATGAAATAACCTCGTAAATTAACATGGATAAAATTTTCTAAATTTTTCCGCACACGTCCACGTGGGTTCCACGTGTCTTATTTGCTTTGTACCTTGGCATGGTCTAACGATTAGATTAGCTGAATTTGGATAAGCATTTTCTTTATCAACATAGGTCTATAAGCTATAAAACAAGCGATAAGCACACTAAAAATCATAAAATTTGTTGTGAAAGTATAAATGAGTCATAAAATTTATTAAAAGTATATAGTCGAATTATAAATGGGTGCAATTGAGCCCTTTTATTAATTATATTCCACTTGATTAACGGAAACTACTTACACGGATTTTTCTATTATTTTCTCGCTCTTGCGTAGCATTAACCTTATTAATACATTAAAAATGATATTAAAAAGATATCGTTTCAGTCTAAATCCTAATTTTTAAATCAAAATCTTAATTAAAATAAAATAAAATACTAACTTTTTTTTGTAAATAAAAGAAAAAAAAATCAACAATAGGCTCTTGTCATCGCCTTACCGAAATGGGCCGGGAGTCGTCAACCCTCGCACAAATTAGGGTGGAGAACCGCAGCCCTCACCCAAGGTGAGGATCGTTGATCCCCTACCAACACCTTTCGGTAATGGTGGGGTTGAGAGTAGTTTCAAAAGAAAAATTAGTTCTTATTTATTTATTTGTAATCTAATTTAATTAAGATTTTGACTCATAAAATCTAGATTGAACTCGAAACGTCGTCGTTTTAATTGTATCTTTCATATTATATACCAATGACATGCAAGAAAGAGAAAATAATAATAAAAAAGGTCAACATTTTCTTTAGTCAATTTAAATAAAATTAACGGAAAGACTTGATGGCACTAATTCAACAATTTAAAGATTACATTTTTGTAAATTGTAGAACTTAATTTCATCTTTACAAAAAGTTTTAGGACTTCGAGGGCACCATGGCAAATTAAGTAGGCTAAAAATTCGATAATAGCACCATGGCAAATTAAGTAGGCTAAAAATTAGTAATATTTGGAGAATAAACTCGAGTAATAGTCATTCTTCATTCTCGTTTTCCTTTAATTGCAATAATCTAATTTCTTTTTCTTTTTTTCCCTTATGCTCAGCAAATTTTCTCAGCCATGGAAAAAGCTTCCACAATGAAAATATTCCACATACTCATTATTATCGAAAGCTCTTTTCAACAATCAAATGTATATTACAACCAATTTCATCGTCCGAAACACTAACATGTCGAACAAGATCCTCGTTGCATACAAGACACTGATTATTCAAGTTACAGAAATGCCGATTGCAGGAGAATGGAGAAAGGGGCCTCTCTCAGTTGCAGCATCAGAATGGTGCTGAAAGAGGCTCCTTGAGCTGGAGTTGGTCCGGAGATTCGCTCAATGCCGACACGCACGAGCACTGGCAAGGCTTCTCGATGCATTTCGCCGCTTGCTTTTGCGACTCGATCACCTCGCCGTCGACTTCCTCTCTGTTCTCGGCCGATAGCTGCGTGTCCTTCATGGGGTCGGTCGGCTTCAATCCCTACAAGGGTCGAACATGTCGTTTCATTTCAATCGGAAGAGATCTAGTACGAAGAAAGAGCATAGAAGTCCTAATGCCGATCACCCCCTCGTACAAATGCTCGTTTGAGAATGGACAATTGGAATGCTTAAAGCGAGTATTAAATGATTGTAGCACTCGTGCTAAATTAAATATAGACCAGTAAATCTAGTGATTCCACGTGATTACCACCATATATAATGATATAAATTAAGTTTAATACATATAACATATTTACTAAACACATGTCATTTTTTGTGCTAGATCGAATACATCGATTTAGAGTTCAAGACTTGCCTCGGTGAATATTGATGTGGCTTTCTCCGGTTCCATCTTCTGAACTACGTCAGCTGCAACTTCCTGCGCAATAGAAAGAGAACCATCAGCCACTGTACTTTCCTTCAAACAGAACAAGACATCCATTCAATGTCATCAAACGCTAGACAACAGAAGACATGACTCTCTATGCAAGAGGAGGACTATCTCGATCGACTCGGCCTCGGCTCGGTCGGCAACTCAAGTGTTCTCTATAGGGGCTCTCGCGCGCACATAGCACATCAGCTCGAATCTCGAATGAGGTAGCGACGGAGGCAAGAGCTCAGGGAAGTACCCGGGCATGGTTGAGCTGGCCTTCGCTCAGGGTGCGAGGCTCCATCTCAATGGGGCAACAAGTACTAGCCATGTTGGCAAAGATCACAAACCCAGCAAGACACTCGACTGGCATGAAGAGCGGGTTACCATAGCCATCACACGCCCGGCAATATCACCCTGTCTCCTTCAAAACTCTCCCGGAGGCTGCCACTATATATAGGAACTTGCTGCGGTAAGTTCTTAGGATCGATACAGCGATTCCTATTCGTTGATGCTCACGGGTCGATTTGACTTTAACGGGAGATCGATGCAGCGATTCGCATTTGTTAATGCTCACGGGTCGACTTGACTTTTATGGGATGAGGAAGTTTGAGGTCGAGAAGGCGATGTGAACTGGCCTGTCACTCGCATCCCGTGCCCTCTCGTTGCGCCTATCGCTCTCCAACCACTTCCATCTTCGCCATCATTTTCACTTGATCCGGTGAAGGGTCGTAGCTCACGAAGCTATTCATCCCTCACCTCAAGTCCATCACAACAACTTGTGGCTGGTGTGCCCCAGTAATTTGGACAAAAAAACCCTACAGGTAGTGGGTAATGTCTATGCGTCATTGATGTGTCGTGTGTATATGTGAACGGATGACGTTCGTTTGGTCCGGACTAGGTCGTTAGGGATGAGACACTGCTCTTATTTGCATTGCAGTGTGATACAAGGAGTCGTCGGTCTAAGATTGAGAAAGAAATCCAAATACAACCAGAGAAAAGTATCAAAAAAGTCTTAAACCTCTTATATTTGTACTAATTTAGTTCTAAACCTTTAATTTAGTCCTAAATCTTTTCATATTGTATCAATACATAAAGTCAATTTAAATTGGAAACCGGTGATGTATATGCCGGCGATCTTCAGTGATGTGGACTTTTTTAAAATAATTTTTTACTAATTTTTTTTCCTTTTTCTTATTTTTTTCTTAGGCGGCTTGGGTGAGGGCGGGGAGGTCTCACCCTTGCCGAATTCAATGAGGGCAACCCTTGCCCAAGCGGTGAGGGTCATGCCCTTGCCCGATCTGACAAGGGCCGCCCTTGCCAAGGCCACAAGGGTCTCACCCTCGCCAGATTCAACAAGGGCAACCCTCGCTAGCCGCCACCTATGGTCGGTCACCGACAATGGCTAGTACCGGTTACAATCTAAAGAAAGGAAAAAAGAAAAAAGGAAAAATAAGAAAAAATCAAAAAATTAGTAAAAAATCATTTTAAAATGTTCACATCAACGCCAGCGATACCACATAGGATCGTTGACATCCATGTCATTGATTTCCGACCTAAGTTGCTGGATGAACTGAACTAGTATCAATATAAACATGTTTATGATTATATTGATCCAATTTAAAAGTTTGAAATTGAATTGGTACCGATGTGATAGATTTAGGACTTTTTGGTACTTTCCTAATACAACAACATATATGCTAATTGCTCACCGCCTAAGGAATCCACTCTAGGCTATGGGGCATGTAACGTCACTAGTCAATGAAGTCCACCAAACAGATACGAAATCTTGAAATACTTTCATCGTGGGGATCAATTCTAATATCTTATTAATCAAAACAAAAACTCTTACACTCAAGAAGGCCTAGGAGGGTTCACATAGACAAGAAAATTACCAAAAAATTTTTGAATCTATCTTACATGTATCAATTCAATCTTAAATTTTTTTAATTTGACCAATTTATTCTTAAATTTTCAATTGTACAATTTAGTCTTAACATTCTAACGATTTGTTAATTTAGTCCTTCCAACCATGGTTGGAAAATGCTAACATGACGGTCTAGTTAGCACTAACTGTCTTATATGGCATGATTAGTGCTAACGTAGATAATGTTTTTAAATTTTAAATTTTTCTTTTTTCTTTTCCTCTTTTGGTTTTCCATTTCTTGGCTGGTGAGGTAGCTGGTCGACCCTTACTGGTTGCAAGTTGGTTTAGGCAAGGGCATTGCAAGCCTCATTGACCATGGGTGAGGACCTCCATGCCCTCACAGACCACAAGCGAGGACTCAATGCCCTTGGCCAAATCAGGCAATGGTTATCCAGCAACCTTATTGGCTAAGAGTCGGAAGAAAATGAGGAAAAGGAAAAAAAATAATACAAATTGAAAAAATTTGAAAAATTGAAAAATCATTCATGTTCATATTTACGATCAAAATTGGCCAAAAAGACTAAATTAATAGATCATCAAAAGTTTTACAATTGGTCAATTATCAAAATATTTATGACTAAATTGACACAATTAAAAGATTTATAACTGAATTAATACAAGTATAATAGATTTAGGATTTTTTTAGTAATCAAGAAAATTTCAAATAAGGCTTTGAAGTGTTATCATTTTCTTAAATAAGAGCCTAAAGTTGACATTATTTCAAATAAGAACCAAAAGTGCTCTCATTTTCTCAAATGAAGGTTTAAAGTAGACCTTATTTCAAATAAGAGTCCAAAGTGGTCATATCAGTTTCAAAGATGAGTCTAAACTCATCGATTGGTGAAGAAATTTCATCATTTAATTTTTGTCCTTGTTTATATATTTTTTTCTTTCCATAAAAAACAAACTAAAAAAAAAAAAAAGAGAGAACACACGCGTGTGCACATGCCCTCCACTCGTGACCACTGCCCCATTGCCGATAGGGTAGCGGCGATGGCCGGCGGGTCGCTGGAGCTTGGGCTCTTGCCCACAGTGCCCTCTCTTGAATTTGGTGAGGGCTTAGGCCTTGCCCAAGTGCCAACAACCCACCAACCATTGCCATCATCCCACTGGCTATATTTTTGTTTTTTTTTTTTAAAGAACTTTTTCTTTTTTAAAATTGTGTTTGGATGAAAGTACCCCAAATTAGTTGGAATATTTTGTCGTCCGGCGAGATCAGGCCCTTATTTAAAATAGTTATAATCACTTCAGATCCTTAATTGAAAAATAATAGCACTCCAAGCCCTTATTTAAGAAAATGAAAGTATTTCAAGCTCTTATTTAGAATTTTCCCTTAATAAATTCCTTTACATAGACTCAACTTGAAACGGCCCTCCAAACTAGTCAACTTCCAAGAAATCTTGTATTTTTCGAGAAAGTACCAACATTTCCTAGACAAAACATAAATTAAAACACCAACTTTCGACTCAAATGACTCGGCAATGAAAGCACCAAGCATATGACTACACAACCTCATGGAAATACTAGAAGACTCATTCTAGGGTAATGTTTTCTCATATTGACATCGATTCGTTGCGTGGAGAGAGAGAGAGAGAACACAAAATAATCCTGATGATTGACTAACACAAAAGGAAATATATATCATTCCTCATTATTGCATGGCTAGTAGCCTAGTGCATAAGCGGCAATTGTGCTTATAGATGGTGGTCAAAGGAAGAAACATGCGCCTTTTGACAGATTCCAAGGTGGTCAAACCGTGCCAGCTCCAACTTAGCTTTTTTGCTTCTGCTACAGGGATCTGAAGGGAAGCCTATAAGATGACTAAACACTGTAGCCCCAACTGGCTTTTTGGCTTAGCCATGTGCTTCCCTAGCTAATCTTTGAGGCAGTTGCTGAACTCATCTTTTCAACTTTGTCATTAGGTTATCGGATTCTTTCCTATAACACACGTGCGCGCCCAGCCTACATAAGCTCTACAAACTCTGCAAACTTTTGCTAATCCTATCTTCCACAATGAGTTGTCTCTCCGCAGATTTCCTTTCTTTCAATAAAATTCACCATGAATGTCTGTAAGTTCTTTGTCCATCATCCACCTAAAATTTGACGGAGGGCTATATATGTATGTGTATAATGTAGGAATTGGGCAGATGAATTGATCTTCTACCCACTCCACCTGGAGAACCTAATCCTATGTGCAAAGTTTTATCTGTGTGCGTAGCCCACGTGAAAGGGAGGGACAGATGAATGAGCTCATATGGGACTGCAACTTTTTCCCAAGCCAATTGTTATATTATTGTGATCTTTTGGGGCCAAAGTCATAAATAATAAAAAAAGGAAAAAGAGAGATAGACAAGAGAATTAGGGAATTGGCCATCCGTGTCTCTTTGCCATTACTTGCCCATTACAGCCATTTTAATATTCTTGTTTCTTTCTTCTGCTGTACTCTACTTCGTGCATATGCTCATTTTCAGTGGAGGATGCTCAACACCCCAATCAAAGTCTCTCCCCACTCAGTAGCATGTGGGTGTTCTTCCACTTCTCGTTTACAGCTATTTCTCTATCTCCTCCCCCTCTTTTTGCTCCCTTTCGGACTATGCAACTTAATTTGATCTGATCTTGATGCTCTCAAATTTCTGATTGAGGAAACCCTAGCAAGTTCCCTCCTTTTTTTTCATTCTCTTCCTTTTCTGGGCACATGCAAAAGAATGTTTTGCTTCTCTAGAAATATATCCTCATTGCTTATATATTCTTCCCTTTGGCAAAATATTTGAAAAAAGGGGGTTATATTCTCCCAAAATAGGCATGTATAAAATTAAATCGGGCTT
Source organism: Eucalyptus decipiens (assembly GCA_014182575.1). NCBI lineage: Eukaryota > Viridiplantae > Streptophyta > Magnoliopsida > Myrtales > Myrtaceae > Eucalyptus > Eucalyptus decipiens. Next base: position 35,333,327 of record CM024618.1, on the reverse strand, counting down.
TTAGTTTGCTTGACTTACAAGGAGAATTTGCTCTCGTAGAGAACAAAACATGTATCATGCTTTTCACCAAAAAAAAAAACATGTATCATGCTTCATCAAACACGAGGAAGAACCTTCATGTAAATGTCATGTGGCCATCAAGTCATTCCTTAATATTGTGACTTTTTTTTTTATCAACTTTGTCATGGAACCTACCTTTGGGATTTTGTTATTGTAAATTAAATTCGAGAGGTTCTTACAAAGTGCTCATATGTTATATTGTTGTGCGATTTCATCTTTGAGTTAGAAACTTTCTCTTGTAGATAGTATGTTAGCTCAGAATCAATGACCCACCATGCCATTAGCCATTAGCCATTAGCTCCAATCATGTGAAATGACATATGCTCGTCCCTCCCCCCTCTTCCAATTCTCCATCAGATGCCAATGGAAAGTTCTCATCACAAATGAGTAAGTAACTTAAAAGAAGAGGGTCCTATCGATAAGAATAAAGCAGAATATCTGAAAATAGAAGGAAGGTTAAGCTTTATGTGGGAGGAAAAGAGGGGAAGAGAGAAAGCAAATATATCATCGAGTGCAAAGAAGAAAGGGAGGGGGACGAGACAAGAATCATTGCATCTTTTGATCGAAACCAACATGGATGATGGAGAGACAGGTAGACAGTCATATGGACAATGTAGCCAACACATGCACGGCTTTCCTGTCTATTTTGTTGATGAAAAAATGCCTGAAACAAAGCTGCAAGACAACAGAAAAGCAGGCAGCCATGCATGTCGACTAGCGAGTTGGAACTACGTACCGCCATAAGTCCCCATCTGATGATCTCTCCGGAAGCTAAGTTTATCAATGCATGGGAATATGTACTTTGTTAGCGAGTGGCTCCTTTTCTTGCTTTTCCTTTCTTTTTTTGTTCAAAAGAAGGCCTTCTTTTTCTTGATAATTACACTGTCAAAATTCCATCGATCTGTAATCGAATCCGAGTAGCATCCTAAGCCTTCTTCCTGTCCCACCAACTTCAGTTGCCCTTTAGTCGTGAGGCGTACCAAATTACAATTGTCATTAGAAAAATCGATGTTGACAAATAATAAATGTTTTCGCAGGAGTGAGTCACAATGTTCATGAGGAAGGGAAGTGTTATAATGCTCCATTCCACGACTACTTAAGCACTAGGGTTTGAACAATTATTTCATCTGCGTAACTTACCAAAGCTGTCTTGATATTGAAGATATTCCATGTCTCTTATTTTAAAAATGCATGATGCATACCGTGATCTTATATACATGCAGTCTCCTATTCGAAAGAATTAGGATCTGGATGAAGATATTTCTTTTAACTCCGATGCTCGTTTAATCTTTGCTAAACATGACATGAGCGGAGCTAATGGGTTTCCGAGGTCTCTAATGACTGGTTTTTCAAAGATCATTTCGATTTGCCTAGGCCAGTAGAGCTTTAGAGAATGATGAAGCACACGCACATCTTGACGATTTAAAAGGAAGAAAGGCTATTTACAGGTCAATATGTACTTGAGATCTATACTAGGCCCCGTACAAAAGTACCACTTCTTGACTCAAAATGGAGGTATGGTTAGCTTTTGCCACCTCTCTTTTCAGGAATTAAATACTAAAGAGAAAACTTAATATAATGGAGTGTTTTTCCTTTTTATTTATTTTGCTTGGCCAAAGAATCATCTCCTTTGCTTTAGGGTTTATCTTATGTAGTAAGTGCATTGAATTACATATATACGAGGTACATTGCATGTGATGAGAGGATGAGAAACCAGAAAGAGTTCTTGAGTGGAAGGCAAATTTGCAAGAGCGGACCTAAACATATGCGACTCTCTTTGTAAAGTGTTGATGATAGCCAAATAAATCATGAAAATAAAGCTCGAAACGTGTAGTGTCAGCACATAGTTTGACACATGAATCGTGGCTTGCTCATGCCCATATAATACAAGATACGTTTTGACCCCAATAATCTCCTCGATTGGATACTAAATAGCTTATCGGTATAAGAAAAGGCCTCCCTTGATCAAATAATCGAGAAATAATATATTTCATTGAAATCAAGGTCAAGACAATAGTAATGATAATTATAATAATAATTAGAATAATAAAATGACGAAAGGTCACATGATGAAGTTGGTCCATGAGGAGGAGGCAAGTGTCGTGGGTCAGGTGGACAATTTGATATCACCCCGATGCAAGTGCCTAATTCTCTATTATATATGTGTCATTCCCACATGGCCCCCTCTCTGCGTGCACCATTTTGCAAGCCAAGCAGCCAAAATTTCACCCCACCATATATAAAAAAATATATATATATTTAAATATATCTTAATATATTCTTAATTAATTGATTGATTCTATATTCCCTTTTCTCGATTTGTTCCCACATTGTTTTCACAAAACTTCATCGCATTTGACATCAGATGGTACGTTCAGATGTCGCTGAAATCCATGCTTCTCCTATTTATCTTGACAAGGAGTTGATTTCTCTTTGAAAATATATATAAAATAAAAAAAAAAAGGGAGAGACAAAAGGCCATGCTTCTCTCCTGTTAACTTGCTCATCGTCCGTGTGTTCCCCCCCAAAAAAAAAAATTGTCTTTGTACCTTAATATTGAAGAAAAGGTACCCTATTGCAACCTTGAAATTTAGGCAAGCCTAACTATTTCTATTCTCAAAGCCAAAATCATATCCATCCGTGCGATGTTATTATTTGTCGTTTATAAAACTCATAGAGTATTACTCCAAATGATTTAGATACTCTGTCATACTAATACCGTCAATAGATTATTCCTATTGTATAAATATTATATCAATCTAGTTGATTTGATACTACTATATTATATTTCACATCATTTCGTGTTCTCTCTTTCATAAAAGGAGTTCCTTAAAATGGAAAACTTGCCTTCTCACCGACAACTCATGCCGGCATCATATGCACAATTGAAGATTAGACCAGCCCCGAGTGGAAGCCTCATTTTGCGATCGACTTAAGGCGATTGGTTCGATGTCGAGGGACCTAGCGAACCTAGTCATATGAGGAATGGGGCAGTTAGGCAATCGCACGAGGCGGACCACGACGTTTCATCGACTCATCACGTTCAATTGATGCCACAAAAGCGACCCAACACCGATCCAAAATTCCCCCGCCACCTGCTCTGCCCTTATAGGGTTAAAATCTCAAGAGCGATTGATTGCCAAAATTTGCCAATTTTACCAAGAATGTCAACACAAGAATTTTAGGAAAAAAAAAATCAAATTTTCATCCTTAAGAGCAAAAGTACAATCTTTTTTTCCCCTCCCCCAATTTTTCCTCTCATTTATCAATCTACATCTAAAAGACCAAAATTGAACATAAACTAAGGACTGGTTTAAGTTAGCATTAGCAAGCTACAAGCTTTTCTCCTTCTTCTTCCCACTCCACTTTTAGGTGAGATTATTTTCTACTGGACGGCGGCGGCATGCTAGATCATATGCCGGTAAGCAGGTCCGCCGCAGTGGTTGATCAAGAACTCGTCGGACCCGGCCGACATGCCGAACATGGGGCTCTGACCGAAGTACTGCTGCGGGTGCTGGTGGTGGTGATGGTGGTGCGGCCTGTGGAGCTCCTTCTGCCTCCGGAGCTCCAGGACCTTGCGGTGCGAATTCGAGTGCTTTGCAGACACGAAGGTCGGGCTCGCAGCGGGCCGGTACTCGGGCACCAGGCGGCCCGACTTGAACCGGACCCCGCAGGCGTTGCACAGCGTCTTCGGCCCCATGGGGCCCGTCCTCCACTGGGGCGTCTTCTCGGACGCGCAGTGGAGGCACCTCCGGGCCACCGAGTCCGGGTCCCCGTCCGGGCCCTCCCGCTTCTTCATGGATGCCGGGGCGGTCTTGGGCGGCTTGACGGGGGACAGGTGGAGGAGGCGGGTGGTCCAGTCGCAAGGGGCGGCGCGGGACCGCTTGCTCCGGGACTTGGAGGGGAGGGGCGTCTCCGGGAGGAAAATCGAGGAGCCGGCATTGGCGTCGGCGCCATCGGCGGCATTGGCGGTGGCGGCGGCGGGCTTGAGGTCGAGGAGCTCAGGCCGGGTCAGGGCGTCGGAGCAGGACGATTCCGGGGTGGGCGTTTTGGATCCGGGAATGAAGTGGAGGGGCTGTTGGAGGTTCTGCTTAGTCGAGAACGAGTCCTCCACGAAATTCGACAGCCATTCAAGCTCCGCCAAGTCATCGTACTGCAACAAATGACGAAAACCATTCAGAAAATAAAGCTCGATCCGCCGCTGTTTTAGCTCTTTTCAGGTGATTTTCTTGCAATTATCATTCACAGATTTTTTCAAATTGCAACGACGGGATCGCGTCGCATTTTATTAATCTATCAATATTATATCTGCAAAAGGCGAGAACTTTTTTCATTTCGAAATCGAAAGAAGTTGCAATTCTAATGAAGACGTGAATCCCTGCAGAATGCAGACTCAATTCGATGGAATTAAGATGCAAGAACATGGCGACGATCCCGGTTCGTGAATTCAAACGAAAAAGCAGGAATTTTTACGTAAAAAGTTGCATCTTTTCTTCTCAAAACTTGTCTGTTTATTCTGAATTGAATTTGAGCAAATGGGGCAATGCGATTCGCAAATTTGGCTGTAAAGCTCGAGGGCTTTTTCGTACCGGAACGCAGAGCTCGCCGGCGAAGCTGGAGTCCCCGAAGCTCCGGGACCCGAAGCTGCCGGAGAGGGTATTGTCGCCGCAGGAGATGGAGGAATTGCAGCTGCTGTCGACGGCGGTGACGGTGGAGGAGTCGGCCGAGTTGGTGCCGACGCCGTCGAAGAAGCCGTCGGCGGCGGTCATCATCGCGGCGTCCTCGTTGGAGAAGTCGAGGAGGTCGTCGACGGCGAATTGCTCCCCGCCCTTCTTCTCCGGGGAGAACTCGCCGGGGTAGCCCCCGACGAAGTACTCCGACACCTCCATCTTCATCGTCCGGCGAAAGGGTTGTCCCTCCTTCAGGGGGTCGCGCTCAAATGTAGAGAGAGAAAAAGAGGAGAGAGAAGGTCTGCGAGATTTTAGAGAGAGAAAGGGAGAGGTGTGATGGAGAGAACGAAGGTGAGCTGGGATGGAGAGTGAGAGCGGAGGAGAGCGTTGGGTTTTGAGGAGGGGGAGGGGTGGCAGAGGCGTAAATAACGGGAAAACGGGGGGCGAAATCTCTTCCTTGCATGCAGGGATAGGAGAGGGGTTGGATAATTATGAACAAATTAGGTTCTGTAAAGGTAATTTTCCTTTTTTGGCAAGTGAAAAAAAATCATTATTGAGACAGGCTTTATTTGGAACAGATATTATTCTCAAAAAATTCACTTTTTTTTCTTTTTTTTTTTTTTTTTTCTTTTGTTGGGTGTTTTGGGTTAATGTGATTGGAGTTCATGCTGTCAAGAGTTGGCAAAAGAGGATTTTTAACCTCTGCCCGGAAAGGAAGGTAAGGTAATCAGAGATTCAAAGTGGAATCCCTAATTTGGTGATTAGCCATTTAGTTCGCCCAAAAAGTCAATGGACTAACCGCATTTCAAACAACAGCAACGTCACCCTTTATTTATCCTTGCTCTAACCATAATTTGCTCACGTAAATATATTAAGAAGTCATTCGTAATCACAGAACCGACCCGATTCAATTTAACATGAATGGATGCGAAACGAAGTAAATCATATAGAAGGTTCGGTCCATTGTATTTAGTGTGCTCAATCTGTTAAGAATAGCGACATGAGGTTCACTAGTCGATTAAATTACAAGAACTTGTGAATCTAAAATACCGAAATTTTTTTAAAAATTTCATTTATTTAGGTTTTTTTTTCCTTCAAGATTTCACCTATAATGACGTGCTATATATTGTTGACCAAGCAAGATAAGTAAAAAGAGTCATGTGAGTTACAATCCCAGGCGACATAATTTCCACGTAATAAGTAGTCGAGGGGGTTTAAATTAGCCCCATAACTTTTTTTGGTGGGTTTTTTATTTTTTATTTTTTAATGGGTCATATCTTTTGGGGGTGGTTTAAAAGGTGATTAAATTTTAGCTGGCTCAGTAGCAAGCTGTCGCCATTCAATAATAGCAGCAGCAGCAGCAGCTATCTTGATGAAAAAACGCAGGGTTTACAGACAACACAGCTAAAAAATACTGATGAGAGATAGAGGGAGGCTGGGAGTTGCAGGCATCATCATCATCATCATCATCTAGCAAAAGCTAGCCATTAATGAAGTAATTTAAAAATTGATTAACTCGGGATAATTAATTACAAATTATTTACAATTAATAAAAATAAAAAAAAATAATAAAAAGAGGAAAGGAAAAATTATGATTAATACGGAAAAAATGGGGGAGGGTTTCAAAATTCAACCCCTAAAGAATCGATCCGGCAGGTTTTGTCGCCGGGAGGGCGTTGTTCCTCCATTTGCGTCCAAGTTTACAGCCGGATTCCTCTGCTCCACAAATTTATAAAGAATTTTCCCTCTCCTCGGGACTCGTGCACTTAATTTTTTTTTTTCATAATTATCTAAAAATCGGCACTGGCTCTGATAATTTAAAAATACATATATTTGGGGGAGAAAAAAATAATTACTTGATTAACTGTACCTTCTGACCACCCTTTGGGCCAATCATGCCGCTTATTATATTCTCTACCCCACGTTTAGGCACGATACTTACAGCTCGACCCAGTTAATTTAAAGAAAAAATTAGTTAAAAACGACGGTCATGATCTCATCCACGTGGCCCCATGGGTATGGAGATTCTTGATCTTTTTTTTTTTTTTTTTTTTTTTTTTTTGGGCTTCCTTGCAAGAATTACGGCCGAGTTTCTCATCCGTAATCCTAGGAATCTTCGCTTTTGGGATGAGCAAATTGGTGCGAGGAGAGTGAAAATACTATGTGAATGTTTAGAATTTCATATCGAATGGTTATTGAGATTGGTAAATTTCGTACTATAGTAAATGCTTTTGTCCCTTCTTGTGTAAAAAAACATGAAATTGAATAATAGGGGATAGCAAGAAATTCATGATATATGTGGAGATACATGCTATTCCTTTGGATAAATCCATTTGGTTTTTCAATTCCGACAATTAAATGCATAGGGGACAACTTCATGCTCCATGTCCATTTCTCAAAAAGGATTATGTAGCATCAGGATAGGAGGTGCAAAAGTAGCATGAACATTGCCATAATATTACTAATTTATTTATCCTCACGAGTCTCTTCAATCGACGTAATAAATGTATTGATTAAGTTGAAAATACATTTTTATTTCGATACATTTACAAAAAAAAAATGCCCACACGGCAGAGAGTTTTAAATGTCCCGAAACCAGTCTTTCACATTCTCATGTTAAAATTTCTCCCTAATACAAAATGTAAATAGAAAAAAATGAACGATCTTTTGAAACGAGTGAATGCAATTGTTATGAGCAAGTGCACACCACCAACATTTTTTTTTATCTGTATCCATTGACTTTGTCTTAGCTAAATGAGACAAATGTAAAATGGAGGGCATGTTTAACATATACTGTAGTGGTTCCAGTCTACTATCATAATTTAATTCACACAATTCGATTGAACCGTAATAAGGAAGTTGTTGCAACGTGGACCAATAATGATAGAGGGAGGGATACGCATGCACGCCCTGATCCCGAGGTTAATTGACTCTGGTAACCGGATAAGGTTATTTTAGCAATTTAACATTTTACTCATTAACCTAATCAACCACCCATTAAATTAATATTTATCATATTTTCTTAATTTCCGGAGTGAAGTTAGAAGGAAAGTCGCCCAACATGATCTCCCCCTCCTCTCTCTCTCTCTCTCTCTCTCTCTCTCTCTATATTATTTTTTAATTATTTTTTTCCAGGGTTCATTAACTTTTCCGGTGGAAATATATTTCGTTAGAAAGACGGGCGTCGTGGGGTCCACGCAGCACGTGATGGGAGGTGGTGGTGGTGTCAGCGATCATGTGATGTTTTTTCTTTAAGCGCTCCGAAAAAAGAAAGCGAAAATAAAATTAAATAAGCGGGGGCTCAAAAGACCGAAAAGCCCCCGCCGGGCGCGTCCCGGTCCAGTTCCACGTGTCGGCAGCCCGGTTTCCGCGGGGCGGGGGGGCTTGCCCACTTTCCGGTCGTGCTTCCTCGCACGTGCGTTGTGCTCCCCATGTCTAAACGCTGTTCGCCCCGAACATGGGCGCACGTGCTCCGGACTCACGTGAGCATCACGTGACGTCTACTTGCCCCATTGTGCAGTGCACTCTCTCAGTAGACCGGGCCCGTGCCCGGCCCGGCCCGGACCGGACCGGACCGAGCTAATAGCGGTCTAGATATTTTTTAAGTCAATAGCTACCTTAAGTTATTTAGGACCTCAAAAATGTCTAGGAAGGTAGGCATGAGCAAGTGAGATTTTAGAGGAGGGTTCATGGAGTCCAACGTCTTGATTCCACAGTGAATTGGAAAATTTTTGTCCTCGTATAGGAAAAATTTTGATAGGCATACATCACAGATTCCAGACTATATACTAGATCATTAAGAGCTCGAAATTTGGTGAGGAGTTCGAGTAGTGGGCTTTAGAGGCTAGCGAGGGCTACGACCCTTTTCTACCTATTCATTTGAAAATTTTCATCACGATAATGTAGTTGTCGACGCTCATGGAATTTTAGGGAAATGTCTTTTTCTCACAAACTGGTCTAGAATTTCACGCCTTAGCTTGGATTCTATGTAAACTAACTAAATATTGACAAGACTCATATTGAGTGCTTCAATGGGATGAATCTAATGTACATTCATGTTGGGTATCCTATGTAAACTAAGTAATTTTTGACAAGACTCATATTGACTGCCACGATGGGATGAAGCTAATGTACATTCATGTTGGGTATCCTATGTGCAAATTTCCCTTTACAAGTCGCTGAAAAGATTCGTTTTGCAAATTATCTATTAATGCCGCAGGAAAAGGAAGCGCTATAGAGCAACTACCCCACCTCGAAGCGATTCAACGATTGCTTTGATTAGTATAATTGAGAGAACAAAACGATCTAATTTTTGGTCATGGATATTTCTTCTTCTTCTTCTTCTTGTTTTGCTTTTTTTTTTGGGAAAGGACGGTGGACTTGAACTATCGTGACATGCATTTACACGTTCGGACTGAGTCCCTATTTCGATCATGCTATTCAAACAACCTTAGCTGGACAGGATTCCGGGGATCATGCGTGTGCCCACGTTGTGTGTCCTGTGGACTCGCCCCAAGTTTCAATGCCCAAATGGAGACACTCTTGACAATTATTTTCTCATCTTATATTCACCCCAAAAAAAAAAAAAAAAATTGATTAGCGGGCTGGGTTGACCCAATCAATCTTCAGGATTTAAGAATCGGGTTTCTCAAAGAAGGCGGCCCGGATCTAAGCCTGGCCGGGCTCTTGATAACTACCGGTCCAATTGAAATTCCACAGTATCATGATGTTGCAAGATTTGCAGAAGGCAACTTCACATTTCAGCAAGAATTGCAGACCCTGCCTTGTTCAATAGGGGTCTGATTGATCCGTCCTTCTTCGAGTCATTTGCGGTTTTGTTCACCTCCCGCAAACGCAATTGACTTATATTACGATTTGTATATAGTCGGGTCGATTTTGAATTCTACGTGCATCTCTATTGTATTCGTCTATTGGTGTTATTCGAAATTGATCAGAAAGCCTTTGAGTTTGCACATATGTGACTTATTTATTTTCAGTACAGTCTCCATATATATTCACAACTTACATAATTTCAAAAAGAAGGCTGCGGTGGAGGGAATGTTCGGCCGTTTTGAGTTTAAAAAACTTTTCTATCTCTAGATACCTTTCATTACATGGTACACACCGAATCGTCGTCTTGTTTCGGCCGATCTCTTGTGGCAGGATGTCATAGCGTTTCAAGTGCTGCAGATGCAATGTCGTCTTCAGATTTCATTGCGTACACACCGCTCACATCGGGTGGTACCCCGTTCTCATCCGAAAGACATTGCCTTCGTAAGTCACCGCCCCTCCATCTCGAACTCTGCCATCGCCGGTTACTTCTACAATCAATTTCGGAAAACCGACGCTCTCTTCACGAATCAGACCCTCCCTTGCCTCTCTTATCAGCTTCTCAGTCTTTTCGCTTTCGCCGGCTATATCATTGTCGCCACGGTAAGAGTGCTCCTTGTTATATGGTACAAGACCTCCTACCATGAATCCAAGATTCACCTTACGGCCTAAAAGTAGCGCGGCCGAGTCCGGGATGCTTATGTTCTCCTTGTTCTGGCGATGTCTTTGACTGTCGAATTGATGATTGATCTGAAAGAGCAGCCAGATGCTAAACATCGTGGCAACGGCAAATTGGAATACTCTCCTAGATCGTCCTGCCCTCTGTCCGTGATTGTCGTTGCCGGATTGGTTAGCCATCACGTTCTGTTCCTTCGAATTTGAATCGGATCACTGGAAATAGAAGCAGATTCCAGGCAAAGAGAGGTCAACGCGATGACTTAATGGCCAAAAAAAAAGAAAAAGAATAGTTGATGAACAGATGAGTCAAACTATCACGAACCGGAAGACCAACTTTGTAATCTCATTCGGGTTTAACCAAACATTAATCATTTCAACTGAATTCATCGCTCAGACTCTAGCCGAAACTAATTGCGCCAAGCATAAGATAAATCTGTTCCCAGCTTAACAAAAATCAATGCAGGACATACTTAAAGAAGACCTGTTCATACAGTCCTATCTAATGCTCTGACTTTGTGATGATGAACTCGAGGACGAAACCGGCATGCTCGAATGCTCTCTTCTCTCTGTCTCTCCCCCAAATGATCACAGCTGATTATAAATTGCACAGACATAATATATGATGTTCGAAAGCTAACAGAATAGATAGACTCCAGACCATTTTCTGCATTTCAAACCCAGGAAAGAGCAAAAGCGCCACCGTATTGATGAACACGAAATGAAACCAAGACCTTAATCTGCAGCAACTGATCCATCAAATTATAGACAGAAACAAGAGATTTTACCTGGATAACGTATGCCCTTTTCTCCACGAAAGGCGACGAAGCAGAGCTCGAGGAAAGGAACCCTTTTGAAAGAACGAAGAGAAGGGCTGCTGGGAAAGTTCTTTCCTTTCTTCCGACGAAAAGCCAAGAGAGAGTCGCGCAAGCTAACATTCGTCTAAGGCAAAGGCAGTAGAATTCGTCAAAGTCCCGAACGGGGGGGTTTGAAATTTTGGAAAGTCCAAAGAGCCGGCTTTGTCACGTAACGCCCTTTACTTCATGCCCCAAACAGCACCTTTTTCTCTCCTTTCTAGATGCTTTTGATTTGATGAAGCAAAAGTCCAAAGCACGAGGGAAGCTTATATAGAGGAAAAGGAGACGTCTATTTATGGGTTTTGGTTTGGTTCTCGACCAGGTAGGATTAAGATAAAAGAGGATAAAACCAGATGAGATGGGATAAGAACTCCAAATAGAGGATTTTCGAGACAGCAGGAAGTTTTTTGTTTTGTTATTTGACAGCACGGGTTTTCCAGATAGGATGAATCTCGTTAGTGTTTGCTGTCATTCAGGTAATAGGGACAATGGTTATGAATTTTCTAATTGGCAACCAACTTTGACCTTATTCGTGGAGAATGAATATGCTCTGAATAGACTAAACATGATCAAATAATGTATGGTTGCGTTTGTGATTCGGAATAAAATTTAAGGATATGATATAATTTATCATATCCATGTTTGATCTTTCGCATTCAAAACAAAGATAAAATCGGATATAAGGGGATATAGATAGAATAAAATTATTTCATGAGGGTGATGGGATAAAGATAATAGGATTTCTAATGTCCATTATAGGAAAGTTATTTTTCTCAAATAACAAAATTATTAAATTAACAAAATTGAAATTGTATTTCAATATAAATAATATTTGAATTATAATTTAAGAAATAAAAAATAAAAAATAAAAAATTTAATTTTAATTAATCTTATTTAAATTTATATATTCAACTTTAATTCTATCTTATAATAAACATTCAATCTATAAATTAAATATTTATATTTATTATATATTTTAGTATTTTTGTATTTTAGGTATGTTAGTATAGTTTACTATTTGATAAAATTTTATTAAAGAATGATGAAAGGGGAAAAAGAAATAATAAAGAAAATAAAATAAAGAAGAGGAAAAATAAAATAAAAATAAATTAAGAAATAGTGTTACGAGAGATTTTCACCATCTCCTTTAATGAACATTTAGGTTCATTTATAATGATATGTTGTTTATATAAAAAAAAATGCACATGATATGATATAAATATATTCGATTTAAATATTGCGATTCACCAAATAATGAACAAGATACAAAAAAATCAAAAATTTCATATCCTATTCTATTTAGTCATATCTTAATTAGAAATCCGGACGACCAAATGTAGCATATATGTTTATAATTAAGTAAAAGAGATTAATGAACATTTTGTTGACTTACATGGGTATGCATCTCAAAGAAAAGTTGATATAAGATTGTCTTTTAATCATAGTTAACAATTATCATGAGATGAATAAAAAGTGGCGAAATTGTTCAATTGGGTGATTAGACAAAACATTTGTAACTCCAAATGGCAAATTTTCAAGATGGTATAAAGATTTTTCCTTCGTTATTTGACAATTTAGGTTTTCAGATTAGACAAGCCTCATGAATGCTTGTTGTCATTCAGCTGATGAAGACAATAGCTATAATCGTCCTACCCTGCAACTAACTTTGACCATGTTGGTGGAGAATGAACATGCTCTGAATAGACTAAACATCACTAAACGCTCATATTAAGGAGGAGAGATTAGCGATCGCTTCATCAACTTACACGGGTGTGCATCTTAAATATAAATCAATATACGATGATCATGTTTAGAGATCACCATAAGATAAAAGTGATTAAATTGCTCAATTGGGCGATTAGACAAAACATGTGTACCTCCAACTCTCGAGCAATAGAAGTGTTCATGAACGATTTCTAGAGATATTACAACCCGTTAACATCTAAAAATTTGTGCGTATGTTGATAGTATACATGTCCTCGACAAGTCTTTTTTTTTTGTCAATCATGTTATCACTCATCTTACGTGCTACAAACATCTCGGGCTTGGATAGATAGATATTGACTAACGACCCATCGTCATAATTGTTTTTATAAAGGTTCTTTTGCCGGTGATCACTATTAATACCCACTTCCATAAAGTTAAAGGATGGGCAGTGTAATTCATAGGACAATCATGTTACAAAAAAAAAGGTAAATGCGACGTACACTTAAACTCCGTTTGTTTCATGAAAAATAATCTCTTAGAATACATTTTTCGGATTTTCCAGCATTTGTTTCACTTAAAATGAATTCCTTGGAGAAAATATTTTTTTTTTTGGTAAAAACCTTGGAGAAAATATTTTCCATTTTGAAAAGTGAAAAATATTTTCCTTACTTAATCTCTCTTATCTTACACCTCTACAAATCCTCACTTCCTCCTCCCATTTCTTCTTCTTCTTTTTTTCTTTTTTTATTCGAATTATCTTTTAATTATCTTTTTCTTTTTTGTTTCCTATCTTCTTTTTTCTTGACTAGTCGTTTGCCGTCACCAAGCGAACCTCAAGCTCGTCGATCTCAAGCTCATGCAAACCTTGAGCTCGATGCTCACCTCGCCAATTTGGGGAGCGGCGAGCCTTGTGCTTGTCGGTGAGCCTTGTGCTCGTCGGCAAGCTTGAGGGTTGTTGGTGGCCGGTTGCAAGCCATCGTCGGATAGCGAAAAATATTTTTTAAAATCCATTTAAAAAAATAAAATAAATGAAAAGAGTATATGAAGGAAAATATTTTCCTTTTCATTTTCGGGTTTCATCCGAAAGACGGAAAATAATTACATTTTCCTAGAAAATATGGAAAATGACTTCCTGGAAAATATTTTCGAAACGTTACATTTTTCGTGAAATGAATGGACCCTTAGACTTTATTCATTTCGGTGAAAATAACTTACAAAAAAATATTTTACAGATTTTTTGGTATTTATTTAAAAAATGAATTGGTTTTTGAAAATATTTTCCACCAAGAAAAAAAAATCTTTTAAAGAGGAGAAAATATTTTCCACTTTTCAAGTTGGGAAAAATATTTTCTTTACTCACTCTCTCTTATCTCATACACACTAGCCCATTTTTTTTTTAAATTAAAATTTTAATTATTTTTTCTTTTACTTTTTTCCACCTCGGCCAATCTTGCTTCGTTAGCCGGCAATCGGTCGAAGAATAAAATTGTTGAAAAGAAAAAAATTCAAAATTTGAATTTTCACATACAAATAAATTAAAATATATTTAAAAATATAATAAAAAAATTATTAAAAAAAGTATATAAAGAAAAAGGTATTTTTTTTTTATCAAACAGCAAAAAAATTTTGCATTTTATTTTTAGATCTTAACTAAATATCGAAAAATAGTTATATATTCTTAAAAAATGATTTTTTTTTTTTTTAGAAAATATTTTCTAAAAACTCTACAGCATTAAAAGGTCGTTAAAAGAAAAACAAATGTTCCTTGAGGTTTATAATCAACGGTCTGAGTGCTGGGGCAACGTGGGGACACCCCATCATCGGACGGCCAGGAATAACCCACGTGATCAATTTCCTTATTTGGACATTCCCTCGTCACTGCAATGCGTGACAAACCAACATTTTATATTCCCCCTTCTCTCTCTCTCTCTCTCTAATTTCAATTCCCAATCTCTGAAACCCCAAATCGATGATCAAGCTCCCATGGACGCCGAATTCCTCATCCTCCTCCGCCGGAAAAGGTTAGCAGTCCCCGCAATTCGTCGCCGATTCCGGCTTTCCTGATGCACCGGTCGCTCGATTTGGCGCCGGAGCCTCAGTTTTCGTCCGTCTTGTTTTCCCCCCTTCTTCCTTGATTTTCGGTCTCTTCTAGCTCGATCGATTGCCGGGTCGATCGAAAGTTCCGCCCTTTCGGCCTGAATTCGCTGTAAAGGTCTCTCCTTTTCGCGCGCCTCTTCCGGTCGGTCGGTTGTCGAAGAGAGCGGAAGGGGGGGGGGGAGAGAAAGACTGGAGCTCTTTGGCGCCTTCTTTTTCTTGGGAGGGGACGCAGTCGTTGGGGGTATGAGAATCGGAGAATGAATGATGCCGGTACCGCGTGGCGGCGCGTCCAAGGGCCGAGCGGTGGAGAACCGACGGAATCTTGAAGCCGACGAGGGAATCGCCACGCGGACGAGGAGGCGGCGTGCGGCAGCAGCGGCGGCGGTTGCGGTCGCGCAACCGAAGAAGAGGGCCCGGCAGGCGAAGGGAGCTGCTGCTGAGAATTTGACTGCCGCGGTCGCGAAGGAGGAGAGACAGCAGAATAGGTTGTCGGAAGTGGGATTGAGAACCGCCGGCGGCGGCGGCGGCGGCGGCGGCGGAGAAGAGAGGGAGGAGGTGGGTGAGAAGCCAATGGATGAATTCAATAGCAAGGGACGGAGCGGTGGGAAGGCAAATGCGGCCGAGGAGGAGGGAAGCACTGCTCCGCTTCCGGAGAAGGTATACTTGCAAATTATCTTTGTATGTGGGATTATCCAGGGCTTTTGTTTTCAACAGAGTTGGCTAACCCGATTCTTATTGCCATGAATGTAATACTTGATGCCGTGTCTTCTGCACACGGTCGACGTGGATTGTTGCGATTGAACGATAGAACTGCTAGGTTGATAAATTTTTGCTGTGAATACCTGGAAATTGATGGTAATATCCGATTGGTAATGATATGACTGGTTAATAAATTTCGTTAAAGTGATAGGATCAACTTTTTATATGTTCAGGTTGGTGATTCAAATTTGCAAATGGTAGAATCAGCTATATTTTTACACTATCACTTCCTGATAGCGAACCTTTTCTGTTAATGCTGGAAATCTAGGATTCCCTCCACGTATGAGTCAGTAGTTTCTTTAGCATCAGTTCTTATTCTGGGGGGCTGTCGTGTGCATGCACTATCTATGTATTCTCTATTGGAAACATTAATAAATTCTATCTCAGGTCCAAGTTGGTGGTTCCCCAGTGTACAGAATAGACAGAAAATTGGGAAAAGGTGGTTTTGGCCAAGTCTATGTTGGCCGACGTGCTTCTGCTGGAAGTTCAAGCGATATTACCACAGGGCCAGGAGCTGTAGAGGTGCATATATTGCTCCAGTTTTGATTGCTAGAGTGTGCATATCTTGTTCTTACTATTCAGTTAACATTTTTCTTTTACAGGTGGCATTGAAATTTGAGCATAGAAGCAGCAAAGGATGCAGCTATGGCCCCCCTCATGAATGGCAAGTCTACAAGTGAGTATCCTTGTCCTATTATATTAGTACTCTCTTTTGTCACGTCCTGTTATTAAACTTCACAATTTTTTTTATGGCATATATACACAGCACCCTCGGTGGTAGTCATGGTGTACCAAGAGCACATTACAAGGGTCGACAGGGTGATTTCTATGTCATGGTAAGCTGCTATTTCCTTTCTGGTTTGCAGCATCAGAGATTTTCTCCCGTCATCTTTTAAGTTGTAATAGTCTGTTAAGCATACTAATGATTGCCTGTAGGTAATGGATATGCTCGGGCCAAGCTTGTGGGACGTGTGGAATAATAATTCTCACTCGTGAGTTGTTCAAAATTAGCCCCATTATCTTATGGTATATATTGTCTTGAATCAATCCTTTTTAATTGCTAATTTGATTGTATTTATTACTCTAGAATGTCCACGGAAATGGTGGCATGCATAGCCATTGAAGCGATTTCCATATTGGAGAAGTTGCACACAAGAGGGTAAGCATTCTGTTGCCCACCTTACGGTTGTTGCTTTTAGTATGTATAAGTGAGATTTTCTCCTGTGTTTCTAGCACTGTAGAGGCTTCATGAGTTCACGTGGATGAGTGATCGAGCATTGCATATTTGGTTTTGAGTGTCATTTCATTGTCATTAACAGATGCTTTTGTCGGCTACTGTGGATAATGTCAGGAATCATTTACTTTCTCCTGTCTGATCTGATTTAGCCTGTAGAGGATTAACAACTTATCCTGAAAAATCTTACCGCACAACACCAGCCTTTTGCCTCTTTAGTTTTGGATTATGTACTTTTCAGGAATCTAACACCCCCCCCAAAAAAATCCCTTATATCAACGGCGGTCTTATATTTTGGCTCAAAAAATATTATCTCTCCAACTTCCAGGTACATTCATGGTGATGTAAAGCCTGAGAATTTTCTGCTAGGTACTCCTGGAACTCCTGATGAGAAGAAGCTATTCCTAGTTGATCTTGGATTAGGTACCTTCTTGAATGCTCATTGTCTGAATTTTATTTTATTGTTCCATCAGTGTTCTATAACTGGCTAATGTATAATATTATTTTCTAGCTACAAGATGGCGGGATAATTCAACAGGTCTGCATGTAGAGTATGACCAAAGACCAGATGTTTTCAGGTACTTGGGGAATAATTGAGTGTGGAAATAAGAATAAGATGAATTGATGTAGCTTTGTCTATTAAGGCCCTTAAATCTCTGATTGTGTTCCCAATTGCAACTTACTTCAATGGTGTCGTCTTGGCAGGGGAACTGTGCGCTATGCCAGTGTACATGCTCATTTAGGAAGAACTGCAAGTAGGAGAGATGATCTTGAATCTCTTGCCTACACTCTGATTTTCCTCCTTCGAGGTCGTTTGCCATGGCAAGGATATCAGGTTTGTCTT
Organism: Eucalyptus decipiens; assembly: GCA_014182575.1. NCBI lineage: Eukaryota > Viridiplantae > Streptophyta > Magnoliopsida > Myrtales > Myrtaceae > Eucalyptus > Eucalyptus decipiens. The sequence goes on along the minus strand of CM024618.1, from coordinate 35,315,594 downwards.
TCTGTTTCTGGCAGATAGCTAGTTGCCCCTCTTTGAGTTTGACAATAGATGTGATTCTGGTGTTTCATTTTAGGGAGAGAATAAGGGGTTCCTTGTTTGCAAGAAGAAGATGGCAACATCTCCAGAGACTCTGTGTTGCTTCTGTCCTTTGCCATTCCGACAGTTTGTTGAACATGTGGTTAACTTGAAGTTTGACGAAGAACCAAAATATGCAAGATACATTTCTCTTTTTGATGGGATCATTGGACCAAATCCGGATGTCAGACCTATCAATACAGAGGGTGCTCAAAAGGTGGTTAAAGTTCTTCTTGGTTCGACTTAATCTACATATTTTAGCCTGTTCATTGTTCTTTCAAGTGTCTTGTTCTGCCTCTCTCTCTCTCTCTCTCTCTATATCTATATATATCTGACTTTACCATCTGTTCTGAAGCTTGTAATTCAAGTGGGTCAGAAGAGAGGACGGTTGACCCTGGAGGAGGATGAAGACGAAGACGGACAACCAAAGAAGAAGATTCGATTGGGAATGCCAGCTACTCAGTGGATTAGTGTTTATAATGCGCGGCGTCCTATGAAGCAAAGGTAGTGGATATGCTCACTTGAAAATTTCAACTTTTCCAGTGGCTTGATGTCTCGTTTTAGATTTCTTTGGTTCATTCATCTCTGCTCTGTTTCCTTTTATTTATATTTGCTTTAGTATTTTTGTGGAAAAAATGTGGACCTTTCAAGTAATTGTATGTACATTTTTTGAGGTTGAGGGTTTAACCATTCTCTGTAGGTATCACTACAATGTAGCAGACAACAGGCTCAGCCAGCACATTGACAAAGGAAATGAAGACGGCTTATTTATCAGTAGTGTTGCCTCCTGCCAAAACCTCTGGGCCCTAATTATGGATGCCGGCACTGGGTTTACTTCACAAGTTCATGAATTTTCATCTTATTTTCTTCACAAGGTATAGCTCTTTCTTGTAGATATTTGTGTCCCTCCCTTCCCAGATTTTTGTTCCCATGTCTCTTTAATCTCTTGCACAAAAGTGCAATTTCATTGGTGATCTGAAAGAATTTGCTTACCATGCTTTTTGGTTTTAGGAATGGATAATGGAGCAATGGGAAAAGAACTACTATATCAGTGCGATAGGGGGATCTACTAACGGGAGTTCTTTGGTGGTGATGTCAAAAGGTATATGGTTCTTAACATTAGTCTGGTACGGTCATACCTGCTTGAACGTTTCATGGAAAATTTAATTTGCTTCACCAGGTACACAGTATCTGCAGCAGTCCTACAAAGTAAGTGATTCGTTTCCATTCAAGTGGATCAACAAAAAGTGGAAGGAGGGTTTCTACGTGACATCTATGGGTACAGCTGGTAGTAGATGGGCAATAGTTATGTCTCGTGGTGCCGGATTCTCAGATCAGGTCTTGTAGATGGTGAAAAATTCTGCTTGCTTTTTTTTTTTTTTTTAAAACATTCATAAGTAGCTAATATAGCCATTTTTTATTCAGGTGGTCGAACTGGATTTCCTTTATCCCAGCGAGGGTATTCATCGGCGATGGGACTCTGGATATCGTATAACAGCAACAGCTGCGACATGGGATCAGGCTGCATTCGTTCTCAGTATACCAAGAAGAAAACCCACGGATGAGACCCAGGAGACTCTTCGAACTTCCGCTTTTCCGAGCACACATGTCAAGGTGCTTTGTCTCGAAACTTTTCAGTTCACATCTCTCGCCGTGTTTTAAGACATTCCTTACGCCAGTTGCTAACTTGATCGGGTGCTGTCCATGCAGGAGAAATGGTCAAAGAATCTCTATTTAGCATCGATCTGCTATGGGAGGACGGTTTCATGAACTCCTAAAATTTTGATCGGAGGGGGGTCACGGGTAAGAAGCGGAAGGATCATCGAAACGAGGTGGGGGAAAAAATTCTCAATGCAATTTACATATTGTTAAGACGTAGAAAAAATTTAGTAAGACCCTTTAATTGTTTTTTAATTGGGAAAACCCTGCTCAATTTTCAAGGTACAAAGAAATAATGAGCATGTTTCCTTGTCATGTCAATTTTGTATATAGAGTGGAAAAGGCTACAGATCAACTGGGAACTGGAATTGTTGTAGTTGGGTTTTGTACTCTACTAGTATTAGTGCTGTAGTTGACTTATGCTATCTTTTCTGATTTTAATGGGATAGACTTAGATGATATGACTGGGTGGTAGTGCTGCATTGAAAATGGAGTGCATTGCACCGAGTACTGAAGGCCTATGCATCAGTGGCCTGATAAAGATCACTTCTCAGGCTTAGCCTTTTTTTCCCCCACCAGTAGCACCATATGACATTTTTCAATCCATCAAGAAAAATAAGAAAGATTTAGTTCATAAAAAAAAAAAAAAAAAAGAAAAAAAAAAAAAGAGAAAAATAAGAAAGATAGTCGATTGAAAAGGAAAGAGAGAAGGTATTCAAATAGAGTGGATTCAAAAGTCGAGTCATAATGCTATTTGAATACTGGTAATGGAAAAGAGAGGAGAAGAATATATTGCGACATAAATATCGTATCATTTGCGTGCAAATTGACATGAGAGAAAGGTATCAGTGAGAAATTCATTCAATTTTGACGTGGCAACGGTGAAGAACTGATTTTTATCAGCCGCGCTTACTTTTCCCTCAATTGTCAAGCATGAGTAGAAGTGATGGAAGCCCAGAAGCAACATGTCGGTCCCATTGGATTCCCTGAATATGGAACAATCTGTTCAATAATTGTGTAGATTGACCCAAATTGATTCAAGCCTCAAACTATATATTTGGACGCATTTGTCACAGTCTCGAGGTTTTTTGGTGACCGTGTTCGATCCAAGAAGACCGATCAATTCGCCAAGGGTTTTTTCAGAACATTCAGGTGATATGATAAATGTATTGAATTCTAGATCATTCTCGATGTATATGTCAATAGTTGATAGATGGGGAGATGCGGTCTCCATTGCTAGATTGAAAAGCCATCAGTGGCTATATAATCCAAGGGACTCTTTGTATAAATAGAGATGCCCTTCTTTCATTTGTATTCATTAAAATACTTGAGCAATAGAAAGCATTCTCTCCTAGAGCTTCTCTCTAGAAAATTTCTTGTATAATCCAAGTGAATAAGTGAGTATTCACAATCCTGGTCCCAAACAATCCACCCATCATACATTGATGTATATCTAATCTATAGTATATACACAATCGATAATATTAATAATCTAAGGTACAAATGGCTAGTATATGGCTACTTATGTATTCACTGGCAATTCACGTGCTTGCCTACTGCATCTTTGATGCATTACAAGGCTAACGCTTTCACCGGTATCATACACTCCCCATCTCTTTCTATCCTTGTCCATTTTTCAGATTGAACTTTCTAGAATCTCTCACTTTTGTCCTTCTTGTTCTTCCTTCTCTTTCCTCTGCTTCAAAACTTGGTGCATCGCACAGGGATGAGAAAACCCTGAGATTCCACGGAGGCACCATTTTTATCGAAAGGGCAATGCTTGTTTGGCTAGCGCGATTGTGTTGACGAATTCGTTCGCCCATGATGCAGTTGGTACTTTCAGATTAGAGGAAGGTTCGTATAAGCCACTTAGTTGAAGCTAAGGAAATACAAAAGCTAGGAATAGCGGATTCCTTGACGAGAACGAGCTTCTCGGCATCGTTCATGAGAAGAGTGTCATCGACAAGCGTGCGCTCTCAATTCCAGTTGTCTGTGGCTGTAGAAACCGAGGGCTTAAAAAGGGTGGAGGAAGGGGCTCGTATTCTCCGTGTGTAGGGAGGATCGAATAGGTCTGTCCAATTGGCAGAGACGGTAAAGATCATCAGATCGATAGATTTGGCCAGCATGGATGAGCCTCGGTCCTCGAGCACGCGCAGGAGATAGCCACTTTGCCAGCCACTTTGCCAGATCTCTTGCTGGAGATGAATCGGCGGGGAGTCTCCCGAATCTACAATGAGGAATTGTCACTGCGGACGACACAGCGCTGAGGAGCTGCCTAGGCTGCGATGGTGTCTTTATAAACTTGGACATCCGGATCCTGCCTTCCTAGACCTGAAGTTGAACAAGACCCATCTGTTGAGCGTGGCAAGTTGTCCAGGGTGATTCATATTAGCCAAATAGATGAAATAGTATGGCGGTATTACAAATTGGTTTGGTTGGTTTGGCTCCAAGAGGTTAAACCTACAGATTTGTCCTATTATAGATGAAATTGTATACCGGTATCACAAATCGGCTTAAATGCTTTGGCTTCAAACAGATGAAATAGTATAGCATGTATTGACTGGTTTTGGCTACAAATTTGTTGTATCCTTGAGAATGAAGGATTCTAGCATGATGCTCGCTTATTCAGTTGCAGTAACCAGTGTTCTCTCTCTCTGTTTTTTTCTTTTTTGCTTCTTCAATTTGACATGTATCTGTTGTTGGAAGGATTTAAGGGATAGGACAACATCCGAACAAAAAAGAGATGGCGGTCCCACGGGCATCTTTAGTATAAGCTTTGTTGCTTAATCAGTCTTGTCCTTTAAATCTTTTAAATTGTGGAATAAGTACACTAGAAGTTCCATAATTTTTGTTACGGCCAACTTAAATGTCACAAATTTGAAAAGTTGAACACTTAAGTGCCATCGGCCGATTTGTCTCGCTGGAAAATCCAATGTGAACGCTAGTTATCTTACCGACACTGATGAAAACAATTAATAAAAAAATTCCAAAAAAAAAATCATGTAAGATAATTTACTAGAAATGGCACTTAAGGGATCGATTTTACCTTGATGTGGCACTTAAGTGAGCGAAAAAAAGACATAGACATAGTGACATTGGAAGAGGGCACTTATGTAGAGAAACTGATCAGTACCATTGACGGTGGACAAAGTACACCGGGAGTATCAAAATGTGGCACATGTGGACATTTTAGTATCAAAAGTTCTAAAAGGTATACTTAAGTGTCACTTTAAAAAAAAAAAAAAAATATAGGATACTTCAAGGCTTAGTTTGGTGAAAGTAGTTGAAAATCCGACGTTATATTTTTTAATAATATATGTGGTCTATGTGGCTCGTCGAAAGCTAACTTAGTAATGAAGGTAAAAAACAACCTCGTTTTGCCCCTAAATATTAATTTAAAATAAAGTAAAAACTAAATTATTTAAAAAAAAAGGGGAGAAACAAGTTCGGTGAGGCCTCAATCCTTGCTGCCGCTACCCCACCATTGCTGAAAATGGCCGGCAATGGTGGGGCGAGGGTTGGTAGGGGTCGCTCGCCACCTAAAGGTCCTCGCGTAGATCTGGGGTGAGGGTCGTGGTCCTCCCCCATATCCGATGAGTGCCTGTAAGCCCTTACCAATGATCAACCCTGGTTGTCGGCCATTGTCTAGGGTTAGCAACCCTAGCCAACCCTCGCCTCAACTTCACTAGCCCATCCCAATGATGGTGGAGTAGTGGCGGCAAGGGCTGTGTAAGCCCTTGCTGAATGTTGCTGCATGTAACATCATCAATTTCGATCATTATTTTGATCCCGATTAGTAAGTTAAGGATCAGTACGTCGATGGCAAGAATAGGCTATGAATTGACCCGAGGGTCGACTATGGACCAAGAAGTAGCCACAGGACTAGCCAGACAATTGGCTAGCAGACCATCTAAAGGATCGTCAAATTGGCACAAGGCCTAGTCCTTGGACCCAATTGTGAGGCCTTTACACAATAAAGGAGAAGTCCAAACTTGGTTTTGTTGGTTAAGCCCGGTTGCGTCCAATATTGTCCGATCACAACTTAGGCACGAATTTTAGGCCAAATAAGGTAGTTGGTCATGGTTAGACTCGATTAACTCTTGTTCAATGAGATTGCCTTCTAATTTTGATATTTTCCTATGGTGCATTTAATGTTCTTGGAAGGTAGTCTATTAATGCATGATGATTAAGTATGACACTTGGCACAATTAGTTTTGCTCTTGAAAGGTAATCATGAAATTTTGGATGGTTACATATTTAGAGAGGGTGAGTCATAAGCTTATTAATGGTAGGGAGTGATTCATGGCCTAGAAGAATGATGTGAGATCTTGAAAGTGAAGTAGGGTGCCACCCCTCCTCCTTAGACTTGCCACTTAAGGTTTCATAAGTTTTGACTTTCAAGTTTTTCGAAATTTCTAGACCTTTTATGCTTTCCAATTTTATAGACCTTTTTGTGGTTCGAATTTGGAGAATTTTCCTTCATAAAAGTTGTTCAAAACATTTTGGTCTACAACATATTTAAATTTAAGGTATTTCCGAAGTGAAATGGTTAGGACGAAAGCCCAATCGTTTACCGATTGGAACTTGCCCGGTGTAGTAAAAATAGTGATCGATTGCCTTCTCGATTTTTTTATGAAATTTTTTCTTCCGAATTTGAACATGTTTTCTTCACAAAAGTTTTAAAGGATATCAATGTCCACAACATATAAAAATTTCAAGGATTTTTGTGAAGATTTGGATTTGAAATGAGTCTCTCTCTCCAACCATTTAATCTACTTGATGGACGAATTTTGGGGTGTATTCAATGATTTGCTTCTCTTTTCACAAAACGAATTTGACTAGGTTTCCTTTATGAAAAATTTTATTTAAGATTTTCTTTACAAAATATTAAATTTATAGTTTTCCGAGCCCATTTGATAAGAAGTGCGATTTCGGGAATTGCTCGAAATTGTTTTTCACTCCAAGATAAGAGGGTCACATGCCCAACTTGGAAAGGAAGGGGGCTACACGTCCAACTTGAGAAGTAAGCCAATCTAGAGACTTCTTAGCTTGAAGATAAGAATGCATTAAATGCCCTTGGACCTTAGTGCATTAATGCTAGGATGAGTCATAAGGCTTAGGTGTTGCCTAATTAATATAGTCATTATTACTATTCATCATTACAAAGATGACTCAACCCCAAATGGCTCAATAAGAGAAGAAGCGTCATCCTCTAGGAATTAGACTTGCCACTCATCTCTTTAGCCTTGCCACCTTATCAACCTAGGCTTGCCACCCAAAGAAATCTTATTGATCCATTTGGAAGGATAATAATGAGGGGTTTGCCTATAAATAGAGGCATTTCCCCTCTCAATTCGACACCACACACACCACTCCATCTCTTCTCCCTCACTCGCTCTTTTTTTTTCTCTCACGCCCTCTCACCATTGCTCCCTCTTCGTCTCTCAGCCTTGTTCACCCATTGCCTCACAAGACAAAGACCACTTATAATTTATCGAGGTTTATTGAAGGTAAGTAGAATTCTAGCTCTTGACTAGGGCGATAGCCTATGTTGTCGAATTTAGCGATGTGCTCACTTGTGTAAACCGTGTGTATTTTGTAATGTTCTTTTGTATGGTTTGCTCATGTTTGCATGCTTGAATGTGTTCACACCCCGAGATGAGGTCGAGGTTCGCTTGGCTTGGAATCGATGTCAAGTCGCGAGGCCTTGGATCGGCATTGAAGTGTGCCGGTTCTAAGTCTTGCTTGGTGTAGATATCGACCTAAGCGTGCGACTCAAACCATGAACTAAGAATCGTGCTCGGCATATCATATAGTATGACGTTAAGAGTCATGTCACACTTACTTGAATAAGCACGCCCTTAGGCCATGTATAAGTGGACTAAGAAGAAAAGTAAGAATCGGTTGTGTGATGTACTTTATGATGCATTTAAAGAGGAAAAAGCGCCCGTTGCTACATGACGTTGGCGATGATGCCTCATTCATTGAACGTGATGCCTGGATCCCCGGGTAAATTAGCCCGGGATGCCGTGGTTGGCCAGGATGCTTGGGTTAAGCCTAGATGTCTTGGTGAGCTAGTACCATGATGCCTCGGTTGAGCCGGAATACCCTGGTTGAGCTAGGAAGCTCAATAAGAAGCTGGAAGCCTCAGTCGAGCTGGGAGGGCCTGGTTGAGCGAGGATGACGGTAAATGAATTTGCATGATTACCGGTTATGCATAGGTATGATAGCTCGATATGTTTCTTAATAAGCTAAAGGTAAATATGCATTGAATCATGTTGTGACGGACATCTGTATGTAGTCGAGGATAGTAATAAGTTTGTTATTAATCTATTATTGACATTGTATTGCAAGTATTGTACCTGCTGGATTTTGATGATGAGATGTCCTCTTAGTAGAGAATTATGGGTTTTACTTACTGAATCCATGACTCACCCCATTGTTTTTCAAAATCGTAGGCATGGAAGAGTTACAGTCTCACTAGAGGACTTAAGGTTTACCCTGGCTTTTTTGAGTATAGAACATGTAGAGTGGTTGTAATTATAACAGCCGTGATAGAGGGCTTGTAAATATAACTGATGTAATTTTTTGCGTGCAAATGATTGTTTTCCTGCCTTGTTGTTGTTTGGGTGTTAGATGTATGCTTCCGCATGTGCTTAATGAAAGGATAAAAAGAAACGGGATAGCGATGTGCTTAGGACATTGCGAAAATAACCCTTGTTACTCGAGACCTTGGCGATAGAGTTGGGGTCATCACACTGTAGGTCTTCTTCTTCTTCTTCTTCTTCTTCTTCTTTTAAATAAATTATTTTAATTAATATTTATATTCAAATTCAATTTTTGGGCCACATCCGCATCAAAAAAATGTCGTTTAGGAGTTATCTAGCCCCCATTTCAACGCCAAAAATGAAGTCGTTTTGCATTTATCTTGCTAGAAAAATGTCATGTCAGCAGTTTGGTTAGAATTTTTCATCGTAGGCATTTAAGTGTTTTATTTTTCTTCGATTTTGGCACTTAAATGTACTTTTTAGAACTTTTGACACTAATTATCCTCTTGTGCCAAATTTTGTAACTCTCAGTCTGCACCCCATTGATGGCTCATCAATTTGAAAAAATCCTACAAAGAAACACCTCTTCACCTTATGTGCTTGGACAAAGGACATATGGTTAGATCCAAGGATTGGAATTGCTACTTCCTTCATATATATTACTAGAATTGATAAATGGGTTTGTGATTACCTTACCTCTAGAGTATCTCCACGAGCTAAAGCTGTATTTACAGGTGTTCTTTGCCTGATCTGGATGGCGAGAAACGCCTTCATATTCTAGGATAGAAAACCCAATTTAAACTTGATCATGGGTGAACTTCTTTCCATGATCCAGCTGTTCGAAAAATGGAATCGGAACACAGCAGGCAGAGAATCTGAGATCAACTCTCCAACGAAGCAATGGACTCCGCCATCACCTCGATCCTTGAAATTGAGTGTCAACAACTCCTGGTGCTACTCTACGATGGAGGGCTTGGTCATGAGAATCTGTAGAAACAGCAACGGAGTGCTCATCGCTGGCTTTGCAAGGAAGATCCATGCTCCCTCAGCTTCAATCGTTGAAACCCTAGCATGCGTCAAAATTGAGCGAAGTACTCAAACTGATCCGCAAGTGGAACTAGTTAGTGATAATAACTTATCAGTTGTGAAGAAGTGTTGGGCCAAGCGGAGATACCATGGGCCTCCCGGTCCATTCTGCTGGACTGCCGTGAGTTGATGGCCCAACTAGGAGAAATTACTATCAAGTTTGAACCGAGAGAATCAAATCGGGCCACAGACTGGATTGCCAAGGCCCACCAAGCCAGAACACTCCCACCTAACCGGGTTACTTATCCTCTCATTTTCTTTGATTAATTTTATGTCTTGACTTTGGAAATGCTTGGAATCCGTCTTCGGAAGTATCTTTCCAACCACCAAAAAAAAAAAAAAAAAAAAGAGGCTGGTTGAGTTTCTGATTGCACATACTATTTAAAAAAAAGGTCCAGAGTCTCCTAAGGTATGTCATGACGAACATGTTCTCGGCAACCAATTTGCTGGGAGTCTTAACAAAAAGGGAAAGGAATCTTCCAAAAGGAAGGTGAGAAAGAGAAAAGGTCGTTATTGAATTCTCATTTCAAGTCTTGACCAAGTTCAGAGAACCGTTGCCTTCTTCGGATCCACAATAGCAACAAAGCATGCGCACCTTTTCCTAGTGCTGAGCACGGGAGAAGGAAAAAAACGTTCCACTGAAATTGCCGAAATCGACTCCAAGCACTCTCCAGTTCATTAAACCTGGAAGAGACATGTAGATTTATTTAGGGATAAGTGTATCCAAAGAGATTGAAGGTACTAGTGAGTTCTAAAACTTACAAAATGTATAATCGAGTCTTAAAATTTGTCAAGTTAATGTAATCAAATCTCTTCATTGATTTCGTCCAATTTGACCAACGGAAAATATTTGTTTCTATTAAAAGCATACTCTTATTTGAGCTCCATAGATATTCAGAATTCATAGCGATTCATATACTCTTATTCACCGAAGGAAATCCAATAGCAGATAATTGCATGGTGGGACTACAAAGCCACTATACTTCAGGTAACAGGACCCAAAGCCACTATACTTCAGGTAACAGGACCCAGTAGAAATGTTGTTCATGTTACTTTTGACATTGGAAATTGCAAACTCAGCAAGAGAATCCCTTTAGACAGAAGAAGATGAGTTACGTTTGGTCTAGTCTTTCACTCAAAAAAACATAGGAAGTGGAGGTGTTTACATGGGGTTAACTTAGTCATGATCTTCGAGAAGAGCCGGCAAAGATTGTTCACACTGTGTAGGAGAGAGTTGGGAATTAATCAATTCAGAAATAACCAATGGTTTGCCGACATTTGCAATGATCACGTTAACTACGTGCTAGTCTTGATCTCACATGAGAAATGGGAAATAGATAAATGAATTTCAAACCTCGGAAGTTAGAATAGCGTTTGGGTTAGTCTCCTTCTCTATGTATCATATGATTAAAGAGTATCGTCAATAAAGCTAGACGCCATTAGCTTAAGATGAGAGGGCTAATTGGAGTTATGACGTGTACCAAGACCTAGTCATTTGTCGAGGATAAACAACAGGATCTCGCTTGACGTTTTAGATGGTCTCTACTGATGAAACGAGTGCCCGAAAGACACGAATATCTGCTTTATTCTAGCCAAGAATATATGACAACATGCATGGCACGGGTTAACCCCACTATTCTTGTCTATCAGTCCCCTAATTTGGATGATTAAGAGGATTTAGGAAAATTACCAAGACAATTCTTAATCTATTGCACTCGTGTTAATTTAATTATAAACCTTTCAATTCGACCAATTAGTTATAAGCTTTTTAACGATTTGCCAATTTAGTCAATTTGACCAACTTTAGATAAACAATAGATTTCAATTTTGTCATTTCGGCCAATTTTGGACAAATGATAGGTTTCACTTCTTGCAGGAGTTAAAATGTTTAAAACTAAATTGGAAAATTGTCATAAATTTATGACTAAATTGACAAATGATCAAAATATTTATGACTGAAGTGGCCAAATCGAAAGGTTTGTGATCAAATTAGCATGATTATAATAGAGTTAGGACTTTTTTGGTCATTTCCCTAGAGAATTTTTTAGCCGGTTTCACTTGTCATTAAGTTGCCATCTTGATCCCCTTGATTGTTCGGTCGTGGGGTGGTTATGATACGTTCAGGAAACCTCAGTTTACATGATGATCCAATTACAGGAATAACTCGCTTTTTGCTGCATAATTCATCGGACGGACTTGGAACAAAGCATGTCAAGCTCATAATCCATCACCCAGCTCTTTAATTTTGTTTGGCGGAGTGGATGGTTATGGTGGCAAAACTCCATCGATCCATCATTAGTGTAGGTTTCAATCCAAGACCGTGTTTTTCATAACCTTTTGCCATGTATGTAGCTTGTCTTACTCGGTTACCTAATCATGGAAACATGCTTTGACCAAGTATCAAGCCACCATATCACCTTCCTAATTCATGCATGATCGCTGAAGGAAGTCGGTAAGAGGTGGAGGCGCTTTGTTTATAAATTCTTCTGGACACAATAATTGACCTAGTCGAGGCTTATAGAATTGTTTTACTCTGGCTCACCAAACATCTCCTAGACATATCAAGCTTGAACGAAGCTTCATGCGACATCACATGGTTGATTTGACCTAGTAAAACCAGGAGTATCATTTGAGGACAGCTCTTTCCCCCCACCTACTTTTGGTTCAATGGATGAAGGAATTGACCCGTTTAATAATTATAAAAGGCACAATTGCTTGCAAATGCGAGGTGTGGACTTGGTGTTTGGCTAAGTAAAAAATCGTTGACGAAGCCAAGACGTGTGAGTACGGAGGATCACAGACTTTCATCGGTCATTTATATATGTACATGACTGATTAAAAGGCCGCCTCTTGTACAACATATAGTCACTTGCATTAGTTTTCTAGACCACCATCATCTCTTTCTCTCTCTATAAAGAAGAAGAACAAGAAGATTCGTTTTGGTCTATGAGAAGTGCCTTAGCCTCATAAGCTGTTCTCGAGAATTTGAGGTGAACCTTTCTGCTTTCCTTTTCTATTTTTCGCGGGAAAATGCACAGTAAAAATGGTTTTGCTGATATGCATGCTTGCTTCTTCTCATGAGCTTCGACTTTGCACTAGCAGCACTGAGCAAGGCTCATTTGGTCGTATGTCTATTCATTCAAAATTCAAAGTCGACATAGAAGCGGTGTCTATTAATTAGAATTTGTACATGAAGATTTTGCTGCCACTGACTTGATACAGAACAAGAATAAGCATAGAAGAAGAAGAGGAATAGTGCTAGTTAATATGGAGGGATTCGAACGGGGGAGGTCGTGGAGGCAAAGGAGCCAAAACATGAGCCGTAACATGAGCCGGAGCATGAGCCGGAGCATCAGCAGGAGCATGAGCAGGACTAACTGGGGCATGGAAGATGTGTTTGCCGGTTCTCGACAATCGAGACGGACGAGCCGCATCGACGAAGACGAAGAGGCTCTCAAGTGGGCTGCGATCGAGAGGTTGCCGACGTATGACCGGCTACGGACGAGCATCTTCCAAACTTTTGTCGAGGACGACAAGCAGAACCGCGAACAGAAGTTGGTGGTGGATGTGAGGAAGATGGACCTGAGTGATAGGCAACAGTTCATCGATAGGATCTTCAAAGTGGCTGAAGAAGATAATGAGAGGTTCTTGAAAAAGTTCAGAAACAGGACTGATAAGTAAGTTCACTTTCAATTTCAATTGAATGTAAATAAAATGCTTCACCAAATATTTGCCATTTTATTCTAATCTATACTAATGCCCTAGTTTTCTCAGCCATTTTTATTAATGATAAATAATAAAGTCTGGAAACAATGTCTTGCAATTACAAGGGCTCTTCTCATTTTCTTTTTCTTCATTTTTTCCATGAAGATACGTAACCATAGTAAATATTGCAGAAAAGTTTATCATGATGAATCATAAAACTGTTTTTTGTTATCATTATGCGATCTCTTCCAGCAATGAAGATGAACATGAGCAAATAATAATGGCCGCCCCCATGTGCACCACCAACCATCTGATTCGATGATTCATATCGTTGACTCAATTTCATGTTTTTTTTCATTGCCATGTTGTTTGCATCCATTGTGAATGCATTTAGAAATCCTAACAAACGCAGCATTCATTATCAATTTCAAGTGACTATTTTAGAATATTGTACATTGTCATGTAGCTAAGGCAGAGTCGTGCTTCTCTACTTGATATATATGCGGCCGATTAATTTTGTTAATAATTCAATGGTTGACATCACACGATGTTGACAAGGCCAGCTAATTAGGAGGAGGCTCCTGTAAACAAGAACTAGTCAACTCAACCAATTAATTATTCATGAATTAATGTGTATTACATTTGAATATTTGTATTGTAATTGATTTGACTTGGCTGATTATTTGCAGGGTAGGGATCCAACTTCCGAAGGTGGAGGTGAGATTTGAGCATCTAAATGTGGAAGCAGATTGTTACATCGGAAGCAGAGCTCTTCCAACACTCTCCAATGTTGCCCTAAACATGGCTGAGTCAGTTCTTGGTTTAGCTGGGATTAGACGGGCCAAGAGGACAAAACTCACCATCCTTAAAGATGTCTCTGGCATTGTCAAGCCATCAAGGTGAAATAAAGGCCATCCCTACCAAAAAAAAAATAAGAAGCTTAATTAGGGAAATTATTGATAGGATTTAATTAATCGGTTTGGATCGGCTCCTAAAACAATACTTGCTTGTTTAACGTTTGTTATGATTTAATTACAGGATGACCCTTCTATTAGGCCCACCATCCTCAGGGAAGACTACCCTTTTGCTAGCTTTGGCAGGAAGATTGGACTCAACGTTGAAGGTATAAGACTGAACTCAGATAAACTCTCTTGACTTTATTGAGGATTTATAAATTGATTAATATGACAAGTGTGAGGCTGAAAAGTAATTTGTGAAATTGTAATGATTGAGCAGGTTGAAGGGGAAACATCATACAATGGGTACAGGCTCAGTGAATTTGTGCCTCAAAAGACATCTGCATATATCAGCCAAAATGATGTGCATTTGGGTGTAATGACCGTGAAAGAAACTCTAGATTTCTCTGCAAGATGCCAGGGAGTTGGAACTAGATATGGTAATTTTGATTCTAGTTAATAATTATTGACTAATTAATGTATTCTTTTTCTTTTAAAAGAATGTTTAAATATATACGACCCATTATTGTGTTTTAGTAATCGAACACAAGTATAATTGGTCTGTACTGTCACAGATTTGCTCTCTGAGCTTGCAAAGAGGGAAAAAGATGCTGGGATATTTCCAGAGCCGGAGGTTGATCTTTTCATGAAGGTAATGAAGTTGAATATCTCTTTAGTTTTCAAACTAATTTTAATTTCGTCGTCACTGCATTTTAATATTAAGTAATTCCTGATTCTTGATGATTGAATTATTAATTTCACTTACAGGCCACAGCCATGGAAGGTGTTGAGAGCAGTTTAATTACAGATTATACATTGAAGGTAAGCGAAACGTAGAGTATGCATGTCATTTTCTGGCAACTTTCGGATTTTATGCTTGTTGGAAGCAGAGTCTTCTTTCTTTTCTTTTCTTTTTCTTCAATTGCTTCACTTAGTCAAGTGTTTACTTGCAAGTAGGCCCATAAATATTTTAGGATTTTAAAGAAAGAGGATAAGAGAATCGATAAAAACTACATCTTTACTCAATTAACTTAATAAAAGAGCATATAGATAGTTCTATTTATAGAATATGAAAGACATCCGAAAACCCCTACTTACTGATATTTATAACTATTCTTCAACATGGCCAAGCTTGTTTATTTGATTCAAGAACTTTTTGTTGGTTTATACAGACATTTGAACCAACTAGATTATCAATCTGTCTATGACCCCCCAAAAAAAGAGATTACCAATCTGTCTACCAATGTGAAAATAAGTGAATTTATGTCCTTTTCACTTTCTCACCGTGGTTTTGGAAGATATATTTTCCTGTTTGTTAAAATTCCCGGCAAATTGGTAATTTCTTTTTTGGTTCTGTTTCAATATATGAAACAGATCTTAGGGCTTGACATATGTCGAGACACGATTGTCGGAGACGAAATGCAGCGTGGGATATCCGGTGGACAGAAGAAAAGAGTAACAACAGGTTTTACTTTAAGCATTTCTTAATAAAAATCCTTCTGATTATCGACTCCATGTCCATAGTTATAGAGCTCGAATGAGAAGTCATCACAAATTACCGTGAGCGTGCCGGGTGAAAAGATACTTGCTAGATCATTATGGAAGAAGTAACAAATATGCTCAAATTCATGTAAATGCAGGAGAGATGATTGTTGGGCCTACAAAAACATTGTTCATGGATGAGATATCAACCGGCCTTGACAGTTCGACGACGTACCAGATTGTGAAATGCCTGCAACAAGTGGCACATCTCACTGATGCTACAATCTTAATGTCATTGCTGCAACCTGCACCGGAGACATTCGATTTGTTTGACGATATCATTTTCTTATCAGAAGGCCAGATTGTGTACCAGGGACCACGAGAACACGTTCTTGAGTTCTTCGAGCGATGCGGGTTCAGGTGCCCTGAGAGAAAGGGTACTGCTGATTTCTTGCAAGAGGTAAAAGAAATAAACAATGATGGAAAGCTTAATTGAACAGCTGTGCTGAATTTTGTTCCAACTTTGAGTGTCGTTATTTGGTAGGATGATCATTAGGCGGGTCAGGTCGGTGTCTAGGAATTTCATCTAAATTAGAGTTGAACACGTTCAGACGGTGCTAGACTTTAGGCTGCTTTTAAACCTGTATATTATGTAAACGATGTTATCACGTCATGTCTGATGTTGTCACCCCTGTGAATCTGATGGTCTAGCTCGATGTGTTCCACAACAGGTTACCTCGAGAAAGGACCAAGAGCAATACTGGGCAGACAAAACCAGACCATACCAGTACATATCAGTCAGGGAGTTCGCCAACAGATTCAAGCAATTTCATGTCGGCATGAGGCTCGACAATGAGCTCTCCATCCCGTTTGATAGGAGGAGGAATCACCGAGCGGCTCTAGCCTTCATGAAATACTCTGTCCCAATGATGGAGCTAGTTAAAACCTGTTTTGACAGGGAATGGCTGCTGATAAAGAAAAACGCATTTGTGTACATTTTCAAGACCGTCCAGATCATTATCGTGGCAGTCATTGGTTCGACAGTGTTCATCAGGAGCAGGATGCGCACTAAGGAAGAAACGGATGGGATACTGTATATTGGCGCTCTCCTGTTCTCGATGGTCATCAACATGTTCAATGGTTTTGCTGAGCTGAGCATGGCTATTCAGAGGCTTCCAGTTTTCTACAAGCAGAGAGACCTTCTGTTTCACCCTCCTTGGACCTTCACGTTGCCTAATTTCTTGCTCACAATTCCCATGTCCGTGGTGGAGTCTGTGGTTTGGCTGGTCATCACGTACTATTCCATGGGATTTGCTCCAGAAGCTAGCAGGTATGTGAACTGAAGTTGCAGAAGCTTCACAAGGAGCCTTCAGTGAGATCACCATAAGTTTCAGGCCCCAAAGTTTTGGGGGGAGTTCAATGTCCTTCCTGACTGTGGCTCTTCAAAAATCTACCCCCAAAAAGTCTACAAATCATTAATCTGATAAGCAAGTTTCTCACCCCGTTTTAGCCATCCAAATAATGATATTTCTCAAGAGCTTCTTCTTGATTGACGAAAATAGCTTAGGTAACTTAGTTTGGAAGAATCGCTTTGTGTTGCTTTTCCTACAAGAATATATCGTCTTAACTGAATTTGTCACTGTTCATTGATAAAGCGGGCAGAATTTGTATTGGTTACTCTGGGACGTCACGGCCATATATTGCACAAGTTGAATCTTTATTGGAGATAGCTGCAATTCTTTCCCTACTTAAGGCAAAATTGCAACTGACCCTGAATCTTCCTGCACAATGATGAACTTCATTAATCATGGTAGACTCTAAGGAATGATGCTTCAAAGTAAAATATCGAATGATCATTCTGTGATTTTACTACTTGCAGGTTCTTCAAGCAACTTCTATTGATTTTCTTGATCCAACAAATGGCTGCTGGGCTATTTCGATTCATTGCAAGTGCTTGTAGGACTGTGATCATCGCTAGTACAGGCGGCGCTTTAATGCTACTCCTCGTGTTTTTGCTTGGAGGTTTCATTATTCCTCATGGTAAGTGTTCCATTAAATGAAAAGGACACATAGACTACTTGTTAGAGGTGCTCACTACTTAGCAAGCAAGGTGGAGTAATAGCAGAGAGCTAAAAGCTTGTTTGTCTGTGGCAGGTAATATACCTAAATGGTGGAAGTGGGGTTACTGGGCATCACCTTTAACTTATGCTTTCAATGCCATGGCTGTGAATGAGATGTTTGCTCCTCGTTGGATGAATGAACCGGTAAATTTCCTATTATCCTCCCATGTTCTATGGAAGTAGGCCTGCTATGTGTCATTACAACAATTTGACTAAGACATTTTGTTCTAAAGATATTTCATTGTTCCAAGCTTTTTGCCAACTTAATTGACATATGTTAAGAAGAAGCACCACTAAAGCATACCATTTATCACTGTCAAACGTACACTATGAATAAGGGGACATACATCTTTTGTTCCTTTTTAATCTTCACTAGAAATAATCAGTTGTTTTACAGGCTACCAGCGGCAATACAACTTTGGGTTTGGCAGTGCTCAACATCTATGGTCTGTCCAATGAGAATTGGTATTGGATTGGTGCATCAGCGCTAATCGGATTCATAATTCTCTTGAATGTTCTCTATACCCTTGCACTCACGTACCTAAATCGTAAGCTCTAGCTCCATGCATAAAATGTTCGGAGTTTTGTTTCTCCTGACATACTCCCTCCGAGGGTGTTGATTTTGTTAGTCTCTTGTTTAATAAGATGCATGAAACTGCAGCTTTTGGAAAGCCTCAAGCTACAATATCTGAAGAAGCAGACAACGATGAGGAAGACGAGCACTCAGAATCGAAGGAAAAATCTAGAATGAAGAGACTTTCTTCGATTATGAGAGAGTCTTTTAGTGGGCCCTTATCTACATTCGATGGGAACAACACAAGTAAATAAAACTACAGAGGACAAATTACTCCTTCCTGAGAAAATGTTACCGGTTTTGATATACCATTTGCTTATGAATATTTCAGGAGACATGGAGCTCCGAAGGATGAGTAGCCGAACAAATGCCAATGGCGAGAGCAGAAATGCTTATTCCAATCTTGAATCAGCAAGAGGCGTTGCTGCGAAGAGTGGAATGGTTCTGCCATTCGCTCCTCTAGCAATGTCCTTTGATAGCGTAAATTATTACGTAGACATGCCTCCGGTATGTAGTCTTTACCTTTCGTGCACGTCTTAAGTCAACATTACATAATTTATAGTGATTTGAGATGGCCAGAGCTAGTCAAGAACTCAACGTTGTGAGCTTCATTCAACAGGAAATGAAGGAACAAGGGGTCGCGGATGACAAACTCCAGTTACTCAGGGAAGTAACAGGTGCATTTAGACCTGGAGTGTTGACTGCACTAATGGGAGTAAGCGGAGCTGGAAAGACTACCTTAATGGATGTTTTAGCAGGGCGGAAGACAGGTGGCTATATTGAAGGCGACATCAAAATTTCAGGATTTCCCAAGAAACAAGAAACCTTCGCCAGAATTTCGGGATATTGTGAGCAAAACGATATTCACTCACCACAAGTCACCGTGAGGGAATCTTTAATCTACTCAGCTTTCCTACGTCTACCGAAAGAAGTTGGGAAAGAAGAAAAAATGGTACGACTACATTCTATTTCGGCCTTTTGCCTATTTGTTCAAGTTGTGACAGAAAGACTGACATTAAGTAATTCTATCTTGAAATTGTTGTGCTGCCAGATTTTTGTTGATCAAGTGATGGAATTGGTAGAATTAGATAATCTCAAGGATGCACTAGTTGGTCTTCCAGGAATTACGGGTTTATCGACAGAACAAAGGAAAAGATTGACTATAGCCGTAGAGCTTGTCGCTAATCCATCTATTATATTCATGGATGAGCCAACATCAGGTCTTGATGCACGAGCTGCGGCTATTGTAATGAGAACGGTGAGGAACACAGTAGATACTGGACGGACTGTGGTCTGCACAATTCACCAGCCTAGCATCGACATTTTCGAAGCATTTGATGAGGTAACTAATTTGAAACTTTTGTTTCTTTCTTCCTGTACAAGCAAGTAATGATATAAAAGGTCATTAATTTAACTGAATTACCTCTTTTTCAGCTGCTGCTAATGAAGAGAGGAGGGCAAGTGATATATTACGGACCACTGGGTCGGAATTCCCACAAGGTCGTCGAATACTTTGAGGTACTAATCTTGAATACTAACACAAATTTCCTTTTACACCTCATATGGTACGTATTGAGAAGAAAAAGCAGAAACCTCTGGTCTAATGCTCCTTTTTGCTAAATTTCAGTCTATTCCTGGAGTCCCAAAAATCAAGGAGAAGTACAATCCTGCAACGTATATGCTCGAGGTGAGCTCGATAGCAGCTGAAATACGGCTGAAGATGGACTTTGCTCAGCATTACAAATCATCGTCCTTGTTCAAGTAAGTGAAGTG
The DNA here is from genome assembly GCA_014182575.1 of Eucalyptus decipiens. NCBI lineage: Eukaryota > Viridiplantae > Streptophyta > Magnoliopsida > Myrtales > Myrtaceae > Eucalyptus > Eucalyptus decipiens. Next base: position 35,295,616 of record CM024618.1, on the reverse strand, counting down.
CTGAGACTGAGATCAAACTAAATCCTTTTCATGTTGTCAATGAAAACTTTGTCACTGGCCTGCTAACATTTTATGCCTTTGTGCAGGAGGAACAAGGAACTAGTGAATGAGCTTAGTACACCACCTCCAGGGGCGAAGGATCTGTATTTCCTGACGCAATACTCGCAGTCCTCATGGGGACAGTTCAAATCTTGTCTTTGGAAACAATGGTGGACTTATTGGAGAAGTCCGGACTATAACCTTGTGAGAAACTTTTTCACATTAGCAAGTGCCCTAATGGTAGGGACAATTTTCTGGAAGGTCGGCACCAAGAGGTACGTGCCTCAATATCCTATGGAGTAAACTTTCTGCGTCATGGTTTTTCATAGAACATCGAGGCTAAAATTCGATCTTTCATCCCATTCATTCTTGCTTCATTACATCACTTTCCAGGGATAATCAGTCCGATCTGACCACGATTATTGGAGCTATGTATGCTGCCGTCTTATTTGTCGGCATTAACAATTGTTCAACCGTACAACCTGTGGTAGCTGTTGAGAGAACCGTGTTTTATCGAGAAAGAGCGGCTGGAATGTATTCTGCTCTACCTTATGCGCTTGCACAGGTGGAAATTAATTACTTAGTTATACCTCAATTCTTTGTCGCGATACATCTTCCAATTCATTAAACTTTAGCGATTTGCTATGCGCAGGTGATATGCGAACTGCCGTACGTATTCTTTCAGACCACATATTACGCGGTGATTGTGTATGCAATGGTCTGCTTCGAGTGGACGGTGGCAAAATTCTTCTGGTTCTTCTTCATCTGCTTCTTCTCCTTTCTCTACTTCACATACTATGGCATGATGACAGTAGCCCTCACGCCCAACCAGCAAGTAGCCGCCATCTTCGCTGCCGCTTTCTATGGTCTTTTCAATCTTTTCTCCGGATTCTTCATCCCAAGACCAGTGGGTTCCTTTTAGTCCTCAAAAGTTTAGTTTCAACTCTTTTATGACCATCTGGTCATACTTTCCTGCTCAGGACATAACAATTTGTTCTCAATTCTTTTTCAGAGGATACCGAAATGGTGGGTGTGGTACTACTGGATCTGTCCCGTGGCATGGACCGTGTATGGATGCATAGTGTCGCAGTATGGTGACGTCGAGGACAAGATCCAAGTCCCTGGCCAAGATGACCAACCCATCAAGCAATACATTCAAGATAATTTCGGATATGACCCAAACTTCATGGGACCTGTTGCTGGAGTCCTGGTTGCTTTCACAGTTTTCTTTGCCTTCATGTATGCTTATTGCATCAAAGCACTAAACTTCCAGACGAGATGAGGCTATGACGATGGTCTTGAAGACGAAGGCGAGCTCTTGCTCTGATCATCATGTACATGTAAAACATCGACATAAAATGCTGCCCGGTAAGGTTCTGCGAGGCAATGATTGGTTTTTCATAGAGATTAGGCTACGGTATTCGGTACAGGCTTCAGACACATAGAAAAATGCAGAAGTTAGCAAGGTTAGAGGATAATGCGCGTATGTAGAGGGACATTTTCTTAGACAAACTTGCAAAATTGGTCAAATTTGAAAAGATCACAGTTGCTTTCTGGGTGAACTTCATAGATATAGTCCCAATATCTTCCCAGTATCGTATTAATGGATTCCCTCACTCCTTTTTTTTTTTTTTTTTTTCCTTTTTGAAAAGGCCATTATTAATGTTCCATGAAAATTCTGGCATTTAAGAATCAGGAAAATTCAGGGAAACAATATGATAATTGCAACAAAACCGTGAGTATATTGCATGTTATGCGAATGAAAATAATTTGCTTGCTCATCTCGATTGCAGTTTAAAGTAGAGTTCAGCAAGATCTATCAAATTGAATAACTCAATGATCGATCATGTTAACTTTAAACTAGTTTTGATTTCATACATCTAATTTAGTTTGTGTTGCATGCATTACGTGGGTAACTACATAAGTAATGAAAAATGGATAAGGATTTTCAAATCTCGGAAGTTAGAATTGTTTTCTGCAAGCATCTTTCCCTACTTTAATGAATTATACAATTAATATCGTCAATGAAGTTAGACATTTTTACTTTAATATAATAATTCATCGTATGCTATATACACTTCATAAATCACAGGACTCGCCGGAGTCATTATGCGTTCCAAAACCTATTTATCTGTCAAAGACAGACGAGAGATAACGTGACCTGGATATCCAAAGGCAAGGGTATATGTAGTTTTTTTCCATAATGATTTAGATACAATCTACCGATCAAATTAGCGTATGAAATACGCAGATATTTGCTTTGTTCTACCAATGATTATTTTACCATGCGCAACATATAATTTTGATAAAGATCAAGGTCAAGCAACGAGTAATGAAGATGAAATAATATCACATGCCCATGCTAAAAGTCCATAACTTTTGTACAATGCTTACTTTAGTACTAAAATTTCTCACTGAATCACTTAAGTGTCAAATCAAGAAGAAAAAAAAAAAATTACTTAAGTGCCTCCTTCCAACAATACGTCCCATGTGGCCTTTTCTTTTTTTCTTTTAATGAAAGTCTAATGTCTACGTGGCTATCTAATAAAAAATGAAGTCCAATATAGACGAGGACTTGGCTTAAAACTCTCTCTCTCTCTCATCCAAGAATAGAGATCACTTGGCTTGATGGTCAAGCTCTCAGGAAGAAAAAATTCATCATCAATGGCGACCAACCCACAGCAAATCGACCCGAAAAGCAATTTCTATAGCCCCAACTCCACCTTCTACAGAAAGCACAACATGACCATCTTCATCTCTTCCTATTCGCACCGCAGCTCCATTGTCTTCATTGATGCCTCCTCCGGCTTCCACATCCCCTTTCGCGAGCTCTAATGCTCCGACTACTACCTTGCCTCCTGCCTTTCTGCCGCGGGCATCCGCAAGGGTGACGTCCTCCTCCTCTTCTCCCCCAACTCCATCTCCTTCCTTAACAATTCCATTGTAGAAATTGGAATTCAAGTGAGGCAAAATCACACAAATGAAGCAATAGACCTCTTTTGCAAGTTTCAGTTATTAATTTTGTCCCAGATCCATGATTGTGAGGTTAGGATTTGAAGAAAGGTTGAATTTAAGGGCAATCATGTGTTAAACAACGTCATTGAGGGCTATTAATGCTGATTGGGCCACCAACAAGCCATGTCAATGGGAAGAAATGTTAGGATAGTGTTGTGAGATTTTCAGCATCCCAATTCGGAATTGACACTTAATAATTGTGTTTTTTTATTTTATTTTATTTTTTATATATTGGCACATAAGTGACTTAGCAAAAAGTTATGGCATCAAAGTGAGCGTTGTACGAAAATTATGATCCTTCTAATTTTCTTTTCCTGGTTTTAGGAGATTATGCTCTCTTTCTTTTTCTCTATGTATATTCCATCTACTTAGCGTTGCACTTTTCTTAAATAAATCAAAAGGTGCATATGATGACCCGAGTACGGCGTGATGTCCTCATCTGTTTTTGCTTTACTTATGATTAACCTCCCTAATGTTGTTTATTACAAGCGAATTTGGATTATTTAGAGGAATCTTTTGTCGTCTTCCCTTGTCACTAAGTCGCCATCTTCGACCTCCATTGTCTGGTCGGGGGTGGCCATAATACGTTAGGAAATCTCGGTTTACACAATGATCTAACCACAAGAAAACTCGGTTTTTGGCCGGATATTTGGAAAAAAGAAGCCTTCGACTTTCTTTAATTTGAATAGATTCAGCAATGATAATTAACCATTTCTGCTATTTAACTTATTAGCACGATTTCAACAAGGTTATTAGCGGGCAAAGCGAAATCAAACAAAGGACAATTTGCGCCAACACCATCAACAACTGAACGACTCATTACTAGATTATTTGGAGCCTCAGCATAATAAATTAGCATCTTCAACACTAAAAATATAATGCCTAACAATCAGATGTTGAAGGCAAGAGATTAACTAGCGTAATTACGTTCTTTTTAATCATCATTTATCTTACATATACATGTTTATTGAAATATGTTTGTCCAAATATGATTTGTCTCTAATCATGCCCACTGAAGTTGGCAAAGATGGAGGCTTTTGTTTACACACTTCCCTTAGGAGAATATATGACCTTGATGAAACGTTGAGCTTATTATACTAGATTCCCTCTGCCGCACCAGACACCTCCTGGACATGTCAAATGTATACCAATCTCCATGCATCGTCACCTACTTCATCTGGCCCACGAAAACCTAAAATAACATTGGAGGATTACTCTTATCCCACCTACATTTTGGCCAAGGATTTGACTCGTTTCACTCGTTGTAGGAGGCAACGCTGATCGCCAATGCAAGGAGTGGACATGGTCTCTCACTAACGGACATAGCAAGTCAAGCCAAGACGTGTGAGAATTAAGGCCTAGATATGAAGGATGCCGCCTGTATGTTCACTTGCATTAGTTCTCCAGATCTCCATCATTTGGTCTCTCTCTCTCTCTCTCTCTCTCTCTCTCTCTCTCTCTCTCTCTCTCTAAAGAAGAAGAGGAAGAACAATTTGCTTTGTTTTGATTTATGAGGAAGTGCCTCGTCGTCATAAGCTCTTTTTGAGAATTTGAGGTGAATATTTTCATGAGCTTCGACTGAGCACTAGCGGGACTAAGCATGACTCATTTGGTCATCTGTCTATTCATTCAAACTTTTGGAGTTAGCATGTTAGCTCTCAATTAGAATTTTGCATCAAGATTTGGCTACCCATTACTTGATACAGAACAAGAATAAGACCTAGAAGGCGAGGAATAGCACTAGGAAATATGGTGGGATTCGAATGAGCGCATTCGTGGAGGCAAACGAGCCGAAACATGAGCTGGAGCCTAAGCAGGAGCAGGAGCAAGACTAATTGGGGCATGGACACCGTGTTTGCTGGTGCTAGGCAATCGAGTCGGACGAGTCGCATCGATGAAGATGGGGATGAGAGTGACATGCGTTGCCTTCTTCATTAACTCATGCATATCAGGACTTTAGATTTGTGTAATAGTACTGTTTCGTTAGAATTTGACTGCTCATAACTGTTCACAATATAACTGCTCATGAGTTGTTTTGGCCAGCCTTCACACCTCCGGAAGCTTTCGATTTCATATCTTCACATCGCCATGACTTCTCATTTCTACATGGATGCTAAATTAGATGAATAATTTTGTCATTCTATCTATGGTTACAAGAAGTTATCCACAAGAAACTCAAATATTCGAAAATATCGCTATTAAGTAGTTACATGTCAATATTAGTTGATGACTTCATCCCGAGATAACTTGCTTGGTTGTTGATGCTCTTTAACTTGTCGACATTTATTTAAAAGAGCTTAGATATTCGAAGACATCACTATTCGTGGTTCTTTTTATTGATGACTTCTGCTATTCACCATTTTACTCTCATTGGCTTAGACTGTCACTAGCTCATAATAATAAAAAGTTGGTATTTTTTGCGTGTGAACAAAAACAAGTGTTTAGTACAAGCACTTCTGTCGGTTGTTAAAAGGGACGAGAAAGTGACATGCATCGCCTTCTTTATCGACCCACATGAATATTTTAGATATTCACATTGTGATTTTGCTAAGGTTGGGTCATGCTTCTCCATATATAATTTGTTGATGTATATGCCGCCGATTGACTTTGTTGGTAATAGAATGACTGACATCCCACCCTGTCGACAAGGTCAGCTGCTAAGGACTAGGCCCATAAGGAAAAGAAGTAGTCAACTCAGCCAATTAATTAATCATGAATTAATGTTAATCACATTTGAATATTTGTCTTGTAATTGATTTGACTTGAATGATTGTTTGCAGGGTGGGGATCCAACTTCCGACGGTGGAGGTGAGGTTCGAGCATCTAAATGCGGGAGCAGATTGTTACATCGGAAGCAGAGCTCTTCCAACACTCACCAATGTTGCCCTAAACATGGCTGAATCAACTCTCGGATTGGCCGGGATTAGACGGGCCACGAGGACAAAACTCACCATCCTCAAAGATGTCTCTGGCATTGTCAAGCCATCAAGGTGAACCAAAGGACATCACCCCAAAAAGAATTCTACTTAATTAAGGAAATTATTGTTAGGATTTAATTAATCGGTTCGGATTGTGTTTTTAAAACACTGACTTCTTGGTTGGACATTTCTTATGACTTAGTTACAGGATGAACCTCCTATTAGGTCCACCATCCTCAGGGAAGACTACACTTTTGCTGGCTCTGGCAGGAAAATTGGACACAACCTTGAAGGTTTAGACTGAACTCGGATAAACTCTCTTGACCCTATTGAGGATTTATAAACTGATTAATAAGATAAGTGTGAGGCCGAAAAATAGATTGTGAAATTGTCATGATTGAGCAGGTTGGAGAGGAAATATCATACAATGGGTACAGGCTCAATGAATTTGTGCCGCAAAAGACATCTGCATATATCAGCCAAAATGATGTGCATTTGGGTGTGTTGACTGTGAAAGAAACCCTAGATTTCTCTGCAAGGTGCCGAGGAGTTGGAACTAGATATGGTAAATTTTGATTTTATTAAATAATTATCGAATTATTAATGTATTCTTTTTTGTTAAGAAGTTTGCTTAAATATATATAACCCATGATTGTATTTTAGTAAATTGGGTTTTCTTGTCCCAGAGCTGCTCTCTGAGCTAGCAAAGAGGGAAAAAGATGCTGGGATTTTCCCAGAGCCAGAGGTTGATCTTTTCATTAAGGTAATGAAGTTCAATATCTCTTCAGCTTTCAAACTACTTTTAATCCCGTGGTCACCGCATTTTAATATTAAGAAATTCTTGATTCCTGATGATTGAATTATTATTTTCCTCACAGGCCACAGCCATGAAAGGTGTTGAGAGCAGTTTGATTACAGATTACACCTTGAAGGTAACCGAAACGTTAAGTATGCAATCACTTTCTGGCAAATTTTGAAATTTTATACTTGTTGGAAGCAGTCTTCCTTCTATTTTTTTTCCCTGAATTTCTTCAATTGGTTGAGTGTTCGCTTGCAAGTTGCCTGATATTCTGGGATCTTTAAGAAAGAGGAAGAGGAAATCAATAAAGATTTCATCTTTACTCAATTGACTATAAAAGAGTACATAGATGGCTCTATATGTAAAAATGAAAAACACCCACTAATTACTTAGTAATATTCATAACCATTCTTCAACATGGCTAAGCTTTTTTATTTGATTCTAGATCTTTTTGTTGGATTATAAGGCATAAGAACTAACTAGATTATCAATCTGTCCAACCACATGGAAATAAGTGAATTTAGGTCCTTTTCAATTTCTCACCTTGGTTAAGATTCATTTTCCTGTTTGTTAATAATCATAGCAAATTGCTGATCATGAACGCATTCATCATGATGTACCTTTTGAGACTTTGACTTATTGTAGGTGCACTCAGAAACAGACTCTGCCTTAATCCGCGGGAATTGTTAAAGTTGATGAACCCTCAATAGTACTAAGCAGTTTCTCTACATAAATGACCTCTTCCAATCTCACTATGTCTGTTTTTTTGCCTCTTTTTTCCACCAATATATGAAACAGATCTTAGGGCTCGACATATGCCGAGATGCAATTGTTGGAGACGAAATGCAGCGTGGGATATCCAGTGGACAGAAGAAGAGAGTAATGACAGGTTTTATTTTTAGCACCTCTTAGTATAATTCCTTCTAATTATCGAGTCCATGTCCGTGTTTAATGAGCCAGAATAAGAAGTCATGACAATTTACTGTGACCATGCCTGCGAAAAGATAAACTTCCATGAAGCAATGTTCGTTAAACTAATGACAAGCCCCCAAGATCATTATGGAAGAAGTAACTAATATGCTCAAATTCTTGTAAATACAGGAGAGATGATTGTTGGGCCTACAAAAACATTGTTCATGGATGAGATATCAACTGGCCTCGACACATCGACAACATACCAAATTGTGAAATGCCTGCAACAAGTGGCTTATCTCACTAATGCCGCAATCTTAATGTCATTTCTGCAACCTGCACTGGAGATGTTCGATTTGTTTGACAATATCATTCTCTTATCAGAAGGCCAGATTGTGTACCAGGGACCACGAGAACACGTTCTCGAGTTCTTCAAGCAATGCGGGTTCAGGTGCCCTGAGAGAAAGGGTACTGCTGATTTCTGGCAAGAGGTAATAAAGAAAATCAGCAACATTGATATGGTTAACTTAATAGCTTTTGCTGCATTTTGTGCTCCAACTTTGAGTGTCATTATATGGTAGAATGATCATTGGTCAGGTCAGGTCGGTGTCTAGGATCTTCACGTGAATTATTGTTAAGCATGTTCAAAGTGTGCTAGACTTCGGCTGCTTTAGATATGAATATTAGGCGAAAGTGAAGTTATCAAGCCATGTCTGATATTGTCCCCCCATGAATCTGACGGTCTAGCTTGATGGGTGCTACTACAACAGGTTACCTCGAAAAAGGACCAAGAGCAATACTGGGCAGACAAAACCAAACTGTACAGGTACATATCAGTCAGCGAGTTCATCAACAGATTCAAGCAATTCCATGTCGGCATGAGGCTCGACATTGAGCTCTCCATCCCGTTTGATAGGAGCAGGAATCACCAAGTGGCTCTAGTCTTCACGAAATACTCTGTCCCTATGATGAGCTAGTTAGAGCCTGTTTTGACGAGGAATGGCTGCTGATAAAGAAAAACACATCCGTGTACATTTTCAAGACCTTCCAGAGCATGATCTTGGCAATCACTGGGTCGACGGTGTTCATTAGGAGCAGGATGCACACTCAGAACGAAATGGATGGGCAACTGTTTATTGGTGCTCTCCTATTCTCGATGATCATCAACATGTTCAATGGTTTTGCTGAGCTAAGCATGGCTATTATGAGGCTTCCAGTCTTCTATAAGCAGAGAGACCTTCTGTTTCACCCTCCTTGGACCTTCACATTGCCTAATTTCTTGGTGACGATTCCCATGTCCATGATTGAGTCCGTCTTCTGGATGGTCATTATATACTACTCCACGGGATTTGCACCTGAAGCTAGCAGGTATGTGAGATGAAGTTGCTGAAGCATCACTCAGAGCCTTTATGATATCACCATAAGTTGCGAGGATCAATTGCTTCTTGCCTACGTTAAAGTTGTGGGGGAGTTTGCAATGTCCTTCCTGACTTTGGCTCTTAACAATCTACCCCCAAAAAGTCTACAGATCATTCGATCTAACAAGCTAGTTTCTCACTCAGTTTTAGCCACCATAGGAATGATAATTCTTTAGAGCTCCTTCTTGAGTAAGGAAAATAGCTCAGGTCATTTAGTTTGGAAGAATCGTTTAGTGTCGCTTTTCCTGCAGGAATGTATCGTTTTTACCTGAAATTCGATACTGTTAATTGATAAAGCAGGCAGACTTTCTATTGGTTTGCAGTTACTTAGGAACGTCGTGGCCATATATAGCAAAAGTTGAATTTTATTGGAGATTGCTGCAATTCTTTCCTTGAGGCAAGAATGCAATTGACCCTGAATCTTACTGCACAATGATAAAATTCATTAATCACACTAGACTTCAAGGAATGACACCTCAAAGTAATGTACTGAATGACCATACTTTGGTTTTACTACTTGCAGGTTCTGCAAGCAACTTCTATTGATATTCTTGATCCAACAAATGGCTGCTGGGCTATTTCGATTCATATCAGGCAATTGTAGGACCATGATCATTGCTAGCACAGGTGGTGCTTTAATCCTTCTCCTTGTGTTTTTGCTTGGAGGTTTCATTATTCCTCGAGGTAAGGGTTCCATAAAAGAAAAAGGACATTGACTGCTCTTTAAAAGAATAGGTGCTGACTAGCACTTAGCAAGCAAGGTGTAGTAATAGCAGAGAGGTAAGAGCTTGTTCGGATGTGGCAGGTAATATGCCTAGTTGATGGAAGTGGGGTTACTGGGCATCGCCCTTAACTTATGCTTTCAATGCCATTGCTGTGAATGAGATGTTTGCTCCCCATTGGATAAATAAACCGCTAAATCTCCTACTGTCCTCCCATGTTCCGTTGAATTAGCATTTCCAGGCCTGCTATCAGTCAAATTGCTGTAATTACACAAAACTAGACATTTTGTTCTACTTATGTTTCATAATTTCGAGCTTTTTCCGTACATATTTAACATATGGTAAAAGAAAGCACGACCAAAGTATAGCAATTATCAGCATTTATCACTGTTAAACTTGTCCTTTGAATTAGGGACATGTACATCTTTTGTTCCTTTTTCATCTTTACAAGAAATCAACAAATAATCAGTTGTCTTGCAGGCTAGCAACGGTGATTCGACTTTAGGTTAGGCAGTGCTCAAGACCTATGGTCTCTCCAGTGAAAATTGGTATTGGATTGGTGTGTCAGGTCTTATTGGATTCATAATTCTCTTGAATGTGCTCTATACACTTGCCTTCACGTACCTAAGTCGTAAGCTCTAGCTCAACACATAAGAAGTTCTGACTTTCGTTTCCCCTGACATAACTGTGTCAGAGGGTTTCAACTTTTTTAGTCTCTTGTCCAATAAGATACATAATACTGCAGCACCTGGAAAACCTCAAGCAGCAATATCTGAAGAAACAGGCAAAGATGAGGAGGACGAACAATCAGAATCAAAGGACAAATCTAGAATGAGGAGACTTTCTTTGATTATGAGAGAGTCTTTTAGTGGTCTTCTTCATCTGCTTCTTCTCCTTCCTCTACTTCACATACTACGGCATGATGACAGTTTCCCTCACACCCAACCAGCAAGTCGCCACCATCTTCGACGCTGCTTTCTACGGTCTTTTCAATCTTTTTTCTGGATTCTTCATCCCAAGACCAGCGAGTTCACTTTACTCCTCGATCTTTTATAACCATCGGGTCATACATGCCCACGCTGAACATGTCAATTTATTCTCAATTCTTTTAAGAGGATACCGAAATGGTGTGTGTGGTACTACTGGATCTGTCCTGTGGCGTGGACCGTGTATGGATGCTTAGTGTCACAGTATGGTGATGTCGATGACAAGATCAAGGTCCCTGGCCAAGCTGACCAACCCAACAAGCAATACATTCAAGATACTTTTGGGTATGACCCGAACTTCATGGGACCTGTTGCTGGAGTCCTGGTTGCTTTCAGAGTCTTCTTCGCCCTCATGTTTGCTTATTGCATCAAAGCACTCAACTTCCAGATGAGATGAGGCTATGTTGATGCTCTTGAAGATGAAGGCAAGTTCTTGCTCTGATCATGCACATGTAAAACATGGACACAAAATGCACATGACTCCGTACCGGCTTCAGATGCATAGAAAAACGCAGAAGTTAGCAAGTTTAGAGGATAATGCGCAAAATGTAAAGAATTTTCGTAGATAAACTTCCATAATTGGTCAAATTTTGAAAAGATCACAGTTGCTTTCCGGGCGAACTTTATAGATGCAGACGCAACATCTTCCTAGCGTCATAATAATGGATTCCCTCACTCTTTTTCCTTTATGAAAAGGTCGATATTCATGTTCCATGAAAGTTCTGGCGTGTAGGAATCAGGAAAATTCAGAGAAAAAATATGATAATTCCAACAAAACTGTGAAAAATTTGCATGTTACGGGAATGAAAAATATTGCTTGATTATCTCACATTTTTTTCAATTTTGGCCATAGAAATCAGTCGCAGTTTAGTGTAGACTCGAGCAAGGTCCATCGAATTGATTAACTCAAGGATCATGTTAACTTAATACTTGTTTTGATCTCGTGCATCTAATTTAGTTTCATTACGTGGGTAACTACATAAGTAATGAAAAATGGATAAGGATTTTCAAACCTCCGAAGGTAGAATTGCTTTTATGCAAGTATCTTTCTCTACTTTAATGAATTATACAACGAAGTAATATCGTTGATGAAGTTAGACACCGTTAGTTTTAAGATAATAATTAATTGTATGATATAAACACTTCATCATAAATCACAGGGCTAACTGGAGTTATTATGTGTTCCAAAACCTATTCATCTATCCAAAGGCGAGGATACATGCAGTTTTCTTCCGTAATGATTTAGATACACTCTACCGATCAAATCGGCGTTCGAAATATGCGGGCCAAAACGTGCATATGATGACGCAAGTACGGCATGATGTCCCCAGCTGATTTTGCTTTACTTATAATTAACCTCCCTAATCTTGTTTATCACAAGAGAGATTCCGATTATCTAGAGGAATCTTGTGCTGGGTTCACTCGCCACCAAGCTGCCATCGATTTACACAATGATCTAACCACGAGAATAACTCGGTTTTCTGCCGGATATTTGGAATAAAGTACCCAAATTTGGGAAATATAGGAAAGAAGTCTTCGACTTTATTTAATCTGAATAGATTCAGGAACGATGATTAACCATTTCTGCCATTTAACCTATTAGCATGATTTCGACAAGGTTATTAGCGGGCGAAGCGAAATCAAACTTAGTACAATTTGCACCAACACCATGAATAACCGGATCGACCTTAGCATGACGGATGGAGGTTGGAACATGTTGCAATCAAATAACTAAATGATTCATTACTAAATTATTTGAAGCCTTGGCATAATAATAAGCATCTTTGACACTAGAAATATAATCCCCTAACAATCAGATGTTGAAGGTGACAGATCAACTAGCAGAAAATATGTTTTTTTTTTCTTTTTTATTGTTTTCTTGCATATACATGTTCATCGAAATATATTTGTCCAAATATTATTGTCTCTAATCATGCCCACTGAAGTTGGTAAAGATGGAGGTTTTATGTACACGCTTCCCTGAGTAGAATCTGTTATCTTTTTTGATCATTTGTATATATGTACACCAATCTTCAAGGATACCCCTTGCTTGTTCACTTGCATTAGTTCTGCAGACCTCCATCATTTGGTCCCTCTCTCTCTCTCTCTCTCTCTCTCTAAAGAATATGAATAAGGGCAACGAGCTTTGTGTTGATTTACGAGGAAGTGCCTTGGCCTCGTAAGGTCTACTTGAGAAATTGAGGTGAATATTTCTCTTTGTTCTTTCTTTTTCTTTTCTATTTTCTTTGGTCAAACTACGTAATGAAAATGGTTTTGCTGGTATGCATGCTTTCTTTCTTTCATGAGCTTCGACTGAGCACTGGCGGCGCTAAGCATGACTCATTTGATCATCCGTCTATTCGATCAAACTTCTGAAGTTAGCAAATTAGCTCTTAAATTAGAATTTTGCGCCAAGATTTTGCTTACTTGATACAGAACAAGAGTCAGAATACGAGGAACAGTTCTAGGAAACATGGAGGGATTCGAACGAGTGCGATCCTGGAGGCAAACGAGCCAAAACATGAGCCGGAGCCTAAGCAGGAACGGGAGCAGGACTTACTGGGGCATGGACACCGTGTTCGCTGGTGCTAGGCAATCGAGTCGGACTAGCCACATCGATGAAGACGAGGAAGCTCTCAAATGGGCTGCGATTGAGAGATTGCCAACGTATGACCGGCTACGAACAAGCATCTTCCAAACTTCCACTGAGAATGATGAGCAGAACCGCGAACAGAAGTTGGTGGTGGATGTGAGTAAGATGGACCTGAATGATAGGCAACGGTTCATTGATCGGATCTTCAAAGTGGCTGAAGAAGATAATGAGAGGTTCTTGAGGAAGCTTAGAAACAGGATTGACAAGTAGGTTCCTTTTCATTTTCAAATTGGATGCAAGTAAAATGCTTCACCATATAATTGGCCCTAGTTTCCTCAGCCATGCTTTTTAAATGATAAATTAAAGCGAGGTTGTCCGGGAATAATGTCCTGCAATTACATGGGTTCTCTCTCATTTTCTTTTGTTTTCTTTTAGTGATATATTCCAGCAATGCGGATGAACATGAGCAAAAAAAATGGCTGGCCTCATGAGCACCACCAACCCCTGATGTGATAACTCATATCGTTGACTCAGATTTTTTGGGTTTTTATTGCCATGCTTTTTGTGTTTATAGTGATATATTCCAGCTCATGCACGTGTACCAGGACCTGCTGGATCTGGTGAGGGAAGGGGGGAAGATGAGAGCGATAGTATATTACTTTCTAGGTCGTATTTCCTTTGCATATTCAACTAGTCCATTTTTTCCCCAACAAAACGACAGCGAAATCAACTTTAGAATAAGTATTTAATATAAGCACTTCTGTTGGGGTTACAAAGGGACGAGAAAGCGACATTCATAGCCTTCTCTGTTAATTTTGTTTATCATTCAATAGCTGACGTCCCACCTTGTTCCCAAGGTCAGCTGACAAGGACAAGGAGTGGTCAAATCAGCCAATTTAATGTTTTTTATATATTAATGTGAATTATAGTTGAATGTTTGTCTAATTGTTGATTGATTTGGATGATTACTTGCAGAGTAGGTATCCAACTTCCGACGGTGGAGGTGAGATTTGAGCATCTAAATGTGGAGGCAGATTGTTGCATCGGGAGCAGAGCTCTTCCAACGCTCGCCAATGTTGCCCTAAACATGGCTGAATCAGCTCTTGGTTTGGTGGGAATTAGAGGGGCCAAGAAGACAAAACTCACCATCCTCAAAGATGTCTCTGGTATTGTCAAGCCATCAAGGTGAACCAAAGGCACCCCCCAAAAGAAAAAATTCTTCTTAATTAGGGGAACTATTGTTATGATTTAGTAAATCGATTCGGATCGGTTCTTAAAAAACTAATTTCGTGGTTTAACATATGTTATGATTTAATTGTAGGATGGCCCTTCTATTAGGCCCACCATCCTCCGGGAAGACTACTCTTCTGCTGGCTCTAGCAGGAAAACTGGACCCCACCTTGAAGGTACGGGATGAACTCAGATAAACTCTCTTGACCCTATTGAGGATTTACTAATTGATTAATGTAATAAATGTAAGGCTGAAGAGTAAATTGTGAAATTGCCCTGATTGGGCAGGTTGGAGGGGAAATATCATACAATGGGTACAGGCTCAATGAATTCGTGCCCCAAAAGACATCTGCATATATCAGCCAAAATGATGTGCATTTGGGCGTGTTGACCGTGAAAGAAACCCTAGATTTCTCTGCAAGGTGCCAGGGGGTTGGAACAAGATATGGTAATTTTGATTTTATCAAATAACTATCGAATTATTCGTATGTCTCAATATATATGAACCGTCAATGAATTAGTAATCAAACACAAGCATAATTGGTCTTACTGTCACAGAGCTGCTTTCTGAGCTTGCCAGAAGGGAAAAAGATGCTGGGATTTTCCCAGAGCCGGAGGTTGATCTTTTCATGAAGGTAATTGAGTTCAATTTCTCTTCTTGAACTTGAACTTGTTTTTATTTCCTGGTCACTTCATTTTCATATTACAAAGTTAGTGATTCTTGACGATTGAATTATCAATTTCACTTACAGGCAACAGCAATTGAAGGTGTTGAGAGCAACCTAATCACAGATTACACTTTGAAGGTAAGCACATTGCTTTCTGACAAATTTTGGATTTATTCTCGGTGGAAGCACGGTCTCTTTTTTTCTTGACTTGGTCGAGTGTTTACTTGCAAGCCAGCCAAGCCGTTCTATTTGATTCTAGACCTTTTTGTTGGTTTATTTATAGACATTTAAACTAAGTAGTTTATGAACCGGTCCACCAACAATATAAAACTTAAATTTATGTCCTATTCTCTTTCCACCTTCCTTTTGGAAGATTCAATTTCCTTTTTGTTAAGATTTCCAGCAAATTGGTAATCAAGAACATGTTCATCTTGGTAAAACTGTGGAGACTTTTGGCTTTTTTTCAAATCAAACGTGCAGTCAGAAACTGAGTCAGCCTTAATCCGCATGAATTGATAAAGTTGGTGAACCCTCAAAGATACTGATCAGTTTCTCTACATAAGTGGTCTCTTCCAGTCTCACTATGTCTACCTCTTTTTTCTTTTTTCTTTTTTTTTCGGTTACATGAATGAAACAGATCTTAGGGCTCGACATATGTCGAGATACAATTGTCGGCGACGAGATGCAGCGTGGGATATCTGGTGGACAGAAGAAAAGACTAACAACAGGTTTTACTTTTAGCATCCCTTAGTAAAAATCCTTTAGTTTTCGATTTTGCATTCCATATTTACAGAGCTTGAATAAGAAGTCATGACACTTTTACTGTGAGCATGCAGTGCAAAAAGATAATATCCATGAGGCAATGTTAGGCGACAAGCCTTGTCGAAAGAAGTAACAAATATGCTCAAATTCATGTAAATACAGGAGAGATGATTGTTGGGCCTACAAAAACATTGTTCATGGATGAGATATCAACTGGCCTTGACAGCTCGACGACATACCAAATTATGAAGTGCCTGCAACAAGTGGCACATCTCACGGATGCCACAATCTTGATGTCGTTGCTGCAACCTGCACCAGAGACATTTGATTTGTTTGACGATATCATTCTCTTATCAGAAGGTCAGATTGTGTACCAGGGACCACGAGAACACGTTCTCGACTTCTTCGAGCAATGCGGGTTCAGGTGTCCTGAGAGAAAGGGTGCTGCTGATTTCTTGCAAGAGGTAAAAGAAATAATAATAAAAAAAAAAAATCAGCAATAATGAGATGCTTAATTTAATAGCTTTTGCTGTGTGGTGTGCTCCGAATTTGAGTGTCATTATATGGTACAATGATCACTGGTCAGGTCAGGTCGGTGTCTAGGAAGTTTATGTGAATTAGTGTTAAACATTTTGAAACTGTGCTAGACTCTGGCTGCTTTTAAATCGTGTATATTAGGTAAAGTGATGTTATCACGTCATTTCTGATATTGTCGTCCCTATGAATCTGATGGTCTAGCTTGATGTGCGTTACTACAACAGGTTACCTCGAGAAAGGACCAAGAGCAATACTGGGCAGACAAAACGAAACCCTACAAGTACATATCAGTCAGCGAGTTCGCGAATAGACTCGAGCAATTTCATGTCGGCATGAGGCTTGCCAATGAGCTCTCCATGCCGTTCGATAGGAGCAGGAATCACCAAGCAGCTCTAGTCTTCACAAAATACTCGGTCCCTATTATGGAGCTAGTTAAGGCCTGCTTCAACAAGGAATGGCTGCTGATAAACAAAAACGCGTTCGTGTACATTTTCAAGACTGTCCAGATCATTATCATAGCAGTCATTACATCGACGGTGTTCATCAGGAGCAGGATGCACACTCGGAACGAAATGGATGGGCAACTATATATTGGCGCCATCCTGTTTGCGATGATCATCAACACGTTCAATGGTTTTGCTGAGCTGAGCATTGCTATTATGAGGCTTCCAGTTTTCTACAAGCAGAGAGACCTTCTGTTGCACCCTCCTTGGACCTTCACATTGCCTAATTTCTTGCTCACAATTCCCATGTCCGTGTTGGAGTCCGTCGTTTGGATGGCCATTACGTACTATTCCGTGGGATTCGCACCTGAAGCTAGCAGGTATGTGAGCTGAAGCTGCAGAAGTGTCACACGGAACCCTGACTTTATCACCATAAGTTGCAAGGGTCCAATTGCTTCTCACTCGCCCTAAAGTTTTGGGGTAGTTTGCATTGTCCTTCCTGACTTTGGAACTTAACAATCTACCCCCAAAAAGTCTACTGATCATTCAATCTAATAAGCTAGTTTCTCTCAGTTTTAGACATCAAAGTAATGATATTTCTCATGAGCTTCTTCTTGATTGAGGAAATTTGCTTAGGTCACTTAGTTTGGAAGAATCGCTTAGTTTCACTTTTCCTGCTAGAATGTATCAATTACCTGAAATTCGATACTGTTTACTAGTAAAGCAGGCAGACTTTGTATCGAGTTGCAGTTACTCTGGGGCGTCACGGCTATGTATTGCACAATGTGAATCCTTATTAGAGATAGCTGCAATTCTTTCTTACTTAAGGCAAGATTGCATTGCCCTGAATCTTACCGCACAATGATGAACTTCATTAATCATGGTAGACTTCAAGGAATGACGCCTCAAAGTATGTACTGAATGACCATACTGTGGTTTTACTACTTGCAGGTTCTTCAAGCAATTTCTATTGATATTCTTGGTCCAACAAATGGCTGCTGGGCTATTTCGATTCATTGCAGGCACTTGTAGGAACATGGTTATTGCTAGTACAGGCGGTAATTTAATGCTCCTCCTTGTGTTTATGCTTGGAGGTTTCATCATTCCTCGAGGTAAGTGCTCCATAAAAGACAGAGTACTCAGTTAAAAAGAATGGTGCTTATTAGTACTTAGCAAGGAAGGTGGCGCAATAGCAGAAAACTAAGAGCTTGTTCGGATGTGGCAGGTAGTATACCTCGTTGGTGGAGATGGGGTTACTGGGCATCACCTTTAACTTATGCTTTCAATGCCCTGACTGTGAATGAGATGTTTGCTCCTCGTTGGATGAATAAACCGGTAAATCTCCTACTCTCCTCTGATGTTCTGTTAAATTAGCATTTCAGGGCCTGCTGTTAGTTCTGAGTCATTTCAGCAATTTGACTGAGACATTTTGTTCTGCTTATGTTTCATAGTTTTAAGGTTTTTACTTACTTAATTAACATATCTTAAAAGAAGCATGACCAAAGACAGCATTTGTCACCATCAAACTTTTTGTTCCTTTACAAGAAACCGACATAATATCAGTTGTCTTACAGGCTAGCAGCAGTAATACAACTTTAGGTTTGGCAGTGCTCAAGACTTATGATCTCTCCAATGAGAATTGGTACTGGATTGGTGCAGCAGCTCTCGCTGGATTTGTCATTATCTTGAATGTGCTCTTTACCCTTGCGCTGATGTACCTAAATCGTAAGCTCTTGCCCAACATGTAAAAAGTACTAAGTTTCCATTTCCCCTGACATACTCCCTCAGAAGGCATCAACTTTTTAACTCTCTTGTTTACTGGGATACATGGTACTGCAGCCTTTGGAAAACCTCAGGCTACAACATCTGCAGAAGCAGACAAAGATAAAGAGGACAAACAATCAGAATCGAAGGAAGAATCTAGAATGAGGAGACTTTCTTCGATTATGAGAGAATCTTTTAGTGGACCCTTATCTACATTCGATGGCAATGACACAGGTAAACAAAGACACAGAGGACGAATCACTCTCCTTCCCGACAAAATCTTACCGGTTTCCGTTTGAGCATTTGCTTCTGAATCTTTCAGGAGGCACGGAGCTCCAAAGGATGAGTAGCAGAAATGCAGATTCCAAACATGAAGTGGCAAGAGGTGTTGCTCCAAAGAGAGGAATGGTTCTGCCTTTCAGTGCTCTAGCAATGTCGTTTGATAGCATAAATTATTATGTAGACATGCCTCCGGTATGTAATCTCTAGCTTTCGTGCTTGTTTTGAGTCAACATGACGTAATGTATAGTGATTTGAGATGGCGGAGCTACTCAAGTACTCAATGTTGTGAGCTTTATTCAACAGGAAATTAAGGAACAAGGGGTCACGGATGACAAACTCCAGTTACTCAGGGAAGTAACAGGTGCATTTAGACCTGGAGTGTTGACTGCACTAATGGGAGTAAGCGGAGCTGGAAAGACTACCTTAATGGATGTTTTAGCAGGGCGGAAGACGGGTGGCTACATTGAAGGAGACATTAGAATTTCGGGATTTCCCAAGAAACAAGAAACCTTTGCCCGAATTTCAGGGTACTGTGAACAAAACGATATTCACTCGCCACAGGTCACCGTGAGAGAGTCTTTGATCTACTCGGCTTTCCTACGTCTACCAAAAGAAATTGGGAAAGAAGACAAAATGGTATGAATACATTCGTTATCAGCCTTTCGCCTATTTATTCAAGTTGGTATAGAAAGATTTTTAAAACAGTACCATGAAGTCGGTGACATTTGACAATTTTATCTTGAAATGTTTGTGGTGTCAGATGTTTGTTGATGAAGTGATGGAATTGGTAGAATTGGATAATCTCAAGGATGCACTAGTTGGTCTTCCAGGAATTACGGGTTTGTCGACAGAACAACGGAAAAGATTGACTATAGCAGTAGAGCTTGTCGGCAATCCATCCATAATATTCATGGATGAGCCAACATCAGGTCTTGATGCACGAGCTGCTGCCATTGTTATGAGGACGGTGAGGAACACAGTGGATACTGGTCGGACTGTGGTCTGCACGATTCACCAGCCAAGTATTGACATCTTTGAAGCCTTTGATGAGGTACCTAATTTGAAACTTTTTTTTTACTTCCTGTAAAAGCAAGCAATGACTAATAGAAGTTCCTAAATTTAACCAGACTACTTTTGCTTCAGCTGCTGTTGATGAAGAGAGGCGGGCAAGTGATATATTCGGGACCCCTGGGTCGGAATTCCCACAAGGTCGTCGAATACTTTGAGGTACTAATCTTGTACACTTATACAAAATCCTTTCAACACGTCTGGTATGATACCTATTGACAAGACAAGGCAGAAACATCTGGTCTCACCCTCCTCTTCGCTTATTTCAGTGTATTCCCGGAGTCCCGAAAATCATGGAGAAGTACAATCCCGCAACGTGGATGCTCGAGGTGAGCTCAATAGCAGCTGAAATACGGCTCCAGATGGACTTTGCTGAGCATTACAAATCATCATCCTTGTTTAAGTAAGTAAAGTGCCAAGACTTGAGATCAAACTAAATCCTTTTCATGTTGTCAACGTAAACTGTGTCACTGACCTGCTAACATTTTATGCCTTTGTGCAGGAGGAACAAGGAACTAGTGAATGAGCTGAGTACACCGCCTCCAGGGGCGAAGGATCTGTATTTCCCAACGCAATACTCGCAGTCCTCATGGGGACAGTTCAAATCTTGTCTTTGGAAACAATGGTGGACTTATTGGAGAAGTCCTGACTATAACCTTGTGAGATACATTTTCACATTAGCATGTGCCCTAATGGTTGGGACAATTTTCTGGAGGGTCGGCACCAGACGGTACGTACCTCCTTGTCCTACTGAGTGAACTTTCAGCAATATGGTTTTTCAAAAAACATCAAGGTTAATATTCACTCTTTCATCCAATTCATACTTGCTGCATTATTTCACAATTCCAGGGAAGATCAGTTTGATCTGATCATGATTATGGGAGCTATGTACTCTGCCATCATATTCATTGGCATTAATAATGCCGCAACCGTACAGCCCGTGATAGCTGTTGAGAGAACCGTGTTTTATCGAGAAAGAGCGGCTGGAATGTATTCTGCTGTACCTTATGCGCTCGCACAGGTGGAAATTAATTACCAAGCTATACCTCAATTCTTTGTCGCGATACATCTTCCAATTCATTAAACTTTAGCGATTTGCTACGCACAGGTGATATGCGAACTGCCGTACGTGCTCTTTCAGACCACATATTACACGGTGATTGTGTATGCAATGGTCTGCTTCGAGTGGACGGTGGCAAAATTCTTCTGGTTCTTCTTCATCTGCTTCTTCTCCTTTCTCTACTTCACATACTATGGCATGATGACAGTCTCCCTTACGCCCAACCAGCAAGTCGCCGGCATCTTCGCCGCCGCTTTCTATGGTCTTTTCAATCTTTTCTCCGGATTCTTCATCCCAAGACCAGTGGGTTCCTTTTAGTCCTCAATGATTCCACTCTTTTACGACCATCTGGTCATGCTATTCACTCAGGACATAACAATTTGTTCTCAATTCTTTTTCAGAGGATACCGAAATGGTGGGTGTGGTACTACTGGATCTGTCCCGTGGCATGGAGCGTGTATGGATGCATAGTGTCCCAGTATGGTGACGTCGAGCACACGATCAAAATCCCTGGCCAACCTGACCAACCCATCAAGCAATACATTCAAGAAACTTTTGGGTATGACCCAAATTTCATGGGACCTGTTGCTGTAGTCCTGGTTGCTTTCGCAGCCTTCTTTGCCACCATGTTTGCTTTTTGCATCAAAGCACTCAACTTCCAGAAGAGATGAGGCTAAGCTGATGCTCTTGAAGACGAAGGCAAGCTCTTCCTCGGATCATCCTGTACATATAAAACATCAGCACGAAACGCAGTGTGGCAAGATTGTGAGTGGGACTGATTGATTCCTAGAGAAAGACTAGGCCACGGTATCTGGTGCAGGCTATACATAATCAGTACGTAAACTGTAAAGTTAGCAAGTATAGTGTATAAAGCGCAACCAAGGCTTATTACCTTGGTGACATTTGAGGAAAGTATGCTTTATTTCAGAACAAGTAATTGAAGCAAAAATGATTAAGTGAGACAAAATACTATTTAAAGCTATGAGATTTTGTGAAATCACTGTTGTTAGATGAAGGCACACTCTTCCTCATACTTAGTCTGGTCTTTTGCCTAGTACTAAGCGTGAAAGTTTAATTGATAAGACAAATAGGGCTAAAAAAAATTCGAACTCAAATCATATGACATATTGTAGGATCATTGCTAATTATTATAAAAGTTTGAGATATTAGATTAAAGCACATATACGTCGTTATCATCATTTTCCCTTAAAATTCAGCACTAAAAGTGATTTCATTGCCTGAAAAATCTGTGAGGAAGTCCTCTTGTTTCAATCTCCAATTTTATTTTTTTTTTGAATATTATGGAGGAAAACGCCAGTCCTCGATCTTTGATTAATCTACTATCCTTTCTTTGGCCGGTGCCTCTTTTATGCTCCTAGTTGGTTGTTTATTGCGGATCATTTTCGACCAAAGTTCTTGGACACCCCTTTTCTTGTCCCTTTCTCCCTTTGAGGTTCTCTTTTCTTGGTTGGTCCTATTCTGCTCGTTGCTGGTTTGCTGTTTGTCTCCGGTGCTTTCAAGATGATGGCCCACTTGCTGCTTCGTTGATGCGGGTGTTGCCCTCTCGTGCGATGCGGCGTCCAGCTTCTCCTCAGCAATCGGTGGCTCCACCTTGGTGTTTCGCTGTCTTGCTGTTTTTTGTTTCTCCCTTGTTTCTCTGTCTCGTGTGCGGGCTGCTTTGTTTGGCTTTTCTCTCCTCTGCTGTGGCTATTATTTTAGCCTTTTTCTTTGCTGCTATTCTTTCTTTCCCTGTTATGCAGCTTTAGCCCCAGTTTGATTACCTTGTCTTCTGAGCGTAAGCTTTTTGGTTCCGGGGTCCTTAACTGTACTGTTATATAGCCTCTTGGTTCAAAAGTCAATATAATACTTACATTTTACTAAAAAAAAAAAAAAAAACCGCCAATCCTGAAATTATGCATTGTTGCCTTCAATAGCTTACCAAGGAATAGGATGTAGTCTGCAAATAAAAGCTTGCAAAAGAGTGGTGTGAACCAAAGAATGAATTTCTAGAATAATCAAACCTTGTTTCGGAACGGCAACGAAAAACAGAAGTCAACGACTTTCACTAACTTACGATTGCAAAGGTAGTAAGATCGACAGATTCGATGCAACTTTTGGAACGTGTTCTCAATCCCATTTTAGCAAAAATAAATTTTAACAAAAAAAAAAAAAAAAAAAGAACAACATGTATCAGACAAGCTTGACTAATGGGTCGAATCTGCAAGGGCCATATTTGCTGTTTGAGGGAACTTAACATAGCTGCCGTTTGCCGGTCACAAGATTTTCAAAAAAATTACTAAAAGAATCTTAAATTTATTACAATTATGTCAATTTAGTTCTAAATATTTTATTTTGCAAATTATGTGCTAAACATTTTAATTCATATCTCTGGTCAATTTTGACCGGCTAGTACTAACTTGAATACCGGCCGTCGTTGATGTAAACAATTTTTAATAATATGTTTTTGAATTTTTTATATTTATTTTTTCAATTGCTGAAAAAGGAAAAAGAAGGAGGAAGAGAAAGATAAAAGGGAAAAAAAAATCGAAAAAAAAAGTAAAATATTATTAAAAATTATCCACATCAAGATATCGGCCTTGCTTAAAATTAAATTTAATCAACGAATTTGCAGACAATTACAAAAGATATCGAATTGAAAAAGTTACAATAAATTTAAGATTTTTTTAGTAAGTCTCTCTAGGTCCTCCTAGTATCTCATGTTCATCATTTCATGGAACTCTTCCTTTTTACTTTATGGGAAAAGTCAAGATTCATGTTCAAGGACAATTATAAGAATATGATAAATTGCCACAAAACTGTTGGAAAAAGGAGTTGGGGGCAGCAACGAAATAAATGCGCACAGGTCCGGTGAGAGAGGACGGTTTTTCGTGTGGAAGTCGCAACCCGCTCGCTAATGTAGATTTACGTGATGCGTCGCTTCATGATTGGTTCGGGACCACACCGGCATGGGTGGCCGGACCACCCCATGTTCTCCCATAGCTCAAGAGTCAAGAGATACTTGTGCGCATATGGATGAGGTGATTGACGTCTATTCATCCAAAAGCGGGTCATGGCATCTTGTGGACGAGGATACCTCAATTGACTTTTGGATATCAATCATTTTCTGTAAATTGAATTTTAACATCAAAAAATGAAAAAAAACAAAAAAAAAAGGCATGAAGAAAATCTTTAAGAAACGTGTTGTTGAATCATGACTACTCATTGGAAAATTATTCCATATGATCGTTTGGATTGATTTTTACTTTACTTTTTTTTATCTCACATTTTGCAAAATTGATTTTTATTTCATCTCGAGCATTTTTAAGCGTTTCAATATCAATATAAATGAACACACGAGACTTTTTCTAAAAGGTTTTCTTGAAAATTCATTATTTTGGAATTTTAGAAGAGGAAGCCGAAAAGTACCCATCTCACCACACGAAATAATTCCGCCTTGTAAATATATAAATATCTTCAATGGACTAATTAGAAATATTTCATCTACATTTATTTCTTTATTTCGTCTATTCCCTATTATCTTTATTTCTTCTCCAAATCGCTGCATCTTAGAGGAGAATACAATAATAGACAAGACATCAAAATTCGAAAGGTTCCGTTAAAAAACGCTCTTAAGGCACTAATAAGAAAGGTAATTAATAATGAATTCGTAATTTTTAGTACGCCAATTTATTCGCGTTATGCCAAATAAGTACTTCGAAAATCGAAATATTATTTTGATTAAACGGGGGAAAATGAGAGGAAAAGGGGCGGCACGGCAGGACCAGGGAGGTCAACGAATGAAAAAGCGAAGCGCGTGGCTGCCACTAGCAAAATAAAATGGAGTGAGATGGCCCACATTTTTGGACCAAACCCTAATAATAATAATAATAATAACAATATTTCTTTTTCCATGAGATGCAGCGAGTCGACGCGGCTCTCCTTCCTCCACCACCACCACTCTCTCTCTCTCTCTCTCTCATATTTTGAATCTTTATCTTCAGCTTTAAATTTCACAGTATATAATCCACCAAACTTGGACCATTTTGCAGATAAAATTTGCAGATTCTGTATCTTGTTTTCTTGCAGGAAAAATACAGAAAATTGTCTGATTAGTCATGAATTTATTAAATGAATGTTAATTTGGTTCTAAATTTATTAATTTTATCAATTTAATTCTTTTTTTTTTTTTTACGATTTCAATATAGTCCTTTAGGCTAATTTTGCTATAAATCATTAATGGGATGGATAGCCAAATTGAAATATTTAAAACTGAATTGACGTTCATATAATAAATTTAGGACTAATTGATTGACTTTCTTTTTGAAAATATTCAGGCAATTTTTGGAGTTCTCCACAAATAACAAAGAGAGGAACTCTCCCTTTTTATGTTAAGTATGGCATTAGTTTCTAGCAACAATTTGATCTCGAATTGAAAACTAAAGAGAGAGAGAGAGAGAAATGCACTTAATCTTACCCATCGACGGGCATATATGACATCTTAAATTAGATTCATATTGCTTAGTATAGTGTTCTTGTGGTAAATTGTGCACTTCCTCTTCAACCTGCAATCTCAAAAGGTTATGTTAGATGATAAATGAAATTCATGACATCACGCTAGTAAAGTATCCGCAACATATGTTTTGTGCAACAAAGAAGGTCAAAAGAGCCACACCTAGTATAACTACATGAATTTCCATTAGTACGATTTATCAAATGCCATCCTATTAAAAATCGTGATGCTAAGCATCAGAGACCTGAATCTACCAGCCACAAATAATCAAGGGTAATTGTCCAAAAAGCCCTAGATTTTGCGATTCCACAATCCCAAAGTTTCTTCTTCTTTTTCCATACTCTTTATAACAATAACATAAATATTGTTAAAAGTTTTCTATTGTGAAAACATAACACTGAAATGCTAATGGTCACCAATAAATAAGACAAGATTGAGAATACCTTTAGGTAGTTAATTCAATTCAAAATCTTTTAATTGTACCAATTTGATTTTCAACCCTCTAATAATTTATCAATATAATATTTTTCGATAAATTTTGATTGAAAATCACTAATATAAATATCAACCACTTTACGTGCATGGCCAATATTGACATAACAATTTTTTTGCAAATTTTTAAAAAATTATGGATTTTATTATATTATTTTTCTTTTCTTTTTTTTTTTCCATTGCCAAGACCCTAGTTGGCAAAGGAAAATGAGAAAAAAAAAAAAAAAAAAGGAAAGAAAAGAAAGAAAAAAAAAAAAAGAAAAATCAGGAAATTTAAAAGTATATAAAAACCATCAATGTTGGCATCGATCAGAATTTTATGTTAGCAATTTCCCTAAATTGGTCAAAATGACTAAATTAATAAATTTTTAAAAATTTTAGGATTAAATTGATATAATTAAATTATTGTATAATAGGTTTATGATTTTTTTAACGAATTATTTTTTAACTAGCCATGATTAATGAGTCGCATCACTTAGCTTTTGACATGACTACGCCTTTGACAACATAGCTCTGGCTTTACAGTTGACGACGTGCACACCAAAGGAACACACGCAGAAAATCACCCTTGACATTTTTAGAACGACGATGTTCATATGGCACACGTCAATTTATAGTAACATCACCTAGAAAAAGTCGGATCGTCAATTTGGAATGTAATTTGATGCCATCAAGAAAGTCACAATAAAGTAATGAACAAAAGGAGAGATATAATTGGTTGACCAAGATGATGTAACACTTCCCATTTGATCATCGTTTTTCTTTTCCCCTTCTACTATAGATGTCACCTCACCTGCTCTCCACCGACCCCTAATTTCGCCAACCAGGAAACAACCAAAATCTCACCAATCCTAGGAAGAAGTCCATGATCATGGAAAAAACACGTTTTGGTCTTTCTATAAGATTATTATCATTTTAGCATCCTAGAAAGACCTAGCTAATCACTTTTAATTTTCACTTTTATATATATTCCGGCATGCATATTTTTAATGATTCTTATTCAATGCGAAACATCGAAAAGCTTTTCAAGTGTATATAAATTGACACCTGTAGATCCTTATATAACTATTTCACATCTTTCTACATCTTGAATAACACTTGAATTATCGAGGAGAGGTAAAAAAGAAATTGTTTTATTCCTTTTTTTTTTAACATGGATTGATGTTAACATGTGATCTCATGATACTACATGACCATTTTTATAAAATAAAATAAAACATGTGCCACGGCCACAACGGGATATAATTGCTCATTTGCCAAACAATCCCCTAATGTGGCCTCACGTGATATGTGGCTTCATGATTGGTTCGGGACCAACGCCGGCAGGGGCATGTTCTCCCATAGTTCAAGAGATCCTTGTGCACATATGGATGAGGTGATTGATGTCTATTCATCCAAAAGCGAGTCACCAAAAAACCAAACAAAAAGAAAAAAGACATGGAGAAAATCTTTAAGAAACGTGTCGTCGAATCTCGACTACTCATTTGAAAATTATCACGTCTAATAGTTTGGATTGATTTTTACTTTACTTTTTTTTATCTCACATTATGTAAAATTGATTTTCATTTAATGTCGAGCATTTTAAGTCATCCAACATCGATAAAAATTAACATGCATGACTTCTTCTAAAAAAAATTGGAAATTCATTATTTTGGAATTTTAGAAGAGGAAGACAAAAAGTATCGATCTGACCACACCAAATATTTCAGCTTTGAAATATTAATTAAAGTTAGGTCATTTACACATTTTTTTTTGTCTATTCTGTTTTATCTTTATTTCTTCTCAGAATCATATTTTTTAAAGGAGAACACGATAATAGACGAGACATCAACACTCAAAAGATTTAATTAGAAATCGCTCCTAACGCACTAATTGAGAAAGGTAATTAGTAATGAATTTTTAATTTTTAGTACACCCGATTTATTCGCGTGGTGTCTTATAAGTACTTCGAAAATCGAAATATTCTTTTGATTAAATAGGGGAAAATAAAGAGGAAAAGAGTCGGCAGAAACAGGGAGGTCAATGAACGTAAAAGGGAAGCGCGTGGCTGGCTGCCACTAGCAGAAGAAAATGGAGTGAGATGGCCCACGTTTTTTGGACACAAACCCTAATAATATTAATAATATTTCTTTTCCCAGCAGACGCAGCGAGTCGACGCGGCTCTCCTTCCTCCACCACTACTCTCTCTCTCTCTCTCTCTTCTTTGAATCTTTACCTTCAGCTTCAAAATTCATAGTGGATGATCCACCAAACTTGGACCACTTTGCGGATAAAATTTACAGACTCTTATCTTGTTTTCTTGTGGGAAAAATACAGGAAATTGTCTGATTAGTCATGAATTTATTATATATATATATATGTTAATTTGGTTCTAAACTTATCAATTTTATCAATTTTATCCTAATTTTTTTTTACAAAATTTCAATATAATCCTTTACGTTAATTTTGCTAGAAATCATTAATAGGAATGACAGTCGAATTGAAAAATTTAGAATTGAATTGACGTTCATATAATAAATTCAGGACTAATTAGTTGAGTTTCCTATTGAAAATGTTCGTACGATTTTTGGAATTCTCCACACATGACAGAGAGGAACTCTTCCTTTTCATGTTAAGCACGGCATTCGTTTGTAGCAACAATTTGATGACGCCATACATCCTTGAATTGAAAACTAAAGAGAGAGAGACAAATGCACCCGTTGACGAGCATATATGACATCTTAAATTAGATTTATATTGCTCGGTGTAGTGTTCTTGCGGTAAATTGTGCACTTCCTTTTCGACCTAGAATCTTCAAAAGGTTATGTTGGAAGATAAATGAAATTCATGACATCACACTAGTAAAATATCCACAACATATGTTTTGTGCAACGAAAAAGGTCAAAGAGCCGCACCAAGTATAACTGCATGAATTTCCATTAGTTGATTTATCGAATGCCATCCTATTATAAATTGTGATGCTAAGCATCAGAGACCTGAAGGTACAAGCCACAAATAATCAGGGGTACTTGTCCAAAAAGCCCTAGATTTTGTGATTAATCCCAAAGTTTCTTCTTCTTCTTCTTCTTCTCCGTACTCTTCCATAACAATAACATAGATATTGTTAAAAGTTTTCTGTCGTGAAAACATGATGCTAAAATGGTAATAGTCACCAATAAATAAGATAAAATCAGAGAAAACCCTTTACGGCAATTAATTCAATTCTAAATATTTCAATTATGCCAATTTGATTTTCAACATTTTAATAATTTGTAATATAGTCTTTTCAATAAATTTTGATCGAAAATCACTAACAAGAACATCAACCACTTTACGTGCATGGCCAATACTAATATGGACAATTTTTGCAAATTCTTTAAAAAATTATGGATTTTTATTATATTATTTTTCTTTTGTTTTCTTCTTTTTCATTGCCACAACCTTAATTGGCGAAGGAAAATGAGAAAAAAATAAAAAGAAAAAGGAAAAGGAAAGAAAAGAAAAGGAAAAAAATAAAAATCAGGAATTTAAAAAAATGCATATAAAAATCATCAATGTTGGCACCAAATGGAAATTTTTTTTTTTTTTGATGACTGGGAACACATCATACAACCGGCAATCGGCAGCTAAATGGCGACGTAAACCGGGCGACACTAGCGGGGGGGGACTCACTCTCACGGCGCCGCACTTAAGTCACGCAAATGCGACTGCGGTGACTCGAACTCCCCCCAACCGAAAGAGGGGGAATGCCCGAATCAACATGTCCATAGCGGGATGGGTGCACCAAATGGAATTTTACTTTAGCAATTTTCTAAAATTAGTCAAAACAACTACATTGATAAATTTTTAAAAATTTTAGAATTAAATTGGAATAATTAAGAGATTTAAGATTGAATTAATCATTGTATAATAAGTTTATGATTTTTAACAAATTATTTTTTAAATAACCATGATTAATTAGTCGCATCACTTAGCTAATTAACATCAATTTCCATGTACACGTCAATTCATTCTTTCCCGACTCGTGCTTTTGACACTACTATGCCTTTGACAACATAACTCTGGCTTTACAGTTGACATGCACACCAATGGAACACGCGGAAAATCACCCTTGACATTTTTAGAACGACGATGTTCAGATGGCACACGTCAATTTATAGTAACTTTACCTAGAAAAAGTCGGATCGCCAATTTGTCATGTAATTTGATGCCATCAAGAAAGTCACTATAAAGTAATGAACAAAAGGAGAGATATAATTGGTTGACCAAGATGGCGTAGCTCTTTTCCCATTTGATCATCATTTTTTTCTTTTCCCCTTCAACTATAGATGTCACCTCACCTACTCTCCACCGACCCCTAATTTCGCCAACCAGGAAACAGCCAAAATCTCACCAATCTTAGGAAGAAGTCCATGATCATGGAAAACACGTTTTGGTGTTTCTAAAAGATTATTATCATTTTAGCATCCTAGAAAGACCTAGCTAATCACTTTTAATTTTCACTTTTATATATATTCCCACATGCACATTTTTAATGATTCTTATTCAACGAGAAACATCAAAAAGCTTTTCAAGTATATATAAATTGACACATGTAAATCCGTATATATCTGTTTCACATCTTTCAAAATCTTGAATAAAGGTAAAAAATAAATTTTTTTATTCCCCCTTTTTTTTTTTATCATGGATTGATGTTAACATGTGATCTCATGATACTAGTTAACATGACCATTTTTATAAAATAAAATAAAACATGCGCCACGGCCACAACCAGATATAATTGCTCATTTGCCAAACGATCCCTTAAATGATGCTCAAGACTTTTTGGGCCATGCAATGCTGGTGATGTTATTGTCCTAACTGTCGGGTGGAATTTTAATGGCCGCTAGTGTTCGCC
The DNA here is from genome assembly GCA_014182575.1 of Eucalyptus decipiens. NCBI lineage: Eukaryota > Viridiplantae > Streptophyta > Magnoliopsida > Myrtales > Myrtaceae > Eucalyptus > Eucalyptus decipiens. The sequence continues at coordinate 35,264,522 of CM024618.1, read as the reverse complement.
ATTATTGACATGCTTTGTGGGGACTCCAAAGAGGGCGGAGTGCACAATGTGTGTTTATTGGTGGGATCTCTTGTGCTATGGACCTTGGATTACTTGTCAGCATAGTCATGGAGATATAATTGCAATAGTGGTAACAAGAAAACTTTGCATTTTCTTGATGTTGAGCTGTTCTATCTTGAAAATAAGGGCCATGCAAGAACTTTGATTTACGTAAGATTTGACATAAGATTTGATTCTCGATTTTAATTTTTAGGATCTCCGATATCTACTAGGTGTGTGCACGCAAGCATCTTCAATTTATGAAATGAGATTTTGTTATCTCACGTGTGAAAGTCCTCCAACGGCCTAATGATTGCATTATTTAAGAAAAGTAAATACCAAGTTTATTCAGAAATAGATAATGCCATATATAGTTAGACGGATTCATAAATATAATTTCCTAAATGACAGGGTAAAAACCTATTCATCACATAAATTCCGGAAAAAAAAATAAACCTCATAAATCAACCTTAATTTATATTGGGGATGATGTACTTTTGTTCCAAATCTAATTAATGCCCAACAAATAGGGAAGATTGTCCTGACCTGTGCATGATAAATAGCCAAGGAAACCTGGTGACAGAGAGGTCGACTTGAAATTCTACATAGAAGACAAGGCAATCGACGCTAAACATCCATGCATCGACAGCGCCAGAAATTCTACATCGAAAAAGAAAATAAGAATCTCCAATGCGCCACAAATTCCATATGAACCGGTCATTGTCCGATTGCAGCCTTAATCCAAGAGGTACGGTTGAGACATCATCGTCAACTTGTTGACAAAATCCGGAATAAATCTTTCGTAGAGGGAGTTCTCAACCATGCTGAATGAAAACAAAGAACAAACTCCCACCATATGTTTATGTCTATTTCCCTCCTTTTTTTTTGTAAGCAGAATGAATTAAATATGGTCCTTATATAATTCCGACACGTGAAAACAGATCCGTATGTATGCATTTTTTATTGACAACATGCAATGCGATGCGATGCATGTTTAACTGATCTAGTATATAATTCGAACTTGAAACTATTAATTTGATTTTGAGCCATGAATTAGCTTTTATTGAAATTAGATTGCCAGATTTTAATTTTTTTGGATACCATTTTTATTAATTTGGAAATGAAATATTTGTCTTGGTTTGGATCGAAAAAAAAATAACCATTCCGTGTGTGTGATTAATATAGATCGAGACTCCGCATAATGACAATAAAAAAAGCTCTTCTCACATATTATTTTCCGTCACTGTATTTTATACACTCCCAAATCGTTGGAAGGTCCGGCAAGATGGAAAAGGACCTTCTCAAGCAGAACTTTTCACTGCAAATGGACTCAATAACAAAAAAAATTAATTTCACAGATATTATGCAGCTTAGTTATAACAAAAAAAAAAAAAAACTGATTTCACATATATTGATATGGTAAGTTGGTCTTGTTATAGCAAAGCAATGCATATTGTCAGATTGCTGCTAAAACTCAACTGTCAACGTGTACAAATTGACCCTTTGTAGGCAGATGCATCGCCTGCTTGTAAAGGAAGCACTTTCTCCATATTTTGCAAACGATTAAGAGTATAATTCAAGTTCCACTCTTTGTCAAAACTAATTCGCCTAACTGCATGGCCCAATGCAAAAATAAAAATATATATGAAAAAAAAATTAAGAAAAAAAAAGGCAAATCCAACCAATAGTATAAATTATCACGACTCGATTTGACTCTTTTAAAAAAAAAAATTACATGAACTCACTTGAGTTTGATATTCAAGATTGACTTACACTTAGTAAAGCTCAAGAGAGAGGCTTGACTTGATAGTCATACGAAATTTTAATTTCAAATGTACTTTAAGTCAATGATGCATTTATATGAAAAACCAATTCAAGAGATTAGATTTTACATGGAATTTGCCATTAATTGAGTTGGTAAAACCCAGCATTATTGCAGCCGATAAATCTCCAAGCTTCCTCACACAATTTTTTACGGGTGCCCACAAAAAGTTGTGATAAATCTCCAAACTAATGTAAAAGTAAAATAAAACCTCCGACCAAAAACGAAATAAAATAACATTGTTGGACCAAAAATAATAATAATAAATAAATAAATAAAATGGAAGGGAGGAGTAGCCGGGTATAATAGCCAGTTTTCTTGCCAAACTTCGTTCCTTCTTCCCTCGCCAGTCGCCACCTGATTTGCAGAGGAGAGAGAAAGAAGAGAGAGGAGAGAGAAGGAGGCAAGGGGAGGTGCCCAAGGAGGGGGGAAGCGAGACCCTTTCTTCCATTCTTCCTCTTTCGCCCGCTTCTCTCTCTCGCGCATATATCTACGCGGGAGCGGAAGACTCTCTCCTCTTCCCGACAGCTATTCCGTCATGATCTCCTTAAACCGCTCCTCTTTCCTGGTAATTCGCTTGTCTGATTATTCTGTCCCCGCTTTCTTCGTCTCCTTTGCCTCTTTCAAGCATCAAGTTCGGATCTTCGGTGGATTTTCGCATCTGGGTCTGCCTTGATTTTGCAAACTTCGAGCTAAAGTTCGAACCTTTCTCGTCACGACGTGTTTTGCTGCTCTTGTTGTTGGTTGGCTTCTTGTTTTTTCCTTTCCTTCTCCGGTTTTGTCAGCTGCTTTAACTCGTGAATCGCGAGTTCGTTTCGGAGATTTCTTGAAACTTTTTCTTCGTTTCGAATGTTTTCATCCACATCGGTTTTCACGAAATATGAGTTCCTTCACTGCTTTGTCCCCTCTTCTGCATTGCGCGACTTCTGTGGGATTTCCGTCGATATTTGAGCGCCTAATTCATCCTCTTCGATCGCCACAACTGAAACTTTCGTGGGAAATTTGAACAATTTGTTGCTGGTTCTTTCGTCACAGATCAACTCGGGCGTTAATGGGTCGGGTGTAAATGCCCAGAGGCAGAGAAGGCTACCCCCGGCTTTCGTGAAGGTCGTTGCTTCGCGCTCGAATCAGGATCAGAAAGGGAGAGCAACCAACGAACGAAGCGGCAGCGTTTTGGTGGATAGCACTTTGACGGAAATGAAGGACCATACTTCATCTTCGCCCATCGTCGACCCAGAGTCCGCCGTCGGTGGCGGCGTCAAGGACGTGTACGGTGAAGATAGCGCCACGGAGGATCAGCTCGTGACTCCCTGGACTGTGTCTGTGGCTAGGTATCTCAGAAGTTTACATTTCTTTTCTTGCCCTGATGTGTGTGTGCGTGTGTGTGTGTGTGTGTGTTTGTCATGTGATTGGTGTTTCATGTAAAAGATTGTAGATTGATGGTTTTGTTGCTTTGGCCTTTGCATCGTAAGTTATATTTGAAGGAATAAAAAAAAAAAAATTGCGTGGATTTGAACTGCATTGTTTGTATGATTATTTTAGAAAATTCTTCTTTTATTGAAGCCTTATTCAAATGTTATCTTTCGATTTCTCTTCAATTTGCGTGGTCTGGTGGAATGATGGGAGACTTTAAGAGTGTTCTGTCATTTTTCTAGTTGTCCTGTTTCTGGATAAGGCGTTCAGTGCTGTTTTGTCCCCTTATGACTTTAGGCTCCCAGGCTTGAGCTCCATGTTTCTTTCCTCTAAAATGATTCATGAATGGATCACACTGCCATGTATCATATAAAACTTCTTTTTCATTGGCTGTCCTCTAATGGGTTGATTATGTTCTGCTTTCATTTGCCCAAAGCAGGTAGATTAGTAACTACGCTTATACATTGGCTCTTACCATATGATAAATTCAATGAGTAAACATTTTTTTTTCTTCTGACATGGTATATTAGTTCTTATAAGTTATAAATGTCTGATTTCCACACCACAAATTTAATGCGTGGATTGTCTTGTATTGGTTTCTTTTTATAATGCCATTTGAGTATGTACAATGGTCTGAGAAGTCAGTTGATTAGTGACTCCATGGCTTCAACATTCCAAGCTGGTCAATTTTTGTGAAAAAGATATTCTTACGATATTACAATATCATACTGGGATAACTCATGGTAAAATTGGTTAGGGTTGTTGAGAGGTCTAAAATTCTTTATTGCTTTATACTGTCTGAGATTTTATTCATTTATTCTTTCCTTCTTAATTACAGTAATCCTTCCAAGTCAGTTTTCTGTAGTTTGCTTTGCTGGTCTTTTGATTATAACCATAGTTCCTTACTGAAGTTGTATGGTCATTTGTGATTCATTGCTCGATATTCTTTTTTTTCCTTCGGCTTTATCCTGATATACTTTTTCCCCATCTTTTGGTTTCAGTGGATATAGTTTATTGCGAGATCCACACCATAATAAAGGACTGGCCTTTGCTGAGAAAGAAAGGGATGCACACTATCTGCGTGGCCTCCTTCCCCCAACAGTTGTTTCTCAGGACCTTCAGGTTATCAGATAAGCCTTACCTTAGAAAGCAATATTTTTTAATTTTATGGTTTTTATTTTTCTCACTATTGTTGACAAAGTTATTTATTACCTTACATTTTCCCCTTTTTTTTGTCTGTCTATTCTACTCACCAGGTGAAGAAAATGATGCACAACATTCGCCAATATCAAGTTCCCTTGCAGAAGTACATGGCCATGATGGATCTTCAGGTAATTGTCTGCTTATATTCATATTTTAACTTTAAAAATAGCTTAAAACTAATTCGGAACAAACTCAATTTCCAAAATGAATTATTGGTTTATAATTTGATGCATTAAGTCTTCTTCATACACAACTTTCCCGATATCAAATGAAAGTAGTTTCCTCATGGAGTAGTGTCGTGATGAAACAGATAGTTAATGCTTGCAAATTTACCACCTTTGCAGGAAATGAATGAAAGGCTATTTTACAAGCTTCTCATAGAAAATGTTGAGGAGCTACTGCCTGTTGTCTACACTCCAACTGTAGGTGAAGCTTGCCAAAAATATGGGAGCATCTTCAGGCGTCCTCAGGGCCTGTTTATTAGCTTGAAAGAAAAGTGAGCTTAACTGTCTGTGTCACTTTATTTTGAGGGTTCTTATGTATTCCTGGTGCATATTTTGTTGACATTCTGTGAAAGTGTTGAATGGCGGGTTGTCTTTTGCTAGGGGGAGGATTCTTGAGGTTTTGAAGAATTGGCCGGAGAGGAGTATTCAGGTTATTGTTGTGACCGATGGTGAGCGGATCTTGGGACTTGGAGATCTTGGTTGCCAGGTATGATCTATGTCTACTATCTTTGTGAGGGCAACTCTTGATAAGTTTGGTGGTGGACATGTAACTTGGTTAGGTGAACAAAGTTTCTTTCTCTCTCTGAGAACCCGCATTATTCATAGTTATTCAAATATGCTCTCAGGGAATGGGGATACCAGTGGGAAAGCTTTCGTTATACACTGCTCTTGGAGGAGTCCGTCCTTCAGCGGTAAGTTGCCACTGAATCATGAGTTGTCTGAAAAAGATTTCAATCAAAATTTTGTCCAGCTGGATATAGTTACTTGCTAATGCTAATTGTGACATTGTATCCACTCATTGTACTTCCACTGGAATAAAATAACTTTTTTCGTTCCTTTTACATGCAATCTCGTTGATTTTGATTCAATCGCCTATTAGTTGAAAGTTACCATGTACCTTCCTGCACAGTGCTTGCCTGTGACCATTGATGTGGGGACAAACAATGAGAAACTGTTGAACGACGAGTTCTACATTGGGCTCAGGCAGAGGAGGGCTACTGGACAGGTTTCTAAATTGTTTCGATTGCTTTCTTTGAGCTACTTGGAGTTTGGTTGTCATAATGCATCGCACTGTTTTACTGACTGATGCTGGCCTTTCATTTCCCTAGGAGTATGCTGAGCTTCTACATGAATTCATGTCTGCAGTCAAGCAGATCTACGGGGAAAAAGTCCTTATCCAGGTTGTGCTGTGGAAATTTTCAGTACTAGATGAGCTGTGTAGACTGTTCACTGATTCTGCTAAATGTTTTGCAGTTCGAAGACTTTGCAAACCATAATGCATTTGATCTACTTGAGAAGTATGGCACAACTCATCTTGTTTTCAATGATGATATTCAGGTAATGTGCATAACATGGTGGAATGGAGGAGTCTGTTGAAAATGCCTTAATTACATGCTTATAATTTCTTTCCTCTACAGGGAACGGCATCAGTTGTTCTTGCTGGGCTTATTGCAGCTCAAAAATTAGTTGGCGGAACGTTAGCTGATCATAAGTTCTTATTCCTGGGAGCTGGAGAGGTTGGATCCAACCTGTGCTTATCACACTTGTGTTTCTTTGATGCCCTTCTAATTGTTGAGTGAAAGGACATCCTGGAACAATTGACAAAAGAGACTAGAAGAAACGCTGTTTAGGCTGCCTTAGGGAAAGGAAAAGAAAGACCCCCCCGCGCTTTCCCTTTTGCTCACAATGTGACTGTTTTCATATGTAGACCTGCTAGTCTATTAGTCTTGCTGATTTCTATTGAGCCTCAACTATTTGGAATTTAGCATATTTGCAGCAATATTTGAACATTTACATTTTTTCTGGAAAAGGGAGGTAAAAAACATACCACACACTTTCTAATCCAGTTGTATCATGTTATCCCATGTAGTCCAACTGTCTCAGGATAATTGATTGTGCTTGCAGGCTGGTACTGGAATAGCGGAACTCATAGCCCTTGAGATGTCAAAACAGGTTTATCCTCTAGATCAAATTATTTATACATATATTCTTTCGAATCAAGATTCGAGGATTTTGGACAGAAAACAATTCTAAATTGCTGAGGTTTTTCACTGTGCTATATGCAGACAGGTGCTCCTTTGGAAGAGACTCGTAAGAACATATGGCTTGTCGACTCAAAGGTAGTGAAGCACATCATTTCACTTATCATGTGAACAAAATTGCTTTTAGTTATTCTTTAGTCCAGTCCTTTGGCTATGAGTTGACATGGTGATAAATAATTTTCAGGGACTGATTGTTAGCTCCGAAAGGAGTCTCTGCAGCATTTCAAGAAGCCCTGGGCTCATGAACATGAACCCATTAAGGAACTCGTGGATGCTGTAAAAGTGTGCATTCTCTCTCTCTCTCTCACGCGCACGTGCACGCACACGCACACGCACATGCAAAAAATAATTGCTATGTGTGGTTGGAAATGGTCCTTTCCTTTATCTATGGAATTTTTACTCACCTCACTTCTTCGACCTCGTCAGTCAATCAAGCCAACTGTGCTGATTGGAACATCTGGAGTGGGAAGAACGTTCACCAAAGAAGTGGTTGAGGCCATGGCTGCTATAAATCAGGTAATTTCTAGTCTGTGTATATTCATTTGTATTTGAAGGATCTTCTCTGTAAACTTGAGTGGCTGGAATTAAATCATTTGGGTGACTGCAGAAACCAATAATTCTTTCTCTTTCAAACCCGACTTCACAATCGGAATGTACGGCAGAAGAAGCATACGCATGGAGTCAGGTAACTTAAAAAAACGCAACTTTTATATTGAAGCCTACAAATCTATTTTAATCTCTATTTTTCTCTTCTAGGTTCATAATGTGATTCTTTAGCAACTAACAAGTATATGTTTGTTTGTGTTACAATGGATCGAATATGACCCTTCATGTTACCCCCTGATTACTACCTGCAGGGCCGTGCCATCTTTGCAAGTGGAAGCCCATTTCCTCCTGTTGAGTATGGAGGGAAGGTTTATGTCCCTGGCCAGGTTTGATTCATATAAATTCACCGTCACGTACAGATGCATGAGGTCATCGAAAGGCTGACTCATTTTTGCTATTTCTCTTCTTTAGGCAAATAATGCCTATATCTTTCCTGGACTTGGGCTGGGCTTGATAATGTCTGGCGCAATTCGGGTTCACGATGATATGCTTTTGGCTGCATGTGAGTTCTCTTATCTCGGTGTTCTGGACTTGCAATTTCAAATAGAGTCTTTTCGAAATCTCAATTTTTGTAGCTCTTTTCTTTTCTGAGTATTTTTTTTAATATTTTTGTAATACTTGGGAACAGCTGAGGCCCTGGCTGCAGAGGTGACTCAGGAAAATTATGACAAGGGACTCATCTACCCGCCTTTCGCTAATATCAGAAATATTTCTGCGCATATTGCGGCCAATGTGGCTGCCAAAGCTTACGAACTGGGTGAGTGCTCTTTACACACATTGACAACTACCTAGGATTTTTTTCATAATGCATTAATACGTCGTCGTGAACTAACTGGAGGAAAATTCTTTTTCAGGTTTGGCGACTCGCCTTCCTCAACCGGAAGATCTGGTGAAGTATGCAGAGAGCTGCATGTACAGCCCTGCCTACCGAAATTATCGGTGAACCCGTGAGAGATGCCAAAGTTTTGCCGCTTCGAGTTTGCTGTCGGAGCATACTATTTATTGGTCTGTCTGTTTTGCCTCATTTGCTTATTTATATACACCCTGTCACTGCCTAGGAGAGACGCTCTACGAAAGGAAAGAGGAAGAATATAGGTCATACAATAGCGAAAGATGATAAGAGGGGATCATGATAACTATATATCTGACTACTAAAGGGGGAAAAGTTCAGGACTTGTGATTTATTATGTTCCAAGTTTGGCAGACATGACCACGAACCAAATCTCGAATATTGCTGTAGCTCGGGCTGGATCGGTTCAAGGAAGACAGTTCTGACAACATACACGCCTGAAATGTTATTTCAGTCTGTTCTTGCTGGGAATGTTTTGTATGACAGCATCCCTTGTTCCACTTACCTCGCGCCGCCCCAGTACCAAACGTGTAAACCAGAGACGATGTTTTAGCGGATGTCACTGTCTTTGTCGCGCCGTTGGATGCGCAAGACGGTGGCATCAATCGATCGGGATGCGACGAACTAATCCTGGCCCGCTAAATTAAAAGCCTTCTCCGATCGGCAATCGGGTATTGCCTTGTATTTTTCTCGTGCCAAATTACTAATGGTCGTGCACTACACGAGTGAAAAGATAGTAAAATCCAAAACCTAGCCAAGCTAAGCCAAGAAAAAGACGTTCCCTCTCCCTTTCACGGGCACTTTCGAGGCGTTGGAGCTGGCCATTGTTGACTACGCTGAAGCACCGGCCCGATGCCGTGTGGATCACGAGGAAAGGACAAAAAGAATCGATCTGGTTGGACATCGGGGAAGGGGTTTGTCCGAACCGATTCCTGCTCGCGGGAGGTGTGAACGCCATGCAACTTGTGTTTGCATGCGAGTAGTACGATGATGTCCCACCGATATTGATCGTGTCACATCTTCATCATCTTCTTCTTCTTTTTAAAATTCAGTAATCTGCAAAGAAGAAGAGGAGAAGTCGTTTTCAGAGATTCCAGCAGGATAGCGTTGGATCGAAGATAATGTACGTTTATATTATCTTCTTTCTCTTCTTTACGGGTAAAGAGATAAGTTAAAGTGGGCAGCTTTTCGGCGTGTCTTGGATTGGAGGGAACGTGATATCCGGGAGCCAACTTTGACTTCGCTTCCTAAAGTCCCTAATCTCTCGTGACTCGTTCTCCATATGCGCAATTGGATGAATTTTTAGATGTAATTGGTACTGGACATATTAAATGATTAGATAATGTTCGACTAGACGTTTAAATTAAAAAAAAAAAAAAAAAGGGGAGAATGCATTGGATATCGATAAACCTAGCCAACATCATGCATCGGTCCATTCGCGCCTTCCCATGCAACGAGAGAAACTTGGTACTTGGGACCATTTTTGCATAAGAGCTCTACATGTCTATTCCCATCCGGTTTTAATAATGGGGGTTGTCCTTTCCACATGTCAGCAACACCGACTCATGATTATATTTTCTAATTTTAGATGACGTACTCTTCGGAGCTAGGAAAATTAGGAGTGCCGTGCCCCGATTATTTCAATCATATGTCTGTCACTTTCTTTTTTTTATAAGTTTCGACTATGTCTTTAGATGATCAAAAAAGTCCCTATTAGATCGGATTGAAGAGGGCTTGCATAGATAAGAAGCGAAAAGGACATTTTGGCAAAGATTTGGATAAAAATTTGGAGGAGCAGATAAATATTATTCTTCCTTGTGGATGAGAAAGATGGCCCACTGGGACACGTGTACGGTGGCCGGGCGGCCCGGCGAGATCTTCCTCAAACCCCACGAAAAGAGGGGGAGGTGGGGCCCCTGTCTCTCCACGTGGCAAGATGTTTGTGGAGGAAGTACATGCCTCCTTGGTCATGATTGCGGGTGACCTCCAATAGATTAGAAGCACCTGTTTGTTTTTTTCTGTGGCTATCGATTTGATTTTGATGGAAGACGTGACTGAAAATTCCACGTCACCAAGCGAAATTTATTCTCGTACGATCCAATTTGGTTCGATATGTATGGGGAAAACGTAAGAATTTTTTTCTTTCCAAGTTTTGTTTTCTTTGATGTCAAATGCACAATTATTCATAACCAATCAAAGAGTAGAAGGTCTGAGGGGGAATAAGAATTTTAGGCTGCTTGGTAAGCGACATCATACCTATGTTGAAATAAAAGTCGTACTCGTCTTGCTTTAAATTGAATTGTACTATCTGATTGATCGATGACTTATAACCTTTAATTTTATCGATAACTTTTCTTAAAAGAGAACATTTTGATGAGACAGTAATTAGTTAAATATAATGCTTAGTAGAATCGACAAATTGGACGATAAGACTCAAGACATTCAATGCATATGATCACAATTCATATAAATCCGATACTTTTATTCGATTAGATGTTTGGAAGTAAAATATAGTGAGTCCTTTAACTATTTTCGTATGATAAAATGAGTTACAATTATAATTCATAATAAAACTTGCAAAATCGGAGTACTTGAAATAATTGAAGGGAAAATTCTCACGAGGACAATCTCTTTAAAATTTCAAAAATAAAAGAATTTTACAATTTTATTTTTTTAAATGAAAGAACACTCACTTTCCTCACCTCATTTAATACGCCGAACGAGATCTGCGCGCCCGAAAACGTTTTTCTGCCTCGCCCTATATTTTCAGCACATCGCCGGACAAATGAAAAAAGCTAAATTATATTTTCTCGGGAAACGCCTTTCACGTGCGTTTTCCTTTACGACTAAAAAAAGAAAACACGCCCCGTAAAAAAATGATCTTTTATTTTTTTTTATTTTTTTCAAACTAATGATTTTCCTTTTTCTCCTTTTTTTTTTTCCCCGTCCGTTGGAAACGATACATCGTAAAAATTCTAAATATCGCAGGGGCGTCCACACGGGAAACACCAAAACTACCCCTGGAAAAGACGCCCACGAGGGTGAGGCCGAAGCCCAAAATGGTCATTTCGCGACCCCCGCCCCTTTTAACGAACCCCGGCAAAATGCCATCCGCCCCGCGTTTTTCCCATTCATTCTTTCACTCGCGCGGACACGAAGCGACGATCGGGTTCCGGGTTCCGGGTCTCGGGTCGGGTCGGGCTCCGCCATGACGCGGCGGTGCTCCCACTGCAGCCACAACGGCCACAACTCCCGGACCTGCCCCGCCCGCGGCGGCGGGGGCGGCGGGGGAGGCGGCGTGAGGCTCTTCGGGGTGAGGCTGACGGACGGCTCGATCATCAAGAAGAGCGCCAGCACCAGCAGCCTCTCGTCGCACCACCTCCTCCCCCCCTCCTCCTCGCCGTCGCCTTCGCCTTCGCCGTCGCCGTCGCCGTCGCCCTCGCAGGCCGCGGGGTCGCCGCCGTCGGGCGACCACCACTACGACCACCACCAGCAGCGCGACCCGGACGCGTACTTGTCCGACGATCCCGCGCAGGGGGCCTGCGCGTCCGATCGCCGCGGGGAGAGGAAGAAAGGTACGCACGTCCTTCCTGCCCTGATGTATGGTGCGGCTCGCGTTCGTCCGGTTCGACGGTGGACGTCGCGCCTTCCGTGCGTGATTCGTCGGCATCGAAATGCTGAGATGCAGCAGATGCAAAAAAATGTTCTTTTCAAACTAGCGCTGAAAAAGATGTGATTTTTACCTACCGGAATAGTGCATGGATGCGAATTGATTGGTGGTGATTCATGCTGTTTCTTTGGCTTTTGTGTGGCTATGGTAAACAATGGTGATGAGATTAAAGATCACATTTTGACGCATCACGACCACAAAAATGAGAAGGAAAAGAGGAAAGCGCTTGATGTTGCGGAGGAAATATCGTGTTCCCTATCTTCTGACCGATGCGATGGCTTTGTCATTGCCACCTATCGTTTGCGTTATAGCGTACTAGTTCTGTGTTTTCGATTACGCGAAAGAGCTTTTTCCAGTTTGTTTTCTTGCACCGACAGCTCTGCTTTTCCGGCCCTTTTGTTCTTTCTTGTTTGTGATGTTGTTTACGTCTATAATAATCCTTTTCTAGTGTTTTCATGGATGTAAAGGAATCGTGCCCGTTTTTACATTAGATTTTATGACGGCAACTCGATCTCATTCTGAGTCAGGCAGCAATTTAGATTGCTGAAACAGTGGCCTGGGGGGGGAAGTCAATCGTAGATATTCCATTTTGACTGCGTTTTTGTCAAGCAAGAATGTTGTTTACAGACAAGAATGTTGTTGACAAACCGCGTTTGTATTTGCAGTAACAGCTGCAAACCATTTCCTGTCTTTTTATTATCAATTAAGAAAGCGTTCTTTGAGATCCCATCCACGTTGAATCTGCAAGGCTAATTGTTGGTAACTTGATATTGCTACATGCTATGACCTGCTTGATTGTGAATGAACTTGGTCTTTGGTCAAAAGTTTTTTGAATAGGGGCACAGGTGAAGTATTGCGCAACATCTGACCCATGTTGGATTTGGTTTTCTAGGTGTCCCTTGGACAGAGGAGGAACACCGGCTTTTTTTGATTGGTCTGCAGAAACTAGGCAAAGGAGACTGGCGTGGGATAGCACGCAATTATGTTACGTCGAGAACTCCTACTCAAGTGGCTAGCCATGCCCAGAAGTACTTCATTCGGCAGACTACTGCTGGCCGTAGAAAGAGACGCTCCAGCCTCTTTGACATGGCTCCAGAGATGGTATGATTTTCCTTCTACAACATGCCCGCTTTTTCCATGTATTCCACGAAACCTTAAGGCGCTTCCGATGTTCAGCTTTAACTCAGTGAAGCACATTATCTGTTGAACCCTTGCAACAATAACGGACGAACTGCCAAGAAGTGCTTTTATGAAGATACCTCAATAGCAAAAGTGAATTGTCTGTTTACATGTGTCCTTAAAAATTCAATCATAAGAAATTATGAAGTTTGGAAGAATGGAATACACTTATCTTTAGATTTCTAGTCGCCAGGGAGAAACTTAACTAGTAGCTTGATCTACGTTTACCATTCAAGGTTGACTTGTCTTGTATTTTTCTGCCTATTCAAGTTTTGTCATTTTACAATACTTCATGCTGCACTATTCTGATTAATCGATTTTGTGATTTTAGGCCACCGATCGTCCACTAATTCCACAGGAAACAACCTTGCCTCCTCCTTTTGCAAGAGATTCTTATCAACCAGATTCAATGCCCTCGCTGGATCTCTCACTGGCCTCAGAATCTAAGCCAATGGAAACCTCTTCTCATGAAACAGTCAAAGATGTTACCAAAACTGCAATGGTATCTGATGTGTTTCCGTCTACTGTTCCTGGACATTTCCCAACTTATTATGAACAAGTACCTCTTTCAATCTGGCCATCCAATATAACCTCTGTGGAAAATAAGACTGCGGAGATATCTCATCATCAGGTCCTGAAGCCAATTCCCTTGCTTCATAAGGAACCCGTCAATGTAGATGAACTATTTGGTATGTCTCAGTTGAGTCTCTTAGAGACTGAGAATGGCTTTAAGGATCGTCCAGTTCTCTCTTTGAAATTGCTTGGTGAGCCCTTGCGCCAATCAGCTTTTCATGCTAATGCTCCAGTTGCTTCACCAGATATGAGCAATAGCAAGAACAGTCCAATCAAAGCGGTTTAATTTTCAGAAAGGGTATGGTACATAGGCGTCTTATCTTTTCCCTTCTTGAAACATCTTGTTTTCCTCAATATTATGCTTTTATGGTAGGCCCAGTTAGATAGGCATAGATAGATAGTAAATCATATTTATTTTATTCATCTGTAATCATGTATGCTATTATTTTGACTGATTTACATCCAGACTCTTATTTGGATCCAATATATGTGTGCTTGTTAATTCTATGCTCCTCCTCTATTTTCCCCTTTCATTTTTGGGGGCAAATTTAGCCCCTAATACGCATTAAAGTCAACTGGAAGTTCATTCATTGAAATCAATCGAGTCTTCCCACCACGATGATCGACCTGATATAGACCATTTCAAGATCACTTATATCACAAGTTTTGGGCAGGATTTGGACTCTAAGCTGTTCTCTTCTTTTCCCAGAAATGAGTCAGGAAGGTTATGATCAGGAGATATTAAGCTAATCTGCCCTTTTTCTATAAATTATTATTTGCTTACAGCTCCATAGCATTCACTTGCAGCTCTTTAATAGCTATAGAATGGAGAGTACATATCATCTTGTGAGCTAGATTTGAGGGCTAACAGAACTTGAGCATCCAAGGAGCCTGTGCATTGAAGGCCAGGAAAGAAACAAATTGACAGCCTCGCAGTCTTAAGGATTGTATTGTAGTAATTGAAACGAATCAGGTCACCTTGAGAAGTGAGAACATGACTGTGTTTCTGGAGAATTCCTAACTCGTTCCCCATACAGTTGAGAAAAGCAAAAACTAGTATTGGGGAAATCATGAGAAATTATGTTATCAAGACAGAACATTCATGGGAACAGACCTACGGGGCACGCCATGGGATTCATCTACATCTTTCCAACTAGAGCTTTTGCGCAGTTTTGCTTTTGCCAATGAGTTATACATAAAAATTCAAGAACCGCCGCAGTTCCGATCTGCCCGTCAGTTGCAGTGCCTACAACTATTTGCAACAGGAATAATACTTCTCTTCAGGGGCATCCAAAAGAAAATGCCATCATGATTGATCAAACTGTCAATAATTGTACATGAAACCGTAAACAGGTAACGCATCCCATTTGTTGACCAAGAACCCTGCAAGATACAGTAGGAGCAAAATCTGAGACAGCCAATACATGGCTGTTCTCGTCATCTCGTGTTTTCTCACCCTGAATTTCTTGCTGTGGAGGCATAAAATCCCCCAGTCAAGGCCATCGAAGCAAAAAAATACAGGCACCCAATTTACAAGTCAAAAGTTTCCAGGGATACTTTATGTCAGCTGAAGGCCTCCGCTGCTGGACTTCCTCCATCAAGGGAAACCTCATCTAATCTATCAAGAAATCCTTTCCCTTCTGTCTCTAATGGTGTAGAGCAGTTGATCTGGAAACCATAAGCAGATGCCGCTTCAAACTTCGTCCACAGTTCTCTCTTAAGTGTAGTTTCGCCGGGTCTTTTGCCCATCAGAATACTCTCCGGTTCCTTCCAAACTGGAGTATTTTCAACAAGTGCCATGGTGCTGCCAACAGGTTCTGCCAAAAAAAAAAGAAAAGAAAAATCATTCCATACATTTTCATAGGCAAATGGCGTGTGTTACTAAGATCCTTTTTTTTGGAAAGTTTTTGAGACATATAACCTTGCTTTCTGGATTTCTCAATTGCTAGATGGCTTTCTAGAACAGAATTTCCTTGTGATAAAAGAGAGTCGGCTTGCTGGGCCAGAAGAGGCACAGTTTCAGTGAACTGGCCATTAGTGGTTGCGATTGTCAGCTGTTTCTCATCTGGGGGCTCCATCAAAATACAAGACTTTGGGGGAGACATAAACCAATCTGGTGAAGACACCTGTTTCTCCTTTCTAATTCCCAGTTTAATATCCTGTCGTATCCCCAGAAGCTCTGGATATCTTGTTGCCAGACCTTCTGGAGCTCCCTCTCCAGATGATTCCGACAATTCTGACGCGCTGTAATTATTGACTCCCACAGGAAACGGAGTTGACTTACGAAGATTAAGATTTCCCCAGTGAGAAGATTCAGAGATGGGTTCAAGCAATGAACAGGACTTCGGTGGTGACAGCTTGAAGCAAGGCGTCATCATGAGCATGGAGCAGTCCTTCTTTGATAGCACCATTGGAGAAACAAAACCCAGCTCTTCAGTGTTGTCCTTCCTCCTCACAAGAGTATCAATGGGTTTATTTAGCGTTGGATGTATAGCCACACCTTTTAGTGAGTCATCTTTAATTTCTTGAGGTACGTTAAGTGAAGGGGGTGGAGCAGTGGCCGAAGTTATCTTGTCCAGTAGAGATCTAGATGATTCCTGGCATTTGGATGACAATGCTCTTGATATTGGCAAAGGTGTGAGCATGAACACTTGCCTACCTCTTTCGACAGTACAATTAGTACGCCAGGATACAAAGGGAGAAGGAGAAACCAGCGAATCCATTTTGGCTTGCTCTGGACTTTGAACCACAATGCTTTCGTCGTCTTGGACAGGAGAAGCTAAGACTGCTGGAGACGGTTCTACCACATTTGTAGGTTCAATGGGAGGACTGGAGAAAGCCTTCTGCAATCTGGAAGGCCATGGCTGCAGGCAAATATTTTCAGCAGCCTGATTAGGGAATACAATATATTAACAGAATTCTACCATAAGAAATTGTGATAGTCAGACCTTCAATGAAGACAGCATTTCGGACAGGAAGAGTGCCAAAGACTCAACTTCCTTTTTTCCCTGCTTGCTCATATCTTCAAGTTTAAATGCTTGGGCTACTAGTTCATCGATCTGGGAAAAAACATGGAACGCAATCACTAATTACCAAAAGGAAGAGAGTCTAATAATGGAGATGGCAATATATATTTTTATATGCAAAACTCATTGCTCGCTTAACTATAGCCCGACTGTCAATAGAGCAACCCGATGAGAACATCCCAATGAACCTCTCCATGAAGAAAAGCAGGAAAAAAAAAAAAATCGTTGATAAGTACGTTTTTCAGGTGAAGCAGGGAAATGGTTCATAAACATTCCGGTCAAACATCATACAATGCTCCACTGCAGATTTCAAGCAAATTCATCAAACTGCAGATTCCACCCTCATCCTCCCCAACAAATTCAGTGCCCTGCAAATCCGGACCTTGCACTGTCATCCTCCACATACACTCCGAAAACATGAATCGCACTGTCGGGCGTCGAAACCTTGAAGACTAATCACAAATGAGGAGCCCGCAAAAGGTAGCCTATTTTCATCATCGCATACCACTTGATTTCTGGTCCACTTTCTTCCAGTCATATCACCACACAGCAAGACCCAACAGCAATCGACACCAGCGCCAATTACAGCAAAAAAACTGAATTCGACCAAGGAACCGCTCCTAAACCACTACCCAACTAGAATCCACGACCGAAGCCAAATGGGTCACAGCCAAACCTAACGTTTCCCCCGCACAACGGGAAAGGCCAAGAAAAAAAAAAAGAAATCATCTTTATCATCAAAAGTACCTGGCGCACGACGCCGGAGAGATCGGACTGGACAAGCAGCAAGCGGTCGAGCGAGTCCCCACCGCCGCCTCCTTCTTCTCGCAATCCACCCTCGATCTTGCAGTCGTCGATTCTCGCGGGCGGGGCGGACGGAGGGACCGATTTCTTGCTCATACCCGCGGACGTTTTGAAACCGCACTTCTCCCCGGCTGCCTTCTCGCCGCCGCCGCCGCCGCCGCCGCCGGCGGTCGTGCAGCCATTGCCGCAGTTGTTGGGCAGTTCCTTCAGCGCCTTCCTCCCCGACCGCGCTCGGCTCCTCTGCATCTCTCTCTCTCTCTCTCTCTCTGAGATCGACCGAAAAAGTTCGTGCCTTTTTTCGAATTCTCGAGCAGGCGGGCAAACATCACGTCGAATCCTCGCTAGAAAATTCCTCTGGATCGGGCCGGACATCGTGGGCCGGGCCCTGCTCGAGCCCATCACGATCTCCAGGGCCCAGATGAGCGATCGCCCCCGGGGGGGAAATTTCTGAACCTGGTCGCAGATCCCGTCCAGGTGGGGGAGGGGGAGAAAAAGGCCAGCGCAGACCTCCTTCGTCATCCTCGTTCGAGCACCATCGCGAAACCAGTAAGGAAAGCCCCGAGCTTTGGCCATGGCGGAGTCGAACGTTTTCGCGGAGGCTCGCCTGCCCCACCAGCGATCGTACGGCGGCGTCCTTTTCCCGTCGGTCCTGGCTCCGAGCGCTGGGATCACTTCGCCGCCTTCGCTGTCCATGCTGACCCAGGCGATCAAGACCCAGAAGCTGTACCTGGAGTCGCTGGTCCGGGAGGCCGGGACGCTGCTGCTCCGGGGGTTCCCGGTGGGCTCCGCCGCCGACTTCAACGCCGTCGTCGAGGCGTTCGGGTACGAGGAGCTGCCCTACGTCGGGGGCGCCGCCCCGCGGACCAACGTCGTCGGCCGGGTCTTCACGGCCAACGAGTCGCCGCCCGATCAGAAGATCCCCTTCCACCACGAGATGGCTCAGGCAAGGCTCTCTCTCTCTCTCTCTCTCTTCCCCCGACCCATTTCTTGCTCCTTACTACTTTTTTATCACTGGGTCTGAGACTTTTTGCGGGTTCTTGGATTGACATATTGGATCGTGGCGAGGTCTTCTCGCTTCCAGTTTCAGCGTGATTCGAGTTTAGATTTCATCGAGTGCTCTGTTCAACCATTGGCATTTTCTGGGAAAGTGGAAACATTGAATAAAAATCGGTTTTTTTCCTGAAAAAATTTCAGCTTTGTTCTTTCTTGTTCCAATTACGATGATGTTATATTCTTGCAATCTGTGTAGCATGTGAAGTTTAGTAGTATCAGTTCCTCGACAGCACGTTGGTCCTTGTTTAATGAGCCGTATCCGATCGTCGACAGGTTCCTGAATTCCCATCCAAGCTGTTCTTCTTCTGCGAAGTCGAGCCGGCGAGCGGCGGGGAGACGCCCCTCGTGCTCAGCCATGTCGTCTACGAACGGATGAGAGAGAAGTACCCGGATTTCGTGCAGCGGCTCGAAGAGCACGGGTTGATCTACACGCGGGTGCTAGGGGAAGAGGACGATCCATCCTCCCCGATCGGCCGCGGCTGGAAATCGACGTTCTTGACCGATGACAAGAGCTTGGCCGAGAAGAGGTTTGTGCAGACTTAGAACTTTCATGGTTGTGCAGACTCGATTAAACTCGGCAAACAACTAATTAAGCCGCCTTTGTGATTGAATTATGAGTTCGTCGCATATCGTTTGTTTTCTCAAATTTTGTGGAGAGTGATCTGGAGCGTTGTTGTAACACTTTCAGTAACCTGCTTAATCTGGACATGTTTATCAGCAATGGTTTAAGGAGACATTCTCATTTTAACCTCTCATAACATTTTGCCAGGGCTGCCCGGTTGGGTATGAAGCTGGAGTGGACAGAAGACGGTGTCAAGTCGATCATGGGTCCGATCCCGGCAATCAAACTCGACGAGTCGCGGAACCGCAAGATCTGGTTCAACAGCATGGTGGCGGCATACACTGGCTGGGAAGACGCAAGGAACGACCCCGTGAAGGCAGTGACGTTCGGTGACGGCAGTCCCTTGCCCGGCGACGTGATTCACGACTGTCTCAACATCCTCGAAGAAGAGTGCGTCACGATTCCCTGGAAGAAAGGCGACATCTTGCTGGTGGACAACTGGGCTGTCCTTCATTCTCGGAGGTCGTTTGACCCGCCACGCCGGGTGTTAGCTTCACTTTGCAAGTAAATCACAGGCACTCTGGCCATCACACTGGGATGGAGAGGTGATGAGAATGACCTAGATAGTACATCAACTGAATAATTCTAGTGTGTATGATCATCACTGGAATAGATTGTGGATCTACTCTGAATAATTAGCATATTCCTTCAATCCTCAAAACCGCACGTCATTGTCAACTTTTACCAAATGAATCCCCAAGCGCTGTTTCTGTCTGAAAGTAATCCGAGGACACTGAGAATCCGCATAAAGTAGAGACGGCGATATGGGTCGAGAACCAGATTTGAACTCACTTGATAGTGAATATTCACATCAACAAAACAGAACAGATCTATTGAAAAATAAGCAGCGCACTTCGTCCTCACTTCATCCTCACTTCACAGTTACAATTTACACTGGAACTAGAACTAATTTTCCTGCCAAAAAAGACTTGTACTTCCGAATGGCAATGCACCTAGATTGAGAACAAAAAAGTAGAGACCTGCAAGAACGAAAAATAGGACGTATAGAAACAACCGTCCGGATCCGCATTTTGTATACACGCACGGCTACAAGTCACAGGAAGGTGGCCTTAAGCCAATAGAGACTTTTTGAAAGCCTCGCTATCTTCCTTGGACGAGGCCACTGAACACTTGGCTGTTACCAGCGAGAGTAGCTTCCCACTCCACCGACGACAAAAGGATTTGAGAAAGGGTGATCACGACTTGCTTCATGTCTGGCCTTAGGATGGGATCGTCTTCCACACATTGCCTCGCCAACATGGCCATCTAACAAGAAGAGCCCACCAAAAGTTTCTATGAGAAAACCATCCCAAGCACATACTCTGTTGCTTGAAGTTCATGAGCCTAGTTAGGCACAAAAAGAATTCGGAATTCTTTTCTAGACCATGTATAGTGATCTTGTGATGTCATGGTGATGCTTCATGGCTTTACACTATTTGTGACGCTAGTAATGCCTGATAAAGAACTTGAATAGGATCGCAAAAAGCCACTGCATATTACCTTGTATACACAGTCATGGGGATACAAATCCATCAGATTGGGATCGATGCAGTCTTTCAGACTTGACATGTTCATGGAGTCCGGTGTGTTCCTAAGAGCTGCCAACATCTGCAGTTGTGTTAGCATTATGATTAGTACAATTCAAGGTCATCTTTCTTTCGTTCTGCAGAACAATATCAAGACATTTCTGCATATTTTCCTACATCGAGTCGTGCCCAATGGGCAAGCCAACAGAATGATGACTTGAGACCAATTTCAGGAAGAAGATTAAAATCTCTATTCAATTGTATAATATAATCTAAAGATTGGACGGACTGTATATTACGACTGAATATGTGCTGGAGAACTTTCCATGAGAACTTACAATGGACACCAGTGAACGTCTTTCTGTACTTTTTGTCCCTGTGCCTTCAGTACGTATTGTGGCCTCCTTTCCAGATATGATCTCGAAAAGGACAACACCAAATGCGTATACGTCACTCTTGGTAGTGGCAAGGCCATTACTCAAATACCTAAAACCACCAACAACATTAATACACAGCTAACTAAGGAGGGACAGAGTCGCCACATAAAAGTTTGAAATCTTACTCTGGAGCCAAGTAACCAAATGTGCCAACAACTTTTGTGACGCTGGCCTCTCCTTCACCTGTTTTTCCAACAAGCTTTGCCAAACCGAAATCTGATATCTAACGGAAGCAAGAGGAAAGCACTTAAGTCAGCAAAGATGCATCAAATGGCCACTGGATCTCAGTAAGAGAGTCAAAAAAACAAAAATACCTTTGCCCTAAAGGAACCATCAAGTAAAATGTTGCTGGTCTTGATATCTCGATGAACATAATGATTCTTGGCATGCTCATGAATGTATTCTAGACCTCTAGCAGCATCAAGCACAATCTGCAGCCTCATAATCCATGAAAGAGATGTTTGACCTAGCGACAGTATTTGCAAATCATCAAAAACTCAAACAGACAGGTCTAAGCTGAAATGTGTAAGAACATATTTAGCGCATCAGAATGAACAAGAACCAAATCTTCTACTTCCTTCTCCAAGTACAGTTGATAGACGACAAGAATATATCATCAAGCAGAAAGTACCCAATGAGGCACATGCACGGGCATAAGGCATTAAGCACAATGTTACCTTTGCTTTGTGGATCATGTAAGTGATTCTTCAGTGAACCCTTCTGCGAATACTCATAAATAAGGAATAACTCATCATTGGTGGCTGCATAACCAATCAACTCCACCTGCAGAAACCAAAACGGGACCATCTTCAAACTGATGAACAAGATTCAGACAGGAAATAATGTTTCCTTATTTAGATGAAGAAAGGACCTTACCAAATTTGCATGATGGACTTTGCATAAAACCTTCATCTCCGCTAGAAATTCTCTTGTTTTTGTAGCAGTCATTCTTTTGATTGCAACTTCCTAAAAGAATTTAACAGACAAGAAAGCTCTCAGGTAAAGAACATTACCCCATGAGTGAAAACATTTGTTATTAAGAATAGGTGGTTGTGTACCTGGTCATGCAAGACTCCGTGATATACAGAACCATATGTACCATGGCCAAGAAGGCTAGCGTCGGAGAATCCATCAGCTGATAACGTGACCTCTTCATAACTGAAAACTACAGGCTTCTCAACATCAAATACATCAGTTCCCCAGAACTGCAAAATACAGAGAAGCACCTTAGCATATGAATGGAAAAAATTACCACAAAGACTTGAAGAAGGTATGGGCGAAATAATTGATTGAGCAAACTTAGTGCAATAGAGAAAAAGAAGGTTGAAACAATTTAAATAAAAGAAAAGTCTCCAATCCACATCATTCGATTGGGCAATTGAAGCTGAGAGAATAGCAAATAACTTGTGACACCATTTCAATTAAACTGGGAAAGATGGTGAAGACAACTTTCAGCATAATCATATTTTGCAAATTTATGCACTAAAGTTCAAAAGAAATCTAGAAAAAGTGCAAGCACTTTCATGGTGTTCAACTCTAGGGGTAGTGTATGGCGTAAGTTGCAGAGATGACTGAAAGTACTGTACCTCTTGGAAGATCTATCTGGTGAGTACTGGGTTCCCCATTGGTTTGCCTCCAATCTCCTGGTTTGCAGCAGATATATCTTCCTGAACCACAAAGGAAACTTGGATTCCGAAGGATATGAAACTTATGTTGACTTTTTTCATCATGATCTTTTCCACGGTTTCCTTGGGCTTCAGTGAAGCAGCTTGATGACCTCAATGAAATGAAAACAACAACGCATATTACAATAACAACAAGACCAATCCCCAAGCTCCCTATTATCCAGCCATATGATACATGAGCCTTGTGATGCTCTTTGCCATCTGCAAACAAATAGGAGGTAATTACATGAAATTCTTGTTTCTAGGAAGCCTGGAGTCAATGTTTGACTTCAGAAAGAAGTTAAGAGTGATATGCATGAAAAGGGAATGCCACATGGATGAAAAGATCTGTAAGAGGATGCTCCCCATAAGATCAAATAGAGTGAGCAATTCACGGTTACTTCCACAGCAGATTTCTGATCCTCAATTGCAAAATGGAAAAAGAATAAAGTTGGCATTCATATAAAGCATATCTATTCGTGAAGTGGATGTTGAAATATTGTCCCACATCGCTTGACAACGAATCCCAAATGCTTTTTATATTCATGCGGTATCCCTCCACTTATAAGCTTAAGCTTTTGGGTTGGACTTTCAAATATAGTATCAAAGCCAATTAAAGATTCCATGTGTAGGTGTGGGGTAAAAAGATTCCATATGCTTTTTATATTCATGTGGTATCTCTACACCTATAAGCTTACCCTTTTGGGTTGAACTTTCTAACGATATATGCAATATGTGAAGATAATCTGCGGTTTTCTTATGCTCAATTAAATCAGCACTGTGCACAAAAATTACTTTGAATAAATCCAGTTCTAAGTGATCCACCCCCATGTTTATTCTCCCATGTTCACAACTAGAAGACATAGAAAATAAACAGGAAAAGGAAACACGGAATAGCCTACCTAAATGCAGAGCCCAACACTTGACTCGGATACATTATACACACCTGAAATGCTCTCCACAGATGGTGCTGGAGCAGGGGCCGGAGTAACATCATTCTCCAAAGGATAAGGCTCACCAGGAGCTGCAGCATTGAATCAAACAATGAAGTTAACAACAAAGGGCGACCATAAGGTTTACAGTGTGAAATTTTCAATGCATAACCAAAGACTGGAAACAAATCAAAATCCTAATCAGAAAATCGCAGGTGGATCTTACTTAATACAGCAAATCAGATTATTTAGTCCAAGAAATCGCCTGTCTGGGATAAGCCCAGATCGAGAGATAAGGCAACATCCTCACACACATTAGCTCAGACTGTAAAAGTTTCATTACATTGTGTTTAGCTCAAAGTAATTAGACACTGTGTTGGTATAACCTGCGAACCAGAATTTCACACAGGAAATAACTGCTACCACTCCCGCCCACAAGCTTGTGCAAGAAACTTAAGGTGAAAAACAACTTCATCATTTGGAAATTGGCCGAGAACATGACTATGACTCCTATGCATCCCACCGGAGAGCCACTATCCACGAATTAGAGTCAATTCCCCCAATCGAATGGACAAACGTCAGGCAGAATTCGCCATCGTCGCCGACTCAAAACACAACAATCTAACCGCGTTCCGAAACAGTTCACGCCTCCACTTCCCCTCATGCTTCAGAACCAAAATCAGATTAAAACACGAGAAATTACCTGAATTGAGGGGTATGTAGTAGAGATCACCGACCGTGAAATTGTCTGGGTTACTAATCCCATTCACTTGCTCAATGCTGTCCATGCTCACACCAAACCTACTGGCTAATGACTCCACACTATCCCCATCCTTCATCACGTAACTCATTAAGTAATTCCACAAGCCACTCGAACACCCACAGAACAACCTCAGAAACACGACCGCGCCGGCCTTCGCTCTCCGCGTCGAATTCGGCAAGAGCGCGAGCCCGTCGTAGGCCTCAATCACGGTGTCGTAGACATACCCTTCGTCGGATTTCATGGTGTAGGTGGTGTTGGTGGCGTATTTCCTCGGCGTGTACAAGCAAGAACAGTTCTTCCTCACGAATACGTAGTCAAGATTGGAGTTTTCCACGGTTACGTCCGCCGCCAATACGTCGAACATGGACTGGATCACGCCGAGGGTCTCGTTCTGCTCGGGCTTGAAGGCCAGAAACGACGTGCAGAGGCGAGATGTGTCCGTACAGTTCATGGGCGTCGAGGAGGAGCGGAGAGGATCAATGTGGAGGAGCAAGCAGAGGAGGGGAACCAGAAGACGCGCCTGCGAAAGATACATGCTTTCGACGAGTGGGGAAGCTAAGCTCGGCGAAAGATGTCAACTTCAGGGACGCGGTGCATGAAATTTGAGGTGAATTTGCACAGGTACAGGGAAGAAGCCGAACAGTGGAAGTGAAACTGAGAAACCGATGCTGAAACTTGGTGGGTTCTTCAGAGCTCCCGGAGGCTCCCACAATCAAGAATCGTCAAGAAGCAGGGGAGGGAGCGAAACCCAGAAAACAGGGGAAGATGAAGTGTGGAAAGACCGGAGCCTCTGCAGAAAGATTTTGCCAGAACAGGAGAGGATCCTTGCTGGGTGGAGGCTTTTGGGGACCGTGGAAGGACAGACGAGAAGAAAGGAATGAGGGAAGGGACTCATGAGAGCAGAGCACTTTCTCTCATTTTCCTTTTGCGCCTTTTCTTCTTTCCTGTGCTTACCGACTCTGCCTATCTCTCTCTCCCTCTCTCTCTCTCTCTATTCTGCCAAAACTGTTCGCAGCACACGACAGTGAAAAAGAGAAAGCGACTTGGGGGAAACTTTGGACAGGAAGACGAGAACCCAACTGCTGCGGGGATACAACAGATATTTCCGCGATCTCTCGTGCTGGAGTAGGAATCCGCCCGCTGTCTTCTTGATCACGACCCATTTCTTGAAAAATTTTCTTGGAAATCTTTCATGGAAAATTTCTGCTAAAGTCTCTTTCTTTATTGTGGATTTAGCGAGATGGTGGATATTAGAGAGGAAAAAAAAAATCTTCTTTCTTCTTTTCTTTTTTCTCTTTTTGGTGGGGGGAGAAGTTCCGTTGCCTACAAGTTATGCAAAGGCTTTGAGATCGTGTCCCATTTGCTGTCTTGACCCGGATCTCGCTCTCTCCCAGGCTAGCATCTTCAAATATCTCTGTTTTCTCTGTTTTCTCTTTTTTCTCTTTTTTTTTCACATCATATTATAGTGAGCAAGGTATAAAATTAATAAAGGACAATTTTTTTTTATTTATTTTTCACATCATAATGTATAGCCGCTGAAATAAAAAAATAAATGTAAGATGGAGCTTTTACTGACCAAAACAGCTGGTCTTTGAATGAACTGAAGCAATCTCCATTATGACCCATTTTTGAAAAATGGTTCTTGGAAAAAAAATTACTTTAAAAATGACGGAATTTCTTTATTTGAGTCGGTCGCCTGTATTAAAAACGAAATTAAATGGGAAAAAAAAAAAGGGTAAGCCCTCTTAAATCTGCGATTTAGAAGGGTCTTCTCCCAAGCACGAGAGCAAGAAAAGGAGAGAAGCATCTCTCTCGTCATGAAAATAGAGATAGAGGAAGGGGCATAAGAAAAACAAATTTAATGAAAAGAAATCAATTTTAAAAAAGGAGCAAAAAGGCCAGGAAAATTTCAATTTAAAAAAGGGGTAATTTCTTAACTCGTGGGTGAACATCTTGGGAAGTTTCACGGGGTTGATTTCGGAGTAGTTTTTATAGGGGTGGGACATGGCTGGGAGTGGGTTTTGGGAAAAGTGGGGGCACGAACTGCGAAAAATATTGGAAAAAAATGATATGTGCCGAAAATAAAAATAAAAAATGAAAATGTAAAAGAAAATGAATAGGACGGTTGGGCCCCATTCGAGTAGGCGCCGCGGGCCCCACGCTGCGTTGCCGATTAATCGTTGAATTCGCGGGTCAAACAGAGGTAAAAAAAAAGACGTTGACCGAAAGGCTGCGACCCCCGGTAGCCGACACTACTAGCACTACTCCTACTACTAAGTACTAGGAGCATCAAAAGGACGGTTGATTTGATTGGCCAATGAGTATTAAGAAATTTTAAAATTTATAACGATAGTGCAATTAAATTATAACATTTATAAAAATATAATTAAATCTTAAAATTTATTAAATTACTACAATTGAATTCTTTTGTTAAGTCCGTTCGATTTGACTAATAAAAAATGTTGATGTGATTTTTTTGAATATTTTCTATCTCAAACGCGATGACGTAGCTAAAATAATGTAATTTTGATCTAAATCTGATTTTTCATATAATATCTACTTAAAATAAATTTTTTTAAAAAATCTAAAATTAACAAAAGAAAAGACAAATAGAGAACCAGGCAACAAGGGCTGCAAGTCCCCATCGCTCATCGCCATCTCCCACCATATGTTCAAGCAATATTAGCAAGTTCATCCTATGTTCTAATAACATTTTCAAATTGCACATCATTATGTAAAACTAAAGAGCCCGACATGTGGATAGAAACTCGACTTGTCGACTCTTTTCTCCTCTCCCACGTTGAATTTTGTGCGGAAACTATTCTTTCTTTTTTTGATGTAAATTCAAATTTAAATCTCAATAGTCTTCATCCGAACCTTAAACCCCCCTTCAATAACTTCTTCTTTCTATTAACAACATGGCGATTTCATTCTTTTGCATTTGCAAGAAAACCTTCTACGCGATGGACTCGGATTATATCTCTCAAATAATATCTTAAGTATTCATAATCCGTGATCCTTTTTTAATGGATAAATCTATTGAATGAAAGGGAACAATTGAGAAAAAATTAATGCGGCATCGTGGACCATGCTAAATACTCTATGGCTAGTAGTACTGCCGGGAAATTGATCAAACATACCCAATGCTGCTTGGCTTGCGAAGATCTCATTTCAATTCAATTTCTTCTTTTGGCCTCATGTTCGGTCGTTGGTGCCTGGTGGGGGACCGATTAATTGAAGCGGGGTGGAAATGTCGGACAAAATCGGGGACTCGGGAATTTGACGGGAGGCGGGACCGCACGTGGGGGCTGGAGACAACTGTAAGAAGATGGAAAAGATTATGATAATGTCCTTCGGGAGACACGGAGATCTAATGCACCTGGAGGAAACGCCAAAATATACTCTTCTCCCCCCTCCACCACCCAGGCCCCCACCGCCCCCCCCCCCCCAAAAAGCCATCTTTCGCTTAATTAACTCTTTAATTAATCTGTTTTTTTAATCTTAATCTCAATTCCTTAATCTCTCTCTCCTCTTTTTCAGGCACAGGTCTTCTCTCTGTCAGACGGCGGTGACTGATTTCTCCTTAAAAATGTCCCTTTTTCTCACTGTTCTAATTAATGGGTTACCATCTGACCAAAAAAAAAAAAAAAAAAAATCTGGGTTACTTGTGGTGTGGATACTATTTCTCAATAATTTTTTTTGCTGAGGCAGGGGAGAATTTTGTTGTCAGATGAAGTCCAGTGTCCTTTTATCATGATGTGGTCTCTTGAAGCAAAGTTGCCATTGCCATCTTGAAGAGAGGGAGAGGGCACTTTGAATAATGGAATGAGATTGGATGTAAAGTTCTGAGCTTTTTTTTTTTTTTTTTTTTGGTGACAGTAAAGTTCTGAGTTTGAGTGTGGTACAATTCATCTTGAATGTGTCTCATCATGTATCTCGCTGGCAATGAGATTGCAAACAACAGACATAGAACCAACGGGTATTGAGAGTGCCCCTTCTTTCCTTGGGCAAGACTAGGAGTAAGTATGACTCTCGGATATGATTTGAAATTGGAGAATCAAACTGGTGGGAACCTATTTGGTCTCAAATTTCAAGCTATGCCTGATAGCCATAGGTTTCAGATTTTAAAAAATTAAGGAATCTATTTCGATAGGTAAGTTTCAGATTTTATATAGGTAAAGCATGGAACGAGTTTTGTGTTTTTCTTTTTTTTTTTTGGTCTTTATCGTTGCAAGATCTTGAAGTTTTTCATGGTGTCCATTGATAAGTCCGTAATCTGGAACCACTACTCTGAACTTCAATTTTATGATCGAGATTTTTATTTTGTTAATAGTTCATATTTTTTATGTATCTAAATATAACTTGTGATTAGTGGATTGCAGCAGAAAGTTGTAGTCATTAAAAGCGATGGTTCATTGCAATTTTTCAATTAATATAGATTTCGAATTCTAAGATATGTAGAATAAATTTTAGGTTAAAAAAAAAAGAAGAAAAGAGAAACCCGTTTCAATAGGTAAGTTCTAGAGTCACTTAAAACTTATACTGAATCTAAAACCGCTCACCCTTATGTAAGACTCTCGTTGCACCCATGATCACAACATGTGCATTATCGAGTCGATGAGGAATGAAATGATATCGATACCCAAAGAGTGATGACGTTCGCGTCTTGGTTTGCCAGCTTGGTCTATTCACACTGTAAGGTGAACAAAACGATGTCGATATGCATTTTCATCCGTCCAGACATACATGTGCAAAAGTTAAAAAGTTTTATGTCACTTGCGGTAACTATTGAGTCTTTTGGAGCTTAACCTACCTGATCCTTTTTGCTCGGTTGGTGGACCTTTACCTAATTCTAATCACGAGATGCGCTCGCATAATACTGACAGACCATGATTTCTGCTATCATTGCCCGAAACCACCTAGGCTAGTTTAATAATTATAAATGACAAAAATAATAGGGGATAATTACATATATAAATTTTGAATTTTGACATAATGTGTAATATGGTTCATAAACTTTTAACATGTTCAGTGTCGTCCATAAAATTTAATCCAATGTGTAATCTCATTTCTGAAATTTTAATTTATTAATTGTAATCCTTAAACTTTTTGTACACTGTCAATCTAGCTCACAGACTTTTGGTAAATGTTCGATATTATTTTCCGTTAATTCAAGTTCATGGACAATATCGAGCATTTCTATTTAGTACATGGATTATATTGAAAACGTACTAAAAGTTTACGGACGATATTGAATAAATTTAAAGTTTATGGACGATATTAAATATTGGGCTAAAGTTAGGAACCACCCTTCTCATTGGAGACAAAGTTTCGAGTGTCACTTATGTCATTTTCTCTAATAATAACAATAATCAATGCTAGACACATGATATTAGTTGGAGTAGGAGGAAGGACGAGGGAGTAAGTATATGCATGAACTGCCACATTTAGAAAACCTAATCTCTTTTAACTTTATCAATAACACCAAAAAGGCTTAGCAGGGACACGTGGGGCCCCAGTCCAACGTAGCATGCATGTGCATGTCCCCGAGGCTCTCTTATTCATTCTTTATTATTATTATCGAGTTTAATTCCATGAAAAGAGCTTCTCTAATTGTATAGTATGCTAAATTTATTATGATTTTTATTCATATGGTGGGCTGCTCTAGCCTCTAGCTATATAATGTATCTGATTATTAATTCTTCTTTTAATGATGTTCCTTTTTTCTGTGTTTTTTTATAGTGATTGGTGGACCCTTATCCAGACTGGAGTTGCGGGCAAAGCATGCTGTGTCCAACCTCATTCGCTTGCGTATGGCTGTAATATTTGCAATATATTACTAGCTTGACATTATCCAATTTTGGGCACCTTCTTTTTAGGGATTTTCGAGGCCAAAATAGTTTGCTTAATTGGTAAAACTCTGTATCCTTTATTGTCAATTTTGGGGAAAATCGTTTAATCAAAAACTAAACTTATTATACATATGTCATTTTATTCTAATCCTTTGTGTGAAACTTCAGTGTAGTCCATATGATTAATTTCAAGGTCTCAAACTAAATTGACAAAATAAAAAATTTTGGAACTAAATAACATCTATACTTTATGACTAATCCGACAATTTCCCTACTGATTTTGGTACTCTAGCATGGGAATTATTTCTTGCTCTATAAATATAACCAAAATTCTCACTATCGACAACATGTCTATAACTAGAACTCTGACCCATGCCTAAAAATGTGGTTTTGTTTTTTTGGGCGTGACTTTTGATTAGTGTTGGTAAGTACAAAAATGGTAAAAACGAATGAAGGGTGACTTTTTTTTCCCAAGTAATTTGTTAGTGAAATATCAACACTTTTAAGAAATTGCCAATTTTTATACATGCACTTTACTGATTTAGTATCAACTTACCAATTTTTATTTGCACTTATATAAAATTATAAACCTAAATCCTAGAGTGGCTTATTAACTTCAGTCAAACAAAAACGAATTAAGTTTGAGTTACCAACTCTTACCTGAGCTATTTACTTCCATTTTATCTTCTTGAATTTATCAACTTCTTTCTTCTTCTTCTTTTTAAATTACTAGAAACCCATTGTGAAATCTACTTGGCCACGTCGGTGCCGATCCTGCACTTTCCACAAGTTCTTCGACACACCCCTAGATTCCATATACCAAAGCAAAAATCGCGAGGATCGATGGGGACCAAGCTTTTAGCTTCAGCATAGGAAAAGGGCTACTTGACAACCAGAAATCACTTCACCTAATGGCTACACTTTTCGTGCTCTACAAAAGCCCTCGACTCTAACCCAAAATGATGGCTCTCTTTTCAGCCTATTCACTTGCATGCTACTGAGCTATATCCAAGTCTAAACCTAAGTCTCATCTCCTATGGGCCCCTCCCCTAAAAATCATAAATTATGACAATCATGACATTCCTCGAGACCATAGTTGGAGAAAAACAGAGAAGCTTTTGCATGGCTTCCATAATTAATGATTTCATCTCTGAGAAGAGACTAGCGAAGAGATTATTACCCATTTCTCTTTTCTGCTCATTTACTCAATTCTGGACCTTCATAATTGATCTGGTCCCTAATGCGTTCCACATCGTTTCATTCAAACCACAGTCAAGGAGCTTTGTTAAACTCTATAGCTGATGCAGGGCGGTTCTTAGTTATTGAACAGTCGTTGTGCGAAGTTGAGCGGGCAATGATGCTGACGGCAGATGACTCTGTTTAGAATGTGCAGACTAATTACGAGCACAATGTGATGTGGACATTCTGTAAGTGTATTGTGTACATCTTTCATTAATGAAAGGGGAGGTGCAATTTTAAAACGAAGATGGCAGACGATACTGATGGATATCTCTGGGTTTGACTGTAAGATGGGCCGAGAGGCCCGATGGGAGAGGACTCTTCTGGGCCTCGCAGATCTTTGGGATAAGCAGAGGCCTTTGTTAGGCCCAATTTCTAAGCTTGCAGCCAGTCAATCAAGTCTCAACAGCACAACCCAACACAACTTGTAATCTTATAAAAATAGCAGAATCTGATAATATGGGCATGAAATTTTGGAGGAACTGATTACGATTTCGTACATAAAACGCGTTGCGTGAACGTGTTGACATTATCCATCTTACTGATTGATCATGAGATGTCTCGAAGCTAAAAGAGAGTTCTTTTTGATACATATCACCAACCGTTCGAAATAACCAATCTTATCGTTTGTAACGTGGAATTTTTTTCTGAAATCAAGTCGATTTTGATTTGTGTTTCTGCCGTTACTCATGAAATTCATTTTAACCTCGTGTTCGATACACCTTTTCCATGTGATGGCTTAAAATTTTCGAATGAATCGCTTGTGTCATGGTGGCTGCATTCGAGTTAAGTTTCATCTCCTCGAAACTCCTATATTGTTAAACTGCAGATATTTAAGCATTGCTCATCTTATTCCTCATTCTTCCGACTCCATGTACAAAATCATATAGATCCGTAGCATTTTTTCGTGTATTTTGCAACTGGCACAAACATACAACCGTGCCACATGTTCCCACTCGACTGGCGTCCGAATACCTCAATCATTCCATTTAATGGATCGGCTACTTGTATAAACAGATTATGCACAAAAATATACATGATATAGTTGCCCCAAATGATGTGAGGGGATGGCCAATGCGTACCCACATTAAAAGTAAACTAACAATTCGGTGAGGTCCCCGGACCGAAAAACAGTCAAAACCTCTAGACGGGCAGATCGCGTATTCTTATGGTCTTTGAAATCTTTACGTGTTTCATCCATACGTGGACTGAGAAATCGCCCTTCGAGATTGACCAAGAAAGCTAGGGCTTGGGGTGAGCTTTTTCGCTTTAAAGCTCGGAGGGTCCTCAAGAACTTTTACTTTAGGACCCAAAGGGCAAAAGGGTAGGGGTCAAAACACCAAAGATGGAAGTAGTTGATGAAGGGAGGCTCTTCTTTTTGTTAATGCTAGATAGGTGGTTGGGATTGCAACAGTTGAGAACGACATCTATATGTCCCTCTTCGTGAGTTGGGGACATTAAGGACTGTCCCAACAAGGTTCCGATACAATGTCCACATTAAATTGCCCACGTTTCGATTTAAGGGAAAGTTGCCAGATTGGGGCCCCCTCTTCATCATCACAGGGCTTAGTGTAGTGCCCTTTTTTCTTGTGGCTTTCGTTTGGGTTTTTCCTTTGCGTTCCACCTGTGTTCTTGGTGGACATCAAGATGGGTAACCGAGGCTCAAGAAGGACGTAATAACCAAAAGTTTGTACTAGGATTTATCTTGATCAGCATCTTCTTGGTGTCTAATCATGGGAAATGAAAGTAACTCTTCTCGTCATTTATCTTCCTTTTCGCCACACACGTCATTTACATTTGAGTGTGATAGATAAATGATATGACAAGTAAACGATAAATGATTCCTTTCACATGATGGACAGAAATGAAAAAGTGAAAAATTTGAAACGGATCTGGCCTTTGATAAATTTTCAAGGGTGTTCAAATAAACACAAAAATCCAAAGAGCAAGCTCGAAAACTAGAATTCACATATCATCAATAGTCTGAATGTTGTTATGGAATCCATGAATATGATGTAGAAAAGTACAGAGCCCTGCTATATCTCATCATCTTGGCAGAGCTCGACCGAGGCCTTCTTCGACCTCAAAATCCATCTTTTTCAAGGTGTTGCAAGTAGTTCTCAAGCTTATCCCTAGAATTCACATATCATCAATAGTCTGAATGTTGTTATGGAATCCATGAATATGATGTAGAAAAGTACAGAGCCCTGCTATATCTCATCATCTTGGCAGAGCTCGACCGAGGCCTTCTTCGACCTCAAAATCCATCTTTTTCAAGGTGTTGCAAGTAGTTCTCAAGCTTATCCCTAGATGTATATCAAATGGTTACGCAATTCTTCATTTCTATTAAGCAACGACAGCTGTATTCATTACTCTTAAGCCGAGTGTATTGAAATGTCATACTTTGAATACACCTAACATGTATTTTCCTCGAGAAACATCGAATCGGGGCCGAGATTCGAGGGTTAGAAAGAGATTGGTGATTAGAGACAAAGATCAATCCTGCAGCAAACAGAAGAGGTGGACCTAGGCACGATTGCTTTTTTCACTCGCAATGGGCGCTATCTTTTGGCCAATGGTACAAAATATGAACCTCATGGAAATAGTAAGTCTCTTGGCTTTCGCGGCGCATCAAGTGTTCACATTCGGGTGACCCCGGGCATAAGGGCTTTTTCTTGCCAAGACTAGATAGATGGACTTGACAAGGAGCACTTTCTAAATCGCTGAGAGGGAAGTGATGCATGATGGGGGCTCCTTTTTGAATCATATCCCAAACGACAAACGTCAAGAGATTCTCCAATTTGCCTCCAATGCCGACCTCGCTACAGTTCTCTATGCTTACGAACATCAAACACGTATCTTACTTCTTCGACTTTCCTTTTCGTCTTTCGTCTTGCGGCAATGGGATACTGTCGTTCGGCGATACGAGACAGAGAAGAGAGGGCCATGGTGGAAATTGAGCGTCCTAGACTCGACCGAGAGTCCCGATGATGGAAGACGGGAATGTTTTTTATTTCGCTTGCACAGGCATCGTGCCCTTAATTAGCGTTTGTTGACGAGTAGGTCACCAAGTTTGGTTACAAGCCCCTGGCGATTTATCATTACTCTCCTTTTACGTTAGAGAGTTGATTCCGAAAGAAACGACTCGAGTTTACGTCTCCAGTTCAACGGAGTAGTTTAAGGACCTACTCAGATCCAAAAATCAGCTGCCTTCATTTCCCCGTTACCAGCCTAGTATGCTAGGAGAAGGCAGAGCGATGGATCAGGTCCGGGGGGTCACCAAGTTTGGTTATAAGCCCCCGGCGGTTTATCATTACTCTCTTTTTACGTTAGAGAGTTGATTTCGAGAGAAATGACTCGAGTTTACGTCTCCAATTCGACGGAGTAGTTTAAGGACCTACTCAGGTACGAGTCTTACGGGCTTTAAGCCCAGCCGTTATATTTTTCTAGGCACGGGAGCTGCCAATACCTCCGATCCGGTTTAATGTCTTCCCTGGGTTACGGGGGCTGCCTAGTTGGACCCTTGGATCAATTGAATTAGGGGCTTCGATTCCTTTGTTCCCATCATTTTCAAGGGAGCAGTTTAAGGACCTGCTCAGGTCCGGGGAAGGCGTCACTCAAAAAGAATGTCATGCACGAGGGCTCTTAGAGTGAGGTGTAAAGAAGGAGATGGGACTTTTTGAGGGTATTAGATCACGGAAGATTTTCAGTGATCTTAATCAGCCTTAAAGGATCAGCCCACTAAAAGTCTTGCCGCCCGCAAATCAGTTTACACTCATAACATTTTTATAATCTCCACGATGGATGGGGTTAGAAGTAGAACCTTCCTGTAACATCAACTTTGCTGACAAAGTGGCACACGAAAATATAAATTATCGTGGTGCGACGAGATAAGGTTAACCCAAGTTTGGTCACAACAACCAATGATCTTGGATTAGCATGCCTAATTAAGAAATATGGCGACTGATCTCTTAGATCATTCTTACGTGGATGATTGTCTTCTTGGCTAACTAAAGATGGGGGAGCGATTCTTCACGCTTTCAATGTGATATTTGACCCCCGGTCGTATATAGTCATAATTAAAGGTTCGAATGTGCGAGGAAACCTCCTTAAAACCCTAATCATCAGGGCTGTAGAAACCCAGAAGCCCTCCTTCGTTCATGATTCGATGAGGAGAAAAGAGCTTTCGAAATGATGATCGAACTCGGTCGTCCAATGTTGAAGATCTGCCCTTTCTCTTTTTTTCTTCCTTGTGGAAAGCTATGGAAAAGGAAAACACACCGATGCACCACCATGGGACTAGGTCTCATTTCTTGACCAATAACTAAAGAGAAAAAACCTCAAAAAAGGGTCTTCAGGAGTGATCAAATCAAGCGATTTTTCCTTCTCATTTTCGGCTGAATTTTTTTGGACACAATGGGTCTCGATGACCGATGATCTTGTTCATACTTTAAATTAGTTAATTTCTTTCTACAATATATGGTATGCAAATGCGAGGCAGATTCAAAGAACATAAGAATCTATTCGATCATGGCAATTGATTGCACTCCTAGTTTTTTTCCAAGATTTCGGGTCCACATGCACTTTAGCTCTTTAGAGCATCGAGAAATTTATATTGACCATCACGAACCTTCGATATTTTCATTTTACCTCATGATTAATCGGGGAATTTATAATGTATGTTCATTCATGTTTGTTTTTTCCATAATCTACTGGACCTTTCTTAAAGCATGCGTTGGAAATCTCACGGCATTCATCATTCAAGTCTTGCCGAAAGTTGTCAAACAACTAAAACACGACAAAATTTCTAACACACATCATTGCGCACCATTCGTTTTGACTGAATTCAGTTATAGCCTGGCACACTAGATGGCCAAATGATTAGCGAGATGGAATTTCTAACACATAGCAACCTCTATTTACGCTCGGTACATCTTAATCGCCAATCAGAGATCCTTAAATTATTACCTTCAAATCTCAAGAAATCATTCTCTTGACTTTTACCCTATCTCTTTTTGAAAATCATTGTGGACCTGCTTTTCAGATCTTATAAATGAAAAACAAAAATAAAAAACTAAAGGGAATGAAGCTCACAAGATTCTAGCTATGGGGGTGATGATTTTGTCATCAATTATTCCTCGGTTGATCATGAAATATCATTGCAAGGAAGTACACATATGCGGCGCGTGAGGGTAGGGATTCAATCAAAAGAGGGGGCAAACATATGCAAAGTCTCAAAAGAGGGAGGGTGATATGGATGTAGGGTGGCGACCAATTTGGCAAAAAAAAAAAAAAAAAAAAGAAGGAGAGAAAAAACTTTATATTATATAAATGTCTCTTTGAATTTTATGTTAGTGGTTGGGGATGATGAGTAGCTATCAAAGAAATTGAGAAAATGGATATTGATAATATATGCATATGAAAAATATATAAAAATGAAGTGGTGGGGTCTCTGACAAGCAAAAAGATAAGGATACGCACGTCAAGGAAAAAAGATTTAGAAATTTAGGAAATGTGGGTGATTATGAGTACACGGAGGAAATCATGTTTTAAAACGTGGCCCAAACGATGGCCGGCCATCGCGTTCCCGTCGACATGGGAAATTAATATTGATCGCCTCATTAAAGTTTTTAATTAAACTATTCTCATCAAGCTTTGTGAAAAAAGGAAGAAGAAGAAATCCCCATAAAAATGTCTAAGCAGCCAACCATCTTTTGGATGTTGATGTCACCTAGTTCTAATCCCACTTCCAAGTTAAAATCAAAATGTTACGCTATGTTTTTTCCCTCAAATCTCCACTGCTTATCTTACCTCTACGCACCTGTTGACACCAAAAAAATGTCCAAGTGCTTAGTCGATAACTCGATCGGTGGAGGCCAGTTAAGGGAGTAACAAAAACGGGAGATTGCTAAGTGTTAAGCGTTGTTAGTCAACAAATTATGATTCGTCGATGAGAGAATCCAGTTTTAATCGACGGAGATATCGATGAATGATTAAGTATTGAGATAAATAGTCAACTATTAAAGAAACGTGCATGATATAACTGTTAGATGGAGAGTACAAATGTTAATTAGTGGAGCCGACAATCTCGGGTACTGTCGTTAAAGACGTAATCGTTAAAAGAGTAAAGGCGATGTAAGAGTCAAGTAGGGGAGTCGGCTTACATTGTAATATGTATAAATGACCGCTAATCTATCTAAAAGACGCCCATTGTTTTGTCAAACCAACTAATCTCTCTTTCTCGTGAACAAGAAAAAGAAGGCAAATCTAATTGAAATAAAAAGCTAAAATTAACCATGGAAGACAAACTAAATGGGGGCACCATGCTTTTTTATGAAAGGATTGACAAATGAAAGATGGACCAACATATCAGCACGCATCATAGACTTATCATAGCTCGATTACCTAGACAACTTTTTTTTTTCTATCAATTTTTCCGCCTATGTAATTTACTAGACATTCTTGTGTCTACAATTTCGAAAGTGACAATTCCAACATGGAGAGCACTCGATAAAAATCAAATCCTGGATCACATCGAAACCACATCTTATTTCTTCGGCGAGACTCCTTGGGAAATACGGTAATTGCAAATGGCGAGAGAAAAATAAGAAAATCTACTCAACTTTGTTGTATAGTAAGTATTACTAACTATTATTACGAACTATTTTTTGCAGGATCGAATTTGGTACAGACAAGCTCGTCAAATATCTCACCATCTATTGATTTCGTCCAACATTTTTTTATTGCAAAATGACATGCAACCTTTTCTTCTGAAGGATACTACTGCTGTCCTTTTGTCTTCATCAAATGAGATGAGACTCCCCCATATCGTCCATATTTCCCACTAAATTTATTCTAAATACCCAATTTTGACAATATCATTATAAGGTACACAATCGACATTAAAGTATTTTGACACGGGCACTCATGGGATGGAAACTATTATTTGCCAATGGAATGATCTCATTCACCAAAATTTTTTAGTTTCGCAGGCGTCGGAGCTTGGACCCTATTTGCGCATCGCTTTTTTTTATCCATCAATGTGTAGGACAAAAGATAATATTGATATAACCGATGCAAGTCAAACTAGGCAAAATGTATTTGTAGTTTGGCCATTTCGTCATTACTGATTCTTTTATTGTTTCCGCAAAGACGGGCTATCTAGATATTATGTAAATCAAGATTTTAAACTTATCCAAACTTGCGCGTCCCCGATGCGTACATCGCCGACATGTGATCAAGATGTAATCAATAGGTCTGATTACACTCAACCCGGAACCTCTGATTTTCTTGCATTTTCTTGCTGCACAAGTTCTCCCGCGCTCGAAGAATGCGGCTGAAGCAAAATCTCTCTTTACTCGTTCCTCCCTGCCAATGAGCGGAGGCCAAGAAGTGCTTCTTCTCCATCAAGATTTCTTGCGATCCCTTGAAAAAAATGCGAACTACCCAATTGAATTCATCCGCAAGCGACTCTCTTATACCCCCCAAAATCCCACCTTTGCCTTAATTTAATCCGTCTAACAGGGTGGACTTTCGCCGTGTCATGGCAGTAAAACCAAGATGCCGAATCGCTCAGAGGACAGGATTTTTGAAAGAAAAAGCAAGAGATGTTAGAAAACAGAAACAGTATTGTGTCTCTCTCTCGGGAAGAAAACAAACAATCTTTGCTTGATTTACTCGGACTTCTCAACTAACAAGTAGCTTTCACACCTGTCCGCTTCCTTCCCCCTTCTCTCCGCCCCTGTGAAGACTTTGGACTAGTGTGCGTGGAGAAGTTAGCTCGTGTCCGGGAATGTGTGGTAGAGTGGACTGTAGACAGGGTGTGTGGAGATTTTGAAAAAAGAAGAAAAGAAAAAGAGGGGGGGTGAAAAGGGCGGATCCTTTAACTTTTTCATCTTTTCTCTCTGGGTCTGGAACAGGGGAGGAGAGAGAGAGGTCATCTTTTTAGGGCCCTTTTAAAGGGGGTGGTCAGACGCAGCACGCTTTGCTTGTTGAGCTGAACAATCCAGCGTTTTATTTAGGGGACGAGGGCCGGGGGGTTGCGTGCGTAGTGCTCTCAAAATTCCATTTTTTTTCCCTGTTCTGGGTTTTTCGGGCAAAGGGAATCTTTATCATCTTCTGTTCCTCTCACTTTCCTCTTGCCCCCCCTTCTTCTTCATCTTAAAAAATCACCTTTCCTTTACAATATACCATCCTATCTCGCATAAAGATAAGAGGGAGAGGGAGAGGGAGAGGGAGAGGCCACTAAGCGTGCCAATAATTTAAACCAAAGTGGTGTATCATTCCTCCCTATCGTAGCTCTCTTTACTTGCTTTTGGGAGAGTGTTGATCATTATTAGTTTTTTTAGCTTTTGGCTTGGTGGGGTTTTTGTATTTTCTTCTGGGGTTGGTTATAAGAAGCTGAGAGATGGGTGGTTTTTTCAGTTTGTGCTCCTGGTGTTTCCCTCGAGTGGTTTGAGTCTCTCGTAAGGCTGTCTCGTTCTTGCTACCTGGTTAACGCTTTTGGCTGGTTTTGAGGATGTGGGTCTTCGTGACTCTTTGCTCTGGCTGATTACCTACAATTCCTAGGATAGGTAAGTCTGAAAGTTTCTATTTGGCTTTGGCTTGTTACCTTTCTTGCTTCTTAGCTTAATCCATGTGGTTTTGGGGTTGAAGTTACTCTTGTTTTTAGAAATCCAACCTCCATGCGAATTTTTCTCATTTGACTTTGCTGGTTTGTTCTCTGTTTCAGCGAAACAAGCACTTTTCCCCCCTCGTTCAACAGGTCACTTTAAGTCTCTCTTCTGGGTGGTAGCATATGGAAGGAGTTTCAGGAAATGGGGTGGCCAATCCTCAGCTGCTGGATTTGATGCCTAATAAGAGAGAATGGCACATGATGATTGATGAAGCCAAAGCTCGTGGTTCTTCAGAAGAGAAAAAGCTGGAGCTCAGGCTCGGTCCACCGGGCACTGATGACTGGTGCAACCTAAAACAGGACATGAACAACAAGAGAAGGGACGAGGCTCTCCTTCCCTTCGGCCACTTTTCTTCCATGGCCTCCACACAAATCGCCACCAACAATGGTGGACACCAAGCCCGCAAGTTTGGCTCCTCAGAAGCTCTGGCATCTCCATGGCCTGGTACAAGTTACAAAGAGAATTGCCAAAAACTGCAAGAACAAGAGGAGATGAAGCCACCCAGGCCATATTACCAGTTCCCATCAACAATCTCTCAGAGCAAGAACTTGCCTTTCTTGCCAAAGGAGACTTCACAGCCCAACTGCAACAATAAAGGGTTGAACTTGCAAGATTCAGGAATGAAGAAGGCGTTTTCACAGGCCTCTGCCTCTGCCTCTGCTGCAAATACAGCTGTTCCCTCTGTCTCTCAGAAAAGGTACTCGAAATTATTCGTGTTGGGAACACAGCATTAATTTTCTCTTAAACCTATGACACGATGATTCTTCGTCGATGCCTGCTAAGGTGGCTCCTTTTATTGGTGTTTTTTAAGTAATGATGGTTTTTCGTAGCTTTTCTGGCAACTCAGGCTTTTCCCTCTTTCATCCTTTTTCTTGCAAGTTTTGCCTTTTCCCTGCTATGTGTTCTCTGCATCTGTCAAAAGGGTTAAAAAGGATGTTTACATGTAAAGATTGTCGCAGATGAGTTTTTCTTTTTTCTTTTTTCTGCGTTTATCAACTCTAGAGAAAAAGATATTTGCTTGGTATTTACAGATTCTTAAACATATTAATCTCTGTCAAAAGATATGTATATATATTATTTTTTATTTTTTGCTCGCATCTGCTTCATTTACTCTTGTCTGAAAAATACTCATCTTCTAGCGACAAAGTCGTTCTGACTTATTTGGCTTTGCTTCTGTCTTTTTGGTTGCTATCTCTGAATGTTCTTGAAAGCAGAACTGCGCCTGGTCCAGTGGTTGGTTGGCCTCCAATTCGTTCATTCAGGAAAAACATAACCAGCGGCAGTTCCACCAAACCATCTCCTGAGCCTCAGAATGAGACCCCAAGCAAGGTTGGCAGGGAAGACAAACCTGTCGAAACCTGTGAAAAGAAGGGCATGTTTGTGAAGATCAACATGGAAGGTGTTCCCATCGGAAGGAAGGTTGATCTTAAAGCCTATGATAGCTATGAGAAGCTCTCATCTGCTGTTGATGAACTCTTCAGAGTCCTCCTTGCAGGTTATAACCATTGTGGATACCTATATAAAATCCTTAAATTTTGTCATAAAGGAATATTGTAATACATGTTCCATTTATTTATTTTTAGGGGTCAAGAAGAAGATTAGCTGACGATGTTCCTTTGTTTTTGTTCTTCTTCTTATTATCCAGCCCAAAGAGATTCCTCAGCTGGTGGAATCAACAAGAAGCAAGAGGAAGAGAAACCAATTACAGGGGTATTGGATGGGAGAGGGGAATATACTCTTGTTTATGAGGATAATGAAGGAGACAGGATGCTTGTTGGGGATGTGCCATGGCAGTAAGCATCTTAAATCTCTTGGTGGATGGATCTGATGCATTAAGATTATTATTCTCCCTCGCATTTTAATATTACAGGGCTTAACATGAATCCATTAGTGGGCTCGTCGTTTCATGTTTTTGATGTCATTTAGTGAACTCCGGACATTGCGTGTGGAATTTTCACCCGCATCGCTGTCCTTTTGCCTATTCTAGGATGAATTTTCGGTTTAGGTGCACTCGGAGCTCGATGTAGTGGATTTTCGTTTATGGACACGAAGAGAATTGGATTCTTTAATTCTCGCATTTGGAAGTTGGCTTGTTCTGTGATATGAATATACAGAGGAGTACCATCTTGTTAATATTCTAATATATTGCTGCATGTATGGTTTTGCAGCATGTTTGTATCCACCGTCAAGCGATTGCGGGTGCTGAAAAGCTCTGAAGTTTCTGCACTGTGCCGTAAGTTTGTGCTTTGTAGGTATACAGGGACTAAAAATTCTTGCTCTCTTGAGATCTAATAAATTTTTTGGTGTTTATTTTGTCTCAGTTGGCACAAAGCATGACAAGAATAGCCTTGAAATGAAGGACTAATCAGAGGATTTTTTCATGAAGGATTTCCTGAGGAAGAGAAAGACACCATCTGTGTTCATGTTTTGACATTTGACTTGAGATCTTTGATCAATGAGAAGTAAAATTATCTGTGAGCTAACTGCGTAGAATTTCCGAAGCAAAGTCGATTCAAGAGGGTCGTTTGGGTTTGCTCTTGTTGCAGATCCTCTTGGTTTTGTAAAAAGACAGCAGGAACTTGTTTTGGGTTCATGTAATATTGAATGCTACGTTATGTGAGATTTTCAGATGCTCTCCAGTCCCCCTTTGTGCTTCTTCAACTAGAAATCTTTAATGCCAATTCATGCAGTTGGGGTTCAAGTTAGGGGAGAGAACAATTGGTTGAAGCCTCCTCTTATTCAAGCACCGCAATTGGTTCTGAATCCAAAGAAGTGCTTTATGTCTTAACTGACCATTACATTTGACTTTGACGTGCTAAGTTTCCAATGGGGAGAAATTTTTCTGATGCCAAACAAGCGTCGTTTGACCTCTAACCTCTGCTGTCCGAACGCCTTTTCTCACCCGTTGTTGGACTAAAACGTCACGTTGCAACAGTTGTCGAAGCTTAATTATCTGAGTGATTTACATTAGGAAGCCTAAGGTCGTTGATGAACAGGTCGGTCAGAACATTTTAATGCACATGCCGCTTTTTTTATGCTAAGAAAATGAAAGTAATCTTTGATACATTCATCTAAGGTTAGTTTTAACTAGGTCGATGACTGAGGATGACATGGTCTCTGTCTTGGTCCAATTTAGTGCTCAGTTTCAGATGCTCCGAGATCGATCATAGATTTAATTAACATTGATTAAACATGTCTATGAATCGATAAGGTAAGTGCAGCCACGACTAATCTTCCATGGCTCATAGACAACTCAGAATATCATCCGATCCTCCCGATGCATTGGTTTTATTTCTAATTCTCAATCATTCCAGTATTTGATATAGGAGACCCACATGTATGGAGCGTGTTGCGGCCGCACTAGAGCTGAGATGTACCAAGAAGAATGCACGGAAACAGCTTCACACAAATTGGTCGTCATCTTTTGACCAAAAAAAAGAAACTAAAATAAAATTGGCCATCATCTTCAACATCCAATCTTCTCCATATGTTGCTGTTTCTTTAGTTCCCCGTAGACTGAAATCAATACCACTCAAAGCCTCCTTTTGGGCACGAATAGAGTGATGAGAAGTGAACAAAAGGCATGCCCTAGTTGATCCTTTTGATCTCAAAAGACCCTCCTCCACTGCACCGGGAGCATAACAAGGACATTGCAAAGTGATCTTTCCATGGACTCTCAACTCTCCTCTTTTCTTTGGTTCTCTCTCAAGGACGATCTGTTATTCATTTTATGCAAACGGGAGTTCAACATCTGTACTGCTTTGGCAGGGCTTCTTGATGAGCTCAATTAGGGGCTGGAGGAGCTGTTTTCTTTTTTGGGTTAGGTTAGGTGCTGAGAGTCAATGCCCCCGCAGGCAATTAAACAACAATGGCTTGAAAACTTTGAAAATGCACTCCACACAGAGAAAGCGGTGGGGACCTTTTGGTTGCGTGCTGCCTAACTTGAGGGACAAACCTCTCAAGCAATGGTCTCCATGCCGAAAGGAATCATTCGTTCGTGCGCGCCCCCACGTGTGCGTTTCGGTTGGTGAACGTCTCAGTCAATTTCTTTCCTCTTATATTTTTCCTGTATCAATCTTAAAGATTTTCTTGTTTTGGGGAGAGGTTCCTTTCATTGAACATTGCTGGCCGAATTTGAATTGGGACACGCCTAAATTGCTGAGCGAAAACAACTGCACAGCTTTTGTAGACAGACGACCCTTGAAGTGGTTTGTGTTGGTGGGAGTCTTTGGAAGAGACAAACCGGGCGTCAATTGTCTTAAAGACAAGGACGGAAGGAGAGAGCTATCCTTTTCCCACTGTTCCCTTAATCATTGCAGCGATAACAGTGGGAATCTTGTGACAAGGGTAGTGCGAAATCCTTACGAAATTCAAT
The DNA here is from genome assembly GCA_014182575.1 of Eucalyptus decipiens. Lineage (NCBI taxonomy): Eukaryota > Viridiplantae > Streptophyta > Magnoliopsida > Myrtales > Myrtaceae > Eucalyptus > Eucalyptus decipiens. The sequence continues at coordinate 35,219,933 of CM024618.1, read as the reverse complement.
CTTAAAACGTTCCATTATCTTCAAATAAACATCATCCGGACGCAATTTTCGATTACCGATTCAAAGATGGCGAGACCTGAAATTTTATAGAGGACTTAGAAAGCATAACGACAAGCAATAATTTTTCCGATAATATATTTTGTAGCACTAGGCTTTGTTTAATCTGGCCTGGGCACACGTACCGCAAGGAGAACCCAGAAAGACTAATAAAAAAAACGTAACATCCTCAGTCGGACACATAAGACTATAACGATAACCAAACTGCTGCGTACGACTTTAGGTTAGAAAATATGGAAAAGATGGATGACTAAAAATCCATTTGTTCCAACACTTTTCCTCCCCCACCGGGGCAAACGTGGGGGCAGGGGTGATGGAGATAGCCCACCTGAAAATCGTTCAGACAAGAGGGCGGGGGGTTTGACAAAATCCCTGAAATTTGGGGGGGGGCTGATTGCACAAATAAAAAAACATTTGGGGAGAGAGAGAGAGAGAGAGGCAACGTGATGCCTAGTCAAAGTGGCTTTGCTTTATCGATAGGAACTCGGCATAAAAAAACCGGATACAAATTCGTAATTTACCCTAAATCGTTGTCATGCACCTCTGTCTAACACAACATTGCAAGTGCATGGTCATGTGAACTGATTTGATTGCCTATAAAGACTATAGCGAGTAATGGCTCAAGAAGAGAGCCATAGCATGTCGTATTGAATTTGCGCCGCGGTTTCGTGCCGACTTGAGCATTAATTGGGCAAAGCCCAATTTCGAAAGAGTGAAAGTTACCACAAAAGTTACTACAAGAGAATGGAGGACTAGAGACTCTTCCAATAACTATAGAACCTTCCACCTCCAAGCAAACATGTCAAAACCTCCAAACCTTTCTGCTTCTACCAAATTCAATTGCTTCGACATAGCGCTTTTCCCCAAATAAACTCTTGTGAAATCTACTCCCGATGTACTCAAGTAAAATCGAGCAAGCACAACTTCAGAGACAACTTGTGCCCGCGTCAAAAGAAACTTCAGACACAGCAGTTCAAAGGGTCGAGAGGTAATTCTTGCCATGTAACGGTGCTGTGTTTTCTAACTATATATCGGTCGAGGTAAAACAAAACTGTTCAAGCTGCATGCCGGATCATCAGTAAACTTTTAAAGCTAAAAGGCCACCCAGTCAAATCAGAGAGAGAGAGAGACAGGAGAGAGAGAGAGAGAGAGGCTAAATATCCCTTACATTACACGTCAGTAGTGTACAATGACTCGGAAACAGAGTAGAACATCGAAACCTGCTTACACACACTAACCTACTGAAGCATCTCGTTGTCCATATGGCGAGATCCTCCATCCTCATAAACAAAACCACTTTCTATAGAAAGAAAAACCCACCGAACAAGTCCAGCATATTTCGCGACATTTTCCCAATACTTGACAGAATGCTGGAATAATCAGTGAGAGCATCAAGCGCAAGCGCTTCGGTCTAAAATTAGAACTGTACAGATCAAACCGCAAAGCTGCAGTTCACACTTCACATCACGTTCGAAGACAAATTCGCTTCCCTTTTTTTTTTTTTTCGATTTTTTGGTTGCAGTTTGCTTCACAATATGAAGGTACCAATGCGCCTGAAAAAGAAACAAATGAAAGCCAGCAATTAATACGTACTTACCAGAAACTGCTGGCTTTCTGTCTCCTTTTGGTCTTTCCGACGCTGATGGCCTTCACAGCCAAGAACTTTTTATCAGTTGATTCACAATTTCAATCCCTTCAAAGCTGCTCATGTAGAACTCAACCTGCCATTGAGCTAAACCACCAGAAAGGGCACTATGTAAAGACAATCGTGGTGCCAAAAAGTAGAGAATGCTGCAAAAATTTAATAAAAAAACGCATGAACCTTATCACTGGCTTTTGCACCTCTGGGTCCATGCCACCCCTCGGCTGAAGTGCCAGCCCAACCACCGCATTTGGCTTCACAACACACAAAACAAGAGATGAAAAGGAAAATAACTCAGTAAATAAAACGACGCCAAAAAACAAAGGAAAAATGACTCTCCAAGAAGGTAATGCAACTTGAATGAGTTGCTTAGATGGACAGATATTGTCCTGATAGAGGCCCAGGTACTGTATAATCAGCTCTAAATGAAAAGGGCAAAATAGAGGAAAGAGAACACAAAAACTAAAAATGCAAAAGAGAGCTTAAATTTAAAACCTCCAATTCTTCTCGCAAGCCTCCTGCGAACTCAGCACATCCAACCTCCAAAGACGAGTTCGAATCTGCCTCACATGAATCACTCCGAGAAGACCCCAGATTGGTACTACCATCAATGCTAACCTCAGCACTCCCATTATTCCCCTCACTGCTTCCGAAGGTAGAGTCAAGCCGCATTCCCTCACATGAACCCACCTCACTTGCAAGCACTCTAACAGCACTGAAATTAGAAGCACAGCCACCTTCGGCATTTTCTAACTTTGACCGTTCATCAACCTCAGCTACTTTCAGCTCTTGGTTGATGGTCCCAGTATTAGCACTAAAGTTAATAGACTGAAAGTCGCAACTTTTGCCAACCTGCGATGTCGTGTTCAACTCAGAAATCTCTCCCTTTCCCACTAAACCTAATATAGAATTCTCCTGAGACAGGTTGCAGGGTTTGTCAGTAACAATTTCAGGTGATACTGAACCACATGTGTGTGGACTGAGAGATCTGCGTTTCTTCAAACCACTTTGCTTCACATCCTCCCCTACAGGGCTTTTCTTCTTTTTAAGGTCTCTCTCAGCTGATTCATTCTTGCACACATCAGCATCTTCTGAGGAAGCTTTTTCACCTTGATGCTGGGTTGAAATTCTAGATCGGGCTCGCTTATATCCATCAGGAAACACATAAGAAGGAATCTGTCTTCTGCGAACATGAGACACATATATCTCCATCCCCGGTTTCCAGAACATATACATATTTACGGCGTGCCTAAATTCATCAACCGTCCCACGTATGTCAAACTGCTGACCTTCCTGAACTTTCTCCCCCTGTTTCCTCTGCAAACCCATGAAAAAAGCCGTATGTGCACATTGCTTTGATGTATCAACATACTCGTGAGGGTATGGATGGCATTGCAACTTCCCATATGTGTCCCGTTCAATCTGCAAAACAACAGAAAAAAGTGAACAAGGAGTAACATAAAAGTTGCCATTCTATTTTATCTCATCAGTTCATAACGGATGCACATATAGGAGTGCATCAGGTTGAACTCTCTATTCGCAGTGAAAGAGGATGGAGACTACCATCAAAGTCAACTGCCTAAGCCTTGATTCCACCCAGCCTTTCCAAGAACGCAAGTCATCTGCATCGTCAGCAATTACGTCGACCTGCAAATAATTTTTATAGCTTTCGAAGAACATATAAGGCTCAAATAGTGCACTCCACTGGGCCTTATTCAATTCTATCTCCTGAAAAAAAAAAAAAAAAAGAAGAAGGTACAACACAGAAGGACATCAGAATATATCAGAAAACTAACCATCCTATGTGAGCAAGATACTGGTATATGCATACCTCACATATCATGTTGCCAAATTGGAACTGTTCCATCATAACACGCAGAGTACTGGTTGAGACATTATAACTAGAATTCATACAAGGATATGCAGGTGTTATGATAGGCATATGATGGGTCCTGTCACGAGGATTTTTACGTGGATCCCAAACAGAAAAGCCAAGTTCATCCTCTTCAATTGGGCATAACATAACAGGGTTTGGCCAATGCCACTGTGTATAAACTCTGAAAAACCGTGAAACTAGCATACTGGGGACCGCGTTTGGATAAAGCTGGCACACACGAGCTACAAGCAATGCCCAGTTGACACCACCAAGAAATCCAGTCACCTACATATTAAAAGATCGAGAGAGAGAGACAGAGAGATCAGATAAACTGAACAAGAAAAACCTGACACTAGTTTGTAGATCCATTGCTGTATGTAAATAAAAGGAGAATACTCACATTGGAATAGACGCCACGCCTTTTAGCCCAAAGCTTTAGACAGCGGAGTGTAGTCCGAAAATTCTACACATAATTGACACACATAAAAGCGACATAATACTGATAAACAGGGAAAGAGACTTAAATAAATCAAACCACCAAGAAAAAAAAGTAGTACACATCTTTGTACCTCAGCATTCGGAACAAGCTTCAGAATTTGATCTGCAACCCTGCACCCATTGAGACTTCGAACAGTAGGTTCATCAACATCATACAGAACAGATACTTGGGAGATGTCAAAATCCTGTAGAAAGGTGATTCCCATGAAAAAGAAAGTCAAGAAATGAAGCATAAGGCCAGAATATCATCTCTGATGAAAGAAACATGAAAAAGAGGAGGATCCATGCAGCATACAAAATACAGAGGTTGAAAACTAGTTGAAAATTGACAAAGGAAAGATCTCCAATAACTATGTCTCCCACTCAGTTCCCTTCACAAGTTAATCCAACACATTGAAGATTCTAGTCCTAGCATTTTGCACATATAAACATGTCTCACGGTCATAATCATTACCCTGCCCGTTTGACATAAGGAGGCTGCACCACAACAGAGGCACAGGAAAAAACCAAACAAGAGAGAAATTGCAGCAGCGCATTCTGAAAATGCAAGTTACATATATTTAGCATCCACTGTCCATGTCGTAATTATTATAGATTAATTTGATACAGCTACAGCAAACCGAAGCCCACAGACATCACATTATCCACATCTATGCTAATGTTTGCATGCAGTCAAGCATGAAAGACCTAATTGTTAATATTTTAGTGCATACACATCAGAAACTCAGGGATTTTGAACTGCCACAGAAAACACAGAGGACTACGACGTGTAGGTGGATCCCCAAAAACTTTTGAGGACTCAACTTTGATCATAAAGTAAGAGAAACAGTTATAAAGTTCATAAGGAGAACAAAGATAATCTCCACTCACATCTGGCACAACCCGTAGCGAAATGCTTGCATAAAGAAGGTCGATTGATATCCCATCAAACTTAAATTTCATTACAGGCACATGAGCATTGGGAACTGGCTGTAATTCTGTCACTTCTTCCATCTGTGCCAGGATGTCATGCAATATGAAGAAGAAATCCTCCTGATGAGGGTTAAAAAAGTGAATTAGATATATGTAAAAATGAGGATGGAGCAGATAAACAAGTAGATGAACAAATTGAATTACCTCTCGATTCACATAGGATGGCCCAACACACAAAGTGTCTATGTCAGCACCAGGGCCATGTACCTGCATAAAAAGAAAAGTTTGAATTATTTTTCCCCACAACATAAAGGCAAAGAACAACACTCAGAATTGCAACTATACCATCAATCGTTAATTAATAAACAAAAATTTTGAAAAAGGGAATCCTACTACTTATGTCACTAAAATCAACCAAAAACTAAAAATCAAGAAGCAGTCTCCCTCTTACTGTCAGAACGGGGCACCACAGGCTGCACACTGCACACATGCAGTAATGCAAAAAAGAAACAATATTATGCTACCGCAGAGAACCCTCTTACAAGAGGAAAATTACTGAAGATTTTGATATTGAAACCAAGGGTAAATAACAAGGTGAGAAATGACCAGGAAACTGCTTTTGTAAAACCATATAAGGAGTAAATGAACCAAATGAAAGAACCTTACCCCAAGCCTATAAGAACCAAAAGTAAAAATAACAGCATTTGCATCCTCCACCATTTGATCTGAGTACCCGCGTAGACGAGTTAGTTGCTTCACCCAATCTTTTACAATCTGAAAATGGAAAAAGAAAGCATTGACAGCACGAATAAACAAACTTAGGAGACTTTATACCACAGACAGCACTTTCACATATTACAGGAATGCTTGAATCCTCTTGAACTCGCGGAAAGCTCAGTATCCAAAAACAGTTGGACCAACAAAAATTACCAACAGCGAACTAGGAGATCCTGAAACTTTCTCTATTATTATATCATTTACTCATACAGAGTAAGAAAAACCATCAGAAACACAAAGTGTAAACAACAATGAGTACCAGCAGGTAGAAACTCAAAAATATTACCATTAGCAATCCAAATAAAAAAGACTCATCAAACTAACAAATATAGATAATCCACGCAAGTACCAAATAAACAAAATAACTATCACATGCTTCAATTTGCAGAAGACAATTTCTTTGTTTTCTTTCCCAAAAAAAAAAAAAAAAAAAAAAGAAGAAGAATTTATTCTGACCCTAAAATCTAAAAAGATATTTTTGGCCTTTCAATATTAGAGCAAATTCAGCTTCTCTCCAGCTAGGCTTGACGTAACCCAACAGATTATTAAGCAAAATGCCCATCGTTTTATCTTTGGCATGAAACCAATGCAATCATTAAATCCTGTAGCAGAACAGGTTTTAATGTAACATCAATTTCTTGAGCAAAGTTGCCAGCTCTTTCACTTTGGAGTGAACTCAACTGAACATTATTACACCCTTCAGCTGGCCAAAAGCAATTTTCCTCGCTGCCTCCACAAAGAGAAAAAAGCATCTCAAGAAAATTTTAGTATGTAGATTGAGAACAGAAATCTGCTGAGATCATCCCCCGCATTGTTCACCTTCTCCAAGAACCATGTCTATGATGCAATCATCCAAGAAAACAAATTCAGGCCTCATCTATAATGCTCCCTGCCACATAAGTTACTAGCATAAAACACGACACTATCGATGGATCCTAAATGGACTCTGTTGTTCCTCAGGACGCATAGACACTTGAACCAACAATTCCAGATTTTAGATACAAAAAGAATTTACAAATCCCATTCCATGCTTGTGTTTAGCACGTAAAAGTAACACACAATGGCCTCACTGCTTTCACTAAAATCGTCCAACTTGGCAGAAACAAAAGAAAAAAAAGATTAACCAACAACAGCTCCTCCTTTGCAATATCAATTTAACTGCGAATCATAGAAATCTCCCGCAACAAGACCTCAATACGCAGATGTAAACTCAAACCAAGCAACAGCATCCCCAATATCCTAATCACGTACAACCCACAATTTACCTGCCCAATCCGATCGAGAACCATCTGTCTCTTCAGAGCCTCCTCTTCGCTCTCATAGAGCCCAGCATCGACCAAAAACTGCGCGCCCAAGCGAAATCCCAGTGAGAAAAAAAGAAAGAAATTCGCAAACGCCCAACCAAACACAAGACGCCAAGAAAACCAAAATTCCAACCTTCTCCAGCTCCATGCTTCTCTGAGCATCGACCTCGGTGGGCCCCAACACCGATATCGGTTTCGTGACCCCGAATTGCTTCGCGGCCGTCGCCGTCGTCGCCATCGCCGGCGGCGGCGATGCCCCCAAACCCTCCGAGCTCACCATCTGAGACGAATCGAACGGCAAAAAGGCGGAACCCCAATCGGGCTAAGAACCGTCCCAATCGACGAAAAGAGACACCGAACAAGAAAAAAAGCACAAAATCTCCCCTTTATCCCCCAAGAACACCCCCCGACCAATTCCGGCAGATACCCAGAAGACCTAGAACCGAAGGATCGATCGCCGATCGCCGAGATCGCCGAAATCGCCGGAATCGAGCCCCGATCGGAACAGAGAGGAATCGGGGGAGGACCAAAGACTCCGACTTTCCGGTCCCATCGAGAGAAAGGGGGCCCGCCAAGGTGGGAATAAGAAGGAACAAGCGCGGAACCGGAGCGGATCAAGAAAAGCCGAAACCCTAGCGGAGAGCGCAGACCGACCGCGAATCGGCGCCGCAGCGGAGGAACCCAAAAGAGGAAAGGGGGAAAGGGGGGAAGAAGAAGCGGAATCTCTACCCAATTCGGGAGGGAGAAGGGCGAATGGCGAAGCAGAGAGAAGAAGAGGATTCGCAGTCCGCAATCGCGTTGGAGAAGATGCAGATGGAGAGAGAAAGCGAGAGAGGAGAGAGGAGAGAGAAAAGAGAGTTGATTTTTCCAAGCTGAGGAGAGAGAAAACGAGAGAGAGATGATATTTTATTTTTTTTAAAATATCGGGAGACGGTGGCAATCGGTGATTTTTGTGATTCTTTCCTTTTTTTTCTTTTAATTCGTGCATATAAATACTTCTACTCCTTCTTCTTCTTTTATTTATTTATTGAAATACGGATTAATTTTGCCCCCTTTTTAAAAATTTTTATTGATCTTATCTTCCGGTCGGAAACTTAATTTGAAATTTAATGAGAGGCATATTTTTGGGTTTCCAACGCGGATTTGTTTAATATTTTCGCGTGATTTTCAAAAGTCCGGATGATATTAGTTCCTTAAATTTGATGGGAAAACTTGGAAAAGTACCGTCTCGCTTTTTTATTTAATTTGGAGCGATCAAGAATTTTGTTTGACGAGGTTATATCTATTAATCTTCAATTGATCTTTTTCCCACGTTTTTTCTAGTGTTGCGATGTGTGATTCGGTTTTATTGAACAAGAGGTATTTATATTTTCTAAAAAAAATTCTTACATGCATCTGCATACAATTGTTTTATGACGTTTTGATGGTTGAAATATTCGTTTAACTATACAACTTTGGTGGAAAGTCAAGAAATTTGAAGAATCTTTTTCTCGTGTTCGCATTAGTGACTTTAGTAAATAACTAAATATGATAAAATTGCAGTTCCTAATGTATTAATCGCGTGATCAATGCTTCGAACTCGAAAAAATTCAAATTCGGCTACATGACATTGGCTTGTGCCGATTACTTCCATTCCCAACACTTGACAACCGATAAATTTTGATAGATCTCGCGTTGCAATTTTCATTTAATCTCGAAATGCTTGGAATATTCCAGATATTTGTTTTTCAGCACGGACAATCACATGAAACACGATCCTGATTTGCCCTAAACAGACAAAACAACGTGAACTGTTTTTTCTTTGGATATTTAATCTGGAGGAAAAAATAATAATTAATTATTATTATTATTATTGAGTGGGAAGAGGTGGGGAGCACTGTACGGTAACGTCGGCTTCACGCGGAAGGTTTGCCAAATGCCTTTGACTCCGAATGGCCTCTCTCGTTGGCCGGCCCTTCCCCCACCACTAATAATCATCACGTGGTCGGTTTCTTTTCTTTTTATTATCATCTTTTTTATAATGTCTCGCCCCTGATTTGATTGGTGAAAACATAATGGAAAATAATGTAAATATTCCCCGAACTTTTATCCGATATGCAATATCATCCTCGAATTTTTAGTTTCTTCAATGTGGGATACAAATTTTGGTACAATGTGTAATGTTGTCCTTACACATTTAATTTGTTTGATGCATGCTTTATGTCGCCCCTACAATTTTAAATATTTACATGAACTATATTGAATAAATTAAAAGTTTAGGGATGACATTACACATTATGTTAAAATCTAAAGGTTACATTGCACCAATTAAAAATTCAAGAATCACATTACACATTAATCAAAGTTTATGGATCATTTGTGCTATTACCCAAAGACAAAATCCATCTACACTCTTTTTTTGGATGTGAAAATTTTACTTGTTAGGCTTTAACTGGTTATCTAAAAGGGTTATATCACAAAAAACTCCAAATTGATACATATTCAAAATTATTATACCTATGACAAATTTATCCTCCATTAATTTCCGTTAAATTTACTATCAAACTGTTGAGTCATATGATACGTGGCAATTGACGATACTAGTTTGAGATTTACCATTCATTTGTTAAAATTAATGGACGGTAAATTTGTCATAAATATACAAATTTTGAGTTGTTTGTGGTTAAAAAGATTAGTTTGAGGTAAAATATTACAAGTCTACTAGTTTTGGGTCAAAAATTAGTTTAAAGTAAATTTGTCACAAATATATTAATTTATGATATATTAATCTTATCTAAAAATATATTGCTTGATGGATGAATTTAATTTAAGTCATAAAAAGGTCCTACGTGCTGGCATAATTATAAGTAATATATAATGGTTCGATCTCGAAATTAGCGAGGAAGACAAATGCACTTTATTTAGTAATCAATTTGAATAATGGGAGGGATTCGAATTTGACAGACGAGAGACGGAAAAGAAAAAAAAAAATTGTTCAATTGCCACTTCCTTGACATTCTTAATGGAGATAATGATTTACCTCTTGTCTCTTTGGATTCAAATTTGGGGAAATTTCTTCTTCTTTTTTGTCATCTTAATAAACGATTAATGTGTTTTTTTGTATAATTGAGGCTAGCATGAATGGGTTGGGTTGTACATTTAGGGCGCGTTTGGTAACGATTCTGTTAGGGAGTAGATTCGATCGAATTGATTCTTTTTTGATTCGTCCCTAAACCGATTCCGAAAAGTTAACGCGTTTCAGAATCGTACAAAATTTCGATTCTACAGAATAGAAAAAGAATAGAAATGTGTTTAGAATCGCATAAAATTTCTATTACAATTCTTTTTAATTACCTTTTTAGATAAATATAAATTTGATATTGAATTCTCATAAACCCCTCATTGATTAATTATATTTATACTAAGTAATAAAAATATTAACTAATCAATTTTTATTAAATAGTTAATAATAAACCATAGTATAAATTATACCAATATACCTAAAATATGTAATAAATATAAATACTAAATTATAAAGCAAAATTAAATATGTATTCTATATATAGCAAATATATATTTCAGAATAGGAGGAAATTAAAATAAAATATAGAAATAAAAAAATAAATAAAAATAAAAATAAAAACGAAAATTGTTGTTATTTTAATTTTTTTCTTATTAGAATTTCAATATCATTTATATTTAAATAAGATTTTTTTTTTTTTATCATGGTGATTTCTTATTTTCAATAAATATTTACATTTCTATGATTAAATATCTAATTCATTTTGAATTTAATATGGATGGATGTTAATTTTAATTTAACCAAGATTCTTCTTTTCTCTCTCTCTCGCTTGCTCTATATATATATTCCCTTCTCCAAAACCGAACACCCAACGTTTAAAAGAATAAGTCTTCAAACCAACATGACTCTTTGAAACAAAAAGAAGACTTTAATGAGAAACTCATCACTACAGCTTATCCATAAATGAATATTGAAGTAATAGTCAATTGTTCAACTTTGAAATATTGGCTTTGATAAGTCAATAATTAATAACAATATTACAAAAGTCGGAAACATTAAGTTATGGAATCTACGGCATATTGTAATCCCTTGCCATTTGATTTGCGATACTTTTCCGAATTATGTTTATCTCCATTGCTTGCTCATTTGATGGATCATCCACAACCTCCTCTTATCAAGTGCTATGGTATCTCTTGGAGAAGTAGTAAGCGTGGCTTCAAAGTGGCTTCAAACTCTTGCAGCCTTTTCGTAAAAGATCCCAATAGAAGAAAAGAATTTCGGGGGGCGGATAATCCAAATAACCATGTTAACTTTAAAAAATGCAAACAAATAAGAACTTAGTGAGAAATTATCAGTACATTATGAACTAGTACAATTTTTCTCTCCTCCTCAGTTTCTTTTCCTAGTTCAAAGCAACTCTATATGCCATTCACAGCATTGACAAACAGAAAACCAAGCGAAATCGCGAGCTCGGAGCTATATCATTCACATATTGGACCATAACAGCACTCTCTCCACACCATAACAAAGCATTCTCTCAACATGGATATTAATGACTAATTGGATAAATTACACACACGAAAGAAAAACATAAACATCTTTGCGGTCAATTTGGTTGCCCAAAAATCCTTTGGCATTTGCCATTTGATTGCCTCTAATTTTCTCGAAAAACCAAACACGAATTGAAGGGAAGAAAAGCCCCGTTTTTCGAGGGCCTATTCGCTCATCAAGGTCCGGGTTCCACACGAGCACTTGTCCATATAAGAAATCGTCGTTGACGAAACACGAGATCTTCAACGTAATACAAGAACATTCCTAAGAAGCCGCACACACGGGTCCGCTAATTTCCAAGACTATAGAACATAACCCATCAAGAACAGAACATCAATAACATAACCCATCAAGAACAAAACATCAAGACAGCCAAGGAGTTCCACGAATCATCGCACATCAAGAACAGTAACATCAAGAACAGAACATCAACACGCCCCAAGGGAGTTCCACGAGTCATCGCACATCAAGAATGTAACCCATCAAGAACCGAACATCAAGAACGAGAACATCAAGACAGCCAAGGGAGTTCCACGAATCGTCGCACATCAAGAACAGTAACATCAAAATGTACCAAGGGAGTTCCACGAATCGTCGCACATCAAGAATGTAACATCAACATGCCAAGGGAGTTCCACGAATCGTCGCACATCAAGAACGAACATCAACACAGCCAAGGGAGTTCCACGAATCGTCGCACATCAAGAACGTAACATCAAACAGCCAAGGGAGTTCCACGAATCATCGCACAGACCGGAGGGGTTCAAAGAAGATCATCCCGGATCGGCGTTGGCGCCCGCCGATTCGGGCTCAGGGGTCGGGGCGCTCGCACCCGGCCGTGGAGTCGCTCGGCGAGCGACCCTCGGCCAGATCGGGCGCCGGCGCCCGCCGATTCGGGCTCCGGGGTCGCTCGGCGAGCGACTCCACGGCCGATTGGCGCGAGCGCCCCGACCGGAGCTCGGTGGCGCTCCCGCCAACCGTTGCACGACGAACGACGGTGAGGAATATGCAAACCGTCACCTAGATCACCCGGCAATGACGCTACTCCGTGAGTGAAGGGAACTCACCTTCAACGAGCAGCTTCAACAATGAAGAAGCAGCAGTCGCCGTCGCCGTTGTTGTGGAGAGAACGAACCACCGGAGAAGAACGAACCACCGGAGAAGAACGAACCGGAGAAGAACGAACCACCGGAGAAGAACGAACCGGAGAAGAACGAACCAGAGAAGAAGAACCAGAGACAGTGAAAGTGAAAGGGTTTGTTCGCACAGAGAGAAAGTGGAGCAGATACGTTGAGCGGAGAGAGAGAGCCACTTTTGATTCTTTTTCGATTCGAATCAAGAATCAACTTTTTTATTCTAAATTCTTGTCCAAAACCGATTTCTGGGAACAAATTTGTTCAGGGAACAAAAAAATTACCAAACGTGATTACGGCGGCCGAAACCGATTCCTAACGAAGAATCGGAATCCGCACTGTTTGGATGGTTACCAAACAGGGCCTTAGCTCCAAGGAGGATGATCCATATTAATGGGCTTGGTGGCCAATAGGCCCAAGTAGGATTTGGGTGTCATTAGTTACCTTTTATGCTCACTTGGTATGGATCTTATCCAGACCAGATCAAACCGTATTAAACAATTTGAAAAGAAGCTTCACCAAATCAAAACATTTAGGTTGCATTTGATGATCCAAATTTGAATCTAGACAGGATATTAAATTATTTTTTCTAATGTTTCATGACGTTCTCCAAACTTGATATTCCCAAATACATTCGAATAAATTGCCAAATAAGATATGGCATATAAGGTGAGATAATCCAAATTGGATATAAAATTTTATAAACTAACTTGGCAATTTCCACACATTAGGAAAACCCCATCTATGTGGGACTCACTGGTGGCACCCCACCAACACTCTAGAGGTTGTCCACCATGGTGATCCCTCATTCTAGCGTCCTTAAATATCTTGTCGGTCCTCTTACTCGCGGCTCACTTACAAGGCTAGGGCTCTCTCTTTCTCAATCAGTTTTCTAGCTTTTCCATCATCACCAAATCATCTATCAATTCATTTCTGTACATCACCTTTTATCCCTCATTTTCATCACTTTGAATTAGGTGTTCATACACCAAAGATAGATCCTTATCGCCTTTAGTTCAAAATTTTGCTTAATGGAAGATGTCGCATCTGTTGAAAGTAATCAAGCCCTCGAGGTCAATTTCGTAGAGACTGCTTTCGTGGTCAAGAGGGTTTGATTCATCACGTATATGGAGTTCCTCGGACATGGGATATTCAAAGATTTTCAAATAATAAAGATTTTAAAAGATTATCTATTCTATTTTAAATTGTAGGTTTTCAAAGATTTTAAATTCTATCTAAGGTTGCACCAATGATATTTATACAAATTAAAGGATATTTGGAGGATTTCAAATCCCCATTTATCCTATGTTATCTTAATTCGAATATGGATGACTAAACACAGCCTTAGTATATTGAAATTGAACTAGTTGGTTTGATTTGGTTCAAAACCACGTAAATTGTTCCTTTTTGCTTTGTTTGGCTTATCAAGATGGGAAAATTACACAAATAGTCCCTATATTTTCACTCAATGTCCAATTTGGTCCCTGAACTTTCGATTGGCTCAATTTGGTCCCTGAACTATTGATAAAATGTCCGATCTAGTCCCGAACTTTCGAATGGCTCAATTTGCCCTCGAACTATTAATAAAATGTCCGATCTAGTCCCGAACTTTCGATCGGCTCAAGTTGGTCCTCAACTATGATGAAATGTCCGATCTAGTCCTTCGTTACTATTTTTTTTTTTTTTTTTCCTTTTTTTCCTTTTTTTTTCCCTTTTTTTTTCCTTTTTTTTCCTTTTTTTTTTCGCTTCCCTCCGCCGGCTCCGGCGGAGGGGCCGGCGTCCGGCGAGGAGCCTCGCCAGATCGGCGAGGGCCCTCGCCGGCGTCCTCGCAGCGGGCGAGTCCCTCACCGATCTTGCGAGGGAGCTCCCCGCAGATCGGGCGAGGGGCCGTCCCCGCCGGCGTCGCGAGGGAGAGCCCTCGCCGGCGTCGGGCGAGGGCGAGGCGAGGGGCCCTCGCCCGACGCCGGCGAGGGCTCTCCCTCGCAGATCCGGCGAGGGGCCGCCCGCCGCGCTGCGAGGGAGAGCCCTTCGCCGGCTTCGGCGAGGGGCTCTCCTCGCAGATCCGGCGAGGGAGAGCCCCGCGCAGACGCCGGCGGGCCCCGCCGATCCGCGAGGGAGGGGGCTCTCCCTCGCAGATCCGGCGAGGGGCCGTCCTCGCCGGCGTCGGGCGAGGGCGAGGGCGAGGGGCCTCGCCGCGCCCCGCAAGCGGGCGAGCAAGCGGGCGAGGGACGCCGGCGAGGGAGCCTCCCCCGCCCCGCCCGACGCCGCCGAGGGGCTCTCCCGCAGACGCCGGCGAGGACGGCCCCTCGCCGGATCCGCGAGGGAGAGCCCCTCGCCGGCGTCGGGCGAGGGGCTCCCCGCAAGATCGGCGAGGACGCCGGCGAGGGGCCCGCCGATCCGGCGAGGGGCTCCCTCGCCGGACGCCGGCCCTCCCGCCGCTCCGAGCGGAGGGAAAAAAAAAAAAAAAAAAAAAGTAAAAAAAAGGGGAAAAAAAGGGAAAAAAAGAGGAAAAAAGGAAAAAAAAAAAGAAAAATAGTAACGAAGGACTAAATCGACATTTCATCATAGTTCGTGGACCAACTTAAGCCGATCGAAAGTTCAGTGTGGACTAGATCGTACATTTTATTAATAGTTCAGGGACCAAATTGAGCCATTCGAAAGTTGTGGACTAGATCGACATTTTATCAATAGTTGTGGACCAAATTGAGCCAATCGAAAGTTCAGGATCAAATTGGACATTGAGTGAAAATATAAGGACTATTTGTGTAATTTTCCTATCAAGATTTTCATTTGCTGGTAGTATTATATTTAAAAGGGTAAAAACCACAAAAAAAAAAAAAAAAAAAAACTATAAACCATGCCAACTATGATATGATACATTTACCTAAACTATTTTTAGTGACATAAAAAAATTCTCAACTTGTACTTTAAGTAGCACCGACACCAACACGTCATGTAGGACACAACGACATGACAAACTGACACGTTGTCTCTTAACAAATAGAGAATTCTAACATGTTTAGGACACGTATATTAAATGTATATTTTTATATATACATTATAATTTATTTGTTTTTATGATTATTTAAATACATTAATTTGATTCAAATTCACAAATAAATAAATAACGAATAACAACCTAAAATGAATTTACTCTAAAAATATTGATCCATGGTTTGTTAATATAATTCATTATTTCAATTTGACAAATTCAACTTAATTCCAATAATCCATAAAACTTAAAGAAAAAAACAAGCAATCCACATTTTGGACTTGCATGCTAGAAAATGAGAAAAAACTTAGGAGATGAATTGTGTATCACGGGAAGTGAAAGTCGAAAGAGAAGAAAATACTAGAACATATTTGGTTCAGCCCTTGAGGAAAATTTGGAGTATTTGCCAACCATTCCCTAAAGAGCATTAGATTGAAAGTTAGCCTTAAGAAGGCTGAAAGCTCAATACCAGTAGAATTAGCATTGAGCTTTTAGCATTTTCAGAACACTGAGGGGCTCTATTAATAAAAGTTCGTGAAGTTCCTTTTTGCCCTAAAAAAATCATTAGAAATCTAAGTTTAGCCCTTTTTAAAAAACAAAACATAGAGTTCGTTTCTCTCCCTTCTCCCTTAAGGCTTCTCTAGAAAACAACTCATGCTCGCTCTCTCTTACTCGCGTCTTGCTCCCTACCCCTCATGCTCGCTCTTTCTTACTCCCCTGCGAATCCTCTCGAAGTTCCCTTGTGCTTGTAACTACTCTTTTACAAGTTCACAATCGGTATGCCTCTTCCTCTTAATTTTTTTTGCTTTTTGGGTTTTCCTTCAATTCCTTCAACTCGTGATTTCCAAGGTTTTACATCGTGTGCCATCAAATGGGTTGGAGAAATGTGAGAGCCATAACTTCCCAAGCTGTCATTTTAGACCCTCATCTATAATCTTATATTTTTATTATGCAAGCAAAAGAGTATACATTTTTTATGTAAGGAAATTCCATTTAAGAACAAGTTTCATAATGACATGCTTCCATTTCATTCATCATGAGCATGGATTACATAAGGAAAATAACATCTTGACAATTACAGGCCTAGCAAATTCTACATTAAGATGACCAGAACAAAATACTTGGGAGAGGCCAAAAATGTGTCTAATTCCTCTATTCAATAGTTTTCTTTATTCACTACATCCCTCCATATTTTTATACACTTTATGCCTAACAAATCACCAACGGATGGAGCCAAACAACCTTCCATTCACATTGAGATACACGGACATAAAGCGCATAGGAAAAGGACTAGGGCGTCCATCATCTATCTAGACAATACATGCATAACGAGTCAAAATAATGCTAGAATCTTGATCTTCGAAGTTTTTATATGCACCCACAACTCGCACTGGTGTGCCATAAGTTGCCAATGGAGGTACATCCATAGTAAATAATCTGAGAGGGAAAAATAAGGAATGGGCAATAATGCCTAGTAAATGATAAAGCATAGCATGAAATAACAAGATCCTAACTTCACTCACTAGTGAACATAGCTCAAACATAGTGAATGCTTATAAACATGGATTATATCAAATAGGACAGCACATGATACAAAAAAATCATGCGAACTAAACATGTTAAAGTGAATAAATGCATGAAAACCGCACCACGAAGCATACACAAATCTTGTTCATGCATCACAAATCACATATGAACTCATTTATGCATCACATGGCACACGGCTACATCATCACATGTACTTATATGCTTTGTGGATTAATTTCAATGTGTGAATGTGTCATATCCACTCTTGAATTGGATTTAACCCAAGACGCTAGCCGGATCCATTCGAGTCATTTTCGGGACGTTGGCTGGACTTCTAGGGGACGCTGGCCCTAGGCATCTCTCTCCAAGGCATCTCGGTATCCAAAGGTCGCTGGCCTTGTGACTAAAACTAAGGCATCCCAGACCACACAACTTGGGGCATTTCCACTCCTTGAGGGCATCATCGAGTCATTGGTGATGGAATATCTCTTAATTTGGTTAATTCACACATTTCACCGCATCACTATCTTTCATTAAGGCACATTTATAACACCTCCAACACATGCATACACTACCACACATCATGCTCAATATGCCAAGATTGCAATGCAACAATATGCACTAAATAGAATTGCTCTTCACATGACTTTTCAAGCTTATTTCACTTCATTTCACACACACGATGAGCACTATCCATATACAACCATCAAGCACAGGTTCTCAGCAAGCTAAATTCATCCACAATCACAAAACATGCCTTTTTCACTAGGCGTAATATTAGAAACAGCAACAAGACCACAACTGGCCCTTATCGACATAAACCAAGCCCACATGCGTGGCTCTAAAATTAAAATTAGAAATTAACCAAACAAGTCTGAAAAATATCCAAAATTTAATTTGTTATAAAACACATTTAAAATGATCTTTCATGTGGAAAGCTTAATCCATTTCTTTTTAGAATAAGAGTGACAAATCGCACAATACAGTCACCAAAACCATTCCTTTATCAAGAAATCACGTTTTAAAAACCTGCTTGGTTTGAAACCCAAAGCTCGTTCATTTACTCTAAAATTAAGATACACTATACTTCAAAATGTACATAACAAATTTTGTGAAAAAAACCATTTTAAAATCAAACCATAGGGGCCGATAAAAATTCTTTGAACACCAAAAAGTCTCTAATTCCAGTACAAAAACAAGTTACTGATTTGCATGAAATGAGGCTGACAACTTCATTTTATTTTTTTAAAATCCAAAAATCTCGTGGTAAAATATATATTGTAAGATAAGATGTTTAGAACATTTTCCAAGAGAAAGCTACTATAAATTTGCAGCACATTTCAACCCACAAAATCATTAAATGTAGGAGGTCCGGCAGAACATATCTTAAGGAGATTCAACCTCAATTTCTAGAATCGCATCTCATGCAAGCTTAGCACCCAAAACCTTCGAGAAAACTTACACACAAGACCTCTCACATATCATAAAACACATGCAAGTTAAGATTATCGACTCATGGACCCCTGGAGTGTCTTAACTTTGGCCAAAGGGACACTTAAGTGCCATAACTTACGAAATGTACACTTAAGTGTCAAAATCAGAGTAAAATGGATCACTTGAGTGCCAATCCGGCAAAAATGTCGACGTGGCACTTTTTCGGCGAACCGAGCTCAAAATGACGCCGTTTTGCATGTTGACGTGGCCAAAATGGCGTTGTTTTGGGCTGACGTGGCAAAAAAAAAATTAATTAAATTAAATTTATTTAAAATATTTAAAAATAATAATTTAAAAATTAAATTTAGTTGAAATATTAAAAAATTAATAATTAAAAATTAAAAAAAAAGGAAAGAGGGAGGCAGTTGAGGGATCAGCCCTCAGCCGCCGTTGCCGCCACCCCACCGCCGCCGGGAAGGGTCGGCGACGGCGGGCGGGCGATGGCGGCTACCGAGGGCTAATCCCCGCCGCTTCCCTTTCCTTTTTTTTTTAAATTTTAAATTTTAAATTATTAATTTTTTAATATTTCAACTAAATTTAATTTTAAAATTATTATTTCAAAATATTTTAACTAAATTTAATATTTTAATTTTTTTTTTTTTTTTTACCACGCGTCCAAAACGACGCCGTTTTGGTTGGCCACACGTGCAAAACGGCGTCGTTTTGGGCGCGCTTTGTCGGAAAAAATGCCGCGTCGGCGTTTTGACCGGACTTTGGGAGTGGCACTCAAGTGATCCGTTTTCTTCGAATGTGGCACTTAAGTGTACCTTTCGTAAGTTATGGCACTTAAGTGTCCATTTGACCAAAGTTATGGCACTTGAAGCGTTCTTTTGCCTAAGATTATCCAATGATCTATATCTTATAGTTGAGAATCCACTAGATTGAGCTAATTCACCCTAAAGTGTAAGGAGAATGTTGAAGTATAATACCTAGCTTATTCTCTTACTTAGTTTAGGACACAAAAATGGCTTCCATGAGCTGGCTTGAAGATTGTCCGTTTCTCTACTCACTAGTTCTTCGATGAACACTAAGGGAATGGGAAGAAAAATGAGAGAGAGAGAGAGAAGGCATCAAGCGAGGGAGGGAAAGAAGGAAGAAGAGAAACCAAAGAGAAGGGAAAATGAAGAGAAAAGATGGAGGGAAATGATGGCATTCCTTGAGAATTTTCCCTTGTTGCAGCCATGAAAATGAGAAGTTTGACTAAGGGGATTTTAGGGTAATCATGAGGACTAATTTTGACTGGTGGGTAAGAAACTTTCATGGGAGTGTCAAAGGTAGGTTTGTCTTATTTGCATGAAAATCCTAGGTTTGTCATTTTCTATTTGGCTTACATACCTTAAACAAATCTTTAATTTGAACAGAAATAAAACTATTCCCCCTCCTAACCTAAAGAATTTGGTCATCACGAACACTAGGCACCTAATTAAGTAACTTTATTGTAAGAACCTCTATTAATAACATGGGCCAAAACTTAGTGGATTTGCTCATATCTTCAAGTCACCATTTCTAATGTTCAAGGTTCTTATGTCCACCATTATTTCCATATGTTATAACATCAATAATTGAACCATAAGAAAGTACCATCGAACATCCGAAATCATTCAAATTCATGCAAGACAAACATTGACCAAAATCTCGGCATTTTTCAATTCAACCAAACCTTCCGCACAAGTCTAGCTCATTGGGCCTCTAGCTCATTGGGCCTCATTCACAATCCATCTTCCTCTCGCCAATCCACACTTAGCCCAAAACTAGGCCCATTAGGCCTTCACACATCCAACCCATGCGCAAAGCCTATCGTACAATCCACCTAGCTCGATTCTACTTCCGTCGATAAGTACTAGCTTAAAGAAAAATTTTATGACCAAATTTTTAGAATATCACAAGGAATTTCAAGTTTTTGCACCATTTCGAACTTGTGTTTTTGGAATTATGACAGAAGGTTTTATGGGTTTTATTTTTTTCTCACCCTTTTGTTGATTTGTGATGCAAAAGTCAAGGAGTGCTATTAGTAGTGCAATCTAGGTTAGGGTTTCCATTGGGGGTGTGCAAAATACCTGGGAACCGTCCGGACCGCCCGGAATCGGACCGGAACCGCCCGGAACCGGCGGTTCTTGAGGGAACTGGTCTGGTTCCCGGTTCCAATTTTTCGGAACCGGTGGGTACCGGTCCGGTTCCCGGTTCCATGGGCGGATTCGCCCACCCGGACCGGACTGGAACCTTTTTAATATTAAAAAAAAAATTACTAAAAGAAATCCTATATTAGATCTTATCTCCTCACTCCCTTCGTCTTCGGTTCTCTCTATCTTTGTCTTTTCCTCGGTTCCTCCTAATTCTATCGCCATTTCGATTCCTCCCCGAGCGTCGACGCCGCCGTTGTTGCTCCTCCGCCGCTACTGTTCACCCCCTCACGTTGGCCGCCACCCGCCACGTAATTGTTTTGCGACCGTTCTATGTTGAAAACCCGACCATAGACCTCCTCCCCTCCTTCCCAACTCATAGACCCGACCATTCTATGTTGAAAACCAAAATTGTTTCGCGTCAAGATCGGTTCGATGGATCCACCCGGGAACCAGACCGGACTGGCGGTCCGGTTCCCGGGTGGATCCATGCAACAAACGGGTGGATCCCGGTTCCAATTTTTTGGAACCGGTCCTTAGCGGGCGGTTCCCGGTTCTAGGTCGGGAACCGCCCGCCCGAACCATGCACACCCCTAGTTTCCATCTCTTTTACCTTGAGATGTTATTGGTTCTTCTTCTTCTTTTTTTTTTTTTTTTTTTTTTATAAAAAAAAAGCTAGATTTCGAGTTGGGAATTCGTTCATTGTTAGGAATTAGCTGTACCACTGTTTTCTATTGCCGATGCGATGCTTGTATGAGACGAATTTGGAGGCTTTGTCTTGTCAGTATTGAGTGAATTTCGCTTTTTGGAATGCATGATAGGCTAAAATGACTTTCTCCCTTCCGCAAAATGACTTTTTCTTGGATTTCATTTAATTTGAATTATTTGAATTTTGCAACTCCCTTTATTTCTTCATGACAATAGTCGTTTTCTTGAGTTTTGATGTAGATATGTTTCAAGAAAGATTCTTTTTTCTATATCATTTTCTTAGATGGCATGAAGTTATAAATGTCTAAAACTGAAAAAAGTAATTTAGTGTAGATCACATCTATTTTCAATTGTCTTGCTTTAAATCTAGCCATACTTTTTGTCACTTATATAATGGTAATTCGTGTTTTTCCTTTTTAGATTTCTTCATATGCAAGACATGTATCTTCAAAAAGTTGTCAAGAGCAATTGTTTACTTATGTTTGACAATTACGATTTTAATTTATTGCAATACTCAAGCAACCTCTTGAGTTTGAGAAAAAAAATGTCTAAGAATATTATCTCATGTGAACATTTAAGTCTATTATCATTAAATTCAAATTGTTTTTGTTTACTTTGTATTTATTAGTATACGGTAAGTTCATTAAATGAAAAGATATTTTGGAGTCCTAAAGATGTTGAAACCTTTTATAAGTTGTGAGTTGAACAAATTGATAATGGCAATTGTTCTGTAAACAACAAAAGAGATGAATTGATAGTTATAATTAAGAAATTAGAGGACTTAATGGGCAAAAAATATGATAAGGATCAAATGAAGAGTAAGTTGGATAATCTTAAGGAAGATTGAAGAAAATGAAGAATATTAGTTCTAAAGGAAATGAGATTAGAATAAGATCCAAAAAAGAATACCATTGATGCAAATGATGAATGGCGGGAGAGGAAAATTTAGGTTTTTTCCCATTCTTTTGTTATTTTTTTTAAGTTCATCCCTTCTTTTAAATATATATCTCACGAAAATGTTTATTATAATAGGAAAAACTAAGGTTAGAGCTTTTAGAACGAAATGTGTACATCCAAATCTTTAAGTTTTGTTGGATAGGATGTTTGGAGATACTTTTGTTATTGGAAACATCATATAAAATCCTATACAAGACTTATGTGTTGACGAAGATGTTGTGGCCATATAATTTGATATTGATGGTTATGCAGGATTTACTGATGATAATATAAAGTGCAATATGGGTGAAAAGACTAGTGAATGGCCTTGAAACAATAAAAGAACGTTGTAGAGTTCGGTAAGACAATATTAAGAAAATAAACAAAGGAAATTGAATATGACCGATAAGCTAGCAACGCAAATGGAGAAAATTTGTTTAGTTATTGAAAGTAGGAGATACATTAGAGAGTTTGATTTTTACAATGAACTTATAGAGATGTTGAAAACTATATTTGAAATTAAGTAAAATCAAGATTTATACCTTTTGTAGGCAAAAGAACACCTCAAGTGCCAAAATTTGGCACAATGGGACACTTAAGTGTCAAAAGTTAAGAAAGTGATACTTAAGTGCTACTTTTTTTTTTAAATGGGACACTTGAGTGCCATATTTAACAAATTTCGCCAGAAATCTTACATGACATTTTTTTATTATTAATTTTTCTCGTTTATGTGGCTTGCCGAAAGGCTAACTTAACAAAGAAACACAAAAACGACGTCGTTTTGCCACAATTCAAATTCTAATATAAAAATTAAATTAAAAGAAAAAGGGAATGAGAAGGCAATTGGCGGTTGAAGGCTTAACCCGCCGTCGTCGCCTCTTGGCCATTGCCGGAAAGGTGGGGGAGGATCAATTGGGGTCGCTAAGCCATGGTCAGGGGTCGGCAACCTAAGCCGACCGGCGACAAGGGCCTACGAGCTCTCGCTTAGATTTGGGGTGAGGGTTGTGGCCCTCCCCTAGATCTAGCGAGGGTTGCTAACCCTCGGCCAGCCCTTTAGGTGACGACGGGGGAGGCGGTGGTCGTGGCCGAGCCTTCAATTGCCAAAGCAGCCTTCTTCCTCTTTTTTTTTTTTTTTTTTTTTAATAATAAATTTTTTATATCTTATATTTGGTTTTAAATTTAATTTAATAAGTTTCTATATTATTTATTTACCCCCGCCAAAGTGTGCAAAATGACGTTGTTTTGCACTTGGCTCATTGGAAAATTGTCATGTTAGTGTTTTGGCAAGATTTTCTCGTCGTTGGCATTTAACTGATTCATTTTACTCCGATTTAGGCATTTACGTATCACTTTTCTAACTTTTGGCATTTAAGTGTCCATTTATGTCAAGTTTTGACACTCTAGGCGTCCTACTGTTCTTTTTTGCACTAAATCATTTTTCAAAAAACAAAGACAATAGGCAAATTTTCATGAATTTAGATGGTGGTCAATAAAAAGTCACATGATTCAAGTATAAGTTCGTATAGTGTAATCATCAATAGGATGTTAGCCATTTATTTGAATTTTTTCATATGCAACATTGTTGTAATGTAAGATCTATTTGCACTACTTATTTATATTAGTTGGCGAGACATGTTTATGTTATATCATAAGACCTGTTTCTAATTAGTGTTCTTTTTATTTAGTAGAGTTTACATATATATGATAGTGATAAATGTTTTCTGCTTATGGATTATCTAGATAATTTGTTATATCTCTTATTGTAATTTTATTCTGTTACTTTAACCAGTTATAAATAATTCTCTTGAAAGGGAAGACTATGAAAAAGAGGAAGATGAATATTGGCAACTCATACCTACGCTATTTTTCAGGTAACATATGTTCAGAAAATACCATGCATGATCTTATCATATACAAGAAATGCATGGTTAAGAGACTTGATAGTCATTAATGCTAATCTCGTATGGTATTATCAAATGTTTAGAATGGATAAAACTGTGTTTAAAAATTTAATACATGATTTAGTGACACGATCTAATTTGCAAGAATCTAGGAATATTGATTTTGTAGAAATACTGGGATTTTTTTTTTTTTTCATATTTTAGGACATAATATAGGTAAAACATTAGCATAAGAGTGCTTTCGGCACTCTGGGTAAACCGTGTGCAGACTATTTATCTTAATTTTTGATAATATACATGAAATTGAAGCATATTTGCTTTAATAATCCGATTGGCAATTTAAGGAAGTTCCAAAGAAGATTAGGACTAATATAAGATTTTCTCAACATCTTAAGGTAAGTTATGATTATACAATAAATAAGTGAACTAAATATAAATCAAGTAATATTAGTGTTCTTGTTTTAATATTGTATTGAAGCTATAGATGGTATTCATATTCCAGCGGTTAGAGTGACCAACTTCGTTTTATCGGTCAAAAAGAAACATCGACGCAAAATATAATGGCCATGTGTACATATGAAATTTACTTATGTTTGGGCTAGTTGAAAGGGAACAATTCATAATACTCATGTATTTTATGAAGCCATTAGGAGACATGATTTATAATCTCCTCATCCTCCAAAAGGTTCATTAATTAATGGTTTCTACGTATTAATATATGTATTAATATATGTATGTGTTATATGCTAATTAAATTAACAATATCTCCATGTAGGTAAATATTATTTGGTAGATTATGTATATCCAAATCTCATGGGTTATTTGGGGCCATATAAAGAAGTTAGATATCATTTGCCTGAGTTTCAACGAGATCCTCAAGAAGTGTTCAACTATGCCTACTCCTCACTACACTTAGAAATTGAGCGAGCTTTTGGTGTATTAAAGAAAGAGTGAAAGATTCTAAAAAATATGCCAAATTATTTATATACATAGCAAGTGAAAATTATGATAATAGCAATGACTTGAATGACGCACATTTTGCTAGATTATATTTGGATTCCAATTTATATAAAATTGATTCCAATTATGTAAATGAGGAGGTAATACTTCAAATAATGATGTAGCATATGATATGACACATTTATGTGATTAAATAGTTATGAATTTAGGAAATAGTTAATAATGTTTGTAATTTTAAGGATGTTGAATTTTTTTCCTTAAATCATATGTTATTGTGTTTATTGAAATAAAAAAGAGATGAAAATGAGAAAAATAGGTCCCTTATTGAAAATAGTTTTAGTTTGGGCTAAACGTGTTTGTCCAATGGGCGTGGTTTAGTGTAGCTATGTTTCAAAAATGGGTTTAGTAAAGATTGGGACAAATCTCATTCCAATAAATTCCAAAATAATAGATAAATTGACCTTATGTATGTTGGAATCATGTGTCAGAATTACAAACTTGCATGTTAGAATTTTGGACTTACATATCGGAGAGTGTCGGGAGGGTTAGCTAAGTGTTGAATTTTTTGACACCTCTTGACTGATTGTTGAAGAATAACGGATACATATTGGAGTGTCCGACATGACACGACATGAAGACTCCCGAACTCTTGAAGAGTATCGATGCTTCCTAGCTTGTACCTATATGACATATTTACCTTTTGTCAAAATCTTGTCAATGAGAAACATTAAAATTCTATCTACAAGGATGCTAAAAAATAAATTTTATTGACATGGCGGTCAAGTAGCTTAAGTGAAATAAAAACATTATTTTGGTTGAAAAATCATCTAATGAGACCTTGACAAATGGTAAATATGTTACAAAGGTATAAATTTAGGATTTTTAATATTACAATAAAAATTTTGGGGTACATGTAATAGTTTGAGTTTTTTTTTTTTTGGTGGTTTTCTCTCTATTTAAAATCCAAGCTAAGACAAAAACTATCCTGAAACTTCAATAAGTAGCGATACGAGTAGAGACTTCCTTATTGTTAGTTTCTTGGAGGGACTGCAGTACTCATCAATCTTGGGTCTACGAATTGCAAGTAGAGCAAAGTAGTTAAGACTTTAATCCAATATTTCATAGAAGCGTAGAAACCATATGATAACACGCAAAGGAGGATGACTGTGTTGGTCATATCTTCCCGACCTTTTAAAGTTTAAAAACGATAACCTATGATAATGTGTCCAACCTCTAAAACCACACCACCTAGAAAAAAGTAAGAGGAACATGACTACATATTAGAATAAGAAATAATGACTTGAGAAAAACTTCACGCATCAACTTCAAAAATTTTAACTAAGGAAGATATGAAAATGATTTGGTGGTTTGATTTGATTCATGTGTGAGTGGTGTAAGAATAGTCCCGTAACAAAGAATTGAAGTGGTGTTAAGTAGTTAATATATCATAGTTGATATATAATTACTAAGCTTTCGAGTGAAGGTAAGTTCAACTTAATATATTGATGGGCTCGAAATTTTGGCTCACTCTCGACGATCTTTTCACTTAATGGTATCAAATTTGCACCAACGATTAGCGTGAATATCTCAAAGAATTGAATTGTCTGTTTGGTTCGATTGGGTTTTACGGTTTGGACTGTCTTTTGCTCATCCTTGAGCAAAATGTCCAAGTATTGCTATATTTTCATGGGCCTAATTCCCTACAGGTCAATTTCATTTTTGCCCTTAACTTCTTTTTATCTTAAAAGATGTATGAAAATGAAAAATAACAAATTTTAATCATAGTGCCAAATTTCTCCGAACTCTTTTTTGTCTAAAAAAATAACCAATTTTCAACCTAGTCTCAAATTTGGCTCCATTAACCCTCCGTTCAAAAATCACCATTAGTCATTTGATGTGGTATTTTCATGTTATGCGACATAGAAAATCATTTCAAAAATGGAACTAAGTCGGTTCATATGTTGTTGGTACTAACTTATGTACGAACTTAGGAGATGAGTAAAAAGAAGTATGTTGCTTTGAACTTTGTTATTGTACGGCCAATCTAGAAAATTTTACAGTTTTCATAGTGCGTGTACTCTTTCCTTTGAAAGATGAATCATATTAGATTACGGATACTTAATGGTGTTTTAAGAGCATTTATTAATGCGGTTTTATGTTTTCCTTTTAACAGGAGAGGAGAGTAAGAAATTAAGAATACCATAAGGTTAAAAAAGGAACTTCAAAAGTCACGGTGAAACAGGGAGACACATAGCATTAATGGAGAAATTCAAAGCATAGGATCACGGGTATCATTAATGTTCCCTTCTCTCGGATAACACCGAGATTCGAATATCCCTCAAGAGATTTCGAAAAACTCAAATGCCGAGGAAGCCATGGGGATTGAATTGAATGTGATCCAGATTCTCATTTTCCATACAAAATTCTCATTGATATACACAAAAAGTATGCTTGATTTGGTCTCTCTCCCCCCTCCCAGATGTCCAAATTCATTATTCACCTTCACCTTACCCTTTCGTTTTCATCAATCAATTTTCATCCCATCACCCCATAGTCTTTCTAACTATTCAAAATTTGAAACTCTCTAACATTTTCAAAATCCCCCACCACCATGGATGCCGATCACAATTTCTCTTGCTGCATAAAATAGTAAATATGTGCAGAAGATCTGCAGGGACTTCTGGGATTAATTTAAGACGTGGGGGAAGCCAAGCAAGATTAAAGAAAGCTTCTACGCCCAAATTGGGAAATGTTCTTTTTTCCTTGAAATTGGTCCACAGAGTTATCTAGAAAGGAACCCTTTTTAATTTCCAGACAAGAAAAAAGGAGGCTAAACCATCAAATCGGAGGTTCCATCAAAGATCTTTTCTAACCCAACAGAGGTAATTTTGACTGAAGGAGTCATTATTTCGGACCCAAAATGGAAAAACCCATTTGGTTGGTGTGGCTTTAATTGCTGTGGAAATCAGAGAGAGCGAGAGAGGGAGAGAGAGGATCTTGATGCAGCCTTTAAAAGGGGAAGCGAGGTAGAAAGGACACTACTCAAATAGGGTGTTTGAAAGAGTGAAAGATTCTCTGCGACAGCCACTGGCTGGCATTATCCCCGCTGGTACTTGAAAGAAGGAAATAATTTTACATGAAAAACAGTGCAGAGAGAGAGAGAGAGAGAGTTTTTTTTTTTTTTTTTTTTTTTGGGTCTGAAGAGAGAGAGTTTAGCAGCTGAAATTCGGCGCTCTTTTTGAAATTTTGGAAATTAGCTCTTTGGATGAGTAGAGCTCATCAGCTTTTTCTCCATAAAACTCCTTGACTCTTGACTCTGTTCGTGTACTGTGTCATTGAAATAGTAGTCAAAAAGTCTCTGGTTTTCGTGACATCCTTTTGTCTCCAAATGCAGTTTCTTCACGAGTTGTTGTCAGGTTACCTTCCACCAAACCAGACATGTCCAATCTTTATCCGTTTCTCTCTCTTTAGACGCCACTCTTTTAATTTTTCATGACAAACAAATTGCATTTTCTGTCGTTGCTTCATGGAGTTTTGACCCTGCGTTTGTTGTTTCTCAATTGGTGCTTGGCAACTTCAATTCTACTTGCAGGTGACTGCCTTTAATTTCCATCAGTTATCAAGTGCCGCAGAGTAAGATGGGCAAAGCTACAAGATGGTTGAAGGCCATGTTGGGAATGAGGAGAGAAAATTTCAGTCTTGACAGTGCATATTCCGTTTCTAGCGACAAGAAGGAGACGAAAAGGTGGAGTTTTAGCAAGTCTGGGAAGGATTCTGATGCGCTGAACAAGTATCGGCCCAGCAGTTCAATCTCGGATGCCGCATGGCTCAAGTCTTATGTTGCGGAGGCGAAGAAGGGGCAAAATGAGCAGGCGATTGTGGTCGCAGCCGCCACGGCAGTGGCTGCCGATGCCGCGGTTGCAGCTGCAGAGGCGGCGGCGGCGGCGGTCATGAAGCTAACGAGCTATGGCAGAGGGACCATGCCGAGAGGTGGGAGGGAGAGGTGGGCTGCAGTAAAAATCCAGACCGCTTTCAGAGGTTTTCTTGTAAGATGTTTCTCTTGAATTGGGTTTAACTTAATTTGGTAAAAGTAGGTTGTTCTCTGGTTCTGATCAAATCCTATGATGCTTAAATTGTTGTGAATGCCCGGGGCAAATCACATCTCTTTCAAACACAGACCCTGTGAGTTGAAATGAGACATCGATTATGGATAGAACAGTATCTCATGCCATTGAGACTTGACTGATTGAGTTCCATGAATAGAACAGTATCTCCTCTTCTGCCTGAACTATTCAGATTCGAACATTTTCGATTCGGAATGTCGTTTGCGCCTTTCTATTGCAGCCTCCATATTCCATCTTTCTCTAAATTTTTCCTGTTTCAGACTGCATTTGCCAGTTAGTTAAATATGCTCTTTTACACTGCTTCACCATATGAACATCGGTCGCTGGCTCCAGCATTTGTCGGCATTGTCTCAAATGGGTATATATTTTTTAATGAAACTATGCATTGGTGACAGGCCCGGAAAGCGCTTCGAGCTCTCAAAGGATTGGTTAAGCTGCAAGCCTTTGTTAGAGGCTATCTGGTCAGGAAGCGGGCTAGTGCCGCTCTGCGTAGCATGCAGGCCATAGTTCGAGCCCAAGCCGCCGTCAGATCGCATCAAGCTCGCCATTCCCTCGACAAAGAGAACCGGTATTCTTTGGAAAACCGACCCCGGAGATCCATGGTGAGAATCTGTTCGAATCACATCCCTCTGGTTATTAGCTTCAATCGTCTGTCTCACCGTGTTCTGTTGCATTTTACAGGAAAAAGTTTGTGATCCAAGAAGTGCATTCCACAGCAAGAGGTTCTCTACTACTTCAGAGGTCGCGAGCAATTTGGAAGAGAGCCCCAAAATTGTCGAGGTCGACACGTTCAAGCCTCGTTCGAGATTCTGCCAAATCCACAGCCCGTTGATGGAATGCATCTACGATGGATTGGACTATGCGGTTTCGAAGCAGTACTCCGAGTGGCCCCTCGCCGGCAACGAGTGTAGAACTCCAACGCCGGTTAGGAGCCCCTGTGGAGATGGCTACTACGGGCCTCGCTCCGAGCTCCCGAGCTACATGGCGAGCACCCAGTCGTTCAAGGCCAAGTCGAGGTCGCTCAGCGCCCCCAGGCAAAGACCCGATGAGGGGTCGAAGAAGAGGTTCACGCTCAGCGAGATCATCGCCGCCCGGAACAGCGTCAGCGCCATCGGAATGCATCGGTCGTGCTCTCAGTTTTGAGACATCTTCGAATGACCGCGATTCGTTAACCAATATCCACGGTCGCTGCTTCTTGCGAATAGTATAGATGTCTCAATTTAGAGCTTTCATCTTCAATTTAGATGTCTGCAATGAACGAAGATCCAGCAGTGTTTTTTGTGTAGATTCTTACTCAGTTTTGGGAGTTGTCCCTGGATGTTTGTTTTTATGTAAAACCAACCAAATGGAAATTGCTTCAGATGGTTCCTACACTTCCCTTATCTTAAGTAATAAGTAACCACGTATTATGATGCATTTGTTTCGAGAAAAATAAATATTTTTCTAAAATTGATTATTTATTTCATTTATAAAAATGACTGAATAAAAAATATTTTCATGAATATATCAGACATAAATTATTGTTGATGATGAAAAGATCTTTTTTATTAACTAATAACTTCAAATGATACGGACAATCATTTTGAGGGAAAAAAAATTAGAAATATTTATTTTTGATTAAATAAATAGACCTTTTGATAAAAATAAATGAAAAAAAAGGATAAACATTTGAATGTTCTTTGACCAGCAGCACCCATCTCTTCCAAGATTTGCTTAATGTTTATTGTCTAATCAAAGCGTGAATCAAGGTGGATCTTGCATTAAGATATTGCCGGGATTATCTCCAAATAAAAATTTGTTTTTTTTCCTTCTGTTGGAAAAATAAAAATTAATATCAACGTTGACTACAAGATTGCTACGGTTCTAATCTAAGCTAAGCTAAGCTCTATTTTAATTGTGTTAGGAACGTGAAATCATTAACCAATCAATGTTATTGATATTGGAACATGATTTACATTTAATTATTTTTATACATTGTGGCATTATTATCTATTACTCATTAATTTAACTAGTAAAAAGGAGCCAGCTATATGTTTTGTCTTTACGGCGAATGTTCTTTTTCACTTCCTCCCATGTTCTTTCTCGAGTCAATAAACGAGCCGCGGCGACGAGGTTTGTCCAAACGCTTTTAGGGTTTCCTATCATTGTTCTCTAACCCTTTTTATTTTCATTAAAGCAAGAGATATTAAGATGCTAAATATAATTCAATACCTCATGGTATTAAGTGTTGTCTTTTTAACATTGTACTAGATTCAAAAGGTATCAAATTGGAATTCTCAAATTCCCTTTTCAAAATTTTCATCATTCATATATTTCGGAGGTTTTACAAATTCTTTAACTGTCGTGTATCATGTACGTTCACACCAACTTCAAAACTCTCAATTTAGATTTCTCACTTTAATTGTTCATTTATGTAAGAATTCATATTCTTCGATTGTCCAGGAGGATTTATAGATATTTCAATCGACATGTATTGAATCTTGACATTTTTTATTTCTATAATATTCTACCAACCTTTAAACGAAAAAGTATTGGCATATATGATATAATGCAAATTATTTTTCAATAGTTTAAACTTGTAGAATCAATGTTAACTTACAAAGAGTCTATATGTAACCTATCATTAGGTCAAGTAGTATTATAGTAAGAAAATTGACATGAATGTTAATTGTGTATTTAAACTTCCTAATCAAGTGAAATGATAATACTTAAGATTGAATTAATAATTTGACAAGTTAAATACAACACGTTTATTTCAATGATGAAAGAGATAAGATACTTGACTCAATTGGCTTGCCAGCCTAATTGAGTATCTCATTTTTTTTTATATAGATTCCCTTTTAATTTATGTGACAAATAATATTATATATACTTGTAATACTACTTTTTATTACGTAATCATTGTTCCACCCCTCAATGTAGTTTTAAACAAAACCCAAAGGGCGAGAGAGAGTATTTCGAGCCAAGTTGAGTTTAATTGAGTCATAAAAGAACGAGTATGTTGAGTTTTTTATACTTAAATGTAGCCAAGCTTAGTTGAGCTCCAATATGTCGAGTCGAGTATGTCAAGTCTTATATCATATTGAGTTCAAGCAGGAAAAAGAATACTTGATTTTGATCAAGTTGAATTTCGGATTTCGAATTTGACTTCACTACTAATAATGATAATAATAATAATCAGTTTCACTAATTAGGATGGTGAGTCTCACATGAGGTAGGGTTTTTTAGAGCATGGAGAATCTTAAGTTAATTCTTTTATTATTTTTTTCAATCCAAGTTTATCCCACCCCTATGTTGAATTTATTATTCAGTATTTTATCCGAATACATCAAGGTTTATTCGGTCCAAAGAATGTCGCCAAGTACTAAATAAGATAATTTAATATCCTATCCGAACACAAATCCAGACCATTAAGTGCAGCCTAATTCCTAAACATCCTACGAACTTTCATTACAACTCGAAGTGATTATAGTCAATAACTGTTCTAGCGTACCATTTTTTCACCTATTTTCCATCTTCTTCCCTTCCGACGATCCACAACCCTTCTCACCAACTTCACCAGTGGATTTGGCTCTCACTTCCAGGGTACGAA
This sequence comes from Eucalyptus decipiens, assembly GCA_014182575.1. Taxonomy (NCBI): domain Eukaryota; kingdom Viridiplantae; phylum Streptophyta; class Magnoliopsida; order Myrtales; family Myrtaceae; genus Eucalyptus; species Eucalyptus decipiens. The sequence goes on along the minus strand of CM024618.1, from coordinate 35,186,828 downwards.
AACCCATCGCAGCTTTCTCCAAAAAGCCAGTGATAAGTACCACTCGGCACTCGTGTTGGATCCTGGGTTCTTGGTCGTCGCCGTCTTCTTTCTCGAATCCCATTCATCATCACGAACGAATCCTCGAATGACAAACTCACTCACTCAGCGATTAGGGCCGATTCGGCTCTCCCTGTGAACGAGTGAAAATCGACATCATCGCCATGGGCGCGACACCAATGAGTATCGGTGAAATTAACTTTACATCATCTATAAAAGTCTAAAGCATGATTATTACAGGGAGTTGAATGCTGCTTCCATATGCTAAACTAGCGAAGTTTTGGGTTGCATGAAGATACTATCTCCTATTCCTAGTTAAGGAGTAATGTTATTCATTGCTTGAAACTAAAACATTTCTTTTTTTGGGCGTCGTTAAGAGCCAAAATTTCGTTGCTCTAAATTTCCTTTTAAGCATATTAAGGACCATAAAAATTCCTTTCTTCATTTTATTTAATCTCAATGTTAAGAATCGCACTGCTGCTTGGACTCCAGCTCAATGGTTAGTCCCAAGAATTTATCTTTGTTTCATAACAAGGAGCATCTGGCCTATTAGCTCAGCTGGTTAGAGCGTCGTGCTAATAACGCGAAGGTCGCAGGTTCGAGACCTGCATGGGCCATCCCTTTTATTATCATTTTTTTGGTCAGAAATTTGCTTTAACTGTTCTTTCCCGGGCCGGGCTTGATTTTGAAAAGCACTCGGATTCTCTGCAATAGCCGATTCTGAAAGTAACGGTCAAAGAACGCAATTCGTTTCTGTTAACTGCCATGAAAACACAAGCGAGAATGGGGGTCAAGATATGGCACACCCACATTTTCTGCAATAGCCGATGCTTCCTCATCAACACCCTCAAAAACCTCAATCGCTCGTGCTTCTGAACCCCCACGAATTACCCTTTTCTATTGACATCTCTCAGTGCGCATTCGTGTTTTCGTTTGGCCGGGAGGGATGTTGGGTGGACCACAGAGAAGATTCGGAACCGCGACGAGAAGCCGATCACATGAAAGATTCGATCGGGAAATGAGGATGAACTCTCAATACCCTGGTGAGTCTGAGTCCGATTCTTCTGGTGTAGGAACACCGGTTTTGAGAACTTATGATCCTTTCACCAATTACCTTTCGCCCCGGCCCAAGTTCCTCCGCTACGACCCTGGACGGCACTGTGAGGTCCTTCGTCGACTGGAGGAAGTGATGGACGGTTTTGGCGGCACGAGTATAGGTTCCAATTCGGGAGGGTCCATGAGTGAGGATTCGGCGGAGCAAGAGCAGGAGGATTCTGAGTTTGATGAAGCAGGCAATCGAGTGGAGATGCCGCAGATTTGCAGGTTGAGATGGTTATGCAAATTGCTGCTTTTGCTTCACGTTTTGGTGCTGCTGATGGTGTGCATCTGTCATACGAGGATTTCGTTTCCGTTACAGGACTTTGAAGATTGGCAAAGAAGGTCGAGTCGTACATATGAAGATGTTTCTGAGGAGCTTGTTGAATTAGTTGAAATTGATGTGTCAAGTAAGAGCATTTCTTCTCCTTTAGATGAAATTGGCGACGTTGAAGGAAGGCATGAAAATTTGAGTTCTACAAATGAGGAGGGACCTGAAAAGATAGTTGAACTTCATGAAAGCAGTGCCGCTCAAACTGGTGTCGACTCGTCAGGCGATATAGGGGATGCCACTGAGTGGAGGGAAATGGATGAGGTGATAAAGGGTTCTTATCAGTACGATGAACTAGATGAGGCTGTGGAGGGACGAGATGGTGAGATTTGGCAGAGGGCTGAAGTTGAACTCGAAGAATCTTCAAAGGCGGCAGAGACAAGACTCGAGAAAAATGATGATGTCTGCGAACAAGAAAACGGAGGTGTGGAGAGCAACTTTTATTGGATTAAGAAGAGCTCGGAGCCTCAGGGGAGTGGAATTGCCGAACCAGAAGTTGGAAGCGAAACTGAAAGTCTGCTGCTAGAAGAAACTCATGAAGTTGGTGAAGTTACTTCAGGGTTCATAGGGATTGAATTAGTGACTATGGCTCTTCTTTGTGTTTTTGCCGCAGCAGTTCTTGCATTTGTGCTGGTGCTGTACTCGAGAAGGAAGAAAAAGTTTGCTAATGATTCGCCTTCAACTTCAGGACGTTCTTTCAGAGTGTCGCTGATCAAGTGTACTTGCGAATTCGAAGAGAATTCAGAAAGAAAGGATCGCTTGGCATTCGATGGAGTCTCTTCTTCTCCTCTCGAGAGTTCTCCTTCGCTCGGAAGCTTTACTACTACTGAGATGATATCGACAAGAAAGGTAAGAACGGTGGTGTCATACTCTTTACTTAATATAGGCTATTGATGGCATCATTTTCCATGTACTTCCGTGACAAGTAAGTTTCTCTACTGCCTCGTCGCAGGAGGATGGAACTGGAGAAGCTTGGGTCAGTATTGCAACTCCAATGAGGCGATCCAGCCGAATTCATGAACGTGCAATACGATCTCGACGACATCTGATGAGCTCAAGTTAGTCCCCAAGTGCAGGAAATGGGAAAAACAATCTCTTTGGTGGAGATTCATTCAGCGTGACTGGATTTTTAAAAGAAATGGAGCAATTCCTGTTGTTTTTTTTCTTTCATGGAGTTTGTGAAGAAGAATTGTAATTGTGTTAGCTGAGGAAATGAATATGCCCAGAAAACTTCCCTCCACCAATTTGGTGAACGAAAACTTCTCTAGATTGCCCTCAAAAGAATGCAAATTCGAGCTTGACCTGAGGTTTCACCAATGCCTACTGCCGTCCCCATGAGGAACTTAGCTAATCATAATGAAGCTGGAAAAACATTATTTCAGAAAACAATGGACAAACTTTCTGTTCATATCACATCATAATATGGATTCTCAGAATCATTTAGAAAACCAAACTTGGGGCCATGATTACAAGAATTGAGCAACTAGACATATATATAGATAATGAAAAAGCAAGGACGACTTGAACATGAAAGGCTGTTCTAGTCCTGACATGGTTATTCCAATTGACTCTACTCCCCCTGTCTCAGCTGGAGCAAGGAAGAAGACAGCAAGCCTCAAAGTGGAGTCAAAATCTGTAAAGAAGTATAAGCTTCGGCGCAGAGATTTACAGGCCCTGATCGATCAGGTAATCTCCCATCCTCTCAACAACCATGTTGCACTGTCCTGGTGTCAAAGGTTCCTCGTAGATGCCAAAGATCAGAGCTTGGGTGGTCTTCTTCACGGTAACGCCACCGGCAGTCTGCAAATCAATGGAAACACTAGCACGCATGACTATCCTGTTAGGAATCAGCTTCAACAGCTATGGCACTGCTCGACTCAAGGACACAGAATTCAAGTGATTCGGAGTTAAATTCTCTAGCTTTAAACTCGAGTATCATGTACTGCGTCTCCCATGCCCACCTTAACTTGAAATAAATTTCATGCTTACTTTGGTTATAAAGTATCGATGATGTATGAATTGTTCAGCATAGTGAAGGAATGATTTAGAAGTGAAAGACAGCTCGAAATTCAATGCGGAATCAACTATAGGTATGATGGCCCCTTACCCAGAAACAAGTTATAAGATGGCAAATTCGCTTCATTCATGCACATGCGATATCACTCGTTTAGTTAGAGTTTTTCAAACAAGCACCATCTGCATCTGTCAAATTCTCCTATCAATACATAAACAGAAGAAGAAGACCTGCATACCTTCTTTCCACGAATAACAGCTCCGTCCTCTCCCTGGATAACCATGTATTTTGTGCCGCCGAGGTGTAGCCCCGTCGGAGCAAGCGAGCCGGGCTCATCAAAATCTTTCATGATGGCAGCAATCTCCTGTGGCTTAAACTAGAGAAAAGAAAAACAAAAGGGATGACGCGACATTATCATCTCATCTCAATACAGAGAAAGGCGCTCAATTCAGTTGCATTATCAAGGCGACATACAAAATACCAACCCCAAAAAACCGATTCCCTGCCGGCCCCCCCGAAAGATCATCTATGCACTCGTCATGAGCTGCATTACTAGCGTAATGCTCGCATATCGACGAGAAACTTAGCTCCCGCTAACCCGCTAAACATCTTTCTGTCCATTGAATCGATACCACAACGAAGCGAAATGATCATACAGTTAGCTAAAAAGGGAGGGCAACAAGCATCGGATTATCCAATAATTGCGCAATGCAGAATGTTGAAACCATCGAGATCAATCTCAGATGGGGACAACATGCTGTTCCCACGACGGACATCGATTCCTAGAGAAACATCTCCTGTTCGATCCCACGAGCGTACGATGATCAAATACCAAGCGACGAAGATATCAATCCAATCCGACGGCATCATCATCATCATCATCATCAAGAGATCGGACGACGAACACAGCTCTAGATCTCATCATTGCTCGCGCATCCATAACCGACAAGACGGGATCAAACGCAGATCAAATCGAACCGGAGATCGCGAACACGCACGCGCATAGCTTAGCTAGATCGGAGAACGACCTGAGGGAATGCGGAGCTCTGCGCCCACACGCTCCCGTCGTGGCCGACGATGGCCGCGGCGGCGAGGTGGTGGCCGTCGATGTCGCACATCAGGTGATCGTCCACGTACGTTTGCCACGACATTTTCGCTCTCTTTCTCTTTCTCTCTCTCTCTCTTTCTGGCTTTCGCTTCTCCTGTGTTCGGTTCAAAAGAGAGAGCCTTATATAAGGGGATGGGGAATTAATCCCCTGCGATGCACGTGCACCGCAATCATCGTGGACCGGCACGGAGGGGGCCCCATCGGGCGGTGCGCGGGCCCCGCCTGGTGAGACTGCAGCCGTCCACCTGGCGACGTGATCTCATGATTCGGGTGCGCTGGTGAATGAGTGCCGTTCACGTTCGCCCCTCGACCATTTGGATCGTGCCTCGTGAGGCTTTTAGTGGAATTGGATTTGTTGTATAACTAAATAAAAGGTACTATTTTTATCCTTTTTTTTTATACCAAAAGAAAAATAGGGCATTTTTTTCACCAACCAACCCAAATTCTTAAAATTTTAATTTTGGTGATCGGATAATCGAGTTTAAATTAAGAGCAAAATTCAGTTAATGAACTCACAAGTAGCTCTAGCTCGGATGGATGATTACTCAAGATCGACTCATTTAATTTTGAGACAAACTCGAGCTCAATCGATTCTAATATTTTGTCAAGTCGAATATTTTCTTTAAAAAATGCTTAGATTAGTCAAAACAGGCACAAATGTCTCAAGATTGTTATAATTTTATTTAATAATCCCACGTTTAATTAAATTTGTCTACATTAGATTTCATTGAGGATTTATTATCCAAATCTAGTAGTTAATAACTATGAAGATTGTCCATATCTATTAGGATTAGTCTTGATGGAAGAGTATATCTATTAGAATTTGTATGGGCATATAGATAAGTCATCTAAGTCAAACCTTCTTATTATTCTCATTATTCTAATTATCTGATAATTAGAGAGCACACCATGAACGTCAAGAGGGCAATTGGTTAGATGTGCCCATTCATGATTGCTCAAGCTCCACATATCTATTCTTGATATCATTAATGGCTGGAGCTAGTATTGATTTCATACGTTTCCGCACTTGATCATGATCATCGAGAACATGGCTTTCTGCAAATTTTCTAATAAAGACTACATAACATATTCACATTATTTGAGCCTTTAGAAAATTGGGATCAAACTAAAGCTTGAGCTTGAGTTCCTTGATAAATTAATTGACCTTGAGCTGAGTTGAGCCGAATTGAGTATGAGTATCTCAATTTTATAGTCAAGTAGAGCTCCAGCACAAATTCTAATAGTTGATCTAGTTTTTGTGTTGCATATGCAAGTCAAGCTCAAACTTGATAGGGTATCCACTTGGCTCGACTCGATTACTCTCCTAATTTGGATAACTTTTCCGGTCATATATCTCTAGTTCCAAATATAGTCAATTAAAGCAGACATGATCGTTGAAGCATGCAAAATTTTCTATGCAAAAAGCCAAAAGCAAATTTCATGTTGAGAGATTTCATTGCTCAAAATCTAGTCACGGTCTTCGTTTTCGGAGTTAGTCTCCTAAGTGTTTTGATAGTCCATAATGAAATATATATATTTGGCGTTAGGCTCTTGAAATTGGAGCCACAAAACATTTGATTTAAAGAGGTATATAACTTCAATGACTGATTAGACAAACTGAAAATCCAAAGAATGGATTGGAAAAAAATAGGCAAGCTAAAAAAATATAGGCTTTCACCTAAAAGAAAAATCGAATTTGATAGATACTAATATCTTACATTGGCTTGACACTGATCTATAAAATTATGCATCTTTTACTCTTTAGTTGTTGGGAGGTGGATCCCCTGGCCATTGTGATTCTTATATTTAATGTAGAAAACTAACTTTTTGTCATGGAAAAAATTGTTAAGCACGGGAAACAAATTTACTATTCACGCTTTTCACATAGAAAAACAAGACTTTATACGTGGTAACTTATTCATGTGATAGTGAATTTTCATAAATGAAATGTCTCTAGCAAATGACCTTTAGAGTCGACCAACAACTTTTCCCTAATGGAACAATATATTTGTGATGCGAAATTCCAACTATTTGTTGTCCCGCGGAATAAGCGAGTCCAAAGTATTTAATGAGCTTTGTTCCGTATAATATAATGCGATGTTACGTGATATAACTTCCGCATGAGTCAAAATTCTGAAAAATGATACAATATTACTTGATTACTTAATCAGAAGAGACATAACCCGAATTTTTTTTTATCGGGTGGGTGAATAGAATAAAGCAAATGTGACCTGCATACATTATTAAAAGATCTTTGTCATTGCTTGAGATTTAAGTGTCTAAATGATAAAGAGACTGTTTAGATACATCTAATCAATGCATACTAGACTCGTGGATTGGATTGATTCGGTCCGATTTGAGGTCCAATCAAGATTAATCCATTTAACCCATTTTGATTCATTTTTATGCAATACAAATATAGTAACCCAATACATATTCTATCTGACTCATATAGTTAAAACACTTCCGTATTTAATCAAATCTAAGAAAATTCATACCTTTAGAAGTGGGTTGAATCTAAATAAGTTATGAATTCATTTAATACCCATATCATTTTGGGTTTTAATATTCTAAACCCATTTATACCATCTACTAGATATATATCTAACTCATATAATAATTGTCATCACATATGGGGAGGAAATTGGTTTATAACCCATTTTGACTGGTCTAATGCATTCGTCGTTCCTCTTGAGAGATTTATTGGTAGTCAATCACATCCACCATGGACTTAAATGGGCCCCGATCAATGAAGAGAAACTGATGAAAGGGATCAACTAATGTAATACATGGGGTCAGGCAACTTGAAGGTTCGGTTGCCGGCATGGATTCCGAGCACGTCGCTCCATTGGTCTCCGATATTGCCAACGATTCTGTACCCGCTCTCTTCCACCTTCCTCCTCTCGCTCGATTTGTACACCACCGCCGTTGTCCCCGAGTAAGCCGATCCCCTGCAAACCCAGACGACCGGTGAATGCAATTCCGATACGGAATGACTTAAGGCATGAGGTTGTAACCCTAATCAATCACGTTAAGTCTATAGAGGATGAAGCGATGAATTTCGTATAGTTTTCTTGCTTCTTTCGTCGCGTTTCAGGTGGATAAAGAAGTCGGAAGGCGAGCTTACTTCAGGATGAGCATCTCCCAATTGCGAAACCCAGCGTTCCTGAGGTTGGAGGAAGTGATCTTCCTCTGGTCCTCGATTCTTCCGGTGAGGAAGATGGGCTTGATCCCCAGTTTCAACAGCTCCCGGTACAGCTCCAGCGTCTCCGGCAGCGCCGGTGCTTTGCCGGTCAGGACCCACTGATTGAACAGCGTCGAATTGTAGGGCTCCACCCTGCGCTTAGTTTACACATGAAAATGGATTACCAAGCTAACCAAAGCGCAACGAATTAGAGATGGACATGATTGTGTTTCTCTAGGAATGAAAAAGAAACCCTAGAAGTAGCATAGGATTACTCTTGAGTTCTTTATGTCCTGTCATGAACAGTCCAAGCTGTCCCTCTTTTGTCAGCAGTGTCGACTGGGAATCATGTGGGGCAATTCCAATGACAGGGACAACAGCCAATTTTACAGCTTTAATACGATACGATCAATGTACTGTTTCCGAACCCGGGAAGGGGCGGATCGTCTTGCATATTGAGGTTATCCAACGGCAGAAGAAATCACATCATCGTATGATTCATTATAATTACGTGCACGCAGGTCTTATTCATTTGCTTGTGGAAGTTATGACTTGGCGATGTTACAGACAAACTAGAGAGCAATATCATACGTATTTCGCCGTCCACGTTGATTTTCAAAGTTCCGCAAGAAAGGAGACAACTTTGGCAAGATCTCCTTTCTGGACCTATTAAGCATGTTGCGTTATTTTTTTTGGGACTCTTGAGGCTTCTGCTTTTCGCGTGGTCCAAGAACCCATTTTGCATTTACATTATTGCGGATTCCAAGGGGAGGAAAAGGCTAAAAGGATAAGATTTTCGACCAGCATTATTATGCAAGAGTATACTTTCTTAAAACATACAGCATTTACCATCTACCTCCTCCATGTGGCTCTCCTCTTTATCTTTTCTTTACTATACTTTGACTAAGTCTCATGAGATGACAACGTCATACATCTTTTTCAATGAACGCAATTATTGTTTTTCAATGCGACAACGTCATACATCTTTTTCTCCCCTAGGACGGCCGACTATCGTATACGAGCTCATTCCAAGTACCCGATGCCAGCACATGAAAGACACCGAGCAATCGACAAAACCCGCATTATCATCAAAATATAATCTTTTCGCAGATACAGAGAAAGAGTCTTCACTGTAAAAATCTATATGAAGTAAGTTCAGATAGACTAATGGTAGTTAAGATGGTAACTACAGGGCGCTTTTCAGATTTTACCCCGACGACTGTCTTTCTACGGCGAACAACCGTGGATCCAATCAAACAAACACGACATCTTGGAAGAAATTTATTCAGGCACTCAAGTTTCAACTTTGGCAAAAAGTAAACACATGCTTTGGGCTTTAACAAGGCTTGTGAAATCACTTTATTTTACTGTTTTGGACCGTCAAAATGAAAGAGAAATTAAAGAAAACAAAAGCTTAATGCATTTGTAACATACCCGAATCCATGCTCCGCATAGTAAGGCAGATTGGAGAGCGAGGTCTCGTCCACGTCGAACACCCACACGTCCTTGCCGTCTCCGGCGAGCGTCAGGCTCTTGGCGTAGAGCACGGCCTCGCGCGCCACCACCTTCGAGTCCTCCCTATACTGATGCCCCAGCATGTAGTGACCCACGTAGCCCTCGCACTCCCGGGGGACCGTGTTCCAATTCTTGATGTTGTTGGTCTCCACGCCCAGCCTCCAGCTCAGGCACGACAGGCCGTGCACGCGCTCGCCGGCGGAGCCTGAGCGCGGCCGGAGGAGGTGGATTTCATGGGGGATTCCGGCGAGCGAGCCTCGGATTGCGGCCACAAAGATGAGCAACGCCCACATACTTTCTTTCCCCATTTTTTGCCTCGAGAGAGAGGGAGAAGTAGGTGTAATCTTCGGCTTGCTATACCACGAGGACGCTCCTTTAAATAGGCTCAACATCGCCTCTCCATACGACATGAACATAGAATTATATGTCGATAAAAATCACGCCACGTAGCCCTTTTTTTTTTTTTTTTTTTTTTGGTTTTTGTTTTTCCTTTGTTTTGAGATAGTTGACAATTTCATTAAGCTAATCAAATCCGTGGGGAAGCTATACAGGCTAAAAGTACATAATTGTAGGATGAAATGACAATTGACTAGGACACTTACGACATAAATAGGGTAAAAAAAAATCTCCCATGTAGCTGCATGAATGTCCTCCGGCATATCCATACGTACAGAGTTCCTGCCTCACCTCTTCACCGTCCAAATGCTTTGGAATTTCACCGGAAACATGCATTAATCCTCTGGCTTATATGTAGATTAAAAAAAAAATCTGCATTATTGATTTAAACTGTTAAATAAGAAAGTCGAGTAATTCGGACAGTAATCACATTTATAACATTATCCAAAAATTTTGGAAAATATTTAATTAATGGAGGACCCTCTTCCTATCTTTTTTCTTTTTTATTTTTTTAAATTGTACAGATAATTCTCGTGACTTTTTAGCCAAGCTTTTTATGGGGCACGTTTTATTCGTGAAACCGTCACGTCACGATCGGTCCCCAATCTTCTGGGACAAAAGATGCCTTCATATTTGCTTCAATTAGAAAAAAGAAAAGAAAAAATAGAAGAAGAAAAAAAACAAAGCATCCAACTTCAATTCAATCTGAACAAAGGAGATGAGCATTTTCTTCATGTCTTTTTGTCACTTTATGATGCATTTCACCCGAGTGAAATTTTACGGTAGATGAATAATAGACTTATAACAGGTCATAATTCCTTACATTTTTTAATGCTCCTTTGATTCTACTTATTAGTGGCCAATTACATAATGATAAAAAGCACATTTTATTTTTCATTGAGCTCCTGTGATGTATATAGACGGCTTCCTTTGCGTCAAACTAAGGTTATATTTATTTTATGGAAAATGAGTGATGTGAAAAATATTTTTGAAAAATAATTACTTTTATTACTTAAAAAAATGGTTGAGTGGAAAAGATTTCTCAATGATTGGAAACATTTCTCCATTCATAAAATTAACTCAATGGTTAATCTACCATTAATCTGTCTACTCTTAACTCAATGATTGACCAATTATCTTCCAAAATCACTCATACATCACAAATTAAAACTAACCACTACTCTCTCTTCATCCCAAAAAAGAAAAAGAAAATCGACTCTACTCACAATTATTTAATTATGATCCCATTACACAATCAATCAAATAAATTCACTCAAAATCCTACAAAAAAAAAAATTGTTCTTTTCTATTTTCTCTTTTATGCACCTCAATTCTAGCAAGTGTAGACTTCTTAAAACTCCCCTTGCATTTAGGAGGGAAACCACCCCCGTCACGCGCCTCTCTCTCTCTCCTCCTCCGCAGTTCCTGCGAACAATCGATCGCCCACCATTCGCCGCCGCCGCCGTCGCTCCGGCTCAAAATCATACACGCGTACATCCCGCGAGGGGGAGGGAGAGAGATGAATCAGCAACAGCAGAGGGCGCTGAAGTCGTTCATCGCAGTGATGGCGGTGTGCATGTTGTGCTACATAGTGGAGGCCCCTCTGCACTGGGGCGCCACCGAGGCCCTCGCCTTCGTCCGCGGCGGCAGCGGCGGCCCCTCTGCCTCCTGCCCTCCCTGCAGCTGCGATTGCTCCTCACAGCCGCTCCTCTCCCTCGGCGATGGTATCCTCGCTTCCTCATTTCCCTCGGTTTCCCTCCCGTCGCCTTTTTGTTTCCGTTGATCACCTCGGTGCCGATCGATCGCTCGCCCCTCGGTCGCCACGATTGATGTTCCCGCGTAATGGATGGAACTGATTTGGTGGTGTTTGCGTGATCTTTCATAATACACAAGCAGCGGGAAAAATGGGCCGACTACATTAGATTTCATTGAGGATTTATTATCCAAATCTAGTAGTTGATAACTATGAAGATTGTCCATATATATTAGGATTAGTCTTGATGGAAGAGTATATCTATTAGAATTTGTATGGGCATTTAAATAGGTCATCTAAGCCAAACCTTCTTATTATTCTCATTATTGTAATTATATGATAATTAGAGAGCACACCATGAACATCAAGAGGGCAATTGGTTAGAAGTGTCCATTCACGATTGCTCAAGCTCCACATATCTATTCTTGATATCATTAATGGCTGGAGCTAGTATAGATTTCATACGTTTCCGCAACTGATCATGATCATCGAGATCATGGCTTTCTACAAATTTTCTAATAAAGACTACATAACATATTCACATTATTTGAGCCTTTAGAAAATTGGGATCAAGCTAGAGCTTGAGCTTGAGTTCCTTGATAAATTAATTGACCTTGAGCTGAGTTGAGCCGAAGTGAGTATGAGTATCTCGATTTTATAGTCAAGTAGAGCTCCGGCACATATTATAATAGTTGATCTAGTTTTTGTGTTGCATATGCAAGTCGAGCTCAAACTTGATAGGGTATCCACTTGGCTTGACTCGATTACGCTCCTATTTTGGATAACTTTTCCGGTTGTATATCTCTAGTTCCAAATATAGTCAATTAAAGCAGACATGATCGTTGAAGAATGCAAAATTTTTGATGCAAAAAACCAAAAGCAAATTTCGTGTTGAGAGATTTCATTGCTTAAAATCTAGTCATGGTCTTCATTTTCGGAGTTAGTCTCCTAAGTTTTTTGATAGTCCATAATGAAATATATATATAAATAAAATATATATTTGGCGTTAGGCTCTTGAAATTGGAGCCGCAAAACATTTGATTTAAAGAGGTATATAACTTCAATGACTGATTAGACAAATTGAAAATCCAAAGAATGGACTGGAAAAAAAATAGGCAAGCTAAAAAAAATATAGGCTTTCACCTAAAAGAAAAATCGAATTTGATAGATACTAATATCTTACATTGGCTTGACACTGATCTATAAAATTATGCATCTTTTACTCTTTAGTTGTTGGGAGGTGGATCCCCTGGCCATTGGGATTCTTATATTTAATGTAGAAAACTAACTTTTTGTCATGGAAAAAATTGTTAAGCACGGGAAACGAATTTACTATTCACGCTTTTCACATAGAAAAACAAGACTTTATACGTGGTAACTTATTCACGTGATAGTGAATTTTCATATATGAAATGTCTCTAGCAAATGACCTTTAGAGTCGACTAACAACTTTTCCCTAATGGAACAATATATTTGCGATCCGAAATTCCAACTATTTGTTGTCCCACGGAATAAGCGAGTCCAAAGTATTTAATGAGCTTTGTTCCGTATAATATAATGCGATGTTACGTGATATAACTTCCGCAAGAGTCAAAATTCTGAAAAATGATACAATATTACTTGATTACTTAATTAGTAGAGACATAACCCGAATTTATTTTATCGGGTGGTTGAATAGAATAAAGCAAATGTGACCTGCATACATTATTAAAAGATCTTTGTCATTGCTTGAGATTTAAGTGTCTAAAGGATAAGAGAGTGTTTAGATACATCTAATCAATGCATACTAGACTCGTGGATTGGATTGATTCGGTCCGGTTTGAGGTCCAATCAAGATTAATCCATTTAACTCATTTTGATTCATTTTTATGCAATACAAATAAAGTAACCTAATACATACTCAATCCGACTCATATAGTTAAAACACTTCCGTATTTAATCAAATCTAAGAAAATTCATACCTCTAGAAGTGGGTTGAATCTAAATAAGTTATGAATTCATTTAATACCCATATCATTTTGGGTTTTAATATTCTAAACCCATTTATACCGTCTACTAGATATATATCTAACTCATATAATAATTGTCATCACATATGGCCCAGGAAATTAGTTTATAACCCATTTTGACTGGTCTAATGCATACGTGGTTCCTCTCGAGAGATTTATTGGTAGTCAATCACATCCACCATGGACTTAAATGGGCCCCGATCAATGAAGAGAAACTGATGAAAGGGATCAACTAATGTAATACATGGGGTCAGGCAACTTGAAGGTTCGGTTGCCGGCATGGATTCCGAGCACGTCGCTCCATTGGTCTCCGATATTGCCAACGATTCTGTACCCGCTCTCTTCCACCTTCCTCCTCTCGCTCGATTTGTACACCACCGCCGTTGTCCCCGAGTAAGCCGATCCCCTGCAAACCCAAACGACCGGTGAATGCAATTCCGATACGGAATGACTCAAGGCATGAGGTTGTAACCCTAATCAATCATGTCAAGTCTATAGAGGATGAAGCGATGAATTTCGTATAGATTTTTTGCTTCTTTCGTCGCGTTTCAGGTGGATAAAGAACTCGGAAGGCGAGCTTACTTCAGGATGAGCATCTCCCAATTGCGAAACCCAGCGTTCCTGAGGTTGGAGGAAGTGATCTTCCTCTGGTCCTCCGTTCTTCCGGTGAGGAAGATGGGCTTGATCCCCAGTTTCAACAGCTCCCGGTACAGCTCCAGCGTCTCCGGCAGCGCCGGTGCTTTGCCGGTCAGGACCCACTGATTGAACAGCGTCGAGTTGTAGGGCTCCGCCCTGCGCTTAGTTTACACATGAAAATGGATTACAAAGCTAACCAAAGCGCAACGAATTCGAGATGGACATGATTGTGTTTCCCTAGGAATGAAAAAGAAACCTTAGAAGTAGCATAAGATTACTTTTGAGTTCTTTATGTCCTGTCATGAACAGTCGAAGCTGTCTCTCTTTTGTCAGCAGTGTCGACTGGTAATCATGTAGGCAATTCCAATGACAGGGAAAACATCGAAGTTTACAGCTTTAATCCGACATGATCAGTGTACTGTTTCCAAACCCGGGAAGGGGCGGATCGTCTTGCACATTGAGGTTATCCAACGGCAGAAGAAATCACATCATCGCATGATTCATTATAATTACGTGCACGCAGGTCTTATTCATTTGCTTGTAGAAGTTATGACTTGGCGATGTTACAGACAAACTACAGAGCAATATCATATGTATTTCGCCGTCCACGTTGATTTTCAAAGATCCGCAAGAAAGGAGACAACTTTGGCAAGATCTCCTTTCCGGACCTATTAAGCATGTTGCGTTATCTTTTTTGGACTCTTGAGGCTTCTGCTTTTCGGGTGGTCCAAGAACCCATTCTGCATCTACATCATTGCGGATTCCAAGGAGGTACAAAGGCTAAAAGGATAAGATTTTCGACCAGCATTATTATGCAAGAGTATACTTTCTTAAAACATACAGCATTTACCATCTACCTCCTCCATGTGGCTCTCCTCTTTATCTTTTCTTTACTATACTTTGACTAAGTCTCATGATATGAGCATAGATGGTACCTATCCTTTGTTCAATGACCACCATTATTGTTTTTCAAGGCGACAACGTCATACATCCTTTTCTCCCCTCAGGACGGCCGAGTCTTCACTGTAAAATTCTATACGAAGTAAGTTCAGATAGACTAATGGTAATTAAGACGGTAACTAGAGGGTGCTTTTCAGTTTTTACCCCGGCGACTGTCTTTCTACGGCGGACAACCGCGGATCCAATCAAACAAACACAACATCTTCGAAGAAATTTATTCAGCCGCTAAAGTTTCAACTTTGGCAAAAAGTAAACACATGCTTTGGGCTTTAACAAGGCTTGCAAAATCACTTTCTCTTACTGTTTTGGACCGTCAAATTGAAAGAGAAATTAAAGAAAACAAAAGCTTAATGCATTTGTAACATACCCGAATCCATGCTTCGCGTAGTAAGGCAGATTGGAGAGCGAGGTCTCGTCGACGTCGAACACCCACACGTCCTTGCCGTCTCCGGCGAGCGTCAGGCTCTTGGCGTAGAGCACGGCCTCGCGCGCCACCACCTTCGAGTCCTCCCTATACTGATGCCCCAGCATGTAGTGACCCACGTAGCCCTCGCACTCCCGCGGGACCGTGTTCCAATTCTTGATGTTGTTGGTCTCCACGCCCAGCCTCCAGCTCAGGCAGGACAGGCCGTGCACGCGCTCGCCGGCGGAGCCCGACCGCGGCCGGAGGAGGTGGATTTCACGGGGGATTCCGGCGAGCGAGCCTCGGATTGCGGCCACAAAGATGAGCAACGCCCACATACTTTCTTTCGCCATTTTTTTGCCTCGAGAGAGAGGGAGAAATAGGTGTATTCTTCGGCTTGCTATACCACGAGGACGCTCCTTTAAATAGGCTCTACATCGCCCCTCAATACGACATGAACTTGGAATTATATGTCGATAAACATCACGCGACGTAGCCCCCTTCTTTTTTTTTCTGGGTTTTTGTTTTTCCCTTTGTTTGAGTTAGTTGTCAATTTCATTAAGCTAATCAAATCCGTGGGCAAGATCTCTCACTGATGTCCTCATCTTAAGAAACGATTATAAGTTCAATTGTTGGTGGCGAAAAACGAGAACCACAGCATGGGAAAGCACGACATTTATGGATCACGTTATCTTGTCTGACAAGATTGCTGGCGGGATGCCTCGGATTCTGTCCTCGAAACAGCCCAGCGAATCGTCCTTTTGTTCGCTACTACTGTTTACGGTCATGCCCCGATAATATTTATCAGAGGACCCTTTCCTAGTTCAGGAGTGCAATGATTTGAACCACCGAAGACGCTTTCGCCCCTGATCATTGCGTACAAAAAAACCTTTTGCATTCGATTTGTTAGCAAAATATGGTGATACTATGATTTCAAATATCTAATGTACTTATGGCGTTGCCTCGACATCATCCGTGGATATCTAATATTTATCCCGGTTCCTATTGATAAGAAGGGCTAGGGAAAGCTTGAACCAGATTCATATAGTGATCAATAAAAGCGCAACTCACTTAAGTTCAAAATTTGGGAAGAAGATGTAGTGGGGAAATTCTATCCTACCAGTTCCGCCACTCGGTCAATTCTGATATACTTAACTCTTATTTTATGGCCATATGTTTTCCCACCTAAGTAGTGGAAAAACCATTTTACTGTTACCTGAATTTGATTTTCTTTTTTTTTTAATCTCAAAAGTTGTTTCTATTTCTTCCGTTTTTACTCCAATTGTTGTGGGAATATCGTTTAGTCGGCCGGTAAGGGAAAAAAAATCAATTGTGGAGACCTTTAAGGCTCCTACAAAATAGACATAGGCACTGCCACCGTTAACAAACACATCTTTTCAGTATTAAGTATAATCTACCAACCGAAAAAAAGGGGGGAAGAAAGATCGGCAAATCTGCCAAGTCCCACGATATCGTCAATTCCAAAGCAGAAGTTAGCTTGGAGTCAATTTGAAGAAATGAGATAGGAATTGGTCAAAAAAGTATTATTCAATCCAATGATTGCCTTTATTTTCGAGGGTCTATATAATTGCCTGGTGGAAGGACGAAAAGATGCCCCATGTGCAGGAGAGCTTGCAAAATGTGGAAATCTTTGAACGAGATTTCCGATGTGAATAATAATAATTTTAGACCGTAAATTCAAGGTCAATGCATAGTTCCATTCATAGAAATATTACATGAAAATGGAAAATCTGGCAGTTACCAAAAAATATTATAGAGGAAGAGAGAGAAGCCCTAGCGTTCCCATCTATTAAAATTTGAATTGTTTGACTAGAATATGAAAAAGGGCATATGCTATGTCAGATCTTTGATGCTTTTTCATAATTAATTGATTATAATACAGCCAACGCGACAATAATGGTGTTTTAGAATATGGCACATGAAACATGCACGATGTAAATTTATTTGTCTCGTTTTTTTCCTATGGCTACGGAAAACAAATGGAAGTCCACGTTAAGTTGAAAAGGATATTAAGTTAATTTTTTGATCAACTTATAATTATTAATTAGCCAAGAGACAATAATCCCACATATAGATTTAAATATTACCCTCTTGATTGAGATTGCCCAACCTAATTCCTTGCTTCAACGATCATCTTAAATGAGACTTTTTGGACATGAGAAAAAGTATTATTCATCCACACATGTTGATCATGTTAAAGCATCTCAAATCGTGCATATATGACATTTGCATCATACGATCTCCCTTCACTTATCAACTTAAATTTTTGAGTTGAATTTTCTAACGTATCAAATTTAGATTTTCCACAATTTATTTCCAATGTACGGTCCCCCGCTCGTCATATTCTATTTTGTTTGCGCGGCCTCGTCCCTCCACATTATTTCATGGAAACATGTCTACCGCGCATATGAACGCAGCCCCATGTCCTCCACCGTTGGATCCCGTTTGCCTCATCCAGAGCGCAACTAAATTTGGATCAGAATAGACCTGTCCCAAGCTCCTGCAGGCATAATAAATGACCGATATAACTAGATAAGATTGGACCCGCCAGTGAAAAAAAAATTATATAAAAAAATAATTACGTGACAATCATTAATGTACCGTGATAATAATAGCCTATTGATTATATATTATCGTGAGACCATTTCTTCAAGAATTTGTGGCTCATAATAGATTATTATTTTCACAGTACCTCAATAACTGTTATGCTAGTGAAGCCTTTTATTTAAAAGTTAAATAGTGTTGTTGAGTCCCCATTTGAGTAATTGATGTAATGCTTTGAAATCAGAGCTAGAGATTTATGTAAACATTCCATTTATCTACTATTGATCCTTGATTAAATCACAAAAGGCTCGTGTAGGAGAAAATTACCCAATCAATCCCGAGCTTATAGTACGAATGCTAATTTGATTGTAAATTTTTTCAATTTTGTCAAATTTAGTAATAAACATTTGAGTGAAATTTCAATTTATTCTATCTTATCAATTTTCGCAAGAAAATAGTCAATTTGATAATCTAATTGTCGTTGATTGTCCTACGTGGCATATTATCATGTCAATGATTTAAAAAAAAAAAATTGACCAAATGGACTAGATTAAAACTTTGTTGTAAATATATATAGGATTAAATTGATAAAATCAAAAAATTCGTACAAATAGTACTTCAAGATTGATTATACGATTCCTCAGCTCACATGGTCCTGCTTTTTCTCCCTTCTATTAAAGAATAATGCCGACGTTTCTCGTCCACACATCCGCCAATATCTATCGGTTTTGCGTTGTTTGGGAAAAGAAAAAGTTCCATAACTTTGTCGAAAGTGAAAGAGTTAGTGGCATGGAGTTTAGCTCATGTACCTCCAATCGATCTTTCCTATCAATCTAAATTCACTTCAACCAAATCTCGACCGACGAGACTCAGCACGTAAAAAGGGCAAGAAAGAGAAAACAGTGGCACAATTACTGCACATCTCACAGTACAAAATATCCATTAGAACTAGAACATAAACGACAAGACATAAAGCATTACAAAGTCGAGTCTAACCCACCCTTTTAAGCTCTTATTTGTGTGTTGCCGACGAAAGGATCTCCTCGCGTTAGCCAGCGTCGCTCGCTAAGCGTTCGGACCTTTCTTAATACCACGGATAAGCGGGGGCAGCATAGACTCGGACATAGACACAAGACACGCGTCGATCGAAGCTTTGAACGACATTAAAAAAAAGAAATCCGAGGAGGAGGCTCAGGCGATGTAGAACATCGGATTCGGGACCTTGAAGGTGCGGTTCCCGACGTGACTCCCCATCAGATCGCTCCACTGGTCCCCCATGTTCCCCAGGATCCTGTAGCCCGCCTCCTCCAGCTCCTTCCTCTTCTTTGACTTGTACACCATCGCCGTCGTCCCGGATTCCGACGTCTGCCTGCGCCGACGGACGTTTCACCGTTCTTAGTTCAGTCTCGGGGGAGGAGTGTAGAGAGAGAGAGAGAGAGAGAGAGAGAGAGAGAGAGAGAGAGATGGTCGGAGATGGGAGTGATGATTTTATTTTTTAAATTTATATATATAAATATTTAGGCTTACTTGAGGATGAGCTTCTCCCAGGTGTGGTAGCCCACCTTCTTCATGTTGTAGACGGTGATGGACCTCAGGCTCTCGGACTTGCCGGAGATGAACACGATCTTGAACCCTAACTTCAGCAGCCTCTTGTACAGGTCCAGTATCGCCGGCACGGCGGGCGCTTTGCCCTCCATCTCCCATTCCTTGAACGTCGTCTCGTTGTACTCCTTCGCCCTGAGATCATCGGAATGTCGTAAGAAAAACACCTAGTTGTTCTCGTTTAGCACATTCATGTCTGCCTTAGGAGACCCTTTTTAAGTTTTACCCGAATGCATTGTCGGGGCGGGCGTAGTAAGGGAGGTTGGAGAGGGCGGTCTCGTCGATGTCGAAGATCCAGACGTCCTTCCCGTCCTTCTTGAGCGTCAGCCCCTTGGCGTAGTCGTACGCCGCCCAGCCCGCGGCGTTGCAGTCCTTGCGGTACTGGTGGCCGAGCATGTAGTTCCCGACGTAGTTCTCGCAGACCATGGGGACCACGTCCCAGTCCTTGATGTTGTCGGTCTCCACCGCGAGCCGCCAGCTCTGGCAGGAGACGCCCGGGATGTGGTGGCCGCCGGAGCCGGCCTGCGGCCGGAGCGGGTGGATCTTGTTGGGCACGTCGCCGGCGAGGGTCAGCGATGCCGGGACCGCGATGGCGAGGAAGAGGAGGAGGAGGCTCGTCGGTTTCATAGCTCTCTTATTGCTCTCTCTATCTCTCAATCTTGATGCTGGATGACTAGGGAAAAGGCTCTACTCACTGACTTGCATGCATGCGAGAATTGGTTATCCTTTATATAGGCAAAAATCCCGAAACGCCACGTCCCTACAATAATCTCTGAGAGATTTTAAGCCTTCTTTTGAATAGCTGATCGATCTTCACTGTATACATATGCTTATCCACATTTCACGTGCATTGTGAATGCAGAAGTTCTAGGCACGATTTATTCCGTAGAAAATAAATGATTAAAATGATACTTGCTTAAAGACGATCGCTTGCATCGCTTATAAAAATAAAGAAACGAAAATTATTTGGATAGTCCGCAGATGGTGTAGACATTTTTCATGGGCAAATAATTAGAAATGATACAAATAATCATTTTAAAGAAAAAAAAATATTTTCAAAATCATTCATTTCCTATGACATAAATTTGGAATTTAGCATCAAGAGAGATTTGTATCGAATATTGGCCATCGATCTTATGATGATTTTTCTGAACCAAAGGGTTCGAGGCTAGAACTAGCATCAGGTTTTCCTTAAAACAAAGAGACAAGAAAGTGTAGCCATTTTCGAGCACGATACTGACATTTCGTAAAAGGAAAACAAAGGATACGACAATTATTGTAAAATGATGTTGAAACACCGCCAATTGCTTTAAATATTGTTAGATTAAGACGCGATTTTCCTCTCGTGCATATGCTAGACCTTTGGTCTGAGATTGAAGCTGAGAAATATATATCAGGAGAGGAAAATATTCGTTTGGAAGTGTCTGCCTTAAAATTGATCGGGACCGCTACAAATTAAGTGTTTTGAAGCTATACAGGCTAAAAATACATAATTGTACGATGAATTGACAATTGAATAGGACACTGATGACATAAATAGGGTTAAAAAAATCTCCCATGTAGCTGCAAGAATATCCTCCGGCATATCCACACGTACAGAGTTCCTGCCGCACCTCTTCACCGTCCAAATGCTTTGGAATTTCGGAAACATGCACTAATCCTCTGGCTTATATGTAGATTAAAAAAATAATCTCCATTATTGATTTAAACTGTTAAGTAACAAAGTCGAGTAATTCGGACAGTAATCACGTTTATAACATTATCCAAAAATTTTGGAAAATATTTAATTAATGGAGGACCCTCTTCCTAATTTTTTTTTCTTTTTTATTTTTTTAAAGTCGTACAGATAATTCTCGCGACTTTTCAGCCAAGCTTTTTTTGGGGCACGTTTTATTCGTGAAACCGTCACGATCGGTCGCCAATCGTCAGGGACAAAAGACCCATTAATATCTGCTTTAATTAGAAAAAAAAAAAAAAAAGAAAAAGAAAAAGAAAAAAAGAAAGCATCCAACTTCAATTCAATCTGACAAAGGAGATGAGCTTTTTCTTCATGTCTTTTTATCACTTTTTCATACATTTCACCTAAGTGAAATTTTACGGTGGATGGATAATAGACTTATAACATGTCATAATTCCTTACATTTTCAATGCTCCTTTGATTCTACTTATTAATGGGCAATTACATAACGATAAAAAGCACATCTTATTTTTCATTGGGCTCCTGTGGTGTATATAGACGGCTTCCTTTGCGTCAAACTAAGGTTATATTTATTTTACAGAAAATAAGTAATTTGAAAAATATTTTAAAAAAATAAATACTTTTATTATTTACAAAAAGAATGAGTGAAAAAGACTTCCACCGTTCACATAAATGTTTAAACACAAATTTTGATCAGTAATGGAAATATTTTTCGTTAATTAATTATTTCAATTGATACACAGTTAATTTTAGGAAAATATTTTCAAAATTACTCATTTTCCGTGAAATAAATAGCGGTTAAATCCACTTTCTTGATCCCCTCAAAGAAAAGGTAGAGAACATCATGACACGTTCTAAACATGTAGAAGCAGTGAGATCTGAAATCGAACTCAACCGCCACCTTTTTTGCACACAGTAAAAGATTCCAGAAATTACACAATACGTTGCAAAACAAGCATTTCGACAACGTCCTTGATCACTTTACAAGACCCGAGCTAATATGTAAACTGTACCGGTAAAAAAAGACATTGAAGATATCATAGAGATACTCACAATTTTTACTTAACAGCCAGAGTTTTTTTAATCTTCTGATATCAATGAGTGCAACCTCCATACCATAAACCCCCTTTCAAGCTCTTAACTGACCTGACCTTCTCGACCACGTGACGGTGGATACTCCAATGTGATCTGTAAACGTCACATCCCTCCGAATGAGTATGTAATGATCGATCACAGACCGATCTCGCCTCGGTCAGTTCACGCGGTAAACACGGCGTTTATGACTTCCTTCAAATTCCGACACCCCACGATGAGCATGTCGCCGAAGGATGAACTTGCAAGAGCCTTCTCAGCCGACCTTGGGACGATACACATTTTATATCCGAGCTTTGCCACAGTGTGCACCCTCTTCTCAATTCTGGGAACCTAGAAAGGACGGCATCGAACTTATTGACATGGCAAAATCAAATTGCAAAGGAAGAGGGGGGAATTGCAGTTGCCTTGGTGTAATGAAATAAGTTGACTGAAAAATTTGGAAAACTGGATCTTACCACGCGAAGCTCGCCGCCGAGGCCAATCTCTCCAATAAAAGCAACGCCAGAGGGAATGGGAAACTCAAGAAAGCTAAAGAAAGCGCATGAAAATGGAAAAGGTAAGGAAAGAAAAAAGATTTAAAGTTCATGAACAACACATTGATGCACTAAATTTATTGGTGCCAGGAAAACGAAATCAATGCCATAAAAGCTCATATGTTTAGTGGCATTGCAGTTCTCATTCATGCGAATAATGGACATCAAGAACATGACAAAGAGCGCACCTGCTGCAGATTGCTGCTGCTACGGCAAGATCACCAGACGTCTCTGTTAATGTCACTCCACTCACCACATTTAAGAAGATGGCCTAGAGGAGGAAAATATCAATTACAATTACACAATACTCAGAATCCTTATTTTTGTAGCTCACATTTTTCAGAAGCTGTATGTGTACGACGAATTAAGTCAGATGCTAAAGTCTGGTAATATGTATAAGAGGGAGATAGTATGCAAGTAATGAAGGCATAAACAACTAGAAAAAAAGGTAGATAAAGCGTAATTGATCTCACATTTTCCTGAAGCTTCAAACCAGCTTGCTTCACTAAAACCTATGAAGAGCACATGCAATGATAGTTAGCTTTTACTTTCCGATTTCTCCATGCAGGGGACAGAAGCTTTCAGCTAAGCTCAATAAAATAAGGCCAAATGGCCAATTATCACACTTTCATGCTTGATTCTCTAGCCATTTACCAGGTTGCAAACAAGACACCTTTAAAATTCATGTGCATACAAGCACATACAAATTTTATAGCCTCAGTTCTTGGCCTCACAAAATAGAGGTGAATGTTTGGTTTACAATGCAGCTTATTACGCAGAGGGTTGTCCTCGGAGATATCTCATTTCCATACCCCCCCCCCCCCAAAAAAAAAAAAAAAAAGGAAAGAAATACAAATGTCACTAACCGAAATAATCATGTCTGCTCTACTTGCTTGGATGCCATTGACCTGTCTTGAAACTGTAGAGCTTGATAAACATAAGGCCTATGGCAAAGTTACAATAGTCAGAATGAAGAAGACAAGAAATAACACCACACATGGCAGAATCAACAGCAAGGATGATGCTAGAACAAGGCATTAGCATCGCGGATGAAGAAAAAATGTCAATAAACTTTGCCTGTCCAAAATAAATGTTTCTGAAAATTTCAGATCTTTCCAAAGTAAATTTGCTAACCTAAAGTCCATTGATGTACCCTGAGTATTAACTATTGGGATGAGCAGCTTCACATGTGAATGATGACTGTTGTAGGACAAAGAATACTGATTGTGGAAAATCTACCTGAATTTCAAGAAGAAAGGTTCGGGATCCATCCATCACAACAGCAACAGCTAATCCAGCCATGACTTCTGATTCAGAATGCTCTTCACTCAATAAGATCTCACTGGGATTCAAGACAGCTTCTAGTCCCGATTGTGACATTTCAAATACGCCAAGCTACATTAGGGGAAAAGAAGATCTAAGTGTCCCAACACCTTGAGAGTTCAATTCTGCTCCACAAAATAGGGATATTTTAACATGCCAATAATCTTTTAGCATGAACAAACTTTAACTTAGTATGCAGTGTATGTGAGAGAGAGAGAGAGAGAGAGAGAAGGGGGGGGGGAGTGCAGTACTTTTATGAACCATACAAAAGGAAGCTCCGAAATGGAGCAATAGTCACCCACGGTGAACACTTCCAAGCAGATACATGTTTCTTCTATCCACAATTGTATCAAGATGACTGGAAAAAGTTTGAGATCAACTTTGGTAATCATGATCTAAATGTGTGCCAAAGCAAACAAATAAAGCAAAAATTTGATGTAAAAAATTGCTCATTAAAGTAGCTTTCAAAACAAAAGAACAAGTCAAAGATGCACAAAACTGCCTAAACAAAGAAAAGAAAACAGCATGAATTCTGGTCCATGTGCTAACACAACACTTAGTGGAATGCATACCTCATCAGTGGACCCAAAGCGATTTTTCACGGATCGCAGCAGACGATGGGTAGAGTGCTTCTCTCCCTAAGAAATCAAGAGAGAGGTTTTAATAAGATGGTGCAAAGCACTAACTTGTCAAGAAGCTCATACATGTAGCATACCTAAACTAAGTATGATACGTTAAAGAGAAAAGCACTGCAGTTATTATTGTATGAAAACACGAGATAACACATGAAACTACTTGTTGAAATGAACTGTTGCCACCCCAAGAAACAAAATCGATCCAGAAGTAGCTGATAATTCTTTTAGGTTACCCCGACCATTGAACCATTGTATGCTAAGATTACTTGAATTGCTAAGTTTGAATCAAATCACTTCAATGACTGTAAAAGAATGCATTGAGTGACTCTAGAAGACCTAAAATGAGATGCTACAGTTATGCCACAGCTTCAGCAAATCCACTATCAATACAACGAAAGAAATGTTGATAAAGGTACCAACTTCCAGATACAAAACAACATCCACAATGTGCTCCAAAACCCTGGGACCAGCAATTTCTCCAGATTTTGTCACATGTCCAATCTGAAACATACAATCAATAAGAGTGGACTAACATAAGCAAAATCTTCCAGAAAGATTGGTTGTTAGCAACTAGAATATCACCAAGACACTAAAGATGTATGGAATGACATAAATGCTATAACATCATATAGGAATAGTCCAAATTTGTGGGTAATTTACCACGTACAAAACAGACAATGAGACTAATAAAGTTTGAATACCAATAGAACAGGAATGTTTGTCTTCTTTGCAAAACGAAGCAATGCTGATGTACATTCTTTCACCTGCCACACACCAATGTCAAGATCAATCATACGTTTGTCCTTGGTGCATTTATAAAGATAGTCAAGATGAAGCAATCAATATCAGTAATCTTAAATATTGGGTAAAGTTGCTTGGTTAACCAATAGAATTTTTCAGAAAAGCTCATTTAAATATGTGATGATGACCATATGCCAGTAATACCGGTCAATCTCACGAGAGAAGTGAAAAAACTTTAAGCAAAAGAACTTTTGGCAACACGAGATCACTTAACAAATTGGAGTGCCCTAAACTCAATCACCAATCTCCTGAATTCAGATCCAATTTTGCCTCTTGCAAGGGGGTAGATTGCAAAGATGTTACCTGTGAGAGACCTCCAGCACTTCCAGCCACTCCTTTTAGATAAACTGTCTGAATTGAATCGACAATCAAAGCTCGAGGTGAAAGAGCTTGAATTTTTTCTAGTATGTCCTGCAGAACAAAACGCATGTCAGGCCTCACTCAGAGCAGATGCATAATCAGCACCTTTGAATTTGTGACAGACCTGGACTCTCTATATCCAAACATAGAGAACTTTTTGAATGTAGACAACCCATAAAAAGGTTCCTTTAACAAACACATGTTTCAATTGTTTTCTAAGGAATTATCATCCCCATTGAACTTTGGGTCTATCAGGTTATTAATGGCAGTTCAAGGATCCAAACCAATTTACACATGAATAGCTGCTCAGTGCAAAATTCCTGAGTTTGCACTCACCTCAATATCAGTGCTTGAGTACAAATACAGTTCTTCAGTTCCAATGCTTAGACGGTCAGCTCTGCTTCCAATTTGCTCCACACTCTAATACAAAGTCAAAGAGATTCCTCAGAAGGGGACAAGGTAGATTCTAAGTGTGATACGACAATGACACATACAGGTTGGCCAGAAAAAAAGATAAGCAACACATACAGCACATGCCTATCAGAGAAAATCTATATCCTCATTTCTATCAAGACTCCTTGAGTAAAATTGTCTCATGGCTAATTCTTAAGGTACAAGCCAGAGAAATCCTAAGACAGAAAATGCACAAGAGCCTATGTTTACAAAAGCCGTCCGAAAGCAATAACAAATTTGATCTGGCAACAAGAATGAATATGCATGACAGCAAAGACCAGCAGAAGGCTAACATGAAAAATCCATTTACCTCTTCCCCAGAGACATATACTACTGGAGCTGATCTCCCAAGATCATGCCCTTCGGCAATCATTGCAGCCATCTTCCAGTATTAATATATGAGATGGACAAGGTAGGGCACAATGGTTAGACAGGGAGGTAGATATATACAGAACTTAAAATATTTTATGAATATTTAATGTATCATCTAAGTACATTACCTGCAGCAACAGGGTACTCTTGCCAACACCAGGATCACCTCCCACCAAAATTAAGGAACCTTTAGAGCCACAATGCAGCAAAATCAATAGCTTTGATAAAATTAAGATCTTCAAAACTTCCATACATCTCAAGTGAAAGTTCTAGTACAGCAGCAGATCTGTGCGGACCATACAGCAAAAAGTAGGTCAAACCTGGCACAAGACCACCGCCTAGCACTCTCGAAACCTCCTCTCCAAAGGGTCCATACCTAAACATCAAGCACCCCAAGAGATCATTTACTTTAAGGAATTATGGCGACATGCACGTTTCTTTCAAAATCAATTAACAGAAGTACTAATGTGTTAGAATAACCAGCATGAATGGTTTCATCGAGGTGGACAACAGATTGTCATTAGGACCAAAGGTCATATCATCACTCTCATATAACTAAAGAAAAGGAAATATACTATCATTCCAGCAAAATTTCATCAGAATCACAAGATACGCTCTATGATCCAACTCCTGGAAATATGTTTCGAAGTAAATTATGTCAAATGTAGATAAGACAACAAAATCAACTCGACAACAACTTTCTTCAACTATTTATCTTTTTGTAGCAGCTGCATATAGGGTCCAAAGCTGACCAGTTACTAATTTCCAAGAACAGAACAAACTTACAGAGGAATCCGCCACTCTAACTGATTCAACCCCCTATTCACATCCGTCAACCGCAGCGGCCGCTCCTCGCCTGCCCGCCGCGGCAGCCACGTCCTCACCGCATTCTCCGACACTTCGAAGCCCCTCACTTTCTCGCTCCCGCCGCCGTTGTCCTCCACCGTGAACTGCTTCATCGTCCCGGCGCTACGGCACGACCTGCACGAACCCCACCACTGTCCATCCGTGTACCCACATTCCGAACAAACCCAGCAACTCCTCTTCTTCCCCTTCTTACCGCTCCCACCATACGAGCTCCTACCACCTCCAAAATACTTCCTTTCTTCGGGGATTTCGCCATTCCTGCTCCTTGCCTCGCTCTCGGGACCCGACCCAGCTTCCCCGCCACTGCCTCTGACCCAGCGGGCAGAAGGGTCGTAGACGTTGCCGACAGCGGGGGCGGCGTCGCTGGCCTCCGACTCGGAGCCCGAGGGCAAGGGCGCGAGGCCGGGGTCTCGAGAGGAGGCGGCGATTCGTGGAG
Organism: Eucalyptus decipiens; assembly: GCA_014182575.1. NCBI lineage: Eukaryota > Viridiplantae > Streptophyta > Magnoliopsida > Myrtales > Myrtaceae > Eucalyptus > Eucalyptus decipiens. The sequence continues at coordinate 35,158,644 of CM024618.1, read as the reverse complement.
TGGATGCCGCGGTAGAGACGGGGGTTCTGGAGGGGCTTGAAAGAGGCGAGGGATGTGGGTTTGGAGGTGGGATGGAGGAGGTGATTGTGGGTGCAGAGCGTTCTCAAGGCTCTCATTTCCGATGCTTGCATGACATGGAAAGAGGGAGGGGAGCAAGAGAATCTCAGAAAGATGGAATCTTTAGGGCTTACTTGCAGTGCGGAGTTCAGAGCGAGGGGAGGACGAAGAAGTCAGCGCAAAACCCCGCGAAGTTCAAAAGTCAAGGGCCCTTCGGACGGGAAAGAATACGGAAGATAGCAGGTTAAGGCATAAGTTTTTTTTTTTTTTTTTTTTAATATTGAAAGAACCGGCTTGCAGCCAATGCGCCAGTAAACCCGTACGCGACACTTAGTTATATGACCCACCACCTCTCGAGCCACACTTAATATACCTAACGCCCTCCGCATAAGTTTGTTTCGTTATATATATATATATATATATAATTTTGGGCTATTAGGAAAATGATTTTTTTAAAAAATATTTCTTTAATTAAAGAAGAACATTCTTTATTTGTCAAAACCTAAATTTAGAAAAATGATTTTTTTAAAATCAAAGATCATTTTCCAAAATATGAATGAATAGACAAAAAAAACAAATCCTAATGCTTGTCTCAAATTCTTGACATAGTGGGGCGAGGTCCACTGTGCTTGAGCCCAGGCCAAGCCAGGCTAGGTCCATCAGGCCATACCTCGATCCTCGGTGCCCTTGCAAGGGTCCATCAAGGCCGAGCTATGGACCTTGATGCCAATGCTTGGGTCCTTGACTTTTGAGCTCGGGTTCATTAAGTATGGCCCATGACTCCTATGCGCAAGCCTAAGTCCCTTATGCCAGCAGTATGGTCCATTGATGTTAGGGTTGGGCTCGAGCGCTAGGGATGGGGACCTAGCCTCAATGAACTTAGGTATGGGTACTAAGGTCCCCAACCCAACCTCAACAGACCTAGATCTAAGCACAGAGGACCAGATTGTGCGCGCCTGGTTCGGGGCCTAGCTTGATGGACTAGGGTGTAGGCACCAATATAGAAGTCTTGGGTGCCTGCGCCCAACTTCAATTGACCTAGGCTTGGGCGTCGAGGTCCCCATCTTGGGCGTTGGGTTCAAGGCTTGGCTTTGATGGGCCAAGCCTAGGTGCGGGGGACCTAGCCTAGCCCTTGTAGACCTCGGTTGAGGTGTGAGGGAGTTAGGCATGGGCATCGAGTTCTCTGGTTTGGTTTTGATGACCCAAGATTAGTGCCCGTGCCCATGCTTGAGAGTTGATATTTGGGCTTAAGACTCTCATACTCATGTCAGGTTCCTTATTTATCCACGTGCAAACCATTGGTGCTCAAATAATGTATGTCTACATGGAAAAATCAAATAAGATTTTCCTCCAAACAATGGAAATATTTTCCATTTTATTTTTTTAGGTATTAGTCATAAAAAATTATTATAATTATTCTGGATAATGATTTTCTGAAAAATATTTTCCAAAAAAATCACATTTTTACTTCCCTATGAAATATATAGGATTCGATGTTATAATAAAAGATTGTTAACTATAAATAATAATAAAAAATAGATCACCGTTTCATTTCATGTCATCCACATTCTCTAATATGTAAGAGTAGAGTGTTTTTCCCGATACTTTACTTGGATATAATTGACTCATCATAAACTGATTAGTGAAGATTTCAAATGAAAATGATTTGCATGCTAGCTCAAAACTAAGCTGTGAATTGGCATGAGCTTGGGAGAGCTTGAATTAAGTTTAGGCTTAATAATCCATTTATTGAACCTTAGGTGAATCACTATCAAGGGTAGGTTGTGACAAAGATGGCTCATGCATATAAACAGAAACAAAAGTCTCGATAATGCTTATTTGTGAAGATTGTGAGCAGTTGATGCAACCACTATCCCCATCTCCATAAAAAAAAAAAAATCCCTTAAGATTACTTGGAAAATTTGAATGTTAATGAAAATAGAGCAATAATTTATAGATCTTTGATGATTATTGTCCTTAATATATTAGTTGCCCATCACTATCATTGTAGTCGGGTTTAGAACAAATATACATTCAATATTTGACCCTCAATTTTTTTTTTTTTTTTTGGAATTTCACCTTGAATGTGTTTTCAAAGTTGTGTGTGTGAAAAGAGAAGAAGAGAGTTATGAAGAAGAAATTGTTGTTTTAAACAGTTGTAACAAATAACTATGTTTTGGTTTAATTTATATATAATCCATCAATACATCTCTTGGTAATAATTACTTTATCTCCACCATCAGCATTTTTAATGATAAACTATCACCATTTTTTGTGTTAACAATTAACTCTTTTCATAATTAAGAGTCATATTCTTTTCATTACCAAGAGTCACTATTTTCATGATCGAAAGTCAAATTTTTTCATGATAACAAACTATTTTAACAATTGAGAAATTTGTCCAAAAAGTTATAACTTATTGCACTTTTGTTAATTCAGTTTTTCTAAATTTTTAATTGTGTCAATTAAGTCATAAACCTTTTCGTGTTTTTCCAATTGATTTGGCCAATTTTGATCGAAAATCGCTGACATATATATTTTTAATTATTTTTCTTTTCTTTTCCTTCTTTACATTTTTCTTTCTACGGTAGGTGAGGGTCCCAAAAAAAAGAAGGAAAAGAAAAGAATATAAAAAAAGAAAAAAATTGAAATAAATATTGAAGAATTAAACTTGTCCATCTCAATGCCGCCTGTGTGACGTAAGAAGGCCGGTATCCACCTTAGCAATTTCCAGCCGAAATTGACTGAATTGATTGAAGTGACAAAATGTAAAAATGATTTATGATTTAGTTGGTATAATTAAAAAGTTTAGGACTGAATTAACAAAAATACAATAAATTTAAGATTTTTTAGACATTTCCCTTACAAAGAATCTGGACATGATAACCTCATGTACAAAGTATAGTTAACGCGCAGACGGAGGACTATCAAGCTCTATTGCGGTTGTATCAAACTCACTACTCTTACTATTTCCCATTCTTTGGCTTCTTCCTGAACTGATCTCCACCGTCAACGATTCTTTTAGTTCCGACAAAACATGGTTTATGTCTGCCCTTTGGACCACTTTCGTTGGTACACACGACATGGCTATTTCCACTGCTTTCCGTGCAGAACCGATGTTGAATTGGTCATTTAACCTCGGATCGACAATGCTTTGGACTGAAGTATGTGCATGCTGCCCTCCGGACCTCTTATAATGGCAGGGTGGCCTGTGATTAACTCGAATAAAACTATGCCGAAGCTGTATATGTCGCTCTTCTGGCTCGAGTGTCCAAGTATATGAAATCTGAGGATTCAAAAGGAATTGCTACTTTGATTAGTACAACAATTGCCCAAGCTGCCTTCACTAAAATGTACTTAGACAGGTCTATCCAACATAAACATGTATGAATAGATGTATGGGCCTCTCGTGCTGGTCAAAATTAGTACAGTTATTCTGCTTCATAGGTGGAATGGAAAAGTCTTTGTATTCAGAAATTTTGAGTCACTTACTCCGGATCAAGATAACCAGGCGTCCCTGCTGGACAAGTCGAAATATAAGAATCCTGCTCCCTTACAAATGCTTTTGATAATCCAAAATCACAAATCTTTGCTTGCATGTTCTTGTTTAGTAAAATATTGGGGGTCTTTAGATCTCTATGGATAATAGGAGGTTTGCAGCCGTTATGCAGGTACTCCAACCCTGCACACCAGCAGGAAAAACTTGACGAAATGTATCGGGTAGCTTAACTTGTGGAAATGTGAACAAAGATGTCATCGATCTACTTTATGTACCTTGAGCTGCATCGATTGCGATTTGTAGTCTCTGGCTCCAACTCAAAACATTTGGGTTGTGTGCTGCTTGAAAGTAGAGAATTAAGGAGTATTCATGAAAGGTGTAAAGCTTGTTTGCTATTGTATTCGTTCGCTGAGAAAGTCAATTTCATTTCCATGGTGCTATTTTGAATATCTAAATTGACCAATTAATCCAAAAGTCTGAACTATCAAAGAACGGTATTGAGATAAAATTATCTCGACATATATCGTGCTATTGGAAAAGGGAATATCAGACAAACCTGACAAATGTTGCCGCACATTTCCGTTGGACATGAATTCGTAAATCAGCGCCATGTTTTCAAATTCTTCGCAATATCCGATTAATGAAACCAGATTTCTATGGTGAACGACCATCAGGAGTTGGGCCTGCACGTCAAGATATCAGAACTTGCTATGAGTAGAACTGCCAAAAAATTGAAAAAATGACACATCGATTCTAGCTGCAGTAATGTTTCGAACCTCTGTGTGAAACTGCTTGTAGCCTTGCTTTGATGATTGGGATAACATTTTTACTGCGACTTCAGTGCCATTGTCAAGCCTGCCAAAGTAAACTTTCCCAAATCCTCCCTCTCCAATTACTGTTCTAAAGTTATCAGTAATTCTTGCAACCTCAATGGATGTAAAATGTTGATTTTTTGACAACCTTAGTGTCCCGGTAGATCCTCCAAAAGTGGTGGTAGTAGTAATAGCAGCACCCTCTGGAGAAAAAAGTTATCAGGTCATGATCTTCACTTTGATATCATATATCTTCACTACAAACAGAGCCTTTTTGAAGAAATATGTAATGACTTATTCTAAGAAGAGACTGTGTCGTGAAAAACAAACCAGAAAGAGCAAACCAAGTAACCTCAACCAAATGAAGCATACCTTGAAATGCCTTTATTTACGTGACTTGTGAGTAAGCGCTGTTGCAATTGTGATATCATTAACCAATAACATGTGCATAGTTTTTGAACATGAAACAGTGATCACATGGAAACATGATTACGTGAGTGAGGTCAAGTCGGTGTGCATTTTTACTTTTTCCAGGCCCAATTGTGCAAAGGGCCACGAGCAATTGGACTAGCTAACCTGTTTGGGGTTCAAAACCCGACTCGGACTGACAAAATCACATGTAAAACTTTTGATTTTCCTTGCACATGCAATATGCAAAAGAGTTACTTTGGATTTGTCTTCTTTTGATTATCCACAATACTGCAAGAGCTCCCAATGAAATCAACACCAGAACAGCTGCGACCGATGCAATGATTGGAGCAACAGATATGCCCTTTTTCTTTGGCTGCACATTGTTGGTTGGACAATTGTCTGATTGGCAAAGATTTGGATTTCCATCTAAGCTGTCGAAGAATGTCGATAGTACATGTCAATGCCAGAAGATTAGGGCATGAATTCATGGATATCCCACCCTATGTGTATTACATACACAAGTTGACAAAATAAAAAACTAAAAAAAGGCAAGTATCACTTTCATCTTTTTCATTCTTCATTGTGAGCAGCAACGTACAGAACGAAGATGCAGATTGTATTGACAATAATAAGCGATTAAGGTTGTGTTACATTAGTGTGGCAATGAGCGAACCTTAGTAGCAACGATCGATCTGCCTTCTTCTTCAAGAGAGTTCTAGGAAGAGAGCCATTCAAGTTGTTTCCACTTAAATTCCTGCAAATATCCATGATTAGAAGTTGACAGCCATTTACTCGAGCTAGATAACCACACATAATAGTTCCATCAAAAGCTCAGTGACTCACAGAACTCTCAAGCTCGGCATTTGTGCTAAAAATTCTGGCACGGACCCAGTTAATGAATTGGTGGACAAATCCCTGAACATAAGCCAAAAAAGTACTAAGAAACTTCATTTGCATGTACTTATTGAAATGTATAGAACAGGATAAGATAGATAATGAACATCGTGCTAATGATAAAGAAGTATGCTGCTTTTTTGGGGCTTAGTGTTGTCCATTCTCTTTCTGTTCAAATTAAGTAAAATGAAAGAAAACTGCTAATGCATACAGGGATACAACTGCTGTCAAATTGGAGATCGATGTAGCTATAAGTCCATTCAGTCCACTAGAGCTCAGGTTCCTGCACATCAGCAGCTAACTCGATTAGAGTAAAATCCCACCGCTTAAAACGTTCAACATGGAAGGCATCAATTTAGAGACTTAAATTTCAAAATCTTCCTTTTTCACATGATGTATTACCAATCTGTACTATAGTTATTGTCAAGTAAACTTATCTTTCGAGACTTGTGCAGTTCTAATGCAGCATTGTGTCACAGAAAATATGTTTTTGTAGACTTACAATGAGATGATTCTTGGAGAACTATCATAGCTACAATTCAGACCATTCCATGAGTACTGTGTAGGAACGCATGGATCACCCTGCCAACTTGCTCTCTTCACCCCATATGCTTTCTTGATGTCATACACGGCATTAACTAAACCACCACATAAATAGCTAAAATCATAAGGAAATCAAAGATTATCAAAAAAAAAAAAAATTAAGTGGAAGCATAGATAATATACAATCATCAAGAAAAGTCGGTGAATTTGGAAGCTGCGCCATAGTGAAAAACTCGATGGCATTGAGGAGCGGTGGCAGACTAGAGCGGGCCGTCGCACTAATAGTGAAGTTCAAATTATTTCCACTTATGGGCAATGAGGCTACGGTGACTGGCTTTAGGTTCTCGAGCATGACAGTTTCCACGAATTCGTCTTGTACATATACGGTGAGTTCTCTGAATTGACCCTCTTGCAATTGCAATTCCATGAAGTGGAAGTATATATACCAGACAGTTGTAGAGTTCTCTGGGGTCCAACTCAGACTCAGAGGATCGGTGATATTTTGTACTTGTGCGGCGGTCATCAAAACTTCGGGCGGAACTTTATAGGCATCATTGCTTGTACTTGTCACGATGGCTGTCGTGTTGCTGACTGACGACCAACCTCTGCTATAAGTCTCATTGTCCCAGATGCGATCGTATACATCTTGCGGATGCCTATTAATGCCGAAGCCAGTCAAATAATCATAGTAGTAAGTGCAACATGATGAACAAACCGACACAATTTGGGAATAACAGCACGTTTTCTATTGTTCATGCTGTTGCATAATGCCAAAACACATGTTTAGTAAATGTGTATATACTAACATGTCATTAATAGACTGATGAATGTGGTCAACGTCCAAAATTGAAGGGCAATAACAAAGAAAATCACCTGTATTTGTTTAGGCTCCCCAAATTATCTCTCCCGTTGGTTACAAGTGCACCGGAATTGATCTGGTAAGTCGAGTTATCTAGCAACCGCAACTCGAGAGTTGATATGAATGGAACTCCCGAGCCAGTATTCACCAAACAGACTTGTATGTAATCTCTTGGAGGAGTGTAAATAATCTCTCTATATGTCCAAGATGAAGAGTTCACCGTGATCCAATAATTGACATCAATATGGAGGTCAAATGCTGGAGTTTGATTCTTGCCATCATAATTACCATACCAAAATGAAGCCCTGACCAAATATGTGTTGCCCCTCCCTTCATCTGGCTTTAAGGTGTAACAATTCCTTGTTCCATTGGGGAAGATCCTGAGATTCTTTGATTTTTGTCGAAAGTATTGGTTGGTGACGAGGTTAAACACATGCGTGTTTGTTCCAGAATCTACAAACCCATCATCGGCCTTGTAGTATATGTTGAGGTTGTTGTCAAGGTAATCATTAGATTCCCCGCAATCGATGCTTATGAAACCTAAATCGAGGGAAAACCAAAGATTGTTACTTACTCTTCACTATTCATTAATTCGAAATATAAACAATGTCCTAATTTTTTTTTATTCTTTGTGATGTCCCTTAAACTTGTTTATCTTACTTTTTTACAACCGTATCAACTAGATAGATATTTCAGCAATGAAAATTACATCGGTAATAATTGAGTTGAGAATTGTAAGTTGAAAAGAAGTTTTGATGGATAATCGGATGGTAAAGGCATCTGTGAAAAGCTTGAAAATAGAGATGTGATTTGCAAACTTAAAGTGAGCTAGAGGATGTTACACTAGGGGTACGTTTATTTTGCGTAAAATGAATTATTTCGAAAATATTCTTTTAAAAATAATCGCTTATATTACTTATAAAAATGAATGAACAAAAAAGATAGTTTCATCTTTATGAAAATATTGACACAATACTATTGTCATAATTAAAATATTTTTTATTAACTAATTATTTCAAGCGATACAAATTACCATTTTTAGAAAAATATTTGTCAAATCATCTATTTTCGACAAAATAAACAGAGCCTAGGATTTGTAAATTTTTCCTAGAGAATCTCGAAACGGCCTTAACTTTCCTAAATTGCTATATTTTAGTTCAAAAGATTGCTCTATGTAGCTCTAAAACCGTTTAAACTTCTTGAGCTCCACTCAGCCTAAATAGTAGGCGCACATTTTTGAAATCAAATTGGAGCATGACTACATTTTCTCTTCTGCTTGAAAAAGGAGGATCGCTAACGGAAAGAAAGGCAGACGCTGATTCATCACTGTGCCCTTTTCTAGAGTCCTCTTTCCTTATGTCTCAACACTTCGCAATTCAATCATCACTATGCGAGAGAGAGAGAGAACCTGGATTTTGTTGCCCGCGAGCAATTACTCCTAGAGCTAGACAACCAATCAAGACATGCAACATCTCCAGGATCTTCATGGCATATCAAACCATCGCCGTTTCACACAGAGAGAGAGAGAGAGAGAGAGAGAGAGAGAGAGAGAGAGAGAGACCTGGATTTTGTTGGGCTACAGCCAGCAGCTTCAATCCCGGAGCTAATGAAGAAGCAATGGAAACACACCAGAGGAGGAGCAACGCGGATCTTCCCATTTTCGGTGTCCAGAAGACAGAGAAAGGTCTCTTGCCAATATACATAAGTGCATGCAACCCATATTAATAAAAGAACAATGCTTAGCTAACCGTACCGTTGGCTTGGAAAACGGAGGGTCAATCCTCAGCCGCACATTTTGAACGAGAGAGAGGGAGACTTTGTGTCTTGCTTGGAAACTTCCCAGTGCTTGTGTTTGAGGAAGGAAAATTGTTGTCGACATTCTTTGACTGTCACACCGTGACACGGTGATGCGAGCCCCTCTCTAAATAAAAGCTCTGAGGTGGTGGGAATAGGAAAAATCCACATTGGACATACAATAATACATCAAAGTTGACTCTTCAGTATAAATGACAGGTTTAGACTTTGGGCCATCTCTTGTTGTTCCACTAGCTTCATCTATACCGTGGCTCCTGTTACAACATTTAAATATTAAACAATGTCTTACAACAACAGTTGAAAGTTTTTAAGAGTTAATGTTGATTTCACAAACTTTTTATATGCAATATTTCCATGTTATCATAATCAAATCAAATCGCCTGTCGATTTATATTTGTTTACCCAAGATATAATTAACTTAAGCCTTCAAGTGAAATAAAGTATAATTAATTAGGTGAGACGAGTACTTATTTTGAAATTTGGGGAACGATGTATTTTGGAGTGCACTTGAAAGCTTCTACGCTCACATTATCGATGATCACTTGTAAAAGTTTGGTAGATATTTCATTTGCTTAATGATCACTTGTCCAATGACTTAAGTTAATTATATCCTCTGCATTTTAAAACCAAGTTTGGTAGATATTTAATTTGCTTAATGCAGAGGATAGAATGAAGTTTTAGAACAGCAAGCACTTTTATGTGACCGGTTTCATTGGACTAAACCAAAATCAGTGGTCTGGTCAGATTTCTAGTCCTAAGACTAGCCGATCTAGTCTGCGGTTCCTAGTTTTGAAACCAGTCCTCCCAGTCCAGTTCTCGATTCCTGAGTGGGACCAAATTGGACTAGGAACTGATCACTCATAATCCAAACTCGTTTTAAGCAATTTCAAAACACAACTCGTGACAACTTAATAAAGTTTTTTTTAGAGCTGTTATCCAAGAGAGTTGATAGCGTAAGAAAAACTCCTTTCTTATGATCGTTCCTTGGGGATTGGTATCTAAGATTAGGAACACTTGAGAGTAGTGTTTGAGCAATTGTAATATTCTTTTTGCTAAAAATTATGGAGCCATCTTAATCCGATGTAGTTAGGTTTTATTTTTGCAATTTATTTCGCACTCGAATTGTTCACATTAGTTGCAAGAATTTATCATTGATTGATTATTCCAGAAATTTTGTTTGTATGCAATTATCGTTATGGATTTTATTAAATTCAAGTTGGAGAAATTTACTGGCAGGAACGATTTCAATTTGTGGTGCATTAAGATGTGTGTGATGTAAAAGCCATAGTGTTTGGATTTAGCATTGGAGGGAGATTGATAAATTTCCTCAAACTATGAAAGCAGAAGAAAAAGTTGATATTTTGAAAATGGCTAGGTGTATAATACTGCTGAATCTGGGGGATGATGTTTTGGTTGAAGAGATAAATCAGACAAGTGTAGATGCAGTTCAGGTGAAACTTGAAGCATTGTATAAATCAAAATCTCTTTTGAAGAAACTTTTTTTGATTAGACGGTGCTTTACTCCAAGATGAAAGAGGAATGTCAATCCAGGATGACTATAATGTCACTTTATTCTTTGTCCAGTTCTGATGAGTAATTTCGTGGTTATCTAACAGGAGTAAGTGAATTCTGCACTGTTTTCCAAAAGAATGATAGAAGAAATTGTAGGGCAAACGAACGTAGAAGTGGCGCTATGGCTTGTCGATCAAAGGCAAAAACCCAAAGATGAGTTCTTATAAAAGAGGTAAGTTTAGATTAAAGTTTAGAGTGAGGAAAAAGCCGTTAAGATGTTACGGCTATCGAAAAGAGGGGCACATTACAGGTGGATTGTCCATAGCTAAAGAAAGTAGAGAGATCGGAGAGCGACGTGAATGTCACACGAAAGTAGAGAGATCGGAGAGCGACATGAATGTCACACGGCCAGAGGGGAGGAGTCATACGTTTTGAGTGGGACTACTAGTTCAACTAGAGAGGATTGGATGATGAATTCTGGATTCACATCACATGACATCACATAGGGATTGATTTTCAGATTATTAATCTATTGAAGTTGATATATTTTAGAGTCTCAAACTTTGGAGGTTATCATAGTTGCGCTTATGGTCATGAGGGGGAAGCGGGCAAGCGATCTCTACTACCTTCAGGGACAGACAATTATAGGCTCAAACTCCTACAATTTCATCCACATGTCTGAGAGAGGTATGAACATTTCGAGTGAGCAGAGTTTTCTGTGTGGGCATGAAATTTGGAAGATGGACTTTTGCAAACATTGCATGTTTGACAAGCAGCGCAGGATACAGCTCAGCACAGCAATTCACAGGACGAAGTTACAATAGATTACATTTATTCAAACTTGTTGGGCCCTTCAGTTGAAAGGAGGTACCTCGAGTATGTACCAACCTTCATTTATGAGGTCGACTGACGACTTATTGATGATACTAATAAAGAACGTTGCCCTTTTTTTTGGGGGGGGTTAATGTGAAGAAATATGAATCTATTGACTTTGTTTTCAATTAACGAAATCTGATATTCGACAATTAATAGGAATGGACAAGAATGTTACCCCAGGTATGAAAAATCTTTGCAATGGAGATGGAATCTACATTTGCTGCCAAAGTGTACGATCCCGCGTGAAGAAATCAATCCATTTGTCAAGATTTTTCAAGCTTAAATGATGGAGGAGACTTAAGTTGCACTGGAATTGATGGAATAAATTGATGGAATAACACGGAATGTAGACCCCATGGCGAATCGCTTTATTTATGAGAACAGAAACCGTGTGGTCCCATCACATTATTAAAGTTGTTTGTACATATATTTTCCAATCAAAAAGATGATTTTGGTGGGGTCCCCGGCAGCGGGTAAAATCAGACTCGAGTTAATGTTTTACTATTTGTTTTGAATAATCTTCACACTAAGTCTGGCATGATGTGAATTCATAAGAATAAATTTCCTTTCCTATAGTGAGGGCAGTCAAGTCACAAAAAAAAAAATCTCGGTAGAGGGCGGGAGATTTAGAGGTATTGCCTAAAAAATAAGCCTATGGCCCTAATTTTATATGCGAGCTCTCCAAACCCATACCCAAGGTGACATTGGACATTCGATTTTGATTTGATTAATCCCATGTGAATTTCTACATAAGGAGGAGTCGCCTAATATATTGAGGTTGGTTAAAAATCAAGTAAATCATTGAAGTGTACTTCACTTTTTACGCAATTAGAGAATCTAGGGTCGGAAACTTAGAGGAAAAGTGTCAAAAAAGTCCTAAACCTTTTACATTTATGCCAATTTAGTTACAAACATTTTAATTTGATGCTAATTTAGTCTTAAACCTTTTGATGGTGCCATTTTAGTCCTAAATCTTTTGAACTAGTGCAAATTTAATCATAAACCTTTAAGCTTAGTGCCAATTTAGTCTTTTTAGCTAATTTTAGTCGGATTTTGCTAACGTTGACACCAGTTCACTAACGTGGATAATTTTTAATAATATTTTTATTATTTTTATTATTTTTCTGATTTTTTTCCTTTCTTACTTTTTTTGTTTTTTCTCTCTCCTCTCCCTTTCTTCTTCCTCTCTTGGTGGTGGCTAGCCGGCAAGCGATGGTCGGGTAGGTTGGCCTCACCTAACTAGGGCAAGGCCAAGCCTTGGTCAGGGCTAGCCTCACTGGATCTCACTTGGGTGAGGCCAACCCGCGCTTGGGCGAAGGTAGCCTTGGTGAGGGCTCCTCTCGCTCAGCCCTCGCTTAGGCTAGGGTAGCCTCACTGGGCGACACCCCGCGAGAACGCTCTGGCCTAGGCAAGGGTCACTCTCACCGGATATAGCTTGGGTAAGGGCAGTGCTGACGAGGGCTCCCCTCGCCAACTCCGGCGAGGCTGCCTTGGCCTCGGCAAGGGTCGACGTCCCCGGGCCTGCCTTGGCCTTGGCCAGGCAAGGCTAGTTCGCTTGGCCACGGCCGGTGGCCAATCATCGCCTGTCGACTGGCCACCACCAAAAGGAATAAGAAAGGGAGGAGAGAGAAAAAATAAGGAAATAAAAAGAAGAAAGAAATCAGAAAAATAATAAAAAAATCAGAAAATTATTAAAAATTATCCAAGTCAGTGTTGGTAATGCCATGTTAATGAGACCATGTTCATGCCAGTAAAATCCGACTAAAATAAATCGGAAGGGACTAAATTGGCACAAAATTAAAAGGTTTATAATTAAGTTGACACTAATTTAAAAGGTTTATGACTAAATTGACAGTATTAAAATATTTATGACTAAATTGATACCAAGTTAAAATATTTAGGACTAAATTGGCACTTTTAAAAGATTTAGGACAAAATTGATACAAATACAAAAAATTTAGAATGTTTCCAACACTTTTCGCGAGACTTGGTTATACTAATTGATCAACTAGTGCTCTTTCCATACATAATCATGTTCATTTAAAAAAAAAAAAAGATTTGTTAGGTAGTCTGGATTCATTTTAAACCTATCCAGTAACATATGAAGTGATAATGCGGGTACACAATATTAAGGTAACAATCAGTAATTAAGGAAGTATTAAATATGTTACAAGAAAAAACAAGAATCTAATGCTACAAAATAAGGAACATGCGATTCTTGATTAGGCTAAAGGAAAACCTTAATCAACATATTAAAAATGCGGAATCAAAAGCATTGGTCTAAAAAGGAACATTCAAACCCTATTGTAAAGCCTTAAGAATTTGTTCAATTTTGAGCACAATTTTTTTTAGAGGATTTTCATACATTTTAATAGAAAACTACTCAAAAGCTAACTTTTAAGCTTTTTCATGACTTTTAGAAGAAAAAAAGAATTTCCGGAATTTTTTTTATTTTTTAATTTATAATACGAAAATAGGGACGGGGTCAGAACATGAGCTATTCAAGAACATGCTTTAAATTGGGTTACTACTTAGGCCAATTTTAATTGACACTTCAAAAGCCCACTCTCCCTAAAGCAACACAAAGCCCATTACTCAAGCCCTTTGTTCTTTCATGACTATTTCAGCCCAAGATTCATTAAGCCTAAATGAGCCTAAAGTCCACTATGCCTAGCTAAGCCCACAACACTCACCTCTTGACCACCCCTTCTCTGTTCTATTTCAACATAAACGTGAGAAAAGTGACCACGCCCAAGCATGACCGAACGCCAAGCTTCACAGTGAATGAATTAATATGCGCCCATCACCGGACTTCAATCACCAGACCGATTTACCATCAATTTTCACTTCTAACACCAGACGGTTAACACCCATGCACCCATAGTCAAGATGAAGCAATCAATATCAGTACTCTCAAATATTGGGTAAAGTTGCTTGGTTAACCAATAGAGTTTTTCAGAAAAGCTCATTTAAATATGTGATGACGACCACATGCCACTGATGCCGGTCAATCTCACGAGAGAAGTGAAAAAACTTTAGGCAAAAGAACTTTTGGCAACACGAGATCACTTAACAAATTAGAGTGCCCTAAACTCAATCACCAATCTCCTGAATTCAGATCCAATTTTGCCTCTTGCAAGGGGGTAGATTGCAAAGATGTTACCTGCGAGAGACCTCCAGCACTTCCAACCACTCCTTTTAGATAAACTGTCGACAATCAAAGCTCGAGGTGAAAGAGCTTGAATTTTTTCTTGTATGTCCTGCAGAACAAAATGCATGTCAGGTCTCACACAGAGCAGATGCATAATCAGCACCTTTGAATCTGTGACAGACCTGGACTCTCTATATCCAAACATAGAGAAATTTTTGAATGTAGACAACCCATAAAAAGGTTCCTTTAACAAACACATGTTTCAATTGTTTTCTGAGGAATTATCATCCCCATTGAACTTTGGGTCTATCAGGTTATTAATGGCAGTTCAAGGATCCAAACCAATTTGCACATGAAAAATCAGGAAAAAATTGTAAAAGCAATTTGAGAGGTATGAATAGCTGCTCAGTGCAAAATTCCTGAGTTTGCACTCACCTCAATATCAGTGCTTGAGTACAAATACAGTTCTTCAGTTCCAATGCTTAGACGGTCAGCTCTGCTTCCAATTTGCTCCACACTCTAATACAAAATAAAAGAGAGTCCTCGGAAGGGGAAAAGGTAGATTCTAAGTGTGATATGACAATGACACATACAGGTTGGCCAGAAAAAAAGATAAGCAACACATACAGCACATGCCTATCAGAGAAAATCCATATCCTCATTTCTATCAAGACTCCTTGAGTAAAATTGTCTCATGGCTAATTCTTAAGGTACAAGCCAGAGAAATCCTAAGACAGAAAATGCTCGAGAGCCTATGTTTACGAACAAGAAAAACCATCCGAAAGCAATAACAAATTTGATCTGGCAACGAGAATGAATATGCATGACAGCAAAGACCAGCAGAAGGCTAACATGAAAAATCCATTTACCTCTTTTCCAGAGACATATACTACTGGAGCTGATCTCCCAAGATCATGCCCTTCGGCAATCATTGCAGCCATCTTCCAGTATTTTATGAATATTTAATGTATCATCTAAGTACATTACCTGCAGCAACAGGGTACTCTTGCCAACACCAGGATCACCTCCCACCAAAATTAAGGAACCTTTAGAGCCACAATGCAGCAAAATCAATAGCTTTGATAAAATTAAGATCTTTGTGCGGACCATACAGCAAAAAAGTAGGTCAAACCTGGCACAAGACCACCGCCTAGCACTCTCGAAACCTCCTCTCCAAAGGGTCCATACCACATCAAGCACCCCAAGAGATCATTTACTTTAAGGAATTAGGGTGACATGCACATTTCTTTCAAAATAAATTAACAGAAGTACTAATGTGTTAGAATAACCAGCATGAATGGTTTCATCGAGGTGGACAACAGATTGTCATCAGGACCAAAGGTCATATCATCACTCTCGTATTACTAAAGAAAAGGAAATATACTATCATTCCAGCAAAATTTCATCAGAATCACAAGACACGCTCTATGATCCAACTCCTGGAAAGATGTTTCCAATAAATTATGTCAAATGTAGATAAGACAATAAAATCAACTCGACAACGACTTTCTTCAACTATTTATCGTTCTGTAGCAGCTGCATATAGGGTCCAAAGCTGACCAGTTACTAATTTCCCAGAACAGAACAAACTTACAGAGGAGTCCGCCACTCTAACTGATTCAACCCCCCATTCACATCCGTCAACCGCAGCGGCCGCACCTCGCCAGCCCGCTGCGGCAGCCACGTCCTCACCGCATTCTCCGACACCTCGAAGCCCCTCACTTTCTCGCTCCCGCCGCCGTTGTCCTCCACCGTGAAATGCTTCATCGTCCCGGCGCTACGGCACGACCTGCACGAACCCCACCACTGTCCATCCGTGTACCCACATTCCGAACAAACCCAACAACTCCTCTTCTTCCCCTTCTTACCGCTCCCACCATACGAGCTCCTACCACCTCCAAAATACTTCCTTTCTTCGGGGATTTCGCCATTCCTGCTCCTTGCTTCGCTCTCGGGACCCGACCCAGCTTCCCCGCCGCTGCTTCTGACCCAGCGGGCAGAAGGGTCGTAGACGTTGCCGACACCGGGGGCGGCGTCGCTGGCCTCCGACTCGGAGCCCGAGGGCAAGGGCGCGAGGCCGGGGTCTCGAGAGAGGAGGCGGCGATTCGTGGAGTGGATGCCGCGGTAGAGACGGGGGTTCTGGAGGGGCTTGAAGGAGGCGAGGGATATTGGTTTGGAGGCGGGATGAAGGAGGTGATTGTGGGTGCAGAGCGTTCTCAAGGCTCTCATTTCCGATGCTTGCATGACATGGAAAGAGGGAGGGGGCGAGAGAATCTAAGAAAGATGGAATCTTTAGGGCTTACTTGCAGAGTTCAGTGCGAGGGGAGGACGACGAAGTCAGCGCAAAACCCCGCGAAGTTCAAAAGTCAAGGGCCCTTCGGACGGGGAAGGATACAAAGGATCGCAGGTTAAGGAACTCAAGCCTTTAATTTGTTTTTATTTTTTTTTTTTCATAGCTCAAGCTTATTTGGCAGAAAAAATTTTCGCCTTTAAATTGTTTAGGAAGCTGATTTATTAACGAATATTTCTTTATTTAAAGAAAAATATTTTTTTATCTGAACTTAAATTTAAAAAATGGTTTTTTTAAATCAAAGATTATTTTTTCAAAATTTAAGTAGATAGACAAGAAAAATATATCCTTAACACTTTTTCTTAGATCCTCGATAGCGGGGCAGCTCCCCGACTCGAGCCCAAGTTTAGGCTCAGCCAGACCAAGTCCATCTAGTCTGTGCCTCAGTCCTTAGTGTCCTTGTAAGAGTCCATCAAGGTTGGGTGTATGGTGCCTTGCATCGTGTCCATGGACCGTGTGCATCGATCCTAGACATTTGAGGATCATTCTTGTGGTCGAGTCAATTGATCTAGCTAAGTGTCTGGACCAATCCTGGTGGAGGGTTGGGGTTGAGTACATCAAGTTCATGGACCATGTGGATGGGCCCTTGACCGCGATGCCCAAGCCCAAGTCCTTGGCTTTTGAGCTCAGGTTCATTGAGGCTAGCCCTAGACTCCTATGCACAAGCCTAAGTCCCCCGAGCCTATGCCACGGTCCATTGATGTCGAGGTTGGGTTTGGGTGTTAGGGACCGGGGCCTAGCCTCGATGGACTCAGGTATGGGTGCTAAGGTCCCAGTGCCCACCTTAATAGACCGAGTCCAGGGGTAGGGGTGGATTTTGGGCATGGGGTTGGGGACCTTGATGGAGCATGCATGCGCTAGTATCGAAGTCCTGGGGCTAGCCTCGATTGACCTTAGCTTGGGGTCCCCATCTCGGGTGCTAAGGTATGTAGGGGTGTGCAAAATACCCGGGAATCGCCTGAATCGCTCCGAACCGGATTGGAACCGCCGGAACGGGGCGGTTCTCGAGGGAACCGGTTCGGTTCCCGGTTGCCCATGGGCGGATCCACCCGCCCGCCCACCCGGACCGGATCGGAACCTTTTTAATATTAAAAAAAAATTACTAAAAGAAACCCTAGATCTCACTCACTCCCTTCATCTTCGGCTCCTAATCCTATCACCATTTCGTTGTGTTTACTTCTCCCGCCGTCCGCATCTCCATGTACTTAAATTTGGTTTTTCTTTCTTTGGCTTGCTTTGATGTCACTGGCTTGCTTTGATGTCACGTAGTCGTTCTATGTTTAAAACCAAAATTATTTCACGTTAAGATCGGTTCCATGGATCCACCAGGAACCGGACCGGACCGAGCAGTCCGGTTCTGGGTGGATCCATGCAACAAACGGGTGGATTCCAATTCCAATTTTTCGGAACCAGGTCCTTAGTGGGCGGTTCTCGGTTC
The DNA here is from genome assembly GCA_014182575.1 of Eucalyptus decipiens. Lineage (NCBI taxonomy): Eukaryota > Viridiplantae > Streptophyta > Magnoliopsida > Myrtales > Myrtaceae > Eucalyptus > Eucalyptus decipiens. Next base: position 35,140,427 of record CM024618.1, on the reverse strand, counting down.
TAAGTCGAGAACCGCCCGCCCGAACCATGCACACCCCTAAAGGTATGGGGCTCGGCTTCGATGGCCCAAGCCTAGGTGTCGGGGACTTGGCCTAGTCTTCATAGACTTGGGTTAGGGCATGAGGGAGTTGGGCACAGGCATTGAGTTCTCGGTTTGATTTTGATGACCCAAGACTAGTGCTCATGCTCGTGCTTGGGAATTGGTATCTAGGCTTGAGACTCCTATACTCATGCTAGGTTCCTTATGTACCCATAGCAAATCATTAGTACCTGAATAGCGTATGTTTACTTGGAAAAATCAAATAAGATTTTCCTCCAAACAAGGGAAAATATTTTATATTTTATTTTCAAGTCTCAACCATTGGAAAATATTGTCGTTTTTTTTTTAAAATGATTTCCAAAAAAAAATATTTTCTACAAATAGCACATTTTTACCTCCTTGTGAAATATTTAGGAGTCAACATTATACTAAAAATTTGTTAATTGTAAATAAAATAATTAAATTATAGTGTCATGTCGTGTCATCCACAATTTCTAGTTCGTAAGGTATAGTGTTTTTCTCGATGTATTACTTGAGTTTTTATTGACCCACCATAAATTAATTAGTGGAGATTCCAAATGAAATTGATTTACATACTATGACTTGACCTAAGTTGCGAATTTGTATAGGCTTGGGGGAGCTCAAATAAGGTTAAACTTAATAATCCATTAGTTGAACTTTAGGTAAATCATTGTTTAATAGTAGGTTGTGACAAAAATGACTTAAGCATATAAATAGAAACAAAAGTTTCAATAATGCTTATCTGTGAAGATTGTGAGTAGTTGATGTAGCTACTATCTCCATCTCCGTAAAAATAATAATACCTCAAGATTATTGGGAAAATTTGAATGTTGATGAAAATAGAGCAATAATTTATAGATGTTTGACACTTCAATGTGTGATGAAGATTACTATCCTTAAGGTACTATTTACCCCTCATTATTATTCTTGCGAGGCTTAAAAAAAAAAAAACCTTCAAGATACACACCAAAGCGATAGAGAAACAAGTTAAGCAATTACTTAATTTTTCTTTTAAAATTTTACCTTGAATGTGTTATCATAGTTGGCATATATAAAGAGAGGAAGAGAGTTACGAAGAAGAAATTGTTATTTTGAACAGTTGTTATGAACATAAATGATTTGATTATATTTATAGACAACCAATCAATACATCTCTTGGTAGTAAGTACTTTATTCCCATTGTAACCATTTTTCATGATAAACTATCATCACTTTTCATGTTAAAAATTACCCCTTTTCATAACTAAGAATCACTACGACCTAAAAAAAAACTAAGAATCACATTGTTTCATCACCAAGAGTCACTCTATTCGTGACCAAGAGTTACCTTTTTTCCTGGATAACAAACTATTTTAACAACAATTGGAAAAAGTATTCAAAAAGTAATAATTTATTGTACTTTTATTAATTCAATTCTAAATCTCTTAATTATACCACTTGAGTCGTAAACCTCTCATATTTTTTTCAATCAATTTAGTCAATTTTGGTCGAAAATCACTAACGTATATATTTTTAAATTTCTTTTATTAATTTTACTTTATTTTCTTTTCCTTCTTTACTTTATTTATTTATTTATTATGGCAGGTGAGGGTCGTTAAAAAAGAAAAGAAGGAAAAGAGAAGAAGAAGAGAAGAAAAGAAAAAATGAAAAACAAAAGAATAAAAACAAAACATATTAAAAAATAAAATTATATATCTCAATGCCGATCATGTCATGTAGGACAGTTGATATCAACGTTAATGATTTTTAGCTAAAATTGACCGGATGGATCTAAATTGATAAAATATGAAAATATTTATGACTCAATTGGCATAATTAAAAAGTTTATGACTGAATTGGTAAAAATACAATAAATTTAGAACTTTTTGGGCAAGTTTCTATGGGCATCATAATTTGAATAAATAGAAAAAGAAAAATATGGACATGATAAACTTATGTATGAAGTATGGTTAACGCGCATAAGGAGGACCATCAAGCTCTATTGTGGTTATCTTCAACTCACTTCTTCTCCTACTATTTTCCATTCTTTGGCTTCTTCGTGAACTGATCTCTAGGGTCAAGCATTCTTTTAGTTTAGACAGAACACGGTTTATGTTTGCCCTTTGGACCGCTTTCGTTGATAAAGACGACATGGCTATTTCCACCGCTTTCCGTGCAGAACCGATGTGGAATTGGTCATTTAACCTTGGATTGATAATGCTTTGGACGTCCCCTCTTTCTACGAATGGAGTTATCTAGTAAAGTATGTGCATGCTGGCCTCTGAACTTCTTATAATGGTGGGGCAGCCCGTGGTTAACTCGAATAAAACTATGCCGAAGCTGTATACATCGCTCTTATGGCTCAAGCTTCCAGATATATGAAACCTGAGGATTCAAGGGGAATTGTTGCTTTGATTAGTACAACTATTGCCAAAGCTGCCTTCACAAAAAAAATGCACTTACATAGGTCTACGCAACATAAACGTGTATGAGTAGATGTATGGGCCTCTCGTGCTGGTCTAAATTAGTACAGTTATTGTTATTCTACTTCCTAGGTGGAATAGTCTTTGTATTCGGAGATTTTCGAGTCACTTACTCTGGATTGAGATAATTAGGCGTTTTCGCTGGACGAGTCAAAAGATGAGAATCGTGCTCTGTTACAAATGTTTTCGATAATCCAAAATCACAAATGTTTGCCTGCGTGTTCTTGTTTAGTAAAATATTGGCTGTCTCTATGGATAATGGGAGGTTTGCAGCCCTTATGCAGGTAGTCCAACCCTGCACCACCGACAAAAAAAAAACTTGATGAAATGTGTTGCGTCGCTCAACTTGTGGAAATGTGAACAAAGATGTGTACTTTGGGCTGCAAAGATTGGATTTGTAGTCTTTAGCTTCAGCTCAAAACATTAGGGTGATGTGCTGCTGGACAGTAGAGAAATGAGGAGTATTCCAGAAACATGAAAGATGTGGAAGCCTGTACACTACTGTCCTAATCTGCTGAAAAGGTTAATTTTATCACCGTGGTGCTGTTAATGAGTATGTAACTTGACCAATTAATGCAAAAGCCTGAACTATCAAACAACAGTGTTGAGACGATATATAGCTTCACATGTGTCGTGCTGGCATTTAAGAGATCCTTTGTCTGGTTAGAATTGCAAAAAGAAATATCAGACAAACCTGACAAATGTGGACAAACATTTTTATCGGGCATGAATTCGTAAATCAACGTCATGCTTTCGAGTTCTACGCTGAATGGCATCAGGAGTTGCGCCTGCACATCAAGGTACCAGAGCAAATCTTGCCCTATATTTCTCTTTCGTTGTATATTGAAACAATATCCTTGTAGATTCTTAGGAATTCATTATTTGGTGATTTAACTTTCTCATGTTAAGGTGGTTTAATATAACATTTAGGGAGTTCGTTGATTTTTTTTTTTTTTTTCTGGGAACACGCAATACGTGCGCAAATTTACTAGCTTACATGTGGTAAAAGAATCGTTAGATTACTCGGCCGACAGATTTAATCAAAGATTCTTTCAGTGCAAAGCAGCAGCTTCCTTTCTTCAATATCATCTCTCACTATGAGTTCATAGGAGGATACGGTACATGCAAAACCTTGAAATGCTATCATATCATCAAAGAAAATCACATCGTCCACAATTACAGAACCCAAAGGAAGGTTTTGGAGCACATTCAGCACTGTCTCGTGGCACATTTTCGGAGACATTTATCCAAATCATAAGCAGCGATCGTGAAGGGTGAAGTAGAACAAAATCCCTCGGTTCATCAGGTACCTCGCCTGGAGAGAGTCAAGCATTCCTTCAGCTCTAACAGCATGCGGGTTCATGTTCGGCCCCTCGTTCGCAGTCACGACCACACACGACATTGCTGCCTCGACTAGTTAACAAGCAGATGCGGTGTCGAACTGCCCGTGTAGCCTCTGATCCATGATGCTCTCTATATCCTCTTGTTCGATTTGAGGCAGCGCCCATTGGGTGACGCGAGTGCTGCTCTTTGGGCTCCTCATTGTGGCCTGGTGGCTAGTACTTTGGTGGTTGTGGGTGGCAAAGATTGTCAAAAGATGACTTTGGTTCATAAAACAGATAGTATTACAATGAAAGAAATTCATTTTTCCTCTACCGCGTTATACAGGGGTTCACATGGATAGCTGAGCAAGGCTAGCTATCAACATCTTGATAACTGTACAGTTTGTAACCTTGTAAAGAGGGGCCGAAGTGTGAAGTGAACTCTCCATTCACTCATTTATTCACTCATTTATTCACTAAGCTAGAAAAGCAACAACCCCGATATGCATCACTCGCAATTTAAAGTCACAAGCGCAGACTTTGCACAAAAGTTTTCGAATCCGTTCGATGTAATAACCAACGACTTATACAAGGAAGATGGACATGATAACCTTATAGATGAAGTATGGTTAACGAGCACTCGGAGTGATATCAACGTCAATTGAGGTAATCTCAAAAGACTCAATTCTTCCTGAACCGATCTCTGCTGTCAAGCTTTCTTTTAGTTCTGACAAAACATGGCTCATGTCCGGCCTTTGGACTGCCATAATCGGCACACACGACATGGCTATTTCCACCGCTTTCCATGCAGAATTGATGCTGAATTGGCCATTTAACCTGGGATCGACAATGCTTTGGATGTCCCCTCTTTCTATGAGTGGAGTCACCCAGTGAAGTATGTGCATGCTGCTGCCCTCTGGACTTCTCATAACGGCTGGGCGTCCTATGATTAGCTCAAATAAAACTATGCCGAAGCTGTATACATCGCTCTTCTTGCTCAAGTTTCCAGATGTATAAAACCTGAGGATTCAAAAGGAATTGTTGCTTTGATTAGGACAATAATTGCCGAGACTGCCTTTACAAAAACGTACATACAAACGTGTATTCAACATAAACGTGTACAAAAAAAATGTATGGGCCTGTCGCGCTGGTCTAAATAAGTACAATTATTTTGCTTCCTAGGTGGAATGGTCTTTGTATTCAGAATTGGTGGTTCGAGTTGCTTACTCTGGATCAAGATAACCAAACGTTCCTGCCACGTGAGTTGAAATGTGAGAATCATGCTCTGTTGCAAATGCTTTCGATAATCCAAAATCAGCAATCTTCGCTTGCATGTTTTCATTTAGTAAAATATTGGGCGTCTTTAAATCTCTATGGACAATGGGAGGTCTACAACCATTATGCAGGTACTCCAAACCTGCACCATCAACAAAAAAAGAAAACTTAATGAAGCGTACCGTGTTGCTTGACTTGTGGATATGTGAACAAAGATTTCATCAATCTACTTTATGTACCTTGAGCTGCATCGATTGCGATTTGTAGTCTCTGGCTCCAACTCAAAACATTCGGGTTTTGTGCTGCTTGAAAGTAGAGGATTAAGGAAGCATTACAATCACAAAAGATATAAAATCCTGTTCTCCATCTTATTCATTTGCCGAGAAAGTTAATTTCATTTCCATTGTGCTATAAATGACTATGTCACTTGACCGATTAATCCAAAAGCCTAAACTATGAAAGAACAGAGTTGAGATAAAATGTAAATCGACATCTGTTGTCCTGTCGTGTAGCGAGAGTCCAAGTGATGCTTTATCTGGTTAGAATTTGGAGAAGGAAATATGTGACAAACCTGACAAATGTTGCTGAACATTTCCATGGAACATGAATTCATAAATCAGTGCCATGTTTTCAAATTCTTCGCAATATCCGATAAGTGAAACTAGATTTCTATGGTGAACAACCATCAGGAGTTGCGCCTGCACATCAAGGTTTCAGAGCTTGTCATGAGTAGAACCCAAAAAATCGAAAACATGACATATTGATTCTAGTTGCAGTAATGTTTCGAACCTCTGCATGAAACTCCTTGTAGCCTTGCTTTGACGATCGAGATAACATTTTTACTGCGACTTTAGTGCCATTGTCAAGTCTGCCCAAGTAAACTTTCCCAAATCCTCCCTCTCCGATTATTGTTCCAAAGTTATCAGTAATTCTTGTAATCTCAGTGGATGTAAAAAGTTGATTTTTTGACAACCTTAATGTCCCAGTAGATTCTCTGGTAGAGTTTGTAGTTGTAGTAGTAGTAGTAACATCTGGAGAAATGACAAGGAAATTACATAACCTTAACAGAGTTAAGCAGATTATGACCTTCGGTCTGATATCATATGCCTTAACTGCAAATAGAATCTTCTTGAAGAAGTATGTAATGACTTAAATAAAGAAGAGACCGTGTTATGAAAAATGAACCAGAAAGAGCGAAGCGAGTTACCTCAACCAAATGAGGAATTATTCGTGCCTTTATCTACACGAGATGTGGGTACGCTTTGACGCGATTATGATACTATCAACAAATAATGCGTGCATAGGTTTTTTAACGTGAAACAGTGATGTACAGAAGCAAGATTATCATATTCACTTTTTCCGGGCCCGATTGTCGAAAGGGCTATATGAACAATTGGACCAGTTAAATCAGTTTGGGGTTGAAAACCCAACCCGGATTGAGAAAATCACATGTAAAACTTTTGATTTTTCTTGTCCATGCAATACGCAAGAGAGTTACTTTGGATTTGTCTTCTTTTGATTATCCACAATACTGCAAGAGCTCCCACTAAAATCAAGACCAGAGCGGCTGCAACTGATGCAATGATTGGAGCAATAGAGATGCCCTTTTTCTTCGGCTGCACATTGCTGGTCTGACAATTGTCTGATTGGCAAAGATTTGGATTTCCATCTAAGCTGTCGAAAAACGTCGATGGTACATGTCAATGCCAAAAGATTAGCACATGAATTCTTGGATATCCGACCGTGCATATATTACATACATAAGTTGATCAAAGAGAAAACTACAAGAGCAATTATCACTTTTATCCTGTTCATTCTTCAGTGTGATCAGCAACATACGGAAAGATGAAGCAGATTGTATAGATAATAATCAGTGATTAAATGAAGTGTTACAATAGCGTGGCAATGAGCAAACCTAAGTAGTAACGATCCATCCGTCGTCTTCTTCAAGAGAGTTTGAGGAACAGAGCCATTCAAGTTGTTTCCACTTAAATTCCTGCAAATATCCATGATTAGAAGTTGATAGCCTTTTACTCGAGCTAGATGACTACACATAATCTTTCCGTTAAAAGCTCGGTGACTTACAAGACTTTCAAGCTCGACATTTGTGCTAAAAAGTCTGGCACAGACCCAGTTAATGAATTGTTGGATAAATCCCTGAACTTAAGGCAAAAAAGTACTAAGAAACTTCATATGCATATACTCATTGAAATGCATAAAACAGGATAAGGTATATAATGAACATCATGCTAATGATGAAGAAGGGTGTCGCTTTTCTTGGGCTTGGGGGTTGTCCATTCTCTTTCTGTTCAAATTAAGTAGTAAACAATATAAAAGAAAAGCTGCTAATGCATACAGGGATACAACTGCTGTCAAATTGGAGATCGATGTAGCTATCAGTCCCTTCAGTCCACTAGAGCTCAGGTTCCTGCACATCCGCAGCTAACTTTATAAGAATAAAATCCCACCGGTCAAAACTTCTAACATGGAAGGCTTTAATATAGAGACTTGATTTTTGAAATCATTTCCTCAGTCGCATAATGTGTTACCAATCTGTACTGTAGTTGTTTTTGAGAAAAATTATCTTTCAAGACTTGTGGTGTTCGTTTGCAGGATGTTTTTAGAGAAAATATGTAGTCGTAGACTTACAACGAGATAATTCTTGGAGAACTATCATAGCTACAATGTAGTCCGCTCCATGAGTACTGTGTAGGAACACATGGATCACCCTGCCAGTTAGCTCTAATCACCCCATATATTTTCTTGATATCGTACATAGCATTGACTGAACCATCATATAAAGAGCTACAATCATAAGAAAATCAAAGAGCATTGAAACAAAAAATTAAGTGGGATAGATGGATACGTACAGTCATCGAGAAAAGTCGGTGAGTTTTGAAGTCCGACTATGTGGAAAATCTCTATGGCATTGAGGAGAGGTGGCAAAGTGGAGCGGTCCGTCGCTTGAATAGCCAGGTTCAAAGAGAGTCCAGCTACGGGAAATGAGGCTACGGTCTCCGGCTTTAGGTTCTCGAGCATGACGGTTCCCACGAGTTGATTTAGTACGTGTACCGTGAGTTCTCTGATGTAGTTTTCTTGCAGTTGCAATTCCACAAAGTGAAAGTACACAGACCAGATAGTAGTGGAGTTGTCTGAGGTCCATTGCAGAAGCAGAGGATTGGTGACATTTGGTACTTGTGTGGCAGTCATCAAAACTTCAAGCGGAACTTCATAGGCATCATTGCTTGTACTTGTCAAGATGGCTGTCGTGTTGCTGATTGACGACCAAACTTCGTAAGTCTCACCGGCCCAGATGCGATCATATACGTCTTGTGGGTGCCTATTAATGCCGAAGCTAGTCAAATAATCATAGCAGTAAGTGCAACATGATGAACAAGCCGACACAAATTGGTTCGTAATTGACAGCATGTTTTCTATCGTCCGTGCAGTTGCATAAGGTAAAAATGCATGATTCGTAAGATGTAAATACATTAACCTATCATTTACTGACTGACGAATGTGGTCAACATCCAAAATTAAAGGGCAATAACAAAGAAAATCACCTGTATGTGTTTAGGCTCCCCAAATTATATCTCCAGTTGGTTACAAGTGCACCAGAATTGATCTGGTAAGTCGAGTTATCTAGCAACCGAGACTCGAGAGCTGATATGAATGGAACTCCCGAGCCGGTATTCACCAAACAAACTTGTATGTAGTCTCTTGGAGGAGCGTAAATAATCTCTTTGTAATCCCGAGACGAAGTGTTCACTGTGGTCCAATAGTTGACATCAATATGGAGGTCAAATGCTTGGGTTTGATTCTTGCCATCATAATTCCCATACCAAAATGAAGCCCTGACCAAATATGTGTTGCCCTTTCCTTTATCTGGCATTAATGTGTAACAATTCCTTATTCCACTGGAGAAGATCCTGAGATTCTTTGATTGTTGTTGGTTGTTTCGGTAGATGACTTGGGTAGACACCTGCATGTTTGTCCCAGAATCTACAAACCCCGTATCAGCCGTGTAGTATAAGTCGAGCTGGTCGTCATGGTAATCATTAGGTGCGCCGCAATCGATGCTTATGAAACCTAAATCGAGGGGGAACTAGAGATTGTCACTTGCTTTTCACCATGCATCACGAATTTGAAATTTGAACAGTGATATAAATTTCTTGATGCTTTGCAATGTCCCTATATCTTCTTTATCTAATTTTTTAACAACTATATCAACTAGAAGGACATTTCAGCAATGAAAGTTACGTATTTAAGAACTGACTTGATAATTGTTAGTTGAAAAGAAGTTTTGATGGATAACCGGATGGTAAGGCATATGTGAAAAGCTTGAAAACAGAGATATCAATTGCAAAAATAAAGTAAGCTAAAGGATGATACACTACTAACTCTCCATTATAAAGGAGGATTTGTGGATGTTTCGTAGAGAATGTAGAACGGCCTTAACTTTGCTAAATTCCTAAAGTTGTGTACAAATTATTGCTATGTGTAATTTTAAAAACGTTAAAACTCCTTGAGCTCAACTCCGCTTATATACTCAGTACTCATTTTCTAAGACAAATTTGAGTATGACTATTTTTGTCTTCTGCTTGCAAGTTCAATTGCCAATGGAAAGAAAGGTAGACACTAAATCATCACCGTGCTGTTTTCTAAAATCCCTTTAATCTAACGTCTCTAACTCTTCACAATTCATTGATCACTGTGAGCACGCGTGTATGTGAGAGATAGAACCTGGATTTTGTTGCCCACGAGCGAAAACTCCTAGAGCTAGACAACCAACCAAGACATGCAACATCTTCAAGATCTTCATGGCATATCAAACCTTTCTTCTCATTGATTTCTGCATTTCAGAGAGAGAGAGAGAGAGAGAGAGAGAGAGAGAGAGAGAGAGAGATATCGAGATCTACCATCTCAAGGCCAAGAAGAACAACATCAATGTTTTAATGAGTCATAAGAATATGTTAATACTTCACTGAATGCCAGTTCATGAATAGGACGTGCACTTGTAAATTAGTATCGGGGGAATGGTTCCTCTATCAATGGCTGATATATTATTCACTTCAAATGGTCAACTCAATTATAGAGAATGGAAGTTTGGATCTAGTAGAAGACCAACAAAGAATCATCAATTTCATTCGATGAGGTTTCGCCTAGTAGGTTAATTGATTATGACCTTTTGGACAGGCAACAAACTCGCAGTTGGACCTGAAGCCTACCGAGAAATTGACTGATTATAATATGAAGTCAACTTAGATAATGCATGTTACGTGTCCAAATGGAATAGATCGCATCAATCGGACCATGTAAATTCAATATTTAATTTATTTTCTTGTTTCATTTACTATTTGTTTGATCACTTATTTTTTGCAACAATTACATATGCCTATAAAGTATGTGCATATGTTGGAAAAAATCACGAGTAAATGGAGCCACGAATGCGCCGATATTGCACGGTATTGATGCTATAAAATGCAATATTGTACGTTCAAGTGATCAATGAATATGATACTTATGATATAGATAGGACCGAAAAAAATCTACCATGTACTATATATGCTCCACTGTATCCACGTGTGCAAACTTCTTGCCTTACCTCTTTGCTGTCTAAATGCTATCAAATTTCACCGCACACATGCACTATCCTCTTCCCAATGTAGATTAAAAGAAATCTGCATTATTGATTTAAATTATTATATAACAAAGTCGAGTAATTTAGACATTAATTGCACTTAGTGCTGGATCCATAGGTCCAAAGACCATAAGGGACTAGCAGTGGTAGTCTGGAAACTTGGCGTCCTGCCCGCACGCTCTATTGTTTGAAGAGGTTGAGCTTCCTCTCCTTGCCCCCAATTCCAGCTAGTATTTTTTTTTTCTTGACTAATTGTGTCAATTTCCTAAGCTTTTTTTCCCCACTAGAAAGGAAAGAAATATTCTAATTTCTAGATCCTTGGCGATCGAACTCGGTCTGTTGAGGCCGGTTCCCACAACGCCCGGTGCGCCCGGCCCGTTTGCAACCTATCTTCTTCCCAAAACTAATGAAGCTTAGTTTCTTCCAAGCCACCACCACCCCCTTCCGACATAGCCCCACCATCTCCGGCCGACATCCCTCGTCGTCAAGCCCCTCTTCCCAATGATGAAGCCCCATTCAATATGTCTTCCCATAATTTCTTTGTCTCCATGTGAGAGAGGCATTCCCAAATGAAAACCCACGCATGCCCAAATTCCAGGTCAGCACGCCATGGACCGAAGAGCCGGTTCCGGGTCCACCGGGGCCCATTTTGAATTTTGGGCTTGGGAGATACTTTGGGGCCCATCTCATACCTTCAAGAGCAAACCATTTTGACGGCCCTAGCTAGTAGTATTACTAATACTTTCCCCTCGCACCGAAGAAGTCCCTTCTCCTTCCGTCCGGAGACTCCGGTAGGCTTTGAGAATCTTCTTGATTATCGTTGATTGCCCCCATTGTTTTTAGGCGAATTTCGCAAGGCAGTCCGTTGGATATTGGAAGTTGGTCGGTGATCTGTAGAGTTTCGGTTTCTGTTGAACAGGTGCTCTGTGATTGAGGGACGAGCGCTCGGGATTCGCCAATCATGGAGTCTCCGTTGCCGGTCGTAGGTACCTATTAATTGCATAAATAATCATTAGATTATCACAAAAATACGTTGATTTAATGCCTTATTTCTCTTTTAATCTATCCGACCATATAAATTGAATAAATGATCAAGATATACTGTTCGGGAAGGGGTTCGATCATGAAAGTATGTCAGATTTAACGCTTAATTGTATTTCCTTTTTAGTCTATAACTGGAAGTATGCTTGTTATCACATGTTTTATTTTTTTGTTATGAAAGCATTTTTTATGGATAGATGACCCTGCTTACTCAATTCATAGACACAAGTGGTGCTTTTAAGATCCTTGCATTAGAAAAATTCATCAGTGACGTGAGATTAGAGGAAACAAGCGTTTCATACGTCGTCGTTTGTATATTTGGGTTCAGACCAGTGGTGAGTTCTTATTTCGCTATCGAATAGCTTGGCTACTCAATTTGTTTAGAAACCTAGTCACTACTTTTGCTCAGTGGATACTTTTGCTTCTTAATTGGATGTTTAACTAGAAATAACTTACCATTCTTTTGGGATATATTGTCTGTGATAATGTTCATTGACTTTCAGCATATATTGCCTGTGATAATTTTCAGTGAAGTCATATATAGGCGGTATTTCTTGGACGAAATGTTTTTTTTTTTTTTTTTTCCTTTTTTCAATGTTTTACGACAAAAATTTCTATTGGTTCTGACAAGCAAGAGCACGCTGTTGAATGCACTCTTTGGCACAAAGTTTAGGGAAATGGACCCCTCTTCTATGTTTTTGAACCATCCTTTAGGTCACTCTAGAATTACATATGGAAAAAAAATAATAAGTAGTTGAACATGGACAAATTAAGCTATTATATATCCATGCAAAATCATCTAGTAAATACACCTGACTTACTTTTCCATCCGTCCCCTCCAAGTCCATAACTAGAGTGCACGGTTCAGTCCCAGCAGCTTTCGCGATTCATATTCCTTCGGTGGTTTGGGACCTGAAAAAATAACAACCTTGCTTTGGACATTTTTCCTAATCCAAATCACTAGAGTGACCTAAAGGACGGTTCAAAAACATACCTCCCTCTTGAAGGATCCATTTCCCTGAACTTTGTGCCAAACAGTGCATTCAACAGCGTGCTCTTGCCTGTCAGAACTAATGAAAACTTTTGTCGTATAACATTGAAAAAAAAAAAAAAAAATTCATCCAAGAAATACCGCCTATATATGACTTCACTGAAAATTATTATAGGCAAAATATCCTGAAAGTCACTGAACATTATCACAGGTAATATATCCCGAAAGAATGGTAAGTTATTTCTAGTTAAACATAAGAAATCCAATTAAGAAGCAAAAGTATCCACTGAGCAAAAGTAGTGACTAGGTTTCTAAACAAACTGAGTAGCCAAACTATTCGAGAGCGAGATAGGAACTAACCACTGCTTTGAGCCCCGAATATAGAAACGATGACGTATGAAACGCCTGTTTCCTCCAATCTCACATCACTGATAAATTTTTCTAATGCATGGATCTCGAAAGCACCCCTTGCGTCTATGAATTGAGTAAGGGAACATTCAGCAGGGTCATTTGTCCATGAAAAATCGCCACAGCTTTCATAACAAAGAACATGTGATAACAAACATACTCCCGATTATAGACTAAAAGGGATATACAATTAAGCGTTAAATTTGACATACTTTCGTGATCAAACCCTTTCCCGAACAGTATATCTCGATCATTTATTCAATTTATATGGTCGGATAGATTAAAAGAGAAATAAAGCGTTAAATCAACATATCTTTGTGATAATCTAATGATTATCTATGCAATTAATAGGGCGCCAAAGCATTTCCGAGAAACTATCGATATCATCACATGCGCGATATGATGAGACGAGTCTGGAAACATGGCAACGGAATATGCTCGTTTTGTGATGCATTGGCAAACCATATTTGGGCTCAGAGTAGTGGTGAGTTCCTATCTTGCTATTGAATAGCTTGGCTACTCAGTTTGTTTAGAAACCTAGTCACTACTTTTGCTCGGTGGATATTTTTGCTTCTTAATTGGATTTCTAGAAATAACTTAGGATATATTGGCTGTGATAATGTTCAATGACTTTCAGGATATATTGACTGTGATAATTTTCAGTGAAGTCATATATAGGCGGTATTTCTTGGACGAAATGTTTTTTTTTTTTTTTTTTTTTTCAATGTTTTACGACAAAAGTTTCTATTGGTTTTGACAGGTAAGAGCACACTGTTGAATGCACTATTTGGCACAAAGTTCAGGGAAATAAATCCTTTAAGAGGGAGGTATGTTTTTGAACCGTCCTTTAGGTCACTCTAGTGATTTGGATTAGGAAAAATGTCCAAAGCCAGGTTGTTATTTTTTCAGGTCCCAAACCACCGAAGGAATATGGATCGCGAAAGCTGCTGGGATTGAACCGTGCACTCTAGTTATGGACTTGGAGGGGACGGATGGAAAAGTAAGACAGGTGTATTTACTAGATGACTTTGCATGGATATATAATAGCTTAATTTGTCAATGTTCAACTACTTATTTTTGTCCATATGTAATTGCGAATTCTAATTTTTTGTACATGTTGAAGCGTTAATTTGTTCATCGGGTAGCTGCTGTAGCTTTTCCACTTTTGTATGGCTTTTCTCATCTTACCAACCCAGAAGGTTGATTTACGTGTAGCTGACGCTCATTGAAACTCACCTGATTTACACTTGGTTTGAGTAGGCAGCAATTAACGTTCTTGCAGCTGCTTAACCGGTGTCATTTTTATACAGGACGATACTTCCTTCGAAAAGCAGAGCGCTCTTTTTGCTTTGGCTGTCTCCGATATAGTGCTCACAAACATGTGAGGCTTTTGCTTTGCTCTAGTGAGATACTGTTTCTATTTCTGCAGCGTTATCTACGAGGTTGTTTTTGTATTTTCCTAGTGCCCTTTCTAAGAATCTTTTTCATAGATGGCGTCGTTGGGTCGGCCTTGAGCAAGCTGGGAGCAGGTTTCTGCTCAAAACTGTATTCCAGGTATTTCTTGTCTTCTTTTCAGCATCCTTTTCATAGGTGGGGTCATTATATTGGCCGTGCACAAGCTGCTAGCAAGCCTTTTCTGAAACCTGTATTCCAGGTGTTTCTTGTCCTCTTGCCTTAAAGATAAGCTAAATGTTTAGTTTTAAGAGTTATGATAAAGTTGCGACTCTTCTTGAAGGCCATGATGCGATTATTTTGTCCAAGGAAAACAACTATCGTATTCGTATTGTGGGATAAAACAAGGAGGGTTGGTACCTATACTTAGTCATGTTTCCATTTCGGATTGTGATGGTTTTTAGTTGCTCGTTTTGGTTGCATCTGGTAAGTTTTGCCCATCTGAGTTGATTTTTTTTTTTTAATATGCTCTCTGGTTTTTCTTTTTATCCAGACTCCTTTTGAATGTCTAGAAGCTGCCTTGAGAGAAGAAGTGCGGGAGGTGAGGGTTGTTGCATTTCCTTTGGAAAATCGACTTTGTAAAGCGGTTGCTGGTTTCATTTAGTATTTTCCTGCAGATATGGGACAGTATTCCTAAGTCAGAGCAGCACAAGGGAACTCCTGTCAGTCATTTTTTTAATGTAGGTGCTCCGATGCTTGTATGAGTTCCTCTCGATGATTTGCTTTTGCCTCTAATCGTCGAAATGAAGTTCAACCTAATGACTCTCTTCTGCTTTCCAGGTTGAGGTCGTTGCTCTTTCTGATTATGAAGAAGAGGAAGAGCGATTTAAAGATGAGGTATACTTATTTTGCATCCCATAGAAGCACGTTTGGACCTTGAATACGATTGCCCAATTTTTATGTCGGCTTTGTTGTTGTGTCTCGACAAAATTTTCAAATGCCGCAATGGGCGCCCTTTCTTTCGCATAAATCCTGTGCTTGAGTATTGTTTAGGACAAAGCTTCGGTCCTCGTATGCATGAGTTTCGGAATATCTGTGGAAATGCCACTCATCATCGACTGCTATTTCTGATTTCTCTAGGGCTTATCATTGGTCAGTCATTCCTTATTGAGTTTGGTGATTTTCACTTCTCTTCTGTTCACATTTTTATCTATTGTAGTTTGAGACGTGTTTTGTTTCCATCTCATCTTCTTGTGCTCTGTATTATGGAATTTGGAGCATTGGTTGCCAAATGAATTTTACCCTTTCTTTGCACTAATCTTTTGCCATATGGTCGAATTTCCTTGGACGAACAGGTGGACGCCCTTAGAGGGTGGTTCTTGGATAGTACCGCACCTGGTGGGTTGGCAGGAGATCGAAGGGGGGCAGTTCCTAGTTCAGGATTTTGTTTTAGTGCTCAGCGTATTTGGATGGTCATTAAGGAGAATAAGGACTTGGACTTGCTTGCGCACAGGGTGAGTGTTAATTGAAGGGCAACCGGATATATTGCTGATAATGAGAATGATAATGGACGCATCATGCTATCCGTGTTAAGGTCATGGTTGCTCACATACGATGTGAAGAAATTGCCGACGAACAATATTCCAGTCTTACTGAAAATGAGGTATCGATCTGGTTCTAGCTGGACATGAAACTTGCTTTTCATGTTTCACTATTTTGAAATGCAAGCATATGCAATTTATCTTACACATATTAAGATCAGGCGAACTCTTCTTAACATGTTAGGACTAGCTTTCGATGAAGGAGGCTGCGCAGTTGGGAGCAATTCCCGGTTTCGGAAAGAAACTGAATTCCATTCTTGACATGTGTTTATTTGGGTAAGATGAGTAATATTATTATTTGATGAGTTACAGATAATGGTGCGGCAACTGGATTTTATGTTCAATAAATAATGCAAGTACATTAAGGTTATCCAACACAATCGGCTCCATGTTCTTACTTTTAAGAATGTGTTTCTGAGTTTTTCTTGGCTTACGTGAAGTGGGAGCAGTAGGAGCATTTTCTTTTCTTGGAACAAGTGCATTTTTTTAAAGAGCAAACACAAAGGAAGCCTCAGCTTTTTTTTTGAATTTTATATTGTTTGATTTTAGGTTGTACAAGTTTGCCTCTGATATATCTACTATATAATTGTTGAGTTCTAGCCTGAGTAGATGAGATATAGCTGTTGAGAGCCTGTGTAGATGAGATATAGCTATTTTGTTCAAGTAATCATTCCAGCTTGAAGTGGCCCCCCTTCATTCGCAATCTGAGTATTATTTCAACTGGTTGAATGGTTGCTTTTGAGCAATCATCTTCTTGTTTGATTGATCAGTTTACTTGATGGTAGGAGATTAATGGCTAGTCAGTGTAGCAGTTGCCTAGCTAACGGCTTAGCTTAATTTGACCTTCTGTTTGCGATGTTTCCTGGTTTTATTTTTGGGTGAAGATTATGTTCTAGGATTAGAAATTTATTTATCAATACAAGTACGTTTCATCTATATAATTTTTTGTGGCCCTTATTAGGTACGAATCATAGACTACGCATTTCGATGGGAATGTCAGATCTAAGAGGTGGAAGCAGCTTGAAAAATGGTCACTTCGAGTAAGAAGTTATGGGGGTGGTTTTCCTTGCTTAAAGTGCTTCACTTTTTTGGGTTCTATTGTATGACTACCACTTCAAGCTGCTTGGAACGTGGAAATATTTTTCACACATTTTTCTTTCAGTTAGGATGTTTTCATTTGAAGTAAGCTTGCACAGAGAGACTGTCCGTTGAGGACATCTTATCATATGTTGCTTATTGTGTTTTGTTGTTTCGTCAACTGGTACGACCAGCTTTCCAAGCAGTCCTTGGTCATATTTTGTATGGATGTCTAGGTGAGTTCAAGGAAAGATTTGGCAAGGCTTTGGAAGGAGGGGAAGAGTTTTTAGTGGCTACCCGTGACTGTACTCGGTCTTATATGGCCTTATTTGACGAACGATGCGTAGGTATGGCAATTTGTAACCTGATATTTGTAAAGTCAATGCTTTGAAAAATTTGGCCACGAACGAAGGTTTGTCATTGTGCTTTGTCTTGTAACTAAGCTTTTTCTTGGTTCTTTGACTCTTGTTGTGCTTTCATTTGCACTCCTTTAGTGGCCTATTAGTTGTTTTACTTGCATCAGTTAGAAATGAAGGTTTGTGTCTGAGACCAGAGGCTATGTGAAAATATGGTCTTGTTGGTAAATAACACTGTGGGCATTTAGGAAACTATTTGTATGTGTTCATGCCATGCTCACTTTTGACTTGTTATTAGGGGAATTTTACCACCGAATGCTTGGATAAGTTTCGTATCATACTTTGAACATATGTTGTAATTGAACAAGCCAAATGGGATACGTCTAGCGTACAGGAGAGGTTGCGGAGTCGCATTGATGCCCATGTTGGTTCGGTCCGTGATACCAAGGTCTCTTAGCTTACAAAAGCACATAAGGTAGCATAATGAGCAGAGAGATTTCTTCTTCTCTCGAGCTTCTCTCTTTATAGATGGAGGGCTTTTCCCCTTTTTATTTAATGGTGGTTGATGGATCTGCACGAATTATATCATGTTTTTACAGGCAAGACTGAAGGAAGCATTGTCTGGACCAATGGAAGCTCTTTTGAAGAGAGCTACTATTGAATCTAACCGACGAGTAAATCGCAAACTTAAAGATGCCTACCACTCCTTCATTAGTTCAACGACCCTTCGAGATACTTTATTTGCTCTTTTTCGTACGATAGACCTTCCATAATCTTCATAACATCCAGCCTTTCTTCCTTCATTCATAAGAAGAGAGGGCACTAGAGAATCGACTTATGACCAACAAAGTCTCGTGCCTCTCTTTACGGATGGAGGGCTTTTCCCTTTTTTACTTAATGGTGGTTGATGGGATTTGCACGAATTATATCATGTTTTTACCGGCAAGATTGAAGGAAGCATTGTTTGGACCGGTGGAAGCTCTTTTTAAGTGAGCTACTAGTGAAATCTGGTCGGCCATCAGGACACTTCTTTCGCGCAAGACTATGTTGGCCATAAGTTGGTTCTCTAGTGCCATCTCTTCTTATGAGATGGATCAATAGATGAAGGAAGGAAGGCTGGATGTTATGAAAGATTATGGAATGTCTGTCGTACGAAAAAGAGCAAATAAAGTATCTCAAAGAGTCGTTGAGCTAATGAAGGAGTGGTAGGCATCTTTAAGTTTGCGATTTACTCGTGGGTTAGATTCAATAGTACTTGAAATCCTTATGTGCTTCATTTTCTATCTAGTTTTGCTATACTGTTTAGCCATGATGTTAACTATGTGGATAGAGTTTGGAGGAGTAGGGAGGATGTTTGAGATATCGCACGACAAGCTCGTTTGGCAGTATGCAAAATTTATATGTTTGACAAACATTTTTCATGTTTCTCCCGTTGCTTGCTTGTGGATCTTTCACAAGAAACGATTCAATGACGCTTGCAGTCATTAAGGTTGCTGTCTGCAATGGCGGCAATTCGTTTGGATGGTGAGAAGGATAATATCGAACAACTTTTGTTGGTTCGATTGTTGGACAACAAACCTTATGCCACTGACGGGAGCATAGATCGCTTGGCTTTAAGCACGTTGGAAGATGTGAGTTTTGCTTTTATCGTGCTGGTTCTAATTAATGTAGATCTTCAATTTGCTGAGAGCACTTACACTCATTGTTTAATTGCAGATTCCTTCGTCCGAAACACTGATCATGCCCCAAGAGTGCAAAACACTCTGGATGCAATTTATTGCAGAGACGCAGCACACCATTGATCGAGCAGTGAAGGAAGAATTACTGTCACACCCCAAAACCAACAAGAATGGGGGATGACACGGCCGTCCTTCCACTCAAAGGACGCGGCCTTAAAGCTCCCAAAATCCAACTCTTAAAAGTCCCACATCCATATTGCTCTCGGATCTATTCATCGTTAGTCGAGGAACCTAAAAAAGAATGGAAAATAGAGGGGTGAGCAACCATGGCTCAGTGAGTAGTGCATCTCTTCTAAGCGGATCAAGCACCCACTATGCATATTTGCAAAGCCAAATTACAACTCTTTTAACTCAAATTTAGGATATAACAATTATACAGTAAAAAAATAAGTTACATACGCTTCAACATAGCTATATTTATAGTGGTCTAATCCAATGATCAATCTCATTAATTCACACGCCAATGATTCATTCTATTTATTAATCTTATACCACATAAAACCAGAAATTTAACAAACCTTTAGGGTCAAAATATAATATTTCTTACTTTAACACAACATGTTCAAAGCAAAAATATTCAAAATAATAATAGGCAAATGCCAATGGTCTAACCCATTGGTCAATCTCATAAAACATGTATGAATGGTCTATTCCATTGATTAATCTCATCAAACCACACATCAATAATTTAATTGAAATTACACATTGATGGTCCATTCCAATGACTAATCTCAAATTACACGTCGATGGTTAATTCCAACAATTAATCTCAAATTACACGTCGATGGTCCATTCCATCGACCCAACTCATATCACATGTTAATGGTCCACTCCATTGACCAATCCGTTGCTCAATATCAAACCATGATCACGATACAACATCTGGTGACGAGACGATCAAGATTCCACCCTTGGCAATGTCTCTATCTATTATTAGCCGGTGACTCAGCTCACAATGATATCCTAGAATAGTATGCGTATACCCACAAGCCCCTTGTTGGGCTCACAGCGATATTGTACATCCACAACAATCCAGAACCACACCATTTATAATTCTCAAACCAAATTCATAAAACATTTTATATATCACAAAAAGATTTCGCAACTCAACTTATCCACAAAAATATTTCCATAAAACATTCTCAAATAATTTCAAAACCCGTCTCATAAATCAATTTCAAATCAAATACATTTCAAAAAGTTTATTATAAATCAATATTTATATAACCTTCCATAAATCATCTCAAAGTTGAGCTTTTTGTGAAATGATTTCACAAACTCAAAACATACAATATTTCTCAACTTCATTAATAAAACATAATATATATTCATAAAACGATTTCACACTATTTTCAAATATCAAAACTTAGTAAATGCCCGATCTAACTTTTATGCAATAAATATGCTTATTTATAACTCATGAAATATTAAATCTTTATCATTTTGAAGACATGAGCTTATAAATTCTTTGAAGAGATAGCACCACTCACCTGGGGAAAGTCGAATTGAGCCAACGCACTCGTATTCCTATTAATAAATCAAAATGATATTAAAATCAGATAATATGCCATTCTCCAACTAACAACTTGACTAAATTATGTTAAATCATCCATAAAAAGACACTTACGTGGTAATAAATCACTCAACCAAAACAAAGCCGTCCTTAGCGTGAAGTGCGAGCACGAAACTTCATCATGCCATAATTTTCTCCACCGAACTCTGTTAAAAGCGCACTTATAATCAATGAAAAACTCATCCAACATACTACAAGAACCCTAATTTAGCTAACCCGAAATCAAGCCGAAAATCAACAAAATATAGCTCTGAAATTCTGATCGTGCATTGTTCATCACGGGCGATAAACTTCAAAATTTTGTTTCGTGCAAACTGTGAGCTCAAATTACAATCCGTAAAATCCCACAGCTCCACAACATCCCAAGTTATCATTTCTACAAAAATACTTAGCTCAACGACTCAAAAATCATACTTCGTTGCTCGATTTTCCCAAAATTCCGAATTTCAAACCCTAGGTCCAAAATTACTCTGATTGAACGAAGGGGGAGCACGAGTGCTTACCAAGCATTGCGTTACGTAGTTAATGTGGCTTGGTGAGGCTCCCATGATGATAACGCGCAAGCCCCTCCTTTTCTTTTATCTTCTTCTTCTTTCTCTCTTTCTTCTTCTCTCTGTGTTCTAGCTCCCTCATTTCCCTGTAAATGGGTTGTGGGGGGAGGCAGTTGGGATGTCCTATTCGGGGTGGAGCACTTTAAAGACCTGCTCAGGTCTAACTCTCTCTCCTTCTTTCTTTTCTCTTCATTTTTATCTCCTCATTTTTCTTTTCTTTTTTCTTTTTTTTTTCTTTCTGTCTTTTCTTCCTCTCTCTCTCTCTCTTCTCTTTTCCCTCTCCCGAAAACTCTCAACTCCTCTCTCTCTCTCTCTGCTGAAGCTTCTACCTTTTTCTTTTTTAATTTTTGACTGGGTTAATGTCACGCCCCGATCCTCGGGCACGCACACATCCTTCTCTCTTGGTCGATTTTATAATGCGATATCCCAGGACTATGTATCGCCGACCCTTTCATTCATTAAGCACATGCGGAAGTAGTTAAAATCTCCAGACAATAAAAAAATGGGATAGAAAAGCAGGGCCATATTTTTCATATTGAAATTTATAACCAAACTTTTATACAAAACACAAACCAGAGCACTTCACAACTTTTTAATCTAAACTCTATTCACATCAAAAAGAAGATCTCAAAAGAAGATAAACTCTCAGTCCATCTGGGCCGTACTCAAGGCCCCTCTCGGGATTATCTTCTTCTTCCAAAAATCCTTCTCAGACTCCTCCTCAGCTCCTCAGCAAGGTCCTGAAATGTTTTCCCCAAACCGGGATGAGACTACGTCTCAGCGAGTTCTACTCCACTAAGGCCCGATTAGTAAACCATTATACTATAGGCTGCCTATACACGCACAGGGCAGAAGACGTACCTTGGCATCGGTCTCAACCTGCAATTCAAGGTTATATACAAATGCTTCATATATCTCCATGCACAATCAATCAAATCACGGTTCAATCGACTTAGTCGATTATATGTCAGACGGACCATTCTAGGTCAATACTCTCGGGCGTCAAGTTTGCCAAAGTGATTTATCCACTAGACAATTGTGTGCGTTCTTTAAGGCGCCGTTTTCGCCAGTGACATCCTTAGTCACCGAACCACGCATGCCTATAACCATGTACTCAATAGACAATTGTGTGCGTTCTTTAAGGCGTCGTTTTCGCCAGTGAGATACATAATCACCGAACCACACATGCCTATAACAATGTATTTAATAGACAAGTGCATGCGTTTTTTAAGGCGTCGTTTTCGCCAGTGATGTCCTTAAGCATCGAACCATACATGCCTATAACAATATGAGTACTAGACTGATATGTGCGTTCTTTAAGGCGCCGTTTTCGCTAGTGATATCCCAATCACCGAACCACGTAGGTCCACAATAATGTATGTACTAGACCGATATGTGCATTCTTTAAGGCGCCGTTTTCGCCAGTGATATCCCAATCACCGAACCACGTAGGTCCATACACCGTGTCTGATCAGTTCAATCCCAGAGTATTTCCAATTCTCTCAGAATTCCATCCACTTTACAACTCAATCAAAGCATTATAAATGCTAAATAAACATACTCGGCCAACTACTAATCAATCATTCCAATTCACTCAATTTCAAACAATTTAGGGTAGATCCCTAAAATATTATGATTTATTTAATTCCATGCAACGTATAACTCAAATAAATAAACTGACTGCGCCACGACGATCAGCACGAGATTTCGGTCATCGGCCATCAAAATCTTAATTTCTGAAAAATAAATAAATAAATAATTAATTTCGAAAATTAATTAATAAATATTAAAAATTTAATTTAGCACAAAATAAAGTCCAATTAAATAAACGGACTTCACCACAGTTACCAGCATAAAATTCCGGTTCCGGGCCATCCCAGTTGAATTTTTGGAAAATAAATAATTATTTAATTTAATTCCGAAAATTAATATTTAAATACTAAAAATTCCACTTAGGCCCGAAAAGCCTAATTGAAGCCCACTAAGGGTCGGGAAAAATCCCGAAATGCTTCCAATAAATAGTAGACCACGTCTACTTGCTAATTACACAATCAATTTATCTAAATCGCATCACATTTGACTAATAATTGTTAATTTATTCTAATCTAACAACCTAAACATAATTAATTAAAACTAAACCAATCTTAAGCATAATTAGCAAAACTAATCCGGGATTAATGAGATTACTCACCAAATCGCGTGCAAATCGGATCAATCCGACGGGGGCGACGCGAGGAACGATTCTTCACAAAGCACGGCTCGGGTTCGGGGCCTAGAAACAGCCCAAAAGTGGGCCTAAAGCCGCTGGAAACCCACTCCGTGAGGTGGCTGTCCGGGCTGAAAAAGAACACCAAACAACAACCAAATAACGCAGCAAGGGTGGCAAGGTGCGGGGGAAGGCCGGTGGAGGTCCGGCGAGCTCAAACGGTGGCCGGAGGTGGCCGGATGGGGGCTGAACAGAGCTGGGCAGAGGCCAAACGGGGCTGGAAGGCGCACGGCGAGGGCGGCAAGCGTGTAGGGGAGGCAGCGGAGCGCACGGCGTGCGCGGGTGTGCGGTGCGAGCGGCGGTCTAGCTCCGGTGCGGCGGCGATGGCTTCGGCGAGCTGCTGTTCTTCCTCCTCCGCTTGCTGGTTTTTTTCACAAACAAGAAGAAAGAAAGAGGGGTTTCGGTCACGTGGGGTTGGGGGAGAAGAAAGAGGAGAGAGAAGAAGAGATAAGGATTGAAAGAGAGAGAGAGAGAGAGAAGTCGGTGGGGGGGGGTGCTGTCCGCACGATGGGGGAGGGAAAGGAGAGAGAAAAAGAGAGAGAGAGAGAGAGAGAAAAGAAAAGAATAAATATATTTTAAATTTTCTTTTCTCTTTCCATTTCCCTTTCTAATTTCTTCCTATTTTCGATTTTTCCTCCGATAATTTCTTTCTTGAAATTTCGGACTCGGTAATAAATTAATAGACGATGAGACGGTCCTCAAAATGAATTGGGACACGCTCGGATATTCAATTCCCAAAACTGAATCAAATTTCATGGTTAAAATCGATCGGACGTGATTTTAGTCCAATCCAACAAATTAGGTAGCTTTTAGGGATTTTACCGCGAATATATCCCTTAACGGCTTCACCCAATAAGTTAGTTAAATCGTGAGTGATCAGCTCAGAGAAAAAGGACCATAGGCACGCCGACGATATGCACATTTCATTTTATCGAAACATGATCGAATTTCAGGATGACACAGTCAAAACCCATATATTACAATTACTGCTCAGGCACGTTTTATTGTCATTAAAATGCATGTTATCATCCCCCACCCCCAACGCACACACTAACACAAGAAAAATGGAAAGAAAAAGAAAGAGGCTCTATTTAATTCAATGCACTAGAGCGCTGAGAAATATTTTCAATTCCATGAACATTTGCTGATTATTTGATTATTTGCTCTCTTCTTTTTGGAATTATCAGGAAGAGG
Source organism: Eucalyptus decipiens (assembly GCA_014182575.1). Lineage (NCBI taxonomy): Eukaryota > Viridiplantae > Streptophyta > Magnoliopsida > Myrtales > Myrtaceae > Eucalyptus > Eucalyptus decipiens. The sequence goes on along the minus strand of CM024618.1, from coordinate 35,115,478 downwards.
AGAGCCGCAATGGGTGGTCGAAATGGTGACCAGTTTTGGGGTTAGTACTTTTAGGGCTCTGCGGATGGAGAAAATGTCTTTGGGCATATTAAACTGTTATAAGGGAAATACGGACATAGGATGCTAATCCCATATGCTTCAATATGTGAAGCCTCATTCAATATGTCTTCCCATAATTTCTTTGTCGCTCCGTGTGAGAGAGGCATTCCCAAATGAAAATCCACGCATGCCCGAATTCTAGGTCAGCACGGGACGGACCGAAGAGTCGGTTCCGGGTCTGCTGGGGCCCATTTTGAATTTTGGCTCGGGAGATACTTTGGGGCCCATCTCGTAACTTCAAGAGCAAACCATTTGACGGTCCTAGCTTTCCTCTCGCACCGAAGAAGTCCCTTCTCCTTCCGTCCGGAGACACCCCTTCCTCCACCGTAGTCCGCCATATCCCTCCCGCGCCCTTCGGTTGCTGTTGAGAGCTTCTTCGTCATCGTCGTCTTCCGATTCCGGGAACTTCTACGGCAACGACTCCTTCGGTTTCTTCCCCTGGGCTGATGGCGATTCCGGTAGGCTTTGAGAATTTTCTTGATTATCGTTGATTGCCCGTCCTCTTCCCAAAAGCAACGAAGCTTAGTTTCTTCCAAGCCACCACCACACCCTTCCGACATAGCCCCACCATCTCCGGCCGACATCCCTCATCGTCAAGCCCCTCGCCCCAATGATGAAGCCTCATTCAATATGTCTTCCCATAATTTCTTTGTCGCTCCGTGTGAGAGAGGCATTCTCAAATGAAAATCCACACAAGCCCAAATTCCAGGTTAGCACGGGACGGACCGAAGAGTCGGTTTCGGGTCTGCCTGGGCCCATTTCGAATTTTGGGCTCGAGAGATACTTTGGGCCCATCTCGTAACTTCAAGAGCAAACCATTTGACGGCCCTAGCTAGCTTTCCCCTTGCAACGAAGAAGTCTCTTCTCCTTCCGTCTGAAGACTCCCCTTCCTCCACCGTAGTCCGCCTTATCCCTCCTGCGCCCTTCGAATGCCGTTGAGAGCTTCTTCATCGTCGTAGTCTTTCGATTCCGGGAACTTCTTCGGCAATGACTCCTTCGGTTTCTTCCCCTGGGCTGATGGCGATTCCGGTAGGCTTTGAGAATCTTCTTGATTATTGTTGATTGACCGTCTTCTTCCCAAAACCAACGAAGCTTAGTTTCTTCCAAGCCATCGCCACACCCTTTCGACATAGCCCCACCATCTCCGGCCGACATCCCTCATCGTCAAGCCCCTCGTCCCAATGATGAAGCCCCATTCCATATGTCTTCCCATAATTTCTTTGTCGCTCCGTGTGAGAGAGGCATTCCCAAATGAAAATCCACGCAGGCCCAAATTCCAGGTCAGCACGGGACGGACCGAAGAGCTGATTCCTGGTCCGTCGAGGCCCATTTCGAATTTTGGGCTCGGGAGATACTTTGGGGCCCATCTCGTAACTTCAAGAGCAAACCATTTGACGGCCCTAGCTAGCTTTTCCCTCGCACCGAAGAAGTCCCTTCTCCTTCCGTCCGGAGACTCCCCTTCCTCCACCGTAGTCCGCCTTATCCCTCCCGCGCCCTTCGGTTGCCGTTGAGAGCTTCTTCGTCGTCGTCGTCTTCCGATTCCGGGAACTTCTTCGACAACGACTCCTTCGGTTTCTTCCCCTGGGCTGATGGAGATTTCGGTAGGCTTTGAGAATCTTCTTGATTATCGTTGATTGCCCGTCTTCTTCCCAAAACCAACGAAGCTTAGTTTCTTTCATGCCACCATCACACCCTTCCGACATAGCCCCACCATCTTCGGCCGACATCCCTCATCGTCAAGCCCCTCGCCCCAATGATGAAGCCCCATTCAATATGTCTTCCCATAATTTCTTTGTCGCTCCGTGTGAGAGAGGCATTCCCAAATGAAAATCCATGTAGGCCCAAATTCCAGGTCAGCATGGGACGGACCGAAGAGCCGGTTCCGGGTCCGCCGGGGCCCATTTCGAATTTTGGGCTCGGGAGATACTTTGGGGCCCATCTCGTAACTTCAAGAGCAAACCATTTGACGGCCCTAGCTAGCTTTCCCCTCGCACCGAAGAAGTCCCTTCTCCTTCCGTTTGGAGACTCCCATTCCTCCACCGTAGTCCGCCTTATCCCTCCCGCGCCCTTCGGTTGCCGTTGAGAGCTTCTTCGTCGTCGTCGTCTTCCGATTCCGGGAACTTGTTCGACAACGACTCCTTCGGTTTCTTCCCCTGGGCTGATGGCGATTCCGATAGGCTTTGAGAATCTTCTTGATTATCGTTGATTGCCCATCTTCTTCCCAAAACCAATGAAGCTTAGTTTCTTCCAAGCTACCACCACACCCTTTCGACATAGCCCCACCATCTCCGGCCGACATCCCTCATCGTCAAGCCCCTCGCCCCAATGATGAAGCCCCATTCAATATGTCTTCCCATAATTTCTTTGTCGCTCCGTGTGAGAGGCATTCCCAAATGAAAATCCACGTAGGCCCAAATTCCAGGTCAGCACGGACGGACCGAAGAGCGGTTCCGGTCCGCCGGGGCCCATTTCAAATTTTATGGGTCGTGAGATACTTTGGGGCCCATCTCGTAACTTCAAGAGCAAACCATTTGATGGCCCTAGCTAGCTTTCCCCTCGCACCGAAGAAGTCCCTTCTCCTTCCGTCCGGAGACTCCCCTTCCTCCACCGTAATCCGCCTTATCCTTCCCACGCCCTTCGGTTGCCGTTGAGAGCTTCTTCGTCGTCGTCGTCTTCCGATTCCGGGAACTTCTTCGGCAACGACTCCTTCGGTTTCTTCCCCTGGGCTGATGGAGATTCCGGTAGGCTTTGAGAATCTTCTTGATTATCGTTGATTGCCCGTCTTCTTCCCAAAACCAACGAAGCTTAGTTTCTTCCAAGCCACCATCACACCCTTCCGACATAGCCCCACCATCTCCGGCCGACATCCCTCATCGTCAAGCCTCTCGCCCCAATGATGAAGCCCCATTCAATATGTCTTCCCATAATTTCTTTGTCGCTCCGTGTGAGAGAGGCATTCCCAAATGAAAATCGACGCAGGCCCAAATTCTAGGTCAGCACGAGACGGACCGAAGAGCTGGTTCCGGGTCCGCCGGGGCCCATTTCAAATTTTAGGGTCGTGAGATACTTTGGGGCCCATCTCGTAACTTCAAGAGCAAACCATTTGACGGCCCTAGCTAGCTTTCCCCTCGCACCGAAGAAGTCCCTTCTCCTTCCGTCCGGAGACTCCCCTTCCTCCACCGTAGTCCGCCTTATCCCTCCCGCGCCCTTCAGTTGTCGTTGAGAGCTTCTTCATCGTCGTCGTCTTCCGATTCCGGGAACTTCTTCGGCAACGACTCATTCGTTTTCTTCCCATGGGTTGATGGCGATTCCGGTAGGCTTTGAGAATCTTCTTGATTATCGTTGATTGCTCGTCTTCTTCCCAAAACCAATGAAGCTTAGTTTCTTCCAAGTCACCACCACACCCTTCCGACATGGCCCCACCTTCTCCGGCCGACATCCCTCATCGTCAAGCCCCTCGCCCCAATGATGAAGCCCCATTCAATATGTCTTCCCATAATTTCTTTGTCGCTCCATTGAGAGAGGCATTCCCAAATGAAAATCCACGCTGGCCCAAATTCCAAGTCAGCACGGGACGGACCGAAGAGCCGGTTCCGGGTCCGCCGGGGCCCATTTCGAATTTTGGGCTCGGGAGATACTTTGGGACCCATCTCGTAACTTCAAGAGGAAACCATTTGAAGGCCCTAGCTAGCTTTCCCCTCGCACCGAAGAAGTCCCTTCTCCTTCCGTCCGGAGACTCCCCTTCCTCCACCGTAGTCCGCCTTATCCCTCCCGCGCCCTTCGGTTGCTGTTGAGAGCTTCTTCGTCGTCGTCGTCTTCCGATTCCGAGAACTTCTTCGGCAACGACTCCTTCCGTTTCTTCCCCTGGGTTGATGGTGATTCCGGTAGGCTTTTAGAATCTTCTTGATTATCGTTGATTGCCCCATTGTTTTTAGGCGAATTTCTCGCAGGGCAGTCCGTTGGATATTGGAAGTTGGTCGATGATCTGTAGAGTTTTGGTTTCTATTGAATAGGTGCTCTGTGATTGAGGGACAAGTGTCCTTATTCACTGCTCGGGATTCGCCGATCATGGAGTCTCCTCCGTCGCCGGTTGTCGATACAATTACCTATTAAATGCATAGATAATCATTAGATTATCACAAAGATATGTTGATTTAATGTTTTAGGCTGCATTTGGTCTATCGGATAAAAACCATGATAGGAAATGTTTTATCCTATCTCGTGTTTGGTAGTTGTTTAGGATAGGATAAGGTCGGATATAGATGGGATATAAATCAGATAAAAAAATCCGAGGGGGAAGGTGGGATAAGGTCGGATAGGATTTCTTTTATCCGAAACATAAAACCCTATGCTTTTTTTCTTTCTCCGTTGTTTACCCACAGATGACTCTTTGTTTCCAAAGTATTGACGTTGAAGCCTTCTCCTCAATAGCTCTCAATTCTCATCAAAATTTTACGAAAGCCTTCTTCCTCCAAGGTAAGACCCCCCGTTCGCCGGCGATCGCCAGCCGATCGCCCTCCCGATCGATTCCCCCACTACGATATTTTCCCAGCTTCGAATGCACCTCGGCTGCCGAGGCCGCCGGCGCCCCGATCGTCCCCGTCGCACTGCCGTGTCCGGGCGGTCGCAGCCCGTTTCGGCACGGTGGGGATGCGGGGGAAATACGTGAATTCTGCTGTTGTTGTGTTTTTGACTCTTTTTTTTTTCGTGGAATTGGGAGTGTGGTGTTTTTTTGTTTTTTTTTTGTCTGCTTGCAGTTATGGGGGGTGGGATTGATTGAGGTGAACGTGGCTAATTGCTTGGGAAAATTGAAGCTTTTCGGTTTTTGTTTGAGCTTCGGAGGATGATTTTGGCTAGGTCTAACGGTTTGGATCATTGCGGTTTCCACATTGATAGCTATAAAACACTTGGGCATTTGTTTCTTCCCAAAAGGCCATAGTCTCAAATGGTGAAGGGCCACTGTGATAGCCCTGTGCTGAAGAAGATTTTAAAAGGAAGCGCTGTTACTCAAAATGAGGATGCTGGGAACTTGCAACAGGAAGCAGCTTTGGTAAGAAAGGTGCTAATGGAAGTGTTTTGCAGATTGACACTAAAACTATTGCAGAATAATGAATTGAGTAGAAACACAACAGCACCAGAAATGCTCATTACAGTTGCTCTATTTATTAAAGAAAACCATAGGAGTGTGCCTTATTTCAGGTAAATACAGGGTACTGTGTTGAGTAGATACTTGATAATTTGATTTCCTTTCTAGTTACAATTAGGCAAAGGCTAGTTGTTGCTGCCTATCCAATGTGATGTTAGTTGATCTCATGTAATTTGGTGGATCAGACTGGAAATTTCTTTTAAATATATGATCCATAAATTTTATCAGTTCTAAAAAGTTTACGCTGCTATTCATTGTTTCTTTTTAATGGTGTAACTTGACTATTCTTCGATCATATCATCTTGATTGTTATAATTGGCTATAAGACTACAGCTATCAATTTATCCTTTTTTTCCACAGTATGGGTAATTCTTTGGATGTCGCCATTGCATTCACGCTCAATTTTACATCTGGTCATTGGTTTTCTACACGATTGACAACCTGTTGCCATAAACCAACTGTTGTCCCTCCCTCACATACTTGGTGTTGCGTATACAGTTATACGTGAGTCTACCTTGTGAACCGTTTAGGCCTTTTTCAACCTGGGTGCATGCTCGTGTCATTTTGCTTATGATGAGGACACGCGACGACATGGATGTCAAGTTGTCATCTAATAATGTATGATAGGGCTGTGTTTTCTTTGATCCTGTTAGATGCTTCGTAGAGCAAATGAAAGATGTTCTGTTTTATGCCGGACCTTTTCCTCAGTTCTTTGATGACTCGTGATCTTCAGTAAGATGATGCAATCTCATGCCATTCAAACGAGTGTGAGATGGCTCCGGAAAAATTGCTTTTCAATGAAATCTACTATTCTTTGACTAGTAACTACTTTGAGGGGTATCCAAAAAATTATTTCAGAGGAACATAAAAGATTATTACGATGCATAATCATGAAATTCAATGGGAATCTGTTAATTTGAAAAAGATATATTGTTTTGGATGATTTTATAAATATTAAACCTACAAATTTGTACTTGTCTAATGTTTTTGTTTTTAAAATATCCGAACTTAAATCCGTATTTTACCAAATGATAGATTTGATAAGATATGAGGATATCTGACTTTAAATCCGTAGTTCACCAAATAATTGATGGGATATGAAGAAATCCATGGATTTCTTATCCTATCCTATCTAGTCCTATCTCGTTTAGAAATCCGGACGATCAAACGTAGCCTTAATTTCTCTTTTAATCTATCCGATCATATAAATTGAATAAATGATTGATATATACTGTTCGGGAAGGGGTTCGATCACGAAAGTATGTCAGATTTAACGCTTAATTGTATTTCCCTTTTAGTCTATAATTGAGAGTATGTTATCACATCTTCTTTGTTATGAAAGCTGTGGCGATTTTTCATGGGCAGATGACCCTGCTGAATGTTCCCTTACTCAATTCATAGACGCAAGGGGTGCTTTCAACATCCATGCATTAGAAAAATTCATCAATGACGTGAGATTGGAGGAAACATGCGTTTCATACGTTGTTGTTTCTATATTTGGGGCTCAAGCAGCGGTGACTGGTGAGTTCTCATCTCGCTATCGAATAGCTTGGCTACTCAATTTTTTTAGAAACCTAATCACTACTTTTGCTAGATGGATACTTTTGCTTCTTAATTGGATTTCTCATGTTTAACTAGAAATTACTTACCATTCTTTCGGGATATATTGCCTGTGATAATGTTTAGTGACTTTCGAGATATATTGCTTGTGATAATTTTAAGTGAAGTCATATTGACACTTAAATTTTGCCATTTTACTTAAGACTTAATAGTATTAAAAGTAAGGAATTAGTCACAAAAAAAATCATCATTATTTAGTTGCCATTTCACTATTGCACTGCACATTGATTGGTCTTTTCTTAATTTCTTCCAAAATTCCTCATAAAAAAATGAAAATTAAAGATTTATCAAAAGAAATTAATTACAAAAAAAAAAGAAAAGAAAAAAAAAGAAAAAAGAGAAAAAAAGGGGCAATCGGGCTGGGTTCGGACAAGCCTTGGGCTGGCGCCTTCCTCTCTTTTCCTTTACTCTTTCCCTCGCGCTGGGCCCGGCCCATCCCTTTTTCCCTTTCAGCCCAGCCCGCGCTCGAGCTGGTCGTCTCCCTCCTGCCATCCTTCACGCGCGCCTGCAAAAAGGAAGAAAAGCAGCAACAGCAGAGGGGAGTAGGGGAAACAGCCGAATCAGGGGACGATCGGCTGGAGTTGGTGGTCGCGGATTAGGCCAGCAAGGGCAGCTGGCACGGTAGAAGGCCGGGCGCCCGCGTAGAGAAGAAAAGGAACGGAGAAGGACTCTGAAAGAGGGGGGGAGATTTTTGGCCGAGAGAGAGGGGAGAGGGCCTTTGGCGAGAGAGCTTGAAGGAAGGAGAGGGGTAGAAATGAAGAGTGACCGGGAAGAAGGAGGCCCGGAATCCACCTCTGCCGAGCATCGCTCGGCCACCCCCGACGCGAGCTTGCGCCACCAAGTCGGTCATAGATGGTGTCGTTGTTTTTGTATTTTCCTAGTGCCCTTTCTAAGCATCTTTGTCATAGATGGTGTCGTTGGGTCGGCCTTGAGCAAGTTGGGAGCAGGTTTCTGCTCAAAATTGTATTCCAGGAATTTCTTGTCTTCTTTTCAGCATCTTTTTCATAGGTGGGGTCGTTATATTGGCCATGCACAAGCTGCCAGCAAGCCTTTTCTGAAACCTGTATTCCAGGTGTTTCTTGTCCTCTTGCCTTAACATAAGCTAAATGTTTAGTTTTTAGGGTTAATGATAAAGTTGCGACTCTTCTTGAAGGCCATGATGCGATTGTTTTGTCCAAGGAAAACAACTCTCGTATTCGTATTACGGGATAAAACAAGGAGGGTTGGTACCTGTACTTAATCATGTTTCCATTTCAGATTGTGATGGTTTTTATTTGCTCGTTTTGGTTGCATCCAGTAAGTTTTGCCCATCTGAGTTGATTTTTTTTTTTTTTTATATGCTCTCTGGTTTTTCTTTTTATCCAGACTCCTTTGGAATGTCTAGAAGCTGCCCTGAGGGAAGAACTGCGGGAGGTGAGGGTTGTTGCATTTCCTTTGGAAAATCGACTTTGTAAAGCCGTTGCTGGTTTCATTTAGTATTTTCCTGCAGATATGGGACAGTATTTCTAAGTCAGAGCAGCACAAGGGAACTCCTGTCAGTCATTTTTTTAATGTAGGTGCTCCGATGCTTGTATGAGTTCCTCTCGATGATTTGCTTTTGCCTCTAATCGTCGAAATGAAGTTCAACCTAATGACTCTTCTGCTTTCCAGGTTGAGGTCGTTGCTCTTTATGATTATGAAGAAGAGGAAGAGCGATTTAAAGATGAGGTATACCTACCTTGCATCCCATAAAAGCACGTTTGGACCTTGAATACGATTGCCCAATTTTTATGTCGGCTTTGTTGTTGTGTCTCGCCAAGATTTTCAAATGCCGCAGTGGGCGCCCTTTCTTTCGCATAAATCCTGTGCTTGAGTACTGTTTAGGACAAAGCTTCGGTCCTCGTATGCATGAGTTTCGGAATATCTGTGGAAATGCCACTCATCATCGACTGCTATTTCTGATTTCTCTAGGGCTTATCATTGGTCAGTCATCCCTTATTGAGTTTGGTGATTTTCACTACTCTTCTGTTCACATTCTTAATCAATTGTAGTTTGAGACGTGTTTTGTTTCCATCTCATCTTCTTGTGCTCTGTATTATGGAATTTGGAGCATTGGTTGCCAAATGGATTTTACCCTTTCTTTGCACTAATCTTTTGCCATATGGTCGAATTTCCTTGGACGAACAGGTGGACGCCCTTAGAGGGTGGTTCTTGGATAGTACCGCACCTGGTGGGCTGGCAGGAGATCGAAGGGGGGCAGTTCCTAGTTCAGGATTTTGTTTTATTGCTCAGCGTATTTGGATGGTCATTAAGGAGAATAAGGACCTGGACTTGCCTGCGCACGGGGTGAGTGTTAATTGAAGGGCAACTGGATATATTGCTGATAATGAGAATGCTAATGGACGCATCATGCTATCCGTTTTAAGGTCATGGTTGCTCACATACGATGTGAAGAAATTGCCGACGAACAATATTCCAGTCTTGCTGAAAATGAGGTATCGATCTGGTTCTTGTTGGACATGAAACTTGCTTGTCATGTTTCGCTATATTGAAATGCAAGCATATGCAATTTATCTTACACATATTAAGATCAGGCGAACCCTTCTTAACATGTTAGGACTGGCTTTCGATGAAGGAGGTTGCGCAGTTTGGAGCAATTCCCGATTTTGGAAAGAAACTGAGTTCCATTCTTGACACGTGTTTATCTGGGTAAGATGAGTAATATTATTATTTGATGAGTTACAGATGGTGGTGCGGCAACTGGATTTTATGTTCATTAAATAATGCAATTACATTAAGGTTATTCAACACAATCGGCTTACTTTTAAGAATGTTGTTTCTAAGTTTTTGCTGGCTTACGTGAAGTGGGAGCAGTAGGAGCATTTTCTTTTCTTGGAACAAGTGCATTTTTTTAAAGAGCAAACACAAAGGAGGCCTCAGCTTTTCTGATTGTACAAGTTTGCCTCTGATATATCTACTATCTAATTGTTGAGTTCTAGCTTGAGTAGATGAGATATAGCTGTTAAGGTCTAGCCTGTATAGATGAAATATAGCTATTCTGTTCAGCTGATCATTCCAGCTTGAAATGGCCCCCTTCATTCGCAATTTGAGTATTATTTCAATTGGTTGAATGGTTGCTTTTGGGCAATCATCTTCTTGTTTGATTGATCAGTTTACTTGATGGTAGGAGAGTAATGGCTAGTCACAGTGTAGCAGTTGCATAGCTGACGGCTTAGCTTAATTTGACCTTCTGTTTGCGATGTTTCCTGGTTTTATTTTTGGGTGAAGATTATGTTTTTCAGGATTAGAAATTTATTTATCACTACAAGTACATTTCATCTATATAAATTTTTGTGGCCCTTATTAGGTACAAATCACAGACTACGCATTTCGATGGGAATGTCAGATCTAAGAGGTGGAAGCAGCTTGAAAAATGGTCACTTCGAGTAAAGAAGTTATGGGGGTGGTTTTCCTTGCTTAAAGTGCTTCACTTTTTTGGGTTCTATTGTATGACTCCACTTCAAGCTGCTTGGAATGTGCAAATATTTTTCTTTTTTGACACATTTTTCTTTCAGATGTTTTCATTTGAAGTAAGCATACCGTTGAGGACATCTTATCATATGTTGCATATTGTGTTTTGTTGTTTCGTCAGCTGGTACGACCAGCTTTCCAAGCAGTCCTTGGTCATATTCTGTATGGATGTCTAGGTGAGTTCAAGGAAAGATTTGGCAAGGCTTTGGAAGGAGGGGAAGAGTTTTCAGTGGCTGCTCGTGACTGTACTCGGTCTTATATGGCCCTATTTGACTAATGATGCGCAGGTATGACAACTTGTAACCTGATGTTTGTAAAGTCAATGCTCTGAAAAAGTAGGCCACGAACGCAGATATAATTCATAAGAGAGACTATGTTGGCCATAAGTCGGTTTTCTAGTGCCCTCTCTTTTTATGAGATGGATCAACAGATGAAGGAAGGAAGGCTAGATGTTATGAAAGATTATGGAAGGTCTATCGTACGAAAAAGAGCAAATAAAGTATCTTGAAGGGTCGTTGAGCTAATGAAGGAGTGGTAGGCATCTTTAAGTTTGCGATTTACTCGTCGGTTAGATTCAATAGTACTTGAAATCCTTATGTGCTTCATTTTCTATCCAGTTTTGTTACACTCTTTAGCCATGATGTTGACTATGTGGATAGAGTTTGGAGGAATGGGGAGGATGTTCGGGATATCGCACGACAAGCTTGTTTAGCAGTATGCAAAATTTATATGCGGCAAATATTTTTCATGTTTCCCTGTTGCTTGCTTGTGGATCTTTTACTGAAACGATTCAATGACGCTTGTAGTCATTAAGGTTGCTGTTTGTGATGGCGGCAATTCGTTTGGATGGTGAGAAGGATCATAGACCAGCGTGAGTAAAAGCTAGGGACCACCAGGAATTCAGCAGATTTGCTTCCTTGTAAAAGAGATCGTGGTTGGGAAAAAGTTGGACCCGGAGAACAATTCCATGTGCAACTTTCAGCCATGTGAAAAATGACTTGGGAAGGAGATCTGAACCACGAAAGGCGAAATATTCGATAGAGAAAGTTAAATCCGACACTATTGCTTTTGTCTCCTTGAAGAATATGGAAAAGCAAGTGATAAGCAAAGTTGATATGTCAAATTGATCTTGAACCTCATAAATTTTGTGCTCTTCCAATGAACCACCGAAGATATTCGATCGAGACATGATTCGATGCCAAAAGAAGGAATTCGAAGGGTCCGAACCCATTCCTGATGACCAATTTGGCGCAGAACTCAGATAATCTCAACCGGGCTTGAAATGCCTTGATCTTCGATCAGACATGCTTGCTCAGGAAAAGAGGGAAAAATTAACAAACACCACAATGATGACGTGGATAATTGAGATTAAAATCCATGTCGCAGTGGGAAATGTAATTGTCCAGAACGACCACTTGTACGGCCATGCCAGCTCGCACCGCCATCAGCAACGCGTTTTGTTAGGGTCGCGTGCTCGACGCTTGGCGCGCGATCGACCGTCTGGAATGACTTAAAACTGTCCGTTCTAGTCGCTTTGCTGTGTCTAGGCAATGGCCGACTTCAAATGCTGCTGATCAGTGTGTCAGCTGCAGTAATTTACTTGTCATCGGACCGTAATGTAGCTGTTCGTTCTAATTCATTGATGCTAGCGTACGTTGATAGTTTCTGCTTTCAAGTGTGGTGTTTAACTTCGTTTAAGAGGACTTTCGCTAATCGGAGCTGCCTTAAGCTGCAAGTTCCTGCTTCTGTGTGTCCACCTTTCTAGATTATGTTCACCGATTGAAAAAGCGGTTTTGCAATGTGATTGTAGTTTAGTTTTTGGTTTATTCTGCTCGTTCACAGTGCACATCTCACTTTCGTCGACACTACCTGCCTTTGATTGTAAATCCCTATCGTTGCGTGGTTGAATTTCAGTTGAGTTGCTTCTGTACCTGAGTCTAATTGCAATTTACTTTAATCAGTCCAGTAGTTGGAAATTTGAGATCGACAGTGACAAGTTCTGGAAAGATGGCTATCCCTTTCAGATAATCGGTGGAGATGTTCATTATTTCCGGGTGCTCCCGGAGGTATTTTCGTTTCTTTCCTTTAGTTGTTCTTCTTACTCATGTGATTAGATTACAATGGGTTTTTGTGACAATTGTTATATATGCTTTTTTCCAAATGCTACTCACAAATAGTTCTCCTTTCTATGTGGAGATGCACTTTTTTAAGAAGAGAAGCTGTGTTATATTGGCCATATCTGAAGCAGTATTACTGCATGTGGTAATGCATCTAATTTAGGCTAGAAGAGGAACTTTGAACTTGAGATTGTTTTAGAAGATGACTTTCTGCTCCATCAGGAAGCAATAAAATCTAGAGCTTCACGACAAATTCAGGGAGCCCCTCACTGAAGGACTTGTTCACGTCTTAATATAATTCAGCATCTTCTTTCAATGCTGACTAGAAGGATTCTTTGCTTGAAGCAACCTTTGCCCACTTCCATTTAACGAATCAATTACACTTGGGCATTTATTGTGCATGCAGTGTTGGGAAGACAGATTGCTGAGAGCAAAAGCCCTATGTTTGAACACTATCCAGACATATGTTCCTTGGAATCTGCATGAACCGAAACCGGGGGAGACAGTCTTTGAGGGAATTGCACATATAATATCTTTTCTCAACTTGTGCAAGAAGCTTGATCTCCTGGTTATGCTTCGAGTAGGCCCTTATATATGTGCAGGTGAGGGCCATAATCTTCTTATTGGTGCTTTAAAACTTGTTAATCTACGTTGAAGTGTTTGCTGCCCTTGTCTTGACTCTGAAGTGGACATTGGATTGACATGGCCTTATTAAGCCATGGCATGCTTTCAGCATATTTAACCCATAACTGTCATTCCATTTTGGACCTTGGCGATGGGTGTCTCTTCCATTACAAGAGGGTCATCAGTCACGCGTATTTGATTTCGTGGACAAGTAAGTGGAGGTAGCATTTTAGCAAAAACAAAAAAATTGTGGAAGTAGGACACTTTTTCTTATTTTCTCTTCTTGTTTCTGTGGAGCTGTGAAGAGTATGAATTGCTGACCTTAGACAGTTTATTTGGACATAACAGGATTTTGTCTGTTCTAAGTCCAGTAAGATATAAAACGTGACATCTCTAATTGATGGTCAACTTGAAGACCTTCGCTGTTCATTCAATTTTCAAAATACATCATTCGGGACTGTCCCAACTGGTGAATTCTCAGTTGTTTCCTTTTATAGATGAGATGAAGTTTATGCATCCACGTAAGACTGACTTGCATATGTGTGTTTTACTTTGTTGCAGCCAAAAAATATGTGGTGCATATTTCCTCGAATAATTTATCTACCGAATCTGTTCCACTATTTAGGACTCTTAAGGATTAAACATCATTTGCGTGATTGAGTCTGTGAATGCATATATGCAAATAGCAGATCTAGTTTTTCCTTTGGGTCTGTGCTATTCCTTTATTTCTATGTTAAATACAGTCATTGAATAGCTCGCGTCTCATGTTTTCCACTAAATTAGAGCAATACTCTCAGTTGCTGTCCTCATACTCTCAAAGAAGAGATACTTGACTTTTAGCACTTACTTAAGAATGCCATGTTGGCTGACAGGTAGTTCTGTGCCATTTTAGTCTTAAGTGTTGGAAATGCTCTAAGACCATGACTTCATGCATTCTGTTAGCTTGGCAAAATAAATTTAGGTATCACGTGTGCTTTAATCTTCTATTCTTTGTGAAGAGTCAATTCTAGAGAGCATAGTTGGCTCAACAGAGCAGAGGTGGTTTCTGACTCGTTCCTTCATTTTTATGTGCTAGTAGTTAGAAAAGCATGATTATTAATAAATACGTACTCTGGATTCCAAACGCTCTTCTTTTCTGACTTCCTTACCAAAGCATTTTGCATGTTAAATTTGTAATGGAGATTGCTAAATCTCGTCCATTGTAACTCAATATATGGCTCATCTTCAGATATGTTGTCATGTTCGAAGTTTCTTTTTATGCAAGAACAAACAAGTATGATCCTTTTTTTTTGGCAATAGGAGATGATTACATTCATTCAAAAAAGTAAATTTTAGACTTCCAATTGGAGCGGAGAAATACAATTCTTCGAAATGAATATGATCTCTTAACACTACTTGCTGTTTATGTTCTATATCTTTGCAATAGGGGCGCTAGTGTTTCCTTAGGCGCATTAATTAGCAATATCTGCGATATGATGGCATTCCAATTTTCCTTGCTTCCCCGTTTATATGGTGGAATAATCCCGATGGGTACACATTGATGCAGGGTGGGATTTTGGGGGCTTCCCTTACTGGCTACTTGCCATAGAACTAGCACTTACGTTAAGATCATCTGATCCTGCGTTTGTCAAGTTGGTATGTGTTCCTACTCCATTTGTCAAAATCAAGAATTGTTGTGCTTCATGATAGTGAAACATTGTGGGATTGAATAATTGCTCTAGAAAAGCTCTTTGATGTGTTTTGGATTCTTAAAGAGATTATGTTCATTTTCGGGCTCCATTTGACCAATAGATATATCTCTGATTCGACTCCTGTTTTGTCATGTTCAGAGACGTAAGAAAGGTGGCTAGCTTGATTTCCACTTTATAGATATAAGAAAGGTGGATTGCTTTTCTTACCTGTTTTTGTATGTAGATGCTCTCATATATTTTTCTCTTTAGAAATTTTTTTGGTGCCACAATTCGATGTTACCCATGCTTTTCAGCACATCCATCTTAGTCCAGAGAAGTCATGAATTTTTCTCATCTATTCAGTAGCTTGCTTTAAATATGGACAAATTGTCTTATCCTTTGCATACTGACAGTGGCCAGCCTATGTAAATCAAGGCTCTCTCAAAACGAGCTATTAATCTGTGCTGATGATTCGTGTTTTGGAATGTTCCCATTTTTCTCTTTAGATGGAACATCATTTAGTGTCTTGTTTAGTTATACTAAAAAATTCAAAGTTGGGGAGTAACTCTCAAACTGTAATGGAATTGATTAAAGAGGTCTTAAGCACGAAAAAGCAAGTTGGTGGGACTCTCTTGCACACTGCATGGATTTGGAAGCGTTTGTGGCTGCAAAATATGAGGACCAAGACCAAGTCCAAGCCTTTAAGGTCCTAAATCACTCGCTGCATGCAATGAGAATGTCAATTGAAAAATAGTAATCGGATGGAAGCCTCACGAAAATCGAGTAAAATTTCAGCTGATGCTGCATCACTTTTGGAGTGGAAAATTTGTTGGACTTTGCTTGCTTTTCATGTCTATGAGGGAAACTTTGTACCTGTCGGTATTATAAGCTGAAATCTTGCTGTGGACCCAATTATGGGTGAAGCAAGGGTGCTATGTTGTGGCATCAAAGTGACCCAAATATTTTATGAATATTTAATGTATCATCTGAGTACATTACCTGCAGCAACAGGGTACTCTTGCCAACACCAGGATCACCTCCCACCAAAATTAAGGAACCTTTAGAGCCACAATGCAGCAAAATTAATAGCTTTGATAAAATCAAGATCTTCAAAACTTCCATAAATCTCAAGTGAAAGTTCTAGTACAGCAGCAGATTTGTGCGTACCATACAGCAAAAAAGTAGGTCGAACCTGGCACAAGGCCACCGCCTAGCACTCTCGAAATCTCCTCTCCAAAGGGTCCATACCTAAACATCAAGCACCCAAGAGATAATTTACTTTAAGGAATTAGAGCGACATGCACGTTTCTTTCAAAATAAATTAACAGAAGTACTAATGTGTCAGAATAACCAGCATGAATGGTTTCATCGAGGTGGACAACAGATTGTGATCAGGACCAAAGGTTATATCATCACTCTCGTATTACTAAAGAAAAGGAAATATACTATCATTCCAGCAAAATTTCATCAGAATCACAAGATACGTTCTATGATCCAACTCCTGGAAAGATGTTTCGAAGTAAATTATGTCAAATGTAGATAAGACAATAAAATCAACTCGACAACAACTTTCTTCAACTATTTATCTTGCTGTAGCAGCTGCATATAGGGTCCAAAGCTGACCAGTTACTAATTTCCAAGAACAGAACGAACTTACAGAGGAATCCGCCACTCTAACTGATTCAACCCCTATTCACATCCGTCAACCGCAGCGGCCGCTCCTCGCCTGCCCGCCGCGGCAGCCACGTCCTCACCGCATTCTCCGACACCTCGAAGCCCCTCACTTTCTCGCTCCGCCGCCGTTTCCTCCACCGTGAACTGCTTCATCGTCCCGGCGCTACGGCACGACCTGCACGAACCCCACCACTGTCCATCCGTGTACCCACATTCCGAACAAACCCAACAACTCCTCTTCTTCCCTTCTTACCGCTCCCACCATACGAGCTCCTACCACCTCCAAAATACTTCCTTTCTTCGGGGATTTCGCCATTGCTGCTCCTTGCTTCGCTCTCGGGACCCGACCCTGCTTCCCCGCCGCTGCTTCCGACCCAGCGGGCAGAAGGGTCGTAGACGTTGCCGACAGCGGGGGCGGCGTCGCTGGCCTCCGACTCGGAGCCCGAGGGCAAGGGCGCGAGGCCGGGGTCTCGAGAGAGGAGGCGGCGATTCATGGAGTGGATGCCGCGGTAGAGACGGGGGTTCTGGAGGGGCTTGAAGGAGGCGAGGGATGTGGGTTTGGAGGTGGGATGGAGGAGGTGCTTGTGGGCGCAGAGCGTTCTCAAAGCTCTCATTTCCGATGCTTGCATGACATGGAAAGAGGGAGGGGCGAGAGAATCTAAGAAAGATGGAATCTTTAGGGCTTACTTGCAGAGTTCAGAGCGAGGGGAGGACGAAGAAATCAGCGCAAAACCCCGCGAAGTTCAAAAGTCAAGGGCCCTTCGGACGGGGAGGATTCAGAGGATCGCAGGCTAAGGAGCTCAAGCTTGTTTGGCAGAAAAAAATTTTCGCCTTTAAATTGTTTAGGAAGCTGATTTATTAACGAATATTTCTTTATTTAAAGAAAAATATTTTTTTTATCTGAACTTAAATTTAGAAAAATAAATATATTTTTTAAACGAAAGATTATTTTTTCAAAATTTAAGTAGATAGACAACAAAACATATCCTAACACTTTTTCTTAGATCCTTGATAGCAGGGAGGGTCCTCTACTTGAGCCCAAGTCCATCTACGTTGTGCCTTGGTCCTTAGTGACCTTGTAAGAGTCCATCAAGATTGGGTCTATTGTGCCTTGCATTGTGTCCATGGACTGTGTGCATTGATCCAAGACATTTGAGGATCATTCTCGTGGTCGAGTCGATTGATTTGGCCAAGTGTCTGGATCGATCTTGGCCAAGGGTTGTGGCCGAGTGCATCGGGTTCATGCACCATGTGGATGGGCCCTTGACCCAAATGCCTAAGCTCGGGTCCTCGGCTTTTGAGCCCAAGTTCATTGAGGCTGGTTTAGGACTCCAGTGCGCAAGCCTAAGTTCCTTGAGCTTGTGCCATGGTCCATTAATGTTGGGGATGGGTTTGGGTGTTGGGGACCGAGGCCTAGCCTCGATAGACTTGGGTATTGGCGCTAAGGTCCCGAGCCCAACCTTAATAGACCCGGGTCCAGGTGCAGGGGATCGGAATTTGCGCATGGGATTCGAGGCCTAGCCTTGATGGACTAGGAAGCAGGCACTAGTATTGAAGTCTCGAGGCCAAGCCTCGATGGACATTGGCTTAGGGTCCCCATGCCGGGCACTAAGGTTTGGGGCTTGGCTTCGAGGGCCCAAGCCTAGGTGTCGAGGACTTGGCCTAGCCTTTGTAGACCCTGGTCAAGGTGTGAGGTAGTTGGGCACATGCATCAAGTTTTCGGCTTTGGTTTTGACGACCCAAGATTACTACCCATGCTCACGCTTGGGAGTCTGTATCCGAGCTTAAGACCTTTGTACCCATTCTAGGTTCCTTATGTACCCACACACAAATCATTAGTGCTCGGATAGCATATGTCTACTTAGAAAAATCAAATAAGATTTTCCTCCAAACAATGGAAAATATTTTACACTTTATTTTAAAGTCTCAATCACCAAAAAATAGTCTTTTTTTGAAAAATAAATTTCCAATAAATATTTTCCATAAATAGCACATTTTTACCTCCTTGTGAAATATAGATGAGTCAACATTATACTAAAAAATTGTTAATTGTAAATAAAATAATTGAATTATTGTGCCATGTCGTGTCATCTGCAATTTCTAGTTTGTAAGGTAAAGTGTTTTTCTCGATGCATTTCTTGAGTTTTTAATTGACCCACTGTAAATTGATTAGTGAAGACTCCAAATGAAATTGATTTGCATACCAATAACTTGAATCTAAGTTAAGAATTGGTATAGGCTTGGGAAAGCCTAAAATAAGTTTAAGCTTAATAATCCATTAGTTAAACTTTAGGTGAATCATTGTTCGAGGGTAGGTTGTGACAAACATGACTTAAGTATGTAAACAGAAAAAAAAGTTTCAGTAATGCTTATTTGTGAAGATTGTGAATAGTTGATGCAACCTCTATCTCCATCTCCGTGAAAACTAATAATACCTCAAGATTATTAGGAAAACTTGAATGTCGATGAAGACAGAGCAATAATTTATAGATCTTTGATGCTTTGATGTGTGATGACGGTTATGGGTCTTTAGGCAATATTTACCCCTCACTATTATTCTTGCTTGGCTTAAAACAAATGTACCTTCGAGATATACATCAAAGCGGTAGAGAAACAAGTTCAACAATTCCTCAATTTTTCTCTTGAAATTTTTACCTTGAATGTGTTATCAAAGTTGTCCATATAAAAAGAGAAGGAGAGAGTTACGCGAAGAAATTGTTATTTTGAACAATTGTAATGAACATAAATGCTTTGTTTTTTTGTTTTTGTTTTTATTTTATTTTTATTTTTATAGACAACCAATTAATACATTTCTTGATAGTAAGTACTTTGGCCCCATTTGGTTCAACTTTTGCAATAAGTGTTGGGCCTCCAAAGCGCCTTGGAGAAAATGTAAAGCATTTTGGCAAGTGTTTTTAAGATTTCCTTAGCTAAATGCTAGCATTTAGAATGCTAGCATTTAGAATGTTGGAAACCCAATACAGGTTTGAAAGCCCAATATAAGTAGGGACCTGCTTTGTGCTTTCAGCATTTTGGAAATGCAAACTCTACTATTCATCGGTCACTATTCATTCATTACTATTCATCTTCTTCCTCATTCATCCACAACCATTCGGCTTCCTTGATCTGCCATCAAAGATCAGGCTTCTCTGGCAACCGCCACCGCCGCTGTGGGGGGTCATGCCTTCTCGTTGACCACCCCCTAGGGTGGCATGACCTGGAAGACTCAGGCGGCGTCACCTGAGGACGCTTGAGGTCGCTAGATTTGGCCGACCCAGGGGACGCTTGATCTGGCCATCGGCAGTGTGCCTGCGGCAGTTGACCAGTAGCACCCTCTGCCAAATTTAATTTTCAAACTTAAAAAAAAAAAAAATAGCAAAAGTCCTTAATAAATGTGGATTTTATCAAACGTTATTTACACCAAAACTATTTTCCAATGCTATTTGAAGTTACAATTTACCAAATGGTATAGCATTTCGGAAAACCCCTTTATTCCAAAGTTATTTGCATTTTCCTCAACCCATTTCCCTAAAGCCAAACGACCCTTTATCCACACCATCACCATTTTTCATGATAAACTACGACCAATTTTCATGTTTACAATTACCTTTTTTTTTTTTTTATTTATAGCTAAGAGTCATATTTTTCATCACCAGGCGTCACTCTTTTCATGACCAAGAGTTACATTTTTTATGATAACAAACTATTTTAACAATTGGAAAAATTATCCAAAAAGTTATAATTTATTGCACTTTTGTCAATTTAGTCCTAAATCTTTTAATTAGGGTAATTGAGTTGTAACTTTTCATGATTTTCCAATTGATTCAGCTTGGTCGAAATCACTAACATATACTTTTTCAATTTTTGTTATTAATTTTATTTTATTTTATTTTATTTTCCCTCTTTATTTTTTATTGTGGTGGGTGAGGGTCGTAAAAAAAAAGAAAAGAAGGAAAAGATAAGGGAAGAAAAGAAAAAATAAAAATTAACAAGAAAAGAATAAAAAACAAAAAAAAATATTAAAAAATGAAAATTGTCCCAGTCATGTCATGTAAGACAATTGATCTTTGACTAAAATTGGCCCGATTGGACTTAATTGACAAAATGTAAAAATGGTTATCATTTAATTGACATAATTAAAATGTTTAGAACTAAATTAATAAAAATACAATAAGTTTATGACTTTTTGGGCAATTTTCCTTATGAAGAATCAGGACATGATAATCTAAACAAAATAAAAATAAGAATTGGACATGATAAACTTAAGTATGAAGTATAGTTAACGCGCATACGGAGAACAATCAAGCTCCATTGTGGTTGTATCAAACTCACTTCTTCTCTCACTATTTCCCATTCCTTGGCTTCTTCCTGAGCTGATCTCTACTGTCAAGCACTCTTTTAGTTCCGATAGAACACGGTTCATGTCTGCCCTTTCAACCGCGTTCGTTGGTACACATGCCATGGCTATTTCCACCGCTTTCCGTATTTAACCGATGTTGAATTGGTTATTTAACCTCGGATCGACAATGCTTTGGATGTCTCCTCTTTCTACGAATGGAGTTACCCAATGAAGGATGTGCATGTTGCCCTCCGGACTTCTTATAATGGCAGGGTGGCCCGTGATTAACTCAAATAAAACTATGCCAAAGCTGTATATGTCGCTCTTTTGGCTCGAGTGTCCAAGTATATGAAACCTGAGGATTCAAAAGGAATTGCTGCTTTGATTAGTACAACAATTGCCCAAGCTGCCTTCACAAAAATGAACTTACGTACGTCTATCCAACATAAACATGTATGAATAGATGTATGGGCCTCTCGTGCTGGTCAAAATTAGTACAGTTATTCTGCATCATAGGTGGAATGGAAAAGTCTTTGTATTCAGAAATTTTGAGTCACTTACTCCGGATCGAGATAACCGGGCGCCCGCTGGACAAGTCGAAATATAAGAATCCCGCTCTCTTACAAATGCTCTCGATAATCCAAAATCACAAATCTTTGCTTGCATGTTCTCATTTAGTAAAATATTGGGTGTCTTTAGATCTCTATGGATAATAGGAGGTTTGCAGCCGTTATGCAGGTACTCCAACCCTGCACACCAACAGGAAAAACTTGACGAAATGTATCGGGTAGCTTAACTTGTGGAAATGTGAACAAAGATGTCATCGATCTACTTTATGTACCTTGAGCTGCATCAATTGCGATTTGTAGTCTATGGCTCCAACTCAAAACATTCGGGTTGTGTGCTGCTTGAAAGTCGAGAATTAAGGAGTATTCATGAAAGATGTAAAGCTTGTTCGCTATTGTATTCGTTCGCTGAGAAAGTCAGATTCATTTTCATGGTGCTATTCTAAATATCTAAAGTGACCAATTAATCCAATAGTCTGAACTATCAAATAACGGTATTGAGATAAAATTATCTCGACAAATGTCGTGCTGTTGAAAAAGGGAATATCAGACAAACCTGACAAATGTTGCCGCACATTTCCGTTGGACATGAATTCGTAAATCAGCGCCATGTTTTCAAATTCTTCACAATATCCGATAAGTGAAACCAGATTTCTATGGTGAACAATCGTCAGGAGTTGGGCCTGCACATCAAGGTATCAGAGCTTGCTATGAGTAGAACTCCCAAAAAATTGAAAACATGACACATTGATTCTAGTTGCAGTAATGTTTCGAACCTCTGTGTGAAACTGCTTGTAGCCTTGCTTTGATGATCGGGATAACATTTTTACTGCGACTTCAGTGCCATTGTCAAGTCTGCCAATGTAAACTTTCCCAAATCCTCCCTCTCCAATCACTGTTCTAAAGTTATCAGTAATTCTCGCAACCTCAGTAGATGTAAAATGTCGATTTTTTGACAACTTTAATGTCCCGGTATATCCTCCAAAAGTGGCGGTAGTAGTAATAGCAGCAACATCTGGAGAAAAAAGTTATCGGGTCATGATCTTCACTTTGATATCATATGTCTCACTGCAAACAGAGCCTTTTTGAAGAAATATGTAATGACTTATTCTAAGAAGAGGCTGTGTCGTGAAAAACAAACCAGAAAGAGCAAAGCGAGTAACCTCAACCAAATGAAGCATACACTGAAATGCCTTTATTTACGTGACTTGTGGGTAAGCTTTGTTGCAATTATGATATCATTAACTAGTAACGTGTGCATAAGTTTTGAACATGAAACAGTGATGACATAGAAACATGACCACGTGAGTGAGATCAAGTCGGTGTATCATGTTTACTTTTTCCAGGCCCAATTGTGCAAAGGGCCACGAGCAATTGGACTAGTTAACCTGTTTGGGGTTTAAAACCCGACCCGGACTGACAAAATCAAATGTAAAACTTTTGATTTTCCTTGCACATGCAGTATGCAAAAGATTTACTTTGGATTTGTCTTCTTTTGATTATCCACAATGCTGCAAGAGCTCCCAATAAAATCAACACCACAACAGCTGCAACCGATGCGATGATTGGAGCAATAGAGATGCCCTTTTTCTTTGGCTGCACATTGCTGGTTGGACAATTGTCTGATTGGCAAAGATTTGGATTTCCATCTAAGCTGTCGAAGAACGTCGATAGTACATGTCAATGCCAGCAGATTAGGTCATGAATTCATGGATATCCCACCCTGTGTATGTATTACATACACAAGTTGATGAAATAGAAAACCCAAAAAAGGCAAGTATCACTTTCATCTTTTTCATCCTTCAGTGTGAGCAGCAACGTACAGAACGAAGATGCAGATTGTATAGACAATAATAAGCGATTAAATGTTGTGTTACATTAGTGTGGCAATGAGCGAACCTAAGTTGCAACGATCCATCTGTCCACTTCTTCAAGAGAGTTCGAGGAACAGAGCCATTCAAGTTGTTTCCACTTAAATTCCTGCAAATATCCATAATTAGAAGTGGATAGCCATATACTCGAGCTAGATAACCACACATAATCTTTCCATTTAAAGCTCGGTGACTCACAGAACTTCCAAGCTCGGCATTTGTACTAAAAAGTCTGGCACGGACCCAGTTAATGAATTGTTGGATAAATCCCTGAACTCAAGCCAAAAAAGTACTAAGAAACTTCATATGCATATAGTTATTGAAATGCATAAAACAGGATAAGGTAGATAATGAACATCATGCTAATGATGAAGAAGTGTGTCGCTTTTTTTGGGCTTAGTGTTGTCCATTCTCTTTCTGTTCAAATTAAGTAAAATGAAAGAAAAACTGCTAATGCATACAGGGATACAACTGCTGTCAAATTGGAGATTGATGTAGCTATAAGTCCTTTCAGTCCACTAGAGCTCAGGTTCCTGCACATCAGCAGCTAACTTGATTAGAGTAAAATCCCACCGCTTAAAACTTTTAACATCGAAGGCATCAATTTAGAGACTTAATTTTCAAAATCTTCCTTTCTTTGCATGATGTATTACCAAGCTGTACTATAGTTATTGTTAAATAAACTTATCTTTCGGGACTTGTGCGGTTCCAATGGAGCGTTGTGTTACAGAAAATATGATTTTGTAGACTTACAATGAGATGATTCTTGGAGCACTATCATAGCTACAATTCAGACCATTCCATGAGTATTGTGTAGGAACGCATGGATCACCCTGCCAGCTTGCTTTGATCACCCCATATGTTTTCTTGATGTCATACATGGCATTGACTAAACCACCAAATAAAGAGCTACGATCATTAGGAAATCAAAGAGTATTCAATCAAAGAGATATATACATACAGTCATTAAGAAAAGTCGGTGAATTTGGAAGCTGCGCCACAGTGAAAAACTCGACGGCATTGAGGAGCGGTGGCAGACTAGAGTGGGCTGTCGCATTAACAGTTAAGCTCAAATTATGTCCACTTATGGGCAATGAGGCTATGGTCACTGGCTTTAGGTTGTCGAGCGTGACAGTTTCCACGAATGTGTCTTGTACATACACTGTGAGTTCTCTGAATTGACCCTTTTGCAGTTGCAATTCCACAAAGTGGAAGTACACATACCAGACAGTAGTGGAGTCGTCTGAGGTCCAGAATACACTTAGATGATCGGTGACATTTTGTGCTTGTGCGGCGGTCATCAAAACTTCAGGCGGAACTTCATAGGCATCATTGCTTGTACTTGTCACGATGGCCGTCGTGTTGCTGATTGACGACCAACGTTCACTATAAGTAGGAACCCCCCAGATGCGATCATATACATCTTCTGGATGCCTATTAATGCCGACGCCATTCAAATAATCATACAGTAAGAGCAAGATTTGAACAAGCCGACACAAATTGGTTTGGGAATAACATCACGTTTTCTATTGTTCATGCTTTGCATAATGAAATCGCATGTTTAGTAAAGGTGTATACAACAACATGTCATTTACAGACTGATGAATGTGGTCAACGTCCGAATATCATAGGCAATAACAAAGAAAATCACCTGTATGTGTCGTTACTCCCTAAATTATGTCTCCATTCTTTTACAAGTGCACCGGAATTGATCTGGTATGTCGAGTTATCCAATAATCGCAACTCGAGAGCTGATATGAATGGAACTCCCGAGGCAGTATTCACCAAGCAAACTTGTATGTAGTCTCTTGGAGGAGTGTAAATAATATCTTCATATATCCAAGACGAAGAGTTCACTGTGTTCCAATAGTTGACATCAATATGGAGGTCAAATGCTGGAATTTGATTCTTGCCATCATAATTCCCATACCAAAATGAAGCCCTAACCAAATATGTGTTGCCCTTTCCTTCATCTGGCTTTAATGTGTAACAATTCCTTGTTCCATTGGGGAAGATCCTGAGATTCTTTGATTGTTGCTCGTTGTATGTGTAGATGACCCGGGTGGACACCTGCATGTTTGTTCCGGAGTCTACAAACCCCGCATCATTCTTGTAGTATATGTCGAGCTGCTCATCGAGATAATCATTAGGTGCGCCGCAATCGATGCTTATGAAACCTAAATCGAGGGGTAACTAGAGATTGTCACTTGCTTTTCACCATGCATTACGAATTCAATATTTAAACAGTGATATAAATTTCTTGATGCTTTGCAATGTCCCTTAAACTTTTTTATCTAATTTTTTTAACAACTGTATCAACTAATGGACATTTCAGCAATGAAAATTACGCATGTAAGAATTGACTTGATAATTGTTAGCTGAAAAGAAGTTTTGATGGATAATCGGATGGTAAAGGCATCTGTGAAAAGCTTGAAAACAGAGATGTCAATTGCAAAAATAAATGATACTTAGTACTCATTTTCTAAGACAAATTTGAGTATGACTATTTTTTGTCTTCTGCTTGCAAGGTCGATTGCCAACGGAAAGAAAGGTAGACACTGAATCATCACCGTGCCGTTTTCTAAAATCCTGTTTATCTAACGTCTCTAACTCTTCACAATTCAATGATCAATGTGAGCACGCGCGTATGTGAGAGAGAGAACCTGGATTTTGTTGCCCGCGAGCGTAAACTCCTAGAGCTAGAAAACCAACCAAGACCTGCAACATCTTCAAGATCTTCATGGCATATCAAACCTTTCTTCTCATTGATTTCTGCATTTCACAGAGAGAGAGAGAGAGAGAGAGAGAGAGAGAGAAAAAGCTCTACCACCTCAAGGCCAAGAAGAACAACACCAATGTTTTAATGAGTCATAAGAAAATGTTAGTACTTCATTGAATGCAAGTTCATGGACCGGACGCACCCTTGTAAATTAGTATTGGGGGGGAATGGTTCCTCTATCAATGGCTGATATATTATTCACTTCAAATGGTCAACTCAATTATATAAAATGAAAGTTCGGAACTAGTGAAAGAGCAACAAAGAATCATCAATTTCATTCGATGAGGTGTCGCCTAGTAGATTGATTGATTATGACCTTTTGGACAGGCAACAAACTCGCAGTTGGGCCTAAATTGATTTACGTGTCCGAAATTACATAATCTTGAAAAGTCCATTCCACTTTGGAATGTCCAAGCTGTTTTGTGACCAGGACATACGATCTTACTGTAGATTCCTTGCAGACTCTCCTTGGCGCCAATCGAGACGAATCAGCGTAAGAAAACATGCAGACGAGATTATAATAATTGAGGTGCCCTTAAACTAACGTGCATAGATCAAGTAGAGGAGATACTACATCTATTGCTTTTTTGAGTGTCTCGAGTACTCCTTCAGGTCTATTTAATTGAGACGAATCGGCGTAAGAAAACATGCAGACAAGATTATAATAATTGAGATGCCCTTAAACTAACGTGCATAGATCAAGTAGAAGAGATACTACGAACGCGTTTGGTAACGATTTTGTTTCTAGGAATAAGATTTAATCAAAAATGATTTTTTTTTTTTTTTTTATGTTCTCGTAAACAATTTCTGAAAGTATAAGAACGCACTTGATAACGTACAAAATTTCAATTCCCATTAAAGAAATGGGTTTGGTAGAATTGTATAATTTTGTTGTTTTTTAAAAATATTTTTTAAATATTTTTCCTTTTCTTCTTCTTTCTTTTTTCTTTTTTCTTTTCTCTCATTCTTCCTCCTTTGTGGCCGGTCACCAACGGCCAGCGACTGACCGGGCATTTGGCAAGCTCGCCGACCACCGCGAGGCTTGAACTCGCCCAGGTGGCATGAGGTCGGCCTCGCCTTGGCTTGGCAAGCCCAAGCCTCACATCGGCCGAAAAGGCTCGACATCGCTGAGGGCTGGCGACGGTCCGGCGAAGTTGCTGGCCCTTGTCAGCCGTTGCCGGCCATGGACAAGGTCGGCGATTGGCAAAAAGGAAGAAGAGGGAAAGGAAAGAGAAGAAGAGAAAAAGAAGAGAAAATAAAAATTGTTTTTGGGAATAAGAAGTTACTTTTTTCTACTTTTTGTTATATTCCAAATCTATTTCTGGAAATAAATAAAAAATTCCCAGGAACAAAATTTTTACCAAACACGTTTATATTTTTTTCCCACTCCCTGGAATAAAAGAATAGAAATAGTTGTTTTGGGGAACGTAAACAATTTTTACCAACACAGACCCTACATCTATTGCCTTTTTTAATGTCTCGGTACTCCTTTAGCCATTTAGCTGAGAGGTAACATCGATCTAGGCTTAGTTTGACTTGATCCGTTCGTCGCAGACTAAGAAAAGATTTAAGACCTACACTGAAGGGCGAAAGGAGTTGATGGGATTTTCATCATCGTCGTTGGCTTCTCGAGCTTTGCTAGCATAACAATTTTTTGACTACTATAAAAATAACGGTTTGTTATGAGTCACAAATTCTTGAAAGAGTGGATCCCACATTAATATGGACATTGGCTACCCTCGGCCAAGGGCTTGTAGTCTCTCCTCCAGTGGACCTTCACTAGTGACAACGAAAAAGCAAAAGAAAATAAAATATATATTACAATTCAATTTTAAAAAATTATAAAAATTATTCACGTCAATGACAATTGTTTCACGTATAATGACTGGTCAATAAAAAGTTTACGACTAAATTGATAAAATTTAAAAGTTTACAACTGAATTAGCATATGTTAATATGTTTAGGACATCTTGGATAATTATCCTATAGAACTTGTTTGACGATTGAGCAAGCAAGAAATTCACGTTGAAGTTGAATTCCCAATCGGAGTCAACCAAAAGGCTTTTTTCTTTTTCTTTTTTTAATTATTATTTTGAATCCTAATATTAATTATATGGCTTTTGCCCATTAGTGGGCAGAGGAATTTTTGGTCGTTACAATCGTGTAGCGATTTTGTGAATTACATCATGAAGAGTTTGCGAGTGTTTTAATGCCAATATATTTTGTGATAAGACATATGAATCCCTTTCCGAGATTGATAGGGTATTTTGCAAGAAATCATGAGGGTGAAATACCACACAAATTTTTGCGGTATAATTGGGGGCTAAAAAATATTGAAAATATTTTAGAGACTCAAGTATCACTATAATCTCTATTGTAATGCCTTGATCCATCATGAAATCCTGTATTGCTTTCCACATGGAATAGATCACATCAATTGAACCATGTAAATGTAATATTCAATTTATTTTCTTGTTTCATTTACTATTTGTTTGATCGCTTTTTTTTTTGCAACAATTACATAGGCCTATTTAGTATGTGCATGTATGTGCCTATCGCACGATATCGAAGCTATAAAATGCAATATTTTACGTTCAAGTGATGAATGAATAGGATACTTACAACATAAATAGGAACGAAAAAAATCTATCATGCACTATATATGCTCCATTGTATGCACGCATGCAAACTTCTTGCCTTACCTCTTTACATTAGAAAAGGTAGAAGGCACGATGACATGTACCAAACATGAAGTCGATATTGAAAATGTGATCCCAAATGCCAGTTTTGTACGCATGAATGTGCAGTAAAAGACTCCAGGAAATTACGTATTACATTGCAAAACAGGCATTTTGACAAAGTCCGTGATCTTTTTTCACGACCTGAGTTGATGCAAAAACTATACCGGCAAAAAAAGACTTTGAAGCTCAGTCAAAAGAGATGCACAGTTTTAACTTCACAACCTAAGTTCTTTTATCTTCTGATACTAGGGAGTGCAACCTCCATATCAGACATACCCTTTCAAGCTCTTAACAGACATAACCTTTCCGACCGTGCGAGCGTTGAGACATCAATGTGATCTGTGATTGTCACATCCTTCTTGAATATGGAATGATTGATCGCAAACCAATCTCACCTCATAGATGGGGTAAACACGGCGTTTATGACTTCCTTCAAGTTCCGACACCCTACGATGACCATGCCATCAAAGGCTGAATTCGCGAAAACCTTCTCAGCTGACCTCGCGACGATACACATCTTATATCCAAGCTTTGCCACAGTGTGCACCCTATCCTTCATTCTAGGAACCTAGAAATTACGGCATCAAACTTAATGACATCGCAAAATCGAATCGCAAAGGGGGGAAAATTGCAGTTCCCTTATTGAAATGAGAGATGTGTCTACTAAAACATTTGGAAGCTCGATCTTACCACGTGAAGCTCGCCACCGAGGCCAATCTCTCCAATAAAAGCAACGCCATAGGGAATGGAAGCTCAAGAAAGCTAACGTAAGCGCATGAAAAGGAAAAGGAAAAGGAAAAGGAAAGGAAGGAAAAGATTTTCAGTTAATATTTCTAGCTGCATTGCACTTTTCTTTCATGTGAATAACAGATATTAAGAAAATGAAGAGAAGCACCTGCTGCAGATTGCTGCTGCTATGGCAAGATCACCAGCTGTCTCTGTTAGTTTCACTCCACTCAGCACATTTAAAAAGATGGCCTAGGGGAGGAAATATCAATTCCAATTATAGAAGATTGTCAGAATCCTCATTTTTGTAGTTTCGCATTTTTTAGAAGCCATTATTGAATGACATAATAAGCCAGATGCTAAAGTCCGGTAATATGTACAAGACGGAGACAGCATTTAATTAGTGAAGGCATAAACAACTAGGAAAGATTAATTTATCTTACAGTTCTCTGAAGCTTTAAACCGGCTTGCTGCAGTAAAGCCTACAAAGAGCGCACACACAATAGTTAGCTTTTACTTTCAGATTTCTCCATGCAGGGGATAGAAACTTTCAGCTCATTTCAATAAATTAGGCCAAATGGCCAATCACCACACTTCCATGCTTGATTCTCCAGCCGTTCACCAAGTTGCAAAAAGGACACCTTTAGAATTCATGTGCATACAGCACATACAATTTTATAGCCTCAGTTCCTGGCCTCCAATAATAAATAAACATATTTGGTTTATGATGCATCTTCTTATGTAGAGGGGTTGTTCCTGGAGATATATCATTCTCATACCCAAAAAGGAAAAAAATAAAATAAAGAGTATCACTAACCACAATAATCATTTCTGTTCTGCTTCTTTGGATGCCATTGACGCGCCAAAAAATTTTCCAGCTAGGTAAACATAAAGCCTACAGCGAAGTCACAATAGACAAAACGAAGAAGACAAAAAATAACACCACATGGCAGAGTCAACAGCAAGGACGATGCTAGAACAGGCATTAGCATCGTGGCTGAAGAAAATATGTATGTAAACTTCGCCAATGTTTCCGAAAGGTTCAAATTTCCTCAAAGTAGAGCTGCTAACATAAAGTCCATTTGGAAAGGAGAAATTATGAAATCATCAGGATGAGAAGCTTCGTGTGTGAATGATGGCTGTAGTAGGACAACGAAAACTGATTATGGAAATTCTACCTGAATTTTGAGAAGCATGGTTTGAGATCCATCCATCACTACAGCAACAGCTAGGGCAGCCATGACTTCTGATTCATAATGCTCTTCACTTAATAATATCTCACTGGGATTCAAGACAGCTTCCAGTCCCGATTTTGACATTTCAAATACCCCAACCTACATTTATGGAGAAAAAGAAGTGTCAATACCTTGAGAGTTCTTCTCTGCGCTAGAAATAGGGATACTCTTAACACGCCAAAAATCTTTTAGCATTGCACACGCTTGAAATTAGCACGCAGTGTATATGAGAGAGAGGGAGTATACTTGCATCTAGATTGTTGACACCTAAATTTTGGCGACCCGTTTAGTCATTTATTGCATTAAAAAATTAAGGGTTAATTTTATCCTTGAAAAAATAGTCAATTGCATAACATATAGTTTTAGGTGCATTTATTTTTTATTTGCATTTACATTGGGCCGGTGACGGATGGATTAGAATTGATGGTTCAGAAACTTTAAGTTGATGAGTCGGGCTAAGTCCACAAGAAAAGCAAATCGGTTCAAGCTTGTATACTCGGAGATATTTTATAGATTTATCTTTGTGAGATTTCAATTCAAAAGCAAATATTACGTTTGAAAAAAAATAAATATTGCGTTTCGAAAAAAAATCTTCGTGGATATGAATTTGGAAAATTTTAAAACCCTAATCCGTGCCCTATAAATAAGAAAACATACGTAGGGTTTAAGAGGAGGGCCACACATATTGAAAATACACGGCACTTTTTGAGGGGGAAAGAAGAGAGATTTTCATAGAGAACACACGAGAGGAGAGAGATCTTGGAGAGGAGAGCCTCGGTCAAGTCCTTTATACCAGTGCCGGTCAACATTTGCAATTCTCTGATCCTGCGGCTTGCACAACCGCGAGAGAGCAGCCGCGACATCGACGCATCCATGGCCACATTGAAGGGGGGGCTCGCTTCTTTCTGATACCAGATACTCTACACGCTAAAAGAATAAACGTAGCACCGAGCGTGAGTCGAGACGCCACCGTGAAGCTGCCACTCTTTCCCAGCGACGGTGCTCTGTTCCTGCCTTGCACGGAGCGACGCCCACGAGTTGCTTCCTCGCACCGATCTACATCACTCCTTCTAGCCGCAATCACCATAACGAATGCTGCTCAGTGCCCTCCATCATGATGACATAAAGCACCATCGAGACTTACAGCGTCCTCACCGAACCAAGTTAGATAAATATTCTGTTTTGCAGGTTTTTTAGCAGAACCAGGAGATATGGAGAACTGGGAACAAAGGACATACTCGTTCAACTGGAAAGGTGAAGTCCACGGTCAAAAGAATGATTATAATCTCGCCTGAATAATTCTGAGTGGTGGGTTGGTCTTCTTTTAAGTTTTGTCCATATTTTACTATAACATTTTGTGGGCTTTGTGATTTTGTTTCATGCAAGCAAAAGAACGTTTTTTGGCAATGAGATCTCAAAGAATTCGGATGCGTGGCGACTATAGACAGTGGGGAGAAGAATAGATGGCATAATGTCCCGCTACCTCCCCATGAGCCCTGTCCACCGTGTATACCGCCGACCACTTCGCACTGAGTCCCTATTGCTGGCCACTCACTGAGAATTGCAAACCACCACGGTTCACGAGTTGCCCGTCGACGTTGACGCCAAGCTCGAGCCAGCGTTGATCTTCTCTTCAAACCGATCCGTTGAAGTTTCTACTTTCGCAGGTTCATTGGCTGTGACCCACCCGCATCGCTGCTCACCACCGCTGCTGCGACCCGACGCTAGAAGTCGCCACACCACCGTAACATCTCCGGCTGATCCCAAACATCCCAGCAGCACCACGAATTGCTGAGCCACGCCCCGAAGATTACTACTCTCTGTTTTTGCAGGTTTACCGGTGCCCTTGTCTACGTCCAGCAACAAAACCGTGGCGTCTCACGTGTTCCGAAAAGAGGATAAAGATGCCGCAGGTGGAAAGGGATCACAATTTGGTCAAATAAGTGCAAGCGGTGAATTTGTCTTCTGAGTTTTGTCTCGTATTTACAACTTGTGGGTTTTATGGTTTCACTTCATGCAAGAAAAGATTAATTTTAGGCCAGGAGCTCATGAAGAATTCAGACGTGAGGAGATATTCTTTAGTGGAAGAATAGAGAACAGACTTCGGGGTCTCTTGATCGAGTACACCGCTGGCCAACCTTGGTCGCGGGTCGTGAGTAGCCGTTTGAGGATCGGAATCGGAAGCCAATATTCGAATTAGGTAAAAATCTTATCTATTTTGATTTTCGAAAATTCCGTTTCCTTATTTGATATTCGTTGATGCCCATGATGGAAATTTTCGATATGCTAAGATATGTGAAATCTCGAGTAGCCTTCTAAATTAGAAATCTTCCTAATTTCGCAACGCGCATATGATTGACGGTCCGATTTCATGCTCGAAATACGACCCGTAATCGCACGGAAAAATCACCAATCCGATCTCACGCTCGAGATACGATTCGTGATTTTGTCTAAAATTGGTCAATCCGATCTCATGTGCGGGATATGATTCACAATTTGTGGATATTGATCTTATCTTGCTCGATTTGCTATCGTGTCGTTTGAATCAATTTCGTTTTCATAAAAAAGAAAATCAAAAAAATTGAATTAGGATTATGTTTGTTTTAGAATATTTCTTGTTATCTTGCATATTTAGAATAGAGATTTTATTTCGAATTTCAAAAATCAAAAATCAAATCAATCAATTTAGGTTGCTAGTGTTTTTTTACTTAGGTTGCATGTTTAATAATTTGATAATTCTTAATTTCGAAATTAATAAAACAAAAACACAAAAAAGGTCATCATGCATATGTCATGTAGAATTAGGACATTCTTTATACGTCATTGCATATTAAAATAAATTGCATGCTTATTTAGGAAAATAAAAACCATGTGCACATCATATAGAATTAGGTTCGTACAATGCACGTCATTTAGTGATTTTTGTTAGGTTCATTTAGTTAGAAATTGCCCGTCATTAGAATTAGGTCATTAGATTAATTTAGATTGCATATTTAAGTGTTGCATTTCTTTAATTTCGAATCTCATGGAAAATACAAAAAATTAATTTTTAGAATAAATCCATATCATGCTTAGGATAGGCTACATGCTTATTTATGTCATATTGCTTAGGTCATATAGCTAAGTCATGTTGTCATGTCATATCATTTTATGTTAAATAGTGGCATGCATTGCATAAAGCATGATTCTCATTAATTAAGTGAAAACAAAAAAAGAAATTGCGTGTTAATTAGAAATCATATCTAGGATTGTTGATGTGAATTCTGATCTAACGCAGATGCTTTCGTTGCTATGAGGTAAGTCCTGCAATTTATTCATTGTTTTCTTGGATGTTAAATTGGTGGTTTACGCACCCACATGATCGCTTCACATGTTAGGGAGATAAATTAAAATCAATTCAAGCTGCTTGCCAAACATTTTTCAAAATAAAAGGAAAATGTACCGAAAGGGCGTTAGAGAAATCTAGCGTAACCAAGTCCCCGAACTCATAAATCTCTGGTTCGTAGAAGTAAAGTAAATCTCCCATTACTTTACTTGGGTTTCTAATCGACCCACCAAAAATAGATTAGTGGCGACTCCTAATTAAAAAAATTTGCATATTAAGAACTTGAACCGAAAGTCGCGAATTGGTATGGGCTTGGGAGAGCCCGAGTTAAGTTTAGGCTTAACAATCCATTAGCCAAACCCTAGGTGATTCTCACCCCGAAAAAAATTGGTCGTGACATAGATGAAAAAGGAGTGCATCAGTTTAATGAACCATACAAAATGAAGCTCCAAAATGGACGAACAGTCACCCAGAGCAAACAAAGTCAACTTTGGTAATCATGATCTAGATGTGTGCCAAAGCAAACAAATAAAGCAAAGATTTAATGTTAAATATATCTCAATAAAACGGCATCCTGAACAAAAGAAAAAGTCCAAGAAACACACAACTGCATAAACAAAGAAAAGCAAAGACCATGAATTCTAGTCCATGTGCTAACGTAAAAAATTAACAGAATGCGTACCTCATCTGTGCCCAAAGCGATTTTTCACGGATCGCAGCAAACGATGGCTGGAGTACTTCCCTCCCTAAGAAATCAAGAGAGGGGTTTTACTAAGATAGTGGAAAGCACTAACTTGTCAAGAAGCCCATACATGTAGCATACCTAAACCAAGTATGATTCGTCAGATAGAAAACTTCTGCAGTTATCATTGAATGAAACACATGAGATCATAGCGAACAGGCATGTGGCCCTGCTAGTAAAGAGTTTGGGGGTGGAACCGAAGAGTATCAAGTGCGGAATTTGACCCCCAAGTACGGTACACAAATGTACATAGGAGAGAGGAGTGAGACCCAAAAAAAAAAAAAAAAAATGCATGAGATCATAATTATGATTTATAGCACGAAACTTATTTTGTTGAAATGAACAGTTGCAATCCCCAAGACAACAAATCATTCGAGTAGCTGCTGGATAAGTTCTTTAGATTGTTGCCACCTAAATTTAAGCAATCCTATTTAGTCATTTATTGCATAATAAAATTAGGAGTTGATCCCAATCCTAAACAAAAATATTAGTAATTTGCATTTGCATATAAAAAATATTTTAATAGTAATAAGCCAGCATAAATTGCATTTTAATTAGTCTAGCATTGAATAAGTTTAAGTAAGGTTGTCTAGCATTGAATAAGTTTAAGTTAGGAGTTTCTGAGCTTAATTGAATTTTCAGAGCTAAGCCGGCAGGCCTCATTAAATTCGGTCGAGTCTTAATCCTCTCTTTGGCCAAAATTGGCATGTGCCTTGCACATGGATGACGTAAACTAGGAGAGAATTTTTTTTTATCAAATTTGGGAATCAGGAGAGCATATCCCTTGAAATTATTAGTCGTGAGGGAAGAATAAGAGATATCCTAATTTCCTATCTTGAATATATCACATAATCTCTTTGGTGCAATTTAGGAAAATTTTATCTTAGAAAAGCCCATCTATGCATAACTTCTTTGTAGAATCTTTGTCCTCTTTTTTTTTTTTTTTTTTTGGTAAAGGTAAGAAGTGTAATAGATTTTGCACAAAATTACAAGGGGGGGATGCCTGGCACCAACAAAACGATCACTCACAGAGACAAGAGTCAAGGAAGAGTGAGGGGGTGCCAAGGGATCCAACGGACAACAAAAAGAAACCCTAAACAAGAAAGACTAAGCTAAAACCAAAACCCTCCATCAAAGAAAGATAGAAGGACTCAAGTCCCAGCTCTGTTGCAGTCTTCTGTTCTTCGGGGTATCTATCACATGCTTAAAGGTCGACGCCTTATCCTTGATTGCCTTCTGGAGATGCATCTTCATCGCCGGGAGGAATAAAGTCTGGTTTCTGAAAATAATATTGTTGCGCTCCTTCCAAATGATATAGCAAAGGGCTCCAAAGCTAAACCTAGCCAAAGAGTTATAAAAGCTCTTATCCAGAAGTGCTTCATCGCCCAAACCGGGTTCTCTCGCGGGATTTGTTACGCCATAGAATATTAAACTTAGCAGCCCGGAAGGATGCGAGATTACCGCAGTTTGGCACGCGAAGAAGAGGTGGTCCACCGAATCAGGCCTACGGGAGCAAAAGGGACAGAGAGCTGCTGGAATCCTGGCGTAGGAGAGGAGCAGGACCTGTGTTGGCAGTCTATTACGAGTAATAAGCCAAAGATGGGTTTGGTATCTCGGCGGTATGGAGGAGCTCCACACAAACGAGGACCAGGGCACAGCATCACCTTTCGGTCTCAATAATTCCCAGGCAGAAGCTGTTGAGAAACGGCCCGAGGGGTGTTGAATCCACTGAAAACGATCCGCTTGCTGGTTAAATTCAGGGATGGGATCCCACCAATTGGCCATAATATTAATGACATACCAGCCTAAAGGCGTGGAGAGAGCATCAGCAACAGAGGCACCTCTAGGGATTCCAGAACGGTAGATCTCCTGGTTAGAGAATATGCGGTTGAGAGGGCCATTGAGATGCCACGGATCAAACCAAAATGACACAGACCTGCCATTGCCAATCCTCCATCTAAAATGCTGCTGATAAATACTACGAAGGCGGAGGAGCTTTTTCCAAGCCCAAGAACTAAAAGTCGGAATAGGAGTTACTCAGAAATTTTTCCGATTTAAGAAAGTGGAGTGAACCCATTTACACCATAGAGATTCTTTATCCGAAAAGATCTTCCAAGTGTGCTTAAGCATCAAGGCAACATTGTTTTCCTTTAAGGAACGAATACCAAGCCCTCCCTCCTCTCTAGGGAGGCAAACATCGCACCAGGCTACTTTGGCCCCGCCTGGACCCAACATCGGCCCCTTCCAAAGGAATTGGCGGAGGATTTTCTCAATTCTATCTAAAACAGCGCATGGCAGGAAGAATACACTTGCCCAAAAGCCTTGAATAGAGTAGAGCACAGACTTAATGAGCTGAAGTCTACCAGCAAATGACAGGAATCTTTGTCCTCTTTGTTGCATTTGAGATAACGCAATTTTCAGCAAATCAAGATTTTTTTCATCTTCTCAAGAAATTTATTTTTTCTTGCTTTGATTATTGAGTGTTACATTCTTGTTTGCCCACCACATGATCACCCATCGCATACTAGTGATTTAAGATCAAAATTGACTAAGACTACTTTCAAAACATCTTTAAAATAAAGACAAAAGGTATCGACATAACATTAGATTTATCTAGTGTAATCAAATACTTGTGTCTATGGATTTCTAGTTCGTAAAAGTAAAATGTTCTCCTGTATTTACTGGATCTTTAATCAATCCAAATAAGTTAGTAACAATTTCTAAATATATTGAATTGCCTGTTTGAGAATGATTAAATTGAATACCAAAGTTGCGATTGGTATGTGCTTGAAAAAGTCCACGCTAAACCATAGCAATATATCATTGATGAGTAATTGTTTGTGTTCGCCAAAATAAACCATTAGCTTTCCCTTGGTGATTCATCTCTAGGATGGTTGCCACATGGATCGCCTAACTAATTGACCCATCTTATGTGAAGGGAACTTGAAGTGCTAAGATGGGATCAAATAAATTCAACGACAGTGAAAGAATGCATTAAGATACCTAACATGAGATGCTACAATTATGCAACAGCTTCAGTAAATTCACTATCAATACATTAAACGACATGTCGAAAAAGGTACCAACTTTCAGTAACAAAATGACATCCACAATGTACTTCAAAACTCCGGGACCAGCTATTTCTTCAGATTTTGTCCTATGTCCAGTCTGAAACATACAATAAACAAGGGTGAACTCACATAAGCAAAACTTTCTAGAAAGATTGATCGTTACAGCAACTTGATTATAACCAAGAAACTAAAGATGTATGGCTGACGGAATTGTTATAATGTTGGATAGCACTCCAAATTTGTAGGTGATTTATAGAAAACAAACAATGAGACTAACAGATTTTGGATACCATTATAACAGGAATGTTTGTCTTCTTTGCAAAACGACTCAATGCTAACGTACATTCTTTCACCTGCCACACATCAATGTCAAGATCCATCACAAATTTGTCCTGGGTGATTGAATAGGGAGAGTCTAAATCAAGTCATCAATATCAGTACCGTCAAAATCGGACAAGTCAAAATCGGACAAAGTAATTGGTTAACCGATAGAATCATCCAGAAAAGCACACTTGAATATGTGATGACGATGGGCAAAGGAACTATTAGCAACATATCACTTAACATATTTCAGTGCCCTATACTGAAATCGCTAATATTCTGAACTTAGGTCCATTTTTGCCTCTTTGCAAGGGGGAAGATTGCAAAGATGTTACCTGTGAGAGAACTCCAGCACTTCCCGCACTCCAGCTCTTCCCGCCACTCCTTTTAGATAAACTGTCTGAATTGAATCAACAATCAAAGCTCGAGGTGAAAGAAGTTGAATTTGTTCTAGTATGTCCTGAAGAACAAAACGCATGTCAGGCTTCACACAAAGCAAATGCTTAATCAGCACCTTTCAATTTGCAAGAGATCTGGACTTTTCATATCCTACGGAGAGATAATTTTTGCATGTACACAGCCCAAAAAAAGGTTCGTTTAACAAGCACATGTTTCAACTGCTTTCTAAGGAATCATGATATCCATTGAACTTTGGGTCTAGCAGTTTACTAGTGGCAGCTCACGAATCCAATCCAATTTTAAACATGAAAAATCAGGACAGATTGTGAAAGCAATTCGAGAGGTATATATAACTGCTCAGCAAAGGTCCGACTTAGCACCCACCTCAATATCAGTGTTTGAGGACAAATACAGTTCTTCAGTTCTAATGCTCAGACGGTCAGTTCTGCTTCCTATTTGCTTCACATTCTACCACAAAATAAAAAAGAGTCCTCAGAAATATACAGGTTGGCCAAAAAGGATTAAAGAGAAGCCACACATACAGCAGATCCATATCAGAGTAAAATTTATTAGTCATTATAAAATGTAGCTTTCTGTCAAGCCCCCTCAAGTAATATTGTCACATGGCTAAATGATATGGTGCAAGCCAGTTAGAGGATAGAAAGCCTAAGCCAGATAATGTGGAAGAGCCTATATTTACAAACAAGAAAAACCATCTGAGAAGCAACATATTTGATCTGGCGAAAAGAATGAAGCAGGCTAACATGAAAACTCCATTTACCTCTTCCCCAGAGACATACACTACTGGAGCCGATCTACCAAGATCACGCCCTTCAGCAATCATTGCAGCCATCTTCCAGTTGAAAAACATTAATATACAAGATGGACAAGGTAGGGCACAATGGTTAGGCAGAGAAGTAGATATATAGAGAACTGAACATATTTTATGAATATTTAATGTATCCTCTGAGTACATTACCTGCAGCAACAGGGTACTCTTGCCAACACCAGGATCACCTCCCACCAAAATTAAGGAACCTTTAGAGCCACAATGCAGCAGATTCAATAGCTTTGATAAAATTAAATTCTTAAAAACTTTCGCATATCTCAAGTGGAAGTTCTAGTACAGCAGCTGATTCATGCGGACCATACAGAAGTAGGTCAAACCTGGCACAAGACCACCACCTAGCACTCTCGAAACCTCCTCACCGAAGGGTCCATACCTAAACATCAAGCACCCCAAGAGATCATTTACTATGTGGAATTTGGGTGACACGTGTTTCTTCCAAAACTAATTAATATAAGTACTAATGT
The DNA here is from genome assembly GCA_014182575.1 of Eucalyptus decipiens. Taxonomy (NCBI): domain Eukaryota; kingdom Viridiplantae; phylum Streptophyta; class Magnoliopsida; order Myrtales; family Myrtaceae; genus Eucalyptus; species Eucalyptus decipiens. The sequence goes on along the minus strand of CM024618.1, from coordinate 35,075,589 downwards.
GTTAAAATAACCAGCATGAATCGTTCCATCAAGGTGGGCAACAGATTGTCATCAGCACCAAAAGTCACATCTTCACTCTCATATTACTAAATTATACGATCATTTTGGCAAATTTCATCAGAAAATTTCAAAATCACCACATAACGCTCAATGATCCAACTCCCGGAAAGATGTTACGAAATAAATCATGTCTAATGTAGATAAGAGAATAAAATTAACTAAACAACAACTTTTTCAATTGTTTATCTTTCTATAGCACCTGCATATAGGGTCCAAAGCTAACCAGTTATTAATCTCCAAGAACAGAACAAACTTACAGAGGAATCCGCCGCTCTAGCTGATTCAAACCCCTATTCACATCCGTCAACCGCAGTGGCTGCACCTCGCCATCCCGCTGCGGCTGCCACGTCCTCCCCACATGCTCCGACACCTTGAAATCGCTCACTTTCTCACTTCCGCCGCCATTTTCCTCCCCCGTGAACTTCTTCATTGTCCCGGAGCTACGGCATGACCCGCAAGAACCTTGCCGTTGTCCATCCGTGTACCCGCAATTCGAACAAACCCAACAACCTCTCTTCTTCCCCTTCTTTACTACTACCACCAGAATAGGAACTCCTTCCACCTCCAAAATACCTCCTTTCTTCAAAAATTTCGCCGTTCCCACTTCTTGCTTCGCTGTCAGGACCCGACCCTGCTTCTCTGTCACTGCTTCTGACCCAGCGGTTAGCATGGTCATAGAGACTGGGTTTTCGCGAGAGGAAGCGGTGATTCGTGGAGTGAACACCGGGATAGAAATGGGGGCTCTGGAGGGGCTTGAAGAACGCGAGGGATGTGGGTTTAGTAGTGGGATCGAGGAAGTGCTTGTGGGTGCAGAGTGTTCTCAAAGCTCTCATTGCAGATGCTGGTGTGACATGAAAAGGGAAGCGAGAAGATCTCAGAAAGATGGAATCTTTATGGCTGATTAGCAGAGCTTAGGCCATGATGAGGACGAAGAAGTCAGCACAAAACTCGCGAAGTTCAAAAGACGATGGAGCTTCGGACAGGTAATATGGTAGAGAGAATCTGGAGTCCAGGACCCCACTTCATGCACTTGAGCAACAAGAGGGTCGAACCCCGACACTGCGACGAGGGAGAGAACCGGTTGGGTGTTCCATTTTATCTCTAATGAATTTTAATTTTAAAACTAAATCTTTTCCATTGCACTTTGCAAATTCTTGCGATATTATTCTTTTTCCTTATATCCTTCATTATTTTTCTTTCAAAAATCTGTTCCATTATTGGACTGTAGAATTGTAGAATTTTATGCGACTAATGTAAATAATATTGAGGTGAGAAGCTTGTTTTTGTTCTCTTGCAGGATCAACACCATTGACGTGAGGCAAAAAAAGGTTATGTAATTGTCAGTGTAATCTTGGCTTTGATTACTCGAGTCTTCCCTTATCTTTTGGAAAAATAGAGACTATTGGCTCAGTTCATTTTCTGAAAAATACAGCATTTTTTAAAATATTTTTTAAGAAGTCATTTTTCATGAAAACATCATTATTTTTCGGTGTTTATCTTAAACCTAAAAATAAAATGGAAAGTATTTTTCAATATTCAGTAAGGGAAATCTTTTTCTCATTAAATTTTTTTTTTCAAAAAAATCATTATTATTTATTTTTAAAATCAAATTTTAAATTATTATTATTATTATTATTATTATTGTCTTTTTATCTTCTTCTTCTTTGGCTAGTCACAAGTCGTCACCGTGGCCGGTGATGGCTTGTGACAAGCCAAAGACTAGTTTCTGCTAGCTTGTTGATTTGGCAAGCAACGAGCTCGAGCTCACCGACCTTTGGCCTCGCCAAAGGTTGGTGGTAGTTATCAGCTCACCAATTTGGCAAGCAGCGAGGAGCATGCCTCAAGCTCACCACTCGCCAAAGATCAGTGAGTTGCGAGGGCCTAAGCACAAGGGCAAGCCTTAAGCTTGCTGAATTCTTGCCTTACTAGATTGGTGAGCAAGAGGCTTGCACTCGTCACTGGTTCGCTGATTTGGCGAGTAGCATGTCGCGAGCTTGAGCTCATCAGGGTGAGCCTCGAGCTCGCTTGTCGTTGGCTACTGGTCATAGTCATGTTGACGATTGCCCAAAGAAGAAGGTGGAAAAAATAAAAGGAAAAATGAAAAATAATTTAAAATTCGAATTATTAAAAAAGAAAACTATAAAGAATGGGGCCTGTAGGATATGAGACAAGAGAGAGTGAGTAAGGAAAATGATTTCCTAAATTTGAAAAGTGGAAAACATTTTCCTCTCTTTTAGAAGACTTTTTTTCTCGGTGGAAAATGTTTTTCATGATTAGTTCATTTTCTGTGAGATAAACACCGAAGAGTCCGAAAATATATATTATTGAAAGTTATTTTGCGAAACGAATGAAATCTAAAGTTTTTGTCAATTCCTTGCGAAACAAATGGAGCCTAAAATTTTTGTCAATTCTCGTGGTAGACTGATAAAGTGGAGAGAGAGAGAGAGAGAGAGAGCTTGATTTGTCTCGTTATCGAGCAACCAGTGCTACTCCTGGAGTTAGAGAGGTCATCATCAAGGGGGTAAACGGCCAACAGGAGATTTTGTCACTTAATCAAAGAAAATGAGTTATAATATCTTGGCAAACTTGGAATTAATAGAAGGAAACCAACTTAGATTGATAAGTGTTTTTATGATTATATGGCAGTTGAAATTAGACATAGCCTAAAGGTCTTTCTTCTTTACTGAATCTCACTAGTTTTTGTAACATAATTAATTCATTGTAACATAATTAACTCATGCATCAAACATGATATATGTAATCCCCCATTTGAATCACTTGAGTCAAGTCTTTAAATGAAGTGTTTATGCGTGATCATTGTAAAGTAGTAAGCATGTGGGGGTAATTCTTATGAATCAATTCGGAATGCCTCTCACATCCAACCTGGTACTTGAGAGAGTCACAAACTACTCAGCATAAAATGGTGATGAATGTGAGCGGAACGGCCGGTGTGGTGATGGTCATCGGACAATGTTTTTTATGTTTTTTGGGTGATGCCCCAAGGCAGTAGTAAATAACAATGAGCGTTCGCTTTATGTCTTGAGATTCTTGTCTACAAGTGAAGTTTTCTTCTGGTGTTTTCCTGTGGAGAGGTCGAAGTTCTGGGAAAAGGAAGGAGGCAAATGTTCGAGCGAGGATAGGTGAAGTGGCCGTGGGTGGTGAATTGTCGGCTTAAATGAATTTAGGTTCGATTCGGCTTTGATAGAGTTGGGCTCATCTAGGCTTACTGGACTTTGTGCGATTTTTTTTTAAGATGGGCTGGCCGAAATTTGGGTTGAAGCTTGGCATAGTACTTAGGCTTAAGCTTATAATGGGCTTTGAGCTGGACTTCTTTCTTTTATACCCTTTAGTTTTTCTTTTTTGGGGCGTTGCGGGACTGCGCTCAGTTGATGAGCCAAGTCCAGTCGTGGACCCGGTCGGTCCTGACCCGATTCAGATGTAGAGATTCGTCCCGGGTCCGTTTTATATTATATTATTTTAATATTAACAAAATTATTTTTATAAAAAAATTTAAAATTTAAAATTTAAAATTCGGCAAAAAATTTATATTTTTACAAATTAAGATAAAATTTTAGTTTTTGAGTAATTTTCTCTTAAAATGTGCAAAAATCTGTGATAAAAAATTTTTACTCAAAATTAAACAAGCTCTTAGGACTTTACGGTAGGGTTTGAATGTTCTTAAAGACAAATACTAGTCATTATGCGCACACATCTATTTGAATTATCATTTGATTGCACATTTTTGATATGTTGATTGTGGCTTACCTGTAACATAGCTAGGAGTGACATTTTTATTATCTCTTATAGCATTAGATTCTCGCTTTGCTTTGCAATTCATTTAGTGCTTTCATTGGTTATTGATTGTCATTTTAATGATTTTGCCTTGCATAATCGCTTCATATGTTAATGGATAGATTTAAAATCAATACAGACTATTTGACAAATATTTTTTTTTAAGTGAATAAGATTAAGTATCAAAAGGATACTAGTTGACTAATTTATATAATTAAATCCCCAATCCTAGATTCTCTAGTTACATCGGAAGTAAGGTATACTCTTATGCTTCACTTAATTTCTAATTTATCCCAATAAGCAAGTGGCAACTCATTAATAGAAAATCCTAGCATCAATTTGAAACTAAATTTGAATATCTCAACGTTGCGCGAGATATGGACTTGAAAGAGCCCGCGTCTAAAACGAGAGTCATAGGCCTACCTTACAGGCAATATCTCTAGACCTATGTATTTTTCTTTTTGGAGGGAAAAAGCAGGTTGCAACAATGTCCTTGTTACTATTAGCTCATAACGAGCGGCATTATTCTCACAATTGGATGTATGATTTGGTTTATTTCTCCCACTTTGTCATTTTATCATCTTGTCAGGTTAGAGCCCAGTCTGATGTTGAAACACAAATTTGCTGAAGGAGGTCTTGTTTTGATATCGTTTGTTAATTTGACTTGATTCCATCCACTGAGGCCAAGCACTCGAATATGGCCACATAAGGTAACAAACCTTTTGGGATGAATCACTTTTAGATATTTCCGCAAAGCCTCTCTGGCGGACCGAGACTTTCATTGCAATGGCACATGATTGGCATATTCCTCGAGATTTTCCATTTTTTAATCCTAGCATAGAGAAATGGGTGGATTTTAATCGATATAAGTTGTTAATAAAGGATGCGAGTGTCATCCGTGGACATGCTAATCCTCTTTATCACCACATTGCTTGTGACGATATCTTTTCATTGATAAACAATAAGCAATTGTAATTTCATACATCAACATATATATTGTCTTACTATCATTTCATTCGTTAACTTGGAATCTTGTCACAGTTTCTATATGTTTTGAATGATTGTGTTCTTGTCATTGTATTTTGTATATATAAATGAATTGTGTGAACAACAAAGTGCAGATTATGTAATATCATGTCAAGCTTTTATTTTTTGTTAATTAATGATTTTTTTTTTTTGGAGTTTTTCCAATGAACTTCATGTTTTGTTTCATTCTCATATATTATTAAATAGTTGCCTAACCTAGAATCCCTATTTGAATCCAAACTAAACTAAAATTTTTTGGTAGAAAACAAATTGGATTTGAACAGTAAAGTGGTGATGTCCCAATTTGAGGATTTGCTTGGGTATAAAAATCAACGGATTTTCATTGCTTTCCACTTAAATAACTTGATAATTCAAATGTAGAAACAAAATAAATTTTGGTAAGTGACTCAGATAAGAAGGGGTAATACAAAACTAGCTGGTTATTTAATCGGCAAAAATTAAATGTACATCAGTGAAAAAAAAAGTTTGCAAATTCTTGTAAGAGTTGATAAATCTAAGATCATTAGGAGAAAGACAAAAAAAAGTTGATAAAAGATGAAAAAAGCTGGTAGTTGCTTAATAGTGTTGATAAGTTATAACAAGTTAGTGAGACACCAGGAAATTGATAATTATTTTTTATCTAGCAGTTTTTTAATGTTTACTAATTTTTTTCTTAAATTTACCAACACAAAAAAGAAAACTCCATTTTGATGCGTGACCACACATCACATTTATTAGGGGAGTGGAACAGTAAAAGCATCTAGGTAACGCCAATAGTAATTGTAGTACGGTTGATTAGAGTATATGGCCTTTTCATTTCATGACTGTAATATCTCTTCTTTGGATTGTATTTGTGTAATGTACACCATCAATCTAAAACATTCTATACAGAAGCAGTCATAAATTTAAAAACGGTATATGTGTTGGCGCATAAACATTGCTTGTGTAATTATTTTATTACACTCCCGCTGCAACGTATAAGATTCTTTTACATAAAGGAAAAGGAAGAGAGAAAACTCGTACTCACCAAGAGACGGCGACTTCCGCAGCAATATTCGAATTGCGTCATTTTCGTAAGTAAGAGGCTGCGACTGTCCTCTGTCAATTTTCATGGAGACCAAGTCATCGATTTTAAGACATCTCGGTACAAATCAAAGTGGGTGAATTGCCCAGAAAGAGATGAGAAGGAAAAACAGAGGATGAAATTCCACACGCATGACCATGAAGACAAGAAAAACCTCCGGGTATCCATATCTATACACGAACATGAATTTAAAACACACCGACTCGAGTTTAGTAGTACTAGGAGTTTCCATAGTTTTGCAACAAGAGTGGACTAATCCTGACGGAACTCAACTACTTTGCCATGGCTCCAGCAGGCGGATCAAGTTCTGATGAGGTCGTTCCGAGTTGCTCATTTGGTTTTCCTTCCTCCCACTTTGTCTCGGATGCCAATTCTCTTGTCAAAGATCCCTGCAGTTCCATCAACACCTCACTTATGTCCGGCCTTTCAGCAGATCTTTCTCTGGTACATGACTCCGCAATTTTTACCACTTTCCTAGCTGAGTCGATGTTGAATTTTCGTTCCAGATGTGGATCCATAAGTCCCAGTATATTTCCATTCTTGATGAACGGAGTCACATACTCAAGTATGTGCACGATTTTTTTCCCATGCCTTTTCATTATTGCCGGATGTCCTGTGATCAGCTCAAAGAGCACAATTCCGAAACTGTAAACATCACTTTTCTTGTTTAAGCTGTAAGAGCGTTGCTGATACCTGCAGAAGACATAAGAGCATGGACGATAAGGCTTCTCTTTGAATTCTCGAATCATGTATCCGTGCTGAACATTTTTTAGTGGAATCCTCATCATAGCCACTAAGAAAGTCGAAAAAGATGTAACCTCTGAAGTATAAACACTGCATGTGTAACCTAGTACCAAGTAGGGGATACTGATAAATGCGAAGCAAAAGATGAAATCATTGGGAATGTCAGAGATTATAAGGAGATTGAGTTTCAGACATTACTCAGGGTCGAGGTAGCCCTCAGTGCCTAAAGGAGACGATGACTTGTAACCACCACTTTTGGTTGTGGAAGCTCTTGACAGGCCAAAGTCAGATATTTTGGCTACCTTTTCTTCACTCAACAAGATGTTTGAGGCCTTCAAGTCTCTGTGGAAGATGGCTGGATTGCAACCATTATGCAGATAATCCAGACCTGTAATTTGGCAAAGCACTTCCTTTAACCAAGCCGAAGCCATGAAGAGAAAAATGCAGTGGTGGATATGATTCACATACCGTGTGCTACATCAAAAGCAATTTGCAGTCTCTCGCTCCAAGTCAAGACATTTTGCTTCTTTCCTTTTAAATTAACATGTCTTTGCATCATATCTTTGCAGAATTATTATAGAGAAATTAAAATATACAGGATAATGATGAAGTACCTGATAAGTGTTCTTCCAGATTTCCATCGGCCATGAATTCATATACTAACGCCATTTTTTTGCAGTGATCACAATATCCAAGTAAGGAAACCAAATTTCCATGGTGAACCCTCGATGAGAGTCTTAACTGCAAATTCAAGACAGTGCTTTTTACGTTGGCAGTATCACAACGTGAGAGCAAGCTCCTAAATAAGCATCTGATTGGTCATTTCTATCTAACCTCAGCCAGGAATTCCTTGCGCCCTTGCCATGATGATTTAGAGAGCACCTTGACAGCTACGCTGGTGCCATCATCTAGAGTACCGAGATGTACTTCTCCAAATGCTCCTTCGCCAATTTTTGTCGCTTTATTGTTTTTTTTCAAAACCTCGCTGCCGTTTTCGCCAGTTTTAGATGCGTTATTGATGATCATCGAAATCTCGACCCTGTTGTAAGATTTTAATTTCTCCAGTCCTTCATTATATTACAAAATTATTACGAATCAGTTTACATTACATCAGTACTAACATACTAATGCAAGTAGAGATAGAAAACAATACAAATATTTAGATAAATATATAAGTAGATAATGCTTAGTATGATGATATTTTGAATTTTTTTATAATATTGATGCCTGCAACTAGGCTTTAGTGATCCCAGTATGTATATATTCTCTTAGTTTGTTAGGATCACTCCGTGGCTTTGCCAGAATTTGCTTTCATTCAAGGAAAATTTGCCTTAAGCCTGAGTGCAATGTGTGTGAGATTTTAAAACGACGTGCTCTTGTGACGGTGAAAACATAGAAGTCGGCTATTTATCTCTCAACTAAATTATCCTAGAAATGTTGTAAAAACTCGTGCATTAGACTGATCAGGGGCAAATGTATTCTTAAGTTGTAACAATTTTACTGCATGCGTGTCGTGTGGTAGGCTTAATAATACTATTTTCATACTTGATTCTTGTTTCCTTCCTTGGAGACTTGTCTTTGAACCTCAAAAAATGTTGAAAATACACTAGTGCAGCTGTATGAAGCGAATCATTAAAGCCCAATAAGCAAGGGGTTCACTTGGATGTGGCATAGACAAGTTGACATGCAATAAAGTGGATGAGTTCAGCTGAATGTGTGAAAGATGATGCAGGGAGTAGTATCCACTACAAGAGACAACAGATAAAAGTTCATCCCGAAAATGTCATCATTAGGGCATAAGAAATAGGGAACAGAACATATGATACTACACATCTATAATGCTTTTCCTCTACAAATCACTATCTAAATGACACTTCTGCTGTAAAATCTGTCAAAAATCATAATGCTGATGAAACTAACTCTGATTTTTTGCCTGTCTAGTCTATCTTCAATCTCTTAGGATTGCTTTGTGAAATGAAATTATTTAGAAAGAACTTCTAATTCAAGAAAAACATCTACTAGGCCTGATCGCAATGTAGATTTTATTGTAAAAGAGTGGTCTTATAAAGGTAAGAACAGGGATCAAGTTGCCACTGATATTTTCTCAACTAAATAAACCAAAAAATGTTTAATTTCATGTAAATATGCTGTGGAAGAGAAGTAAAAGAATAAGTTACCTATTGTCTGTTTCCTTCTGATCAACACAATAGTCAACACACAGATAACTATGAATACGACTGAAACAAATGCAACCACTGGGACCAAGATGGAGTTTTTAGCCTCCCTCTTTGGGCAAGAACTTGCCCAGCAAAGATCGGGGTTGTTGTCAAGCCTGCAACAAAAGTAAGTAGGTAAAGTTATATTTATTGAATTGCTTTGCCTACAAGTTGATCACAACCGGCCTTAATATTTGCTTTGAATCACAATAATACATGTTATATAGAATTCTTTCTAGAGAGAGAGAGAGAGAGAGAGAGAGAGAGAGAAACAAGCCTCAAGTCCAATGTCTTGTTTTCATGCCTCCTTTTAAGAGCCTTAGGAACTGAACCATTAAGCTTGTTTCTGCTTAGATTCCTGCGAAGCATAACCATGTATAAAGACCTATGCTCTGTCAATTTTTTAGGGCCCACTAGGGCACATTAACTTACAGAATTCTCAACTTTGGCAAATTTGCCAAAGTTTCCGATATTGCTCCTGTAAGTTCATTGTTGGACAGATCTCTGAAACAAAGCGAGTCTGTGTAGTTAGCAATTTAATAGATCTCATCCAAAATTTTGAGATTATGAATGAGAAAAACAACAAACATTTTAAGCCAAAGAGGCCAAAAATATCGTTGCACTGCTTTAAAATCGATGCTACTCATAAACTTCCTCCGGTAAAGGCTACCTCTTGAAGCCTCCAAAGCAACTTTTTCTTCAGAACAAGTAAGAACGAGCTCCATAGCAAGAACTAGGATGTCCCAACACATTCAAACAAAAATTATAAAATCCGCGCCCTTAAAACACTACCTAAATCCTCCCAACAAAAGTTGACCCCATGGAAATGTAAAGTTGAAAACACTACCTAAATCACCATGGTTATACTTATTTCCAAGTTTGTCCTGAGCAGAAATTTGAACGCAAGATTGATACAACGAAGGTCTAAAGGGCACTCAATCCTAAAACACCATCAACTCAATAAGGGCCCCACCGGGCTAATACTTACAGGGACTCCAATTCATATAGATTTGATAGTGAAGAATGAATGTTGCCCCTCAAATTGTTGGAGCTCAGGTTCCTGCCCATAATCAATCACATGAGAGGAAGTTGTGTCATTGCCATGTTCACAAAGGTGGTAATGTTAGTTTGATACACAAAAGTTTATGCACTCAACTATAAAGAACACAATGTAACCTAAGATTAAAATTGAGAAGCACACAACTAATGACGGAGTTTTTATAGATTAATGTAGTCATATAGAGGAACAGACTTCCAATTTTTCGAGAAGAATGAGGAAAAGCCTTCAATTCTTCTAGAAGAAAAGAGAATTCTTTTAAAGTTTCACTAGTGGCACCAGCATCATCGTACAAGAAATAGTGCAAGGAGACTTATAGCAAAATAAATAACCCCCGGACCTACTTATAGGCTTTGGAAATGTAGGCTTCTTATGCAAAGACAATGTGGTCGTGCAGGGGAGCAAACTTTCAACTTTTCAAGAAGAGAGAGAGAGAGAGAGAGAGAGTTCTTTTAGAGTTTCACCACTGTATGATACTTCAAGAAATAGTTCAAAGGCACTCACAGTGAAATAATCCTCGGAAGTTTTCCATAACTACAATTCAGACCATCCCATGTATAGTTGCTAGGGATGCACGGATCACCTTGCCAGCTCTCTTTATTCACTCCATACGTTGCCTTGGTATCATTGATAGCTTTCACTGTAGTTTATACCACAACAATATTATTTCTTTTTAAAAATTGTAATGTTGTGAAAATTGAGAAAACACTATATGTTCAATTTGAAGTGATTACCAGCAATGAAGTATGCCAAGAAAAATGTAGCCTTTTACTTTCAGAATAAACTAGTTTAAGAGTAGCCTATTAACCATTAAAATTGCATCTTCTAGAGCTCAATTAAAAAAACACCACCGCCTGTGGTGGCCCAATTGGATAAGGTTTCCATGACCCTTTGCGAAGAGGGGAGGAGTTCGAATTCTGCTGGCCGCACGGGATCTTAAGCGTGATGTCAGGGTGGTGGGTCCTCCGCTAGCGTCACCCCCGGTTTACCTCCCCGGCTGCCGGCTATACGGGGGTTCCCAGGTTACAAAAAAAAAAAAAAAAAAAACTCTTACCTTATCCTTCTTAGATTTTTCAAATTAAGTTTGTTGAAGCTTAATTTCACCTTACATTTTTTTAACTTAGCTTATAACCTTTCCATCGCCACAATCTTTACATACCAACCCTCACCACCAATAATTACTTAACCAATCGAACATCAATTCTCTTCTAATGGAGCAATCAAGGCAAGTGAATCTAAATTATTTCCTTGTAAGAGCTAATGAGGTTTCTAAGGAGGAGTAAGCATTAAGATCTCCTAGATTACTGAGAGAGTACTTTTAATACAATGGAGTCATCAATTTGATCAACAAATCCTTATTCTTTTATCATGTTTTACTTTCATCAACCGAGTGGAACGAAACTAGTCAAGTTAGATTATGCAAGAAGCATCTCCTAAAATTGAGTTAGATGAACAGAAATCAATGCAACTGTTAATCGCTAAAATCGTCTAGCATTTGTGTCGACCCCTTAAGAATATGAGAACACACGGAGTGGAGGTTGACCAGTTTATGTGGCAGTACTTTTTACTGAATTCAACCTGTATGATCAAATGTGTAATGAGTCGCTTTTTAACCAATTTATTGTTCATGTCCACTTTAGAAGACTTCCGGTAGCACAACATTCGAATTGGCACTAGAATAACATGTGGAAGTAGGGGAAATACCATCATCTTCGGCTGTTTGTACATTGGGGAGTCCAACAATGTTATAGACCTCGATGGCATTGAGGATTGGCGGATATGTAGATTCGTTTGATGTGGGACTGATCGAGATGTTGATCGGGGAACCAGTAACAGGAGTGGAGACTACAGTCACTGGCTTTAAGTACTCGAGCGTCACACTCTTCTTGAATTGATTACCATTGATGGAAACCGTGAACTCCCTTTGTTGGCCCCTCCGCAAAATTTGGGTTTCGGCAAAATGGAAGTACAAGATCCAGTTACCTGGAGGAACGTATGGCTTCGGCGATGTCCAACTGTAACTCAAGGAGGAATTACTCACGGTTGCAGCGGTCATAAGGACATTTTCTGGAACCTTGTATGCATCGTTGTTGTTGGACAAGGACGTGGCAGATGCTCCGGTGCTGGGCAAAGTCCAGTAAGAATAATCGTAGCCCCACCAGATGCGATCATAAGCATCCCATGGGTATCTGGTTGAGGCATTTTCACAAACAAGTGATACGCTCAGCCATTGAGAAATCAATATACTTGCAAAATTTCAAAGTGTCTAAATCTTTGATTATTGTACTCCCACCATTAGTCAGATTCTTGTACCCAATAAAAATGAGACATGATGAGCATGATTCAAGTTGGCCAGCGCTTGTCTAGAATCATTAATAGGACCGCATATTGAAATATTAAGTGGATTTTTTTTTTTTAGTAACTTTTCCTTGAATTCACTCGTGTTTTTTTATAATCAATATTTTAAAAGTGAATTAGTGGGTCATATTAGGTGGATCTTTAATTAGCAACTGCTGGTTCAACGTGTTTGCTGTAATCAATATTTTGAGAATTGAGTTATTAATTCGTATTTAGCATGTTCAACAAGCGTCGGAGATATAAACAATGGTTATTTGAATGACATGTTACCTATAATGAAAAAAGTGATTGTCAACAAAGAGAGTTGTTTGGTTTGATAAAATGTTACACAAGAAATTATCACACCCTATATCTGAAACTCATGTACGAATTAACTAAATTATTAGATGCAAACATTTTCAATCTTGAATGAGTATATTCTTAAGAGATTCTCATAGAAAATTTTGTGTTCTAGTCATAAAATTGTCATGCACCAAAAATTAAATTATTAGTGAATTCTTCATCATCTTAATTAGTACATAGTGCGTAGCAATAAACCAAGCAAAGAAAAAAGCGTATGGTAGAGTGAAAAGAAACAAAAAGGAAAAATGAAAGGAAAGGAAAAAAAGAAGAAAAATTCAAAATTATAATACACGTGTTAGAAAAAATCATCCACATTAGCGCTATTATGTCATATAGAACGGTTGGTGTTCATAATATTTCTAGTCAAAATTGGCCTAAACGATTACATTGGCAAAAAATGTTTAAAACTAAATTAATCAAAATTGAAAACTTTAAAATTGAATTGGCCGCTATAAAATAGGTTTAGTATATTTTGAACAAGTGTCCTATCTAAAAGGAATTGCTCTCGTGAAAGCTAACTTGTGTTGTCCAAAACGACTCACCTTGTACATGATTTAGGGCTTGCTCCCATGTCGTGCCGCAAAATTTTCCTCAAGAACCCAGATCCAGTTTCATAGATGCTATTGTTCAAAACTCTTAATTCCAGAGCTGAAATGAAAGGTATTCCACTTCTCCTATTCACAACACACACCTGTATATAATCTGCTTGGGAGACATACATAATCTCCTCGGCCATAAAACGATTGCTGTTGATGGTGGCCCAATGATTAACGTCTATATATAGGTCGAACATGGGTACTTCGTTTTTTCCATCATAGTTGCCATACCAAAAGGTGGCCCTGATCAAGTAAAGGCTGTTCTTGCCTCGATCAGGCTTTAGCGTGTAGCAGTTCCTCATTCCATGCGGAAAGCTCCTTAAAGTTTTGCCATATTGCAGATAATATTTGTAGATGTGTTCTATGGCAATCTGCTTGTTTTCTCCAGAATCTGTAAATCCCTTGTCTGTCTCATAATATATATTGATATCGCGATCGGGATATCGATTAGGTGCCCCACAATCGATGCTTATGAAACCTTAAAATTGAGATAAATTAGAACCAAATAGTCGATATATTCTCAAACTTTCCCATATAGCTAGTTCAAGAATTCGGAAGCGGTCATCTCTTATCGGACCACGACCGCTATAATTAATTAGGCGTGATTGATCTTGAACGAAGCATCAAGATATTTCAAATACGTGCATGTGCTCACCCTTTTAATTTTATCCTTTCCTTCGCTTCTTCTCTTTCTTTCTTTTATCTATTGCTTATTCCGTCATTTGGTAAACAAAAACTACTATTCACCGTTGCGTGATCTTGCGATCAACTTTAAAAGAAGAAAACAAAAGAAATTAAGCTGCTAGATGGGCTAGTTCAAATATCAATTTGATCGACAGATCAAACCTATTACCATCAAAATTGCAAATTATAACTTTTTCATGTTTATCATTTTGCTTCTCTCTCTTTTGTTTTTAACTCAAATCTCATTAGTGGCTTCTATTAAAAGAAACGTGGATATGGAACCATAGAATAATAACTTAATTGTTGGTTATGAGAAAAGTATAGTGAAATTAAAATGGAAAGAGAATTACAATGGATTTAATCTAGAGCTTATAATACAAGTATGTATTTATTTAAAAGTGCAGTTCTACAATACCGGAACACGATTGTAGTTTAATAATTATAAAAGTTAACGGACATTATTCTAAAATTAGAATTAATGAATTTAAATCATACTAACTATAAATAACCTAAATTATTTTGTTAATATCTATTTTATTGTATATCAGAATAAACAGTCATATTGGGAGAAATGTCTGCATTTTTCTCTTGATTTGTGAGCTTGAAATTGACATTCCTTGCATGGCACATGGCACACGGAATGAAGGTTCCAGCAGAACTGAGGCAATATGATTCCTTTATATCCACCGTTTTAAGGAAAATGAAAAGAAATGGTTTTGCCGGAAAAAAAATCGTATGACAATCTAAATCTTTAATTTATTGTGAAAATCACAGTCTATTCTGCACCATAAAAATTCAAGGAAATTTTTTAAATAAAAGCCTAAAGTGCCATTATTTTCTCAAAATAAAAGCCTAAAGTGGACAATGGTTCACATAATAGCATGAAGGCCCATTCTTTTCTCAAAAAAAGGGTTTGAAGTGATTATAACTATTTCAAATAAGGGTCTTACCTCACAAGCCAACAAAATATTCCGATTGATCAAAAGTATTTTCGTCCAAACACATTTTTAATTTAAATTTAATTAAACTAGTTTAAAAATAAAATATAAAATAAAAGATTTTTTTTTTTAAAAAGCAAAAATACAAGCGGCCGCCCCATCATCGGTGGGGCGACAGCTATAGGTGAGAGGGAGCCCTGCCTCTTGTTTGTTTCTTTTTGTTTTTAAGTTTTAGTTTTTTATTTTTATGGAAAGAAAAAACAACAAAAAGAAAGGAAAAAAAATTAAAAGACAATAGTGCCCACCATCAGATGATGAGTGCAAGCTCTTCTTTAAGATTGATATAATCACTTTAGACTCTTATTTGAAATAACATTCACTTCATACTCTTATTTGAAACATGATGACCCTTCGAGTTCTTATTTAAAATAATGGTCATTCGATGTTTTTATTTGAGAAAATAAGAAAGACTTGAGATCATTATTTGGAATTTTTCAAAAAATTAAATAATAAATAACTATAAATTGTTGTAAGATTCACTTTTTAAAGAATTTGTGCCCCAAAGATTCTTATGCTAGCAAAGTCCATTTTGTTGTTGCCCCGCAACCGAGAGACAAGTGACCGTGCGTTCATGTTATTCTTGGTTATCAACATACGAAATTAATTTACAAACTTATAACGATATAAATATCCTAACTTTAAAACACATCTCCCTCTATCTCTCTTCATCTATGGAGTTAGATCTGTCTCCGCCATGACCTGTCTCTACGCATATGCGCGGAGAGAGAGAAGGAGAGTGGGGTGGGGGTGTTAATGAGGTTGAGCATGTGCTAAGGCTCACCGGCCGCAACTAGGCTCCAGCTTCAACGAAGAAAGAGAAGGGAGAGGGGGAAAAGAAGGATGAAAGAAAAGAATCGATGTAAGTTCTTCTGTTAATTGATTCTTTTGTACTAAATGTAACAAATTAACGCCGTTTGAGCTCTGTCGAAAGATCTGAAAGACACTATCCCATATAAAAAGGACTAGATCGATGGCTAATTCTATTAGTAATACAACGGATAAAATCGATCACATTACAAAAACTTGTATTATTTATTTTCACATGCAATTCTATGTGAAATTTATTATTTCTTGATTTTTTCTACAAGTAAATCTATTTTTTCTCGAATGTTGAGTCGTGTCTTTTGTTTGTTGTAGTTGAACGGCAGACAATATATTCTAAATCTCTCAACAGCTCAATCATATGAAGGTCCTGAAACCTGTAACAAGGGTTCCTAAATTTGCTATCTGTTTACCCGAATCAACACGAACAAAGTCATAATTAATATCATGGTTATTTTTCCAGGAGGTAAGACGGGAGAAACTTCAAATTCTGGTATACTAATTGTTGTCTCAGTCAGCTTATAAGGTTTTCACAGAGGGAGGGAGGGAGGAGAGAGAGAGAGAGAGAGAGAGAGAGAGAGAGAGAGAGAGAGAGACCTGGTGGGGCTTGAACCTCCAGCATTACTCCCGGAACAAGAGAAGCAATCCACGCACAAAAAATCAGTAGCACAGTTGATCTCTCCATTTGAGAGAGAGAGAGAGAGAGAGAGAGAGAGAGCAATAATAGCGTTGCAATGTGGAGGATGATGCACGCGGCAATTTTTATAGGAGGTTCACTGGTGCTAGGAACTCAGGTGTGTACAGAAAAAGAGAACAGTCCCTCAGGGATAATTAAATTTAAGCGAAACCCTCATTCATTATAACTCATTTTTGTTAAAAAAATGTCTTTTAATATTTATCTTTTACAACTAAAAGACAATGCTGTATTTATGCTTAATTTCTTAATGCTCCATTTAATTATGTTTCGCATGATAATCCGCACAATGCGCGAGTTAATATCTAGTTATGAGATATTAGACTTCCATTTTGATCTCCAACAAAATCAACCAAAGCTGATAGTTTTGATATTTCGAATCCTCATAAACTTATGATTCTTCCTTGGGATTGATATCTATTGGAAACACCTGAGAATTGAGAGTTCGACCTACTGTAATCTTCTTTTTGCTAATTATTGTGGAACCATCTCGATTCGATGTAGTTAGGTTTTATTTTTGCAATTTATTTCTCACTTTAATTTTTCACATTAGTTGTAAGGATCTATTATTGATTGATTATTTCAGAAATTTTGTCTGTATGCAATTATCGTTATGGATTTTCTTAAATTCAAGTTAGAGAAATTTACTGGCAAGAACAATTTCAATTTGTGGTGCATTAAGATGTATGTGATGTTAAAGCCATAGTGTTTGGATTTAGCATTCGTGGGAGATGATAAATTTCCTCAAACTGAAGAAAAAGTTGATATTTTGAAAAAGGCCATGTGTATAATACTGTTGAATCTGGGGATAATGTTTTGGTTGAAGAGATAAATCAGACGAGCGTAGATGCAGTTCGGGCGAAACTTGAAGCGTTGTACATTTCAAAATCTCTTTTGAAGAAACTTTTTTGATTCGACAATTCTTCATTTCAAGATGGAAGAGGAATGTTAATCTAGGATCACATAAATGAGTTAAATAAAGTCATAATCTAAACAATGTGGATGAGAATGTATCTGAATAATGGCAGACCACAATATTACTTTATTGTTTGTCCAGTTCTTATGAGTAATTTCGTGCTTATCTAACAAGAGAAAGTGAATTCTGCACTGTATTCCAAAAGAATGATATAAGAAATTGTAGGGCAACGAACGCAGAAGTGGCATTATGGCTTGTTGGTCAAAGGCAAAAACCCAAAGATGGGTTCTTATAAAAGATGTAAGTTTGTCGCGACCAAATTTTCGGATGTGAACCACCTAGAGTTTGGCTAATGGATTGTTAAGCCTAGACTTAACTCGGGCTCTCCCAAACTCATACCAATTCACGACTTTATGTTCAAATTCTTAACATGCAATTGATTTTTAACTAGGAGTCACCACTAATCTATTTTTGGTGAGTCAATTAGAAACCCAAGTAAAGTAATGGGAGATTCACTTTACTCCTACGAACCAAAGATTTGGGTACGGGGACTTGATTACGCTAGATTTCTCTAACGCCCTTTCGGTACCATTTCTTTTATTTTGGAAAAAAAAAAAGGTTTTGCAGGCAGCTTGAATTGATTTTAAACTATCTCTCTAACATGTGAGGTGATCATGCGGGTGCGCAAACCATTAATTTAACACCCAAAAAAGCAATTAAATAATGCAGAACTTACCTCAAAGCAACGAAAGCATCTGCATTGTTAAATTAAAATCCACATCAATAACCCTAGATATGGTTTCTAATTAACAAGCAATCACTCAATTTTCACTTTCACTTTTTTAACGAGACTATAATCCATATGTAATGCAATGCTTTTAATCTAATATGAAATGATATGACATGGCAACATGTCCTAAACTATATGAATGAATAGAAATGCAACGATTTCTTAATGATCATGCAATAATTAAATATGCAATCTAAATTAACCAGAATGACTTAATTCTAGTGACGTGTGATGCAATGCAATGACGTACAAAATTATTTTAACTAAAATGACATGCAACATGCAATTCAATATGCGAACTATATGTCATGCGACATTTATTAAATGACCTAATCTAATGACGACAATTTATAATTAAATGAACCTAACAACAATCACTAAATGACGTGCATTTTATGGACCTAATTCTACATGACGTGCACATGATTTTTTATTCTAAAAATGCAATCTATCCTAGAAATTGCAACTAATTTATCCAAAGACAAATTTTATGAAATTTGAAATTTAAGAAAAAAATGACCTAGCTAGATTAAGATTCTATCTAATTTAAACTAGGGATTAAGTCATATTAAATCCTAATTGAAACTAAGACATTATCTAAATCTAAAATGCAATTTATCTACAAAGATGATCTAAATTTAAAATGAAACATGCAATTCTAATCTAATATGCACAATGATTTTTTTTGTGTTTTTCTTTAAGAAATTCGAAATTAAAACTAACAACCTAAATGAATGCACTTTCTTTTTTGGATTTTTTATTTAAAAATTCGAAATAAGAATGCGATTTTAACCCTAAGAATAGGAATATTCTAAAACAAACTTAACCCTCATTCGAAATTTTTGATTTTTTCCTCTTATGAAAATAAAATTGATCCAAACACCCCGACATCAAATCAAGTAAGACAATATTGACATCTAAAAATTGGCGAACCATATCTCGCGCATGAGATCAGATTGATCAATTTTAAAATTAAATCGCGAATCAAATCTCGGGCTTGAGATTGGATTGTCGATTTTTGTAAAGGATTGCGAGTCGGATTTCGGGCGCGAAAGGGGCGCTTTCATGTTGGGATATCAATAATATATTAGGGAAAAATTCCACTAAAACAGAATATTAAAGAAATAATAAAAAAAAACATAAAAGAAAAACTATCTAATCTGATTTTTCTTTTGGGTTAATACCTTGAAAAACCCCAAACTGGTACACTTGTGACAAATTTACCCCAAACTATTTTTTTGACCATGAAAAACTCCCAAACCTGGGTAAACTTGCGACAAATTTACCCCGACTAACTATAAAAAAACCCTAAACCTGGGTACATTTATGACAAATTTACCCCAAACCAATTTATTCGACTGCAAAAAACCATAAACCGGTAAATTTATGACAAATATACCCTATGCTAAATTGGATTAATACCACAAAAAAATCATAAAAATTGTAAACTGTGACAAACAGAGCGTAAAATCCTAAATCGCAGATATCTTGGTTAACTGTCACGTGTTATTTAACTTAATAATTAAATTTAACGAAAACTAACATAAGGTAAATTTATCACAAGTGTACCAGTTTGGGGTAAATTTGTCAAAAGTATACAAGTTTGGGGTTTTTGGTGATCAAAAAAATAGTTTTGGATAAATTTATCACAAGCACACAAGTTTGGGGCTTTTTGCGTGATTATCCCTTTTCTTTTTCCTCTTTTTCTGTTTTTCTTCCTTTCCGCACACAGCCGTGAATCTCCAAGGGAGCCGACTGATCAGTCCGGCAAAGGGGAATCCAGCAGGGCGGCAGCAGGCGACGCGGGGACGCGGAGCGCAGCTACTGGGCGTCACGGACGGGGCACCTACTCGTCGAGTCACCGATCTGCTGCTCGTGAAGATTCGAGCAGCAGGAGGAGCGGAGCGATGGCGAGATCGGGTACGGCAGGGACTCCGGGTGCGGGGAGTCGCGGATCGAGCAGGACCAGCGTTGGGCGGATCGACGTCGGCAGAAACTCCGGGCAGCAGGGTACAGATCTGGCTCAGGGGTCGCTCGGGTGGAGGCGGAGCACTGGCGCTAGGGCAGAGGTTCGGGTTGCTGCAGATTGCAAGGTCAGTCGCGAGGGGGGTTGGTGGCACGACTAAGTCATGGGCTGAAAAGGAGCGGCAACAGTGGGATGGAACGCCGGACGGCTGCAAGGCGGTGGTGGCGCGGCGGAGGAACCCACGAGGAAGAAGATGAACAGCTTTTCTTCCCCCTTTTTTTTACTTTTTCACCTCTGCTGTACGTCTCCACCTTCTGCCCTTTTTTTTTACTTTAGGAAACCCCCCTTTTAACCTTCTGCAACACTTCTCTGCAAAAAGCAAAAACCCCCCTACTCGGCAAACCAACAAAACGAAGCTCTTCCCTCTTTTTTTGTGCTTGATTTTCATTTTCTTTTTTTTTTTTCCAGAAAAGAACCCCCTCCTCTAACGTACGCGACTCCTTTTATACCCCAAAGAAATGTATCTTCGTGGTATATTTCATTGCCAATTTTGTTCGCGTAAAATTCCATTGAAATATATCATTTCACTTTGCGCAATATTTTTTACATATTCGACCAAAAAATTCCCCTTTTGCGCAAAAATACATATCCCAGTGCATATTGCCTAAAATCTTAACGGAATATAAAATAAAACTTGCCTAAACTTTATGCCATGTGATTATGATTTTTTTATTTTTTATTTTTTTTTATTTAGCAAAAATTAACCCCAAAAATTTAGGTGTCAACAAAGTTTAGATTGAAGTTTAGAGTGAGGACAAAGCCATTAAGATGTTACGACCATAAAAAAAGAGGGGCACATTGCAAGTGGATTGTCCATAGCTAAAGAAAGTAGAGAGATCGGAGAGTGATGCAAATGTCACACGGGCTAGAGGGGAGGAGTCATACGTTTTGAGTAGGAGTGGATCATGAATTCTATATTCACATATCACATGACATCACATGAGGATTGATTTTCAGATTATTAATCTATTGATGTCGATTTATTTCAGAGTCTCAAACCTTGAAGGTTATCATAGTTGCGCTTATGGTCACGAAGGGGAAGCGGGCAAGCGGTCTCTACTACCTTTAGGGACAGACAATTATAGGCTCAACTCGTACAGTTTCATCCACATGTCCGAGAGAGGTATGAACATTTCGAGTGAGCAGAGTTTTCTGTATGGACATGAAATTGGGAAGATGGACTTTTGCAAACATTGTGTGTTTGACAAGCAGCATAGAATATAGCTTAGCACAGGAGTTCCCAGGACCAAGGTACAATAAATTGCATTTATTCAAACTTGTGAGACCCTTAAGTTGAAAGGAGGTACCTCAAAAATGTACTAACCTTCATTTATGAGGTCGACTGATCACTTATTGAAATATGATATTCCACAATTAATAGGAATGGACAAGAATGTTACCTAGATATGAAAAATCTTTGAAATGGAGATGGAATCTACATTTACCGACAAAGTGTACGATCCCGCATGAAGAATCCAATCCATTTGTTAGGATTTTTGAAGCTTAAATGATGGAGGAGCTTGCACTAGAATCGATGGAATAACACGGAATGTAGACCCCCCCATGTGAATCACCCAATTGACGAGAACAGGAACTGTGTGGTCCCATGAAATTATTAAAGTTGTTTGTAAATATATTTTTCAGTCAAAAAGATGATTTCGGTGGGGCCCTCGACAGCAAGGTGAAATCAGACTCGAGTTGATGTTTCACTATTTATTTTGAATAATCTCCGCGCTATTTGTTTTGAATAATCTTCGGACTAAGTCCAGCATGACATGAATTCACAAAAATAGATTTCCTTTCCTCCGCTAAAAAGTAAGACCGAAATTCTTCATTTCTCTACTTTATTTGGAATAATGAAGCAAGTCTTGTCTGCTGCTCTTAGCTGTGGTGCTCATTGCTTCCGACCTCTTAAAGTGAAACATTCTCAAGAACAAAACCCTAGGTTGTTGTCCTCGTAACTGGTGTAAAGTGCTTTGGATTGTGATAAGATGAACGTAGGAGTATCATATGAGGGAGGTCAAGTCACGAAAAAAAATCTCAAATTAACTTCTACTACCATGCCGCAAATCAAGAGGTGCATATTGATCTTGAGGTGGCTAGAGAAAGGATCGACTTCTACTACCATGCCGTGAATCAAATGTCCATAATTTCTCATGCTTTGTATTAAAAAAAAAAAGTCAAAAAAAATTTCAAATTAAATTTATTGTGACACATTTATCTTAAACTTCTTTTTTGACATCAAAAATCTCAAGGTATACCCATTATGACTGTTGCGACCTACTCATCGGTAGGAGTGTCAACGGTTCGATTCGATTCGGTTTTTTTAAAAAAAAACAAACCGAACCGTTAGGAAAAACCTCCAAACCGAACCAAATGAAACTCGAACCGAACCAAAATTTTGGTTCCGTTTGGTTCGGTTCGGTTCGGTTCAATTTTTTGATTTTTGATTTTCAGCTTTCAGATTTTTATTTTTTCACTATCTGATTTTCTCATGATTTCTTTTTCTCAACCAATTCTATAGCTTCTAACCTTCCTCTTTCTCATCTTCACCAGCACTTACCTCGGCCCCGAAGAATTCTGACAAGCAAGACCACATCTACCAGCCAGCAACATACGCAAGAACCGAAAACAGAAAAAGAACGCGCCCAAGAGAAAGAAAATTACACCTCTTAGATCGTCTATGTTGAGCATTTAAACATGTATGCGCACAGCTACTTCCACCCTCTTGTTTTCCAACACCCACTTCACTCCCCACTGCACTGCATTCAAACCATCCATGAATCTATGGATTTTGTTTTCAAATTAATGAAATATGATATTCCACAATTAACAGGAATGGATAAGAATGTTACCTAGATATGAAAAATCTTTGAAATGGAGATGGAATCTACATTTACCGACAAAGTGTACGATCCCGCATGAAGAATGCAATCCATTTGTCAGGATTTTTGAAGCTTAAATGATGGAGGAGCTTGCACTAGAATCGATGGAATAACACGGAATGTAGACCCCCATGTGAATCACCCAATTGACGAGAACAGGAACTGTGTGGTCCCATGAAATTATTAAAGTTGTTTGTAAATATATTTTTCAGTCAAAAAGATGATTTCGGTGGGGCCCTCGACAGCAAGGTGAAATCAGACTCGAGTTGATGTTTCACTATTTATTTTGAATAATCTCCACACTATTTGTTTTGAATAATCTTCGGACTAAGTCCAGCATGACATGAATTCACAAAAATAGATTTCCTTTCCTCCGCTAAAAAGTAAGACCGAAATTCTTCATTTCTCTACTTTATTTGGAATAATGAAGGAAGTCTTGTCTGCTGCTCTTAGCTTAGTGGTGCTCATTGCTTCCGACCTCTTAAAGTGAAACATTCTCAAGAACAAAACCCTAGGTTGTTGTCCTCGTAACTGGTGTAAAGTGCTTTGGATTGTGATAAGATGAACGTAGGAGTATCATATGAGGGAGGTCAAGCCACGAAAAAAATCTCAAATTAACTTCTACTACCATGCCGCAAATCAAGAGGTGCATATTGATCTTGAGGTGGCTAGAGAAAGGATCGACTTCTACTACCATGCCGTGAATCAAATGTCCATAATTTCTCATGCTTTGTATTAAAAAAAAAGTCAAAAAAAAAAATTTCAAATTAAATTTATTGTGACACATTTATCTTAAACTTTTTGACATCAAAAACCTCAAGGTATACCCATTATGATTGTTGCGACCTACTCATCGGTAGGAGTGTTAACGGTTCGGTTCGATCGGTTTAAAAAAAAAAAACCGAATCGAACCGAACCAAATTGTTAGGAAAACCTCCAAACCGAACCAGATGAGACTCGAACCGAATACGAATCAAACCAAAATTTTGGTTCTGTTCAGTTCGGTTCGGTTCGGTTCAATTTTTTGATTTTTGATTTTCAGCTTTCAGTTTTCGATTTTTTCACTATATGATTTTCTCATGATTTCTTTTTCTCAACCAATTCTATAGCTTCTAACCTTCCTCTTTCTCATCTTCACCAGCACTTACCTCGGCCCCCGAAGAATTCTGACTAGCAAGACCACATCTACCAGCCAGCAACATACGCAAGAACCGAAAACAGAAAAAGAACGCGCCCAAGAGAAATAAAATTACACCTCTTAGATCGTCTATGTTGAGCATTTAAACATGTATGCGCACAGCTACTTCCACCCTCTTGTTTTCCAACACCCACTTCACTCCCCACTGCATTCAAACCATCCATTCCCCCCCCCCCACTCTCTCTCTCTCTCTCCTTTCAATCACTCCTCATAAACTCCAACACACCATTCAAAGCTCAGACATTCGAGCTTAAATGCAGATGCATAGTGAATGACCCACTTAAGCGGAAGGAACAAGAATGATTTCTGGAGGATGAAAACAAAGAATAACACTAGTTCTGGGCAAGTCCTGAACGAAAGGCTAGATTTTTAGGCATGCGCGAGCGAGCGAGCGTGAGAGAGAGAGAGAATTAATGCAATCACGAAATGGATGTAGGCCAAAAATTTACCCAAGCGAATAGCAGCACCAAGAAATAAGCTCTTACCCCGCAGGATGGCACCAAGAAATAAGCTCTTATCGATTTGTTGGTTTGGTTTGGTTCGATTAACTGATAAAAAAAATTGATTTTTAATGAGAACCGAACCGAATGAAAACCGAACCGAAATAATCAAATTTTAAGGTTTGGTTTTCGGTTCGGTTTTTGACACCCCCTACTCATCGGTAGGGAGAAAGAGAGATTTAGAGGTATTGCCTAATTTTACATGACATTGGACATTTGATTTTGATTTGATTAATCCCATGTGAATTTTTACATAAGGAGTCGCCACTAGTATATTGAGATTGGTTAAAAACCAAGTGAGGCATGTAAGTGTACTTTACTTTCTACGCAATTAGATAATCTAGGGTCGAGACTTGGAAGAAAAGTGTCAAAAAAGTCTTAAACATTTTGTATTTGTACTAATTTAGTCTTAAACCTTTTGATTTGGTGCTACATTTTAGTCATAAACCCTTTAATGGTGTTAATTTAGTCCACAATATTTTGAACTAGTGCCAATTTAATCGTAAAACTTTTAACTTTGTGCCAATTTAGTCTTTTAAGCTAATTTTAGTTAGATTCTGCCGACATGGACATCGCCCACTAACGTGGATAATTTTTAATAATTTTTTAATTTTTTAAAAATTATTTTTAAGATTTTTTTTTCCTTTTTAGCTTTCTTTCCATTTTTTTCTCTCTCTCTCCTCCCTTTCTTCTTCCTCTTGGCGGTGGCGAGACCGACAGAGATGGCCGGCGGGTTGGCCTCACTTGGCCAGGGGTGGCCGAGCCTTGCGAGGGCCGACCTTACCGAATTTGGCTTGGGTGAAGCCAACCCGCGCTTGGGCGAAGGCAGCCTCGGCGAGGGTCCCCTAGCCAAATCCTGCCAGGCTGGCCCTCGCCTAAGCTAGGGTAGCCTCACCGGGCGACGCCCGGCTAAGGCAACGCTCAAGGCTAGGTGAGGGTTGGTCTCGCCAGATCTGGTCTGGGTGAGGGTAGCCCGACGAGGGCTCCTCTCACCAAATCAAGCAAGGCTACCTTGGCCTCGGCGAGGGCCAGGCTTGGTGAGGCTGCCTTCACCCAAGCCAGATTCGGCGAGGCTAGCCCTCATTGGCTAGGCGAGGCTAGCCCGCTCGGCCTCCCTTGGCTAGGCGAGGCCGGCCCGCTCGGCCATGGTCGGTGGCCAACCATCGTTTGCCGGCCGGCCACCACCAAGAGGAAGGAGAAAGGGAGGATAGAGAAACAAGAAGGAAGGAAAAAAGAAATAAATAAAAAATAATAAAAATAATAAAAAAATCGAAAAATTATTAAAAAATTATCAACACCGTGTCGCCTGGTACCACGTCGTGAGCCGGTGTTCACGCTAGTAAAATCCAACTAAAATAAGTTAGAAGGACTAAATTAGCACCAAACTAAAAGGTTTATTATTAAATTGGTACTAGTTCAAAAGGTTTAAGACTAAATTGACATTATTAAAATGTTTATGATTAAATTGGCATCAAGTTAAAAAATTTATGACTAAATTGGCACTATTAAAAGGTTTATGACTAAATTAGCACAAATACAAAAGGTTTAGGACTTTTCTGTCACTTTTCTCGAGACTTGGTTATACTAATTAATCAACTAGTGCCATTTCCATACATAATCATGTTCATTTAAAAAAAAAAAAAAGATTTGTTAGATAGTTTGGATTGATTTTAAACCTATCTAGTAACATGTGAAGTGATGATGTGGGTACACAATTATTAAAGTAACAATAAGCAACCAAGGAGTATTAAATATGTTACAAGAAAAAACAATAATCTAACACTACAAAATAAGGAACATGCCATTCCTAATTAGGCTAAAGGAAAACCTTAATCAACATACTAAAAATGCGGAATCAAGAGCATTGGTCAAAAAGGAACATTCAAACCCTATTGTAAAGCCTTAAGAATTTGTTCAATTTTAAGCACAATTTTTTTTTAGAGGATTTTCATACATTTGAATAGAAAACTACTCAAAAGCTAATTTTTAAGCTTTTTCATGAATTTTAGAAGAAAAAAAGAATTTTCGGAATTTTTAAATTTTTAGTATCTTTTTTAAAATAAATATTTTTATCATTTTTTAATTGATAATACGAAAATAGGGACGGGTTCAGAACATGAGCTGTTCGAGAACATGCTTTAAACGGGGTTACTACTTAGGCCAATTTTAATTGACACTTCAAAGGCCCACTCTCCCTAAAGCAACACAAAGCCCATTACTCAAGCCCTTTTTCCTTTCATGACTATTTCAGCCCAAGATTCATTAAGCCTAAATGAGCCTAAAGTCCACTATGCCTAGCTAAGCCCACAACACTCACTCCTCTTGACCACCCCTTCTCTGTTCTATTTCAACGTCACGCGAGAAGGGTGACCACGCCCAAGCGTGACCGAACGGCAAGCATCGCAGTGTATGAACTAATATGCACCCATCACCGGACTTCAATCACCACACCGATTTACCATCAGTTTTCACTTCTAACACCAGATGATTAACACCCATACACCCATAGCAAGTCAGCAACTAACGTCCATCGTCCTGGTCGGCCTCCACCTCGACTCACCCTCGAAAAAGCAAATCTACTTCCGTCACTCTGGCCAGCCGCCAGCCATTGCATTAGACGGAAAAGACACAATACGCACAAAGAAACGACACATCACGCAACGGATCAAAGAAAAACTACAAATCCGCGTCTAAGGACCAATGAACACCCAGAATCAACCCAAAATCAGAGGAGGTCTAAGCGGAATCCAGTTTGAGCATTTCATCGAACAGGTGAGGTGCATTGGCTAAAAGAGAAAAAAAAAAAAAAAAACGAATGAACTGAACCCAAACTCGTGCCGACTCATGCCATCAACAAGAAATGACCCCAAAAAAGAAAAAAGAAAAAACACATCACACATACGGATGGGGGCCGGAACTCTCGCGAACCGGACAAAGGCCACCCCGGTCCGGCGAGCCCGAAACAGGGCAAGACGAGGCGTAAGAAGGTAAAACCAGGGCCGTGCGGCTCGGCGGCGGAGGTGGGCGGCGGGCGGCGGGCGAGCTCGGTAGATCGCGCTACGTGCGTTCGCCTCGCGCGTCTCCGAGGCGGGATCCTCGGGAAAATCGACCCGACCCGAGGAAAATCAAGAAAAGAACGAGAACCCGGATCTACCGTGGGCTCGACGCGGGAAGTGGGGCAACGTCGGTGGGATGTCAGCCGGGGTTCAAGCGTATCCGTGGCCGGAGGAACCCTCTCGCTCTCAGCCATCTCTCTCTCTCCGAAACCACTCGTCCGAACTCGTCCCTTGCTCGCTCTCCTCTCTCCCTTTTAAGTTTCCCAGCGCGCATGGCCTCCTGCAACGCCAGCTGTTGCTGCCAGTCTGCACCCGACCACCCACTCCGGTGCGACGCTCGCGCCTGTCTCCTCTGCCTCTGTCCTTGGGTCCTCTCTCTCATTTTCTGCAGAACGCGTGAGAGCGAGCGGGAGTGGAGGAAGGAGAAGCCGGCTTGGGCTGAAAATAAAGAACAAAAATGGGTTGGGCCAGGCCCAGGCGGGTGAGAAGGCAGGCCCGGTCTCGCTTTTTCCCCTTCTCTCTAAAAAGTTATTATTATATAATAATTTTTAATTATTATTTTTTATATATTTTTCTTAAAATTTTAACACTAGTAATGAAAATGCTCCTAATGTCTATATAATTTAATGAGAATTTTTTTTTCTGGGGTTTAAAAAATCAATCCCTAATTTTTATGTAATTAATAAATAATTAAACGATATTGTCAAAATTTAGATATTAACAATGATACTTTTACTAAAAAAATGATATACAAAATCTCAAACCTATATTTATTTTATACATTTACCCTCTATCAAGATTTCCTTAGATGATTTTTTTGTCAAAATAGCGTCATTAATGTAGACAAATTTTAATGTGTTACGCAAGCGCAAGTTTTAGATTTTTCGTGTCATGGAAAAATATAGGGTATTTGTGTCAAAGTGAAGATATTGGGGTTTTTGGTGGCTTTCGCTCTTCTTTTTATGTTAAAAGAGTTTTCCAATTTTGTTTCCGTCACAATGAATTTCAATAGGTATTGGTGAGTGTCGAAAAATGTTGCTTAAAAAATTATCAGTTTTTTCTTCTAAGTAACTTGTTGGGAAGTTACCAACACTTTAATGAAATAATGATTATTTATATAATATGTAAATTAGGAAGTTCTGTGCTAACCGGCCAACTTTTTATCTACATAGCTCATGAACATTTCAAGTTTGTTAACTTTTATGCAAAATTATCAGGCAAAATTATCAGCACAAATTACCAAATAATTTTGGGCTATCAATTTTCATTTGAGCTATTGTCCAACGTTTAATAGTTTCCATTTAAATTTACCAACTTTTTTTTTAATTGAGTTATCAGCTTTTATGTGCCTTGGTTAGAGGCCCCACATTTACTAACTCTATAACCAACTTAATTACCACGACTCACTAAATTTTGTTCCATTAAATTACAACTTAATATTGGGTTTTCAAAATGAGTTACCATAAATTAGTTGGAAAATTTAAGCAATTGATAATAAAGATAGATGAAAGTTAGAAACGATAAAAGGAATTTTTTTTTTTGTTAGAGACAATTTTTTTTTTTTTTTGGGTAGAATTAAGAAATATATGAGTTTTAACCAAAATTACATTGATCACGGCACCAAAAACTTACTCTCAAAATGAGAAGGAATCATTATGAGAGGAAGGGTGCCGAGATGAAAAAGGAATCATTATGACAATAAATTGTAATTTAAGAAAAGACAAAATAACTAACTTAGAATAAAGAAAGTTGGTAATCACTTTAATTGAGATCATTAATATCTTTAAAGAGTTGATATATCTAAAAAGTTGGTAAGTAAGACAAAAGAAAATGAGAACTCTATAAACAAGTTGGTAAATAAATAAAAACTAAATGTTGGTAAAGCAATTCAAATAAGAGTTGGTAACCAAAATTAATTAATAACTTAATCGGAAAAAAGTTGTGTTGGGTTGTGATTCATACTCCTCGTCAACATGAAGGCACGGAGGTCCCACTCCACGGTGAGTGAGCCAGGGTCAATGTTTAATGTATGTTTTTCTTCCTATAGTTTAGTTTATTTGTTCCATTGGAAAGGAGGAAGTTGACTGTGTGTTGCAAGCACAAAATGCTTTGTTTTCCCTTTCATTCATCTAGGTATTAAACCTATTCATTGTTCTAATAACAGTAAAAACTCAGATTGCTCACTATAATTACAGTCAATGAGAAAATGCTTAAATTGATTATGAACCACACGTCAACTCCTACCTATCTATTCACATTATCGAGTGCACTTGGTTGATTTCATGATTTAGCTTCATGGCTTAAGCTAGCATAGCTTATAGTCCCATATTACATAGAATTTCTCATTCCACAGTTGCCTTTTTTGGGGACATTTCTAAAATTCTGTATTAGAAAATGGACTCTCTCTCTTTTTTTTTTTTTTTTTTTTTTTGTCTCTTTATAAACACATGTAATGTTGGTCACAAATTTCTGAATCACCATTGTAAATTCATGTAATTGGTAACATACTAATCAAGTCACTAACTGTAATTTAGGAACGACGTGAACGATTTACATCAATGAAGTTGATGAAATTAAAAGATAGTACTCACTCAACACTTATAATGACATAGACAAGAATAGTCTCCGGTCATTCCAAACTTACGTAGAGACACAAATTTGAAATATAAGAAGACTTCGATTTTAGTACCAAGAATTACCCAAGTTTCACAGCCGAAGTCAATGAATACTAATGGATCTAATGATCTACCCTTACCAAGGGTACACTATCCGATTCAACTTCCAAGGAGGTCGCTCCTATATGCTCCTCTTGATTTCCATCCGCATACTTGTGCTTGGATGCCAGTTCAATCGCCCCCTTCAATTTTGTTAAAACCAGATTTATGTCCGGCCTTGCACTTGGTTCAGTTTGTATACAAGACTCCGCAACCTCTGCTACTATCTCGGCCGAATTGATGTCGAATTTTTCTTCCACCTTTGGATCAATAAGTCCGCGTATATATCCACTCTGGAACTTCGGAATCGCCCAGTCACGTATGTACACGCTTTTTCCAGCTTCACTTGTATTAATTACTGGATGTCCTGAAATTAGCTCAAGAAGCATGATCCCGAAACTGTAGACGTCACCTTTATCGGTTAAGTCATGAGTGGATGGTCCATACCTGCACCACATATAATAAGAACGTGGACTGTCGGACTTTCTATTCATACAAAAATTGAGAACCATCTCAACAAGATCAAGTCTAAGTCGTTACTCAGGGGGGAGGTAGCCAGGAGTACCCAAAGGACTGGTTGACTTGTAAGAACTATTTCGAGCTGCCAAAGCTCTCGACAGACCAAAGTCGGATATTTTGGCTTGCATGTTTTCATTCAACAAGATATTTGCAGTCTTGATGTCTCTGTGGATGATGGACTGGTTGCAATCGTTATGGAGATAATTCAAACCTGCAGTTCTTGCGAAATTTCCTTAAACCATACCAATGTGAAGTGGGGCTAAATTCACAATTATGCATATCTCATTTATGTACCTTGTGCCACGTCTACAGCAATTCGTAGTCTGCTATCCCAAGTCAAGACATTTGGCTTGGCCCTTGGTACACCGACATCCTCGCCTTATGTTTGAGAAAAAAACGGATGCTTGTGGGTTACATTCCAGAGAATATAGAAACATAAAAGAAAAACATGATGAAGTACCTGATAAGTGTCGTTGTAGATTTCCCTTAGCCATGAATTCATATACTAACGCCTTTTTTTTGGGGTCATTGCAATATCCTTTAAGGGAAACCAAGTTTTGATGGTGGACCTTCGTTAAGACTTCCGCCTGCATTATCATGAATGTAATTTTCATATTGACATTCTTAAAGCATGGGATCGAGTTGTCAAATAAGCATATGATGGAATCTATCTAGCTAACCTCAGCTAGAAATGATTTGTCTGTCTGCCCTGACGATGTAGCTCCGGATGATTTAAAGAGCACCTTCACAGCAACTTTTGTGTCTTCCAATTCTCCAAGATACACTTTTCCAGATGCTCCTTCACCAATAACTCTTTCAAAATTCTTGGTAATCCTCTTAATATCGCCATAATTGAAGGTTCTTGATCCTCCGATTTTGGATTCTGCATGCAATCTTACATTGAGTAATCTATGACTTTTAAAGATTGCCAAGTAGACTTTTAAGGTAAATCATCCTAGGACAACTCCAACCTGTGATCAAGGGGAGAAAATAAAGTGACTGATAGGGGTAGGACGAAAAGTGAAAGATCCAGGCAACGGTTGCAGTTCAGAATGCAGATATGTCCGGGATTGCACAATCAAATTCTTTCCCAAGGGACCTTTACGCTAAACAGAGGAAAATGAACTCTCCAGTTGACACAGTTTTAACACTTGCTTGTTGTCTAGTTGAGTTTGTTAGGACATCAGTTTCATATGCTTTAGGCCAATGACTCAATTGGAAGAACATGCTAATGTTGTCTGTTCTTGATTCTTATTTTCTTCATTCATGAGTTGCTCTTAGACACTTAATATGGGAAACTTATGAAGCAAACCATCCCGAAATTATGAAGTTCAGAAAAGCCATAGTGGTGACTTGATTTGGAAGGATTCATAATAAAATGTTCCTTTTTCCCGGAATATGCCACCATGACAAGAGAAATTCGAAACGACCAAAGTGGGTCAGTTCAGCTGAATGTGTTGGAGTCACTTCTGATTGTATAAGAAATATAATCCATCAGAAGAGACAACAAATATAACATGACAACGTTGGTAGGTTTATTGACATCTCCTACTGATAAATAAGAGCAAAATTTATGAAATTTCTCTGATCCATTTGTGGCTTATTACACAAACAAAATACTTTCAAGACGAGGAAGATTTCCTTAAACCATATTGGGATGTGGATGAGATTGTCAGCACTCTTATGGGGTCAATACAGAGAGCAAGTTGCGGAGTTATATCTTTCTCAACTGTATTATCCTATAAATGATGTCAATTGTCGGGTAAATAGCGTGGACTGAAGTGGACCAAGTAAAAATTACCTGCCGTCTGTTTCCTTTTGATCAACCAAATACTTGCCGAAGCACACAAGAGAACTACAAAGAAGGCTGAAACCGATGCAGCAACCGGGACAACAATGGATTTTTTATTCTTCTCCTGTGGGCAAGAACTTCCCAGGCAAAGATCCGGGTTCCCGTCCAAGCTGCAACAGAAAACAGGCAGCTAGACTAAATGTCCACTAAAAATTTTTCTAGTTGCACAGCTAACAAGTTGACCATAAGGGCTTTATATTTTTCTTGAATCACAATAAAACATATTATTATTTCTACTCTAAATAAATAAAGCTATGAGCTAGACAGAGGAAGAACAAACCTCAAATCTAATGTCTTTTCCGCAACCCTCTTCTGAAGATCCTCGGGAACTGCACCAGTAAGGTTGTTTCCACTAAGATTTCTGCAAAATATAGTCATCAGTTAAGACTTCTGCACTTTTAACTATTTTAGATACCGGTAAGACACATTAACTTACAGAATTCTCAACTTTGTTAGTTTTGCCAAAGTCTCTGGTATTCCTCCTGTAAGTTGATTGTTGGACAAATCTCTAAAATAAAGCAATTGTAGATAGTTAGCACTTCATAGATCTCACACAAAATTTAGAGAATGATAACTAGATGCCTGATATTTTATTTGATCATCTAGATGTCAAACGAATTATTGGGGTGTCTGTTAATCAAGAGATTAATGTCAGGGAGAAAGCGCTACTAAATCAATATGGTTATGTTTTTCTTTTATCAAGGACAGCTATACATACACAAGATTAATCCAAGAAGATGAAGAACATCGGTTATAGATTGCACTCAAATCAAATCCGCAGTCACTACCAAAAGAGCCTCACTGTAGCGATACTTACAAGACCTCCAATGCTTCCAGATTTGATAGTGAGGAAGCTATGCTGCCTGTTAAATTGCTTGAGCTCAGTTTCCTGGCCATAATAAATCAAAACAGGGGAAGCTGTCATTGCTGCGCTCGAAAAGGTTATTTTGTCAGTACAATACAGAAATATTTTTGCAACCAATTATACAAAACGCATTAGTCGTAGAATTAGGAAAATATGGCAAGTGATGGAAAAAAGATATGAACGTTAAATAAGGGAACAGACTTCCAAAGTTCGGAGAAGAATGAGAATAAGCCTCCAATTTTTCAAGTAAAGTGATTTTTTCCTTATAAAGTTTCACCACCAGTGCCAGTCTTGCACAATAAGAACAGTGAAGGGAACTCACAGTGAAACAATCCTCGGAGCGTTAGTATAACTACAATTCAGACCGTCCCATGCAAATTCTCTGGGGACGCATGGATCACCTTGCCAGCTCTCTTTATTCACATGAAGAGTGACCTTGGCGTCATTCATCACTTTGACTGTAGTTTCACATTGCAACATAATTATTTTTTTTTTCTCAAAAATCGTAACATTGTAGAAGAAGTGAAATAGTAATACTAGTTTGCCTCCACAAAAGAAATTGTGAATCGCGGACAAAATTATCAATGAAAGACTTCAACCTTATTCAAAAAGAAATCCTTGATCATTCATAATGTTTTCCGTGAAATCAAAGTCAACCAATCATGTGCCACAAACGTTTACGTGGAATTAGCTGTTGCTGATGCCGTCCTCACATAATTTATGGTAGAAGTATGAAAGGATTACCATCATCTTGGGTTGTCGGTACATTTGGATAGTCGGCAACAATGTAAATCTCTAAGGCATTGAGGATCGCCGCAACTCCAGATTGACTCCCTGTCGGCTTGATTGAGAAGTTGACACCAGACCCGGAAACCTGATCGGAAACCACAGTCTGAGGCATCAAGTATTTAAGACTGACCTTACGCGTGAACTGATTATTGTTTGTCGAAATTGTCAACTCCCTTTGTTGGCCTTCCGGCAGTCTCTCGAAATCTGCGAAGTGGAAGTACACAATCCATTTGGATAAACTATCCAACGAATTGAACCACATATTTAAGAAATATCCGCCGTCTACAGCAGTGCTAAGCACTTCCGCCGGAACCTTATACTCATCGCTGTTCTCGGACAAAGTCTGGGTGTACGTGGTCGACAGTGGAGTCGTATAAGGGTATATTTTTGCACCCCAGATGCGATCATAGACATCCGCTGGGTACCTGCGCAAGGCATCTTCAGATACAGTTCATATGCTAAGTGATGGAGATAATCGATGGAGAGATATTTCAAAAAAATTCAAATGCCAGTGCATACGCATGGCACGTGCATGTGACTTATAATAAGTCAACACAAAATCAACGCGATTTCCCCGTGGAGAATGGAATTTTGTCGAGAGTAGTCCGAGTGCTTAGAATGGCAGCGGTGGCCGTGACGGTGGTGGCGGTGAGCGCCAGTGACGTCGGGCTTCCTCAACTTGGTGGCGCATTGAAGCGAAGGCGGAGGGAGAGGTTGGCAGTAATTTGGCAATAGTCTTAATGAACAGGTAAATCTAAGTACATATATCTATCTATAAAATTCGAAGGGAATCATTAGTCAAAACTTAAAGTGACCTTTTTGTCCCAAATTAGATCTACCCTATAATCTTTACCTAATTTTAGATTTTCACCGCCACATCATTAACGAAAATTGCCTAGATTTAGTAATGCGCTCTTACCTTTGTCTCCTGAAAATACGGAACAACTATTAATTAATCACGCAGTCTTTTATAATTAGTTTAATTTAAGAAGTTGCACGCATTCAACAAATAAGGGTGCATTTTTCTCGCGTGATATTTTTTTTATGAAACAAAATACTTTTTGTGAAAATCATTTCGAGGAAAAATGGCTGGTTTTAAGTTATCTAACAGAGTATTTGATAGTGAAACTCAAAAAATTTCCGATTTACTTTAAAAATCATCCCCTCCATTATGATTATATTAAATACAAAGATAATATTGGAATGTTTGTCTAAGATATTAGTAATATATGAAGCACAATTTTTATGTTTTTATAAAAAATTAAAGCAACCTAAAAATGACTTTGAAAAAAATAAAAAAAAGAATGCAAATAATTAACTAACTTAGAGAGTACATAGATTGAAGCCATATGTGAACGAGTGTGTGGAAAGGAGCTTGGGAAATCGATATCCTCTTTATAGGATGGAGAAAGCAATTCACTCAATTTTATTTACTTTTCTTGATCGTAAAGTCTTTTATGTTGATTACTTCCTTTAAGCAAAGTAAACGCATGAAAGTTTGAAAAATCATTGAAAATCTTTTTCATGAGATCCTAAGTTTTAAACGTAAGCTACAAAAGTTAAACAAAAGAAATCCATTTCATTTAATTAAGAGTAAATTGAAAAATCCACAAAGCCATCAACTCCGATGCCGAGTTGAAGGGACAGATCGGCAAAAGAACAAAGAACAATATCACTACCCTTCAAATCAACTCACCTGATGCTAGAACCTGAGCTTCCCAAATTTTGCCTCCACCAGAGCTTTTGGAATCCCGACCCGACCTGATAGATCGCATCGTTAAGAGCCCTAAGCTCCAATGCCGAAATGAAGGGCACTCCTTTGCCAATATTCACGACGCAAACCTGTACAACATCTCTTTGGGCCACATACACTATCTCTCTCCTCTCGTAATAGTAAGAATTTATGGTGGACCATTTATTAACGTCGATGTATAGGTCAAATGTCGGAGTTTGGTTCTTCCCATCATAGCTTCCATACAAGAATGATGCCCTGATCAAGTAAGGCTTGTTCTCGCCTTGTTCCGGCTTCAACGAGTAACAGTTCCTCATCCCATCGGGGAAGCTCCTCAGGGTCTCCAAAAATCGTGGCCCAGCATCCAGGGATACCGGCATGCTCCTCCCTGACTCCGTGAATTCTTGGTCCGTCTCGTAGTATATTTTGGTCGTGTTGTCAGTGTATGGATTACTCGCCCCGCAATCGATGCTTATGAAACCTTCTAATAATTCAGAGGGGAATAAATGAAAAACAATGAGCAGCAATCGTCAATAGAGTCCTGATTTTTTACTATTCTCGTTTTTTTTTTTTTTTTTTCTGAGCCTCTTGCTACTTAAACACAGATACAAAAATGAAAAATATCATGAGTGCTCTTATCAGCAGCCAAACAAAAGTCCCATTTAATGCATGCAACTTCCCGGAGAGACGGGGGCACAGAGAGAGAGAGAGAGAGAGAGAGAGAGAGAGAGAGAGAGAGAGAGAGAACCTGGATTTATCTGGGCTTGAACCAGCAACATGATTGCCGGAGCTAAAGAAGCAATCGATGCACACAAGAATAGCGCAATTGATCTTTCCATTCTCGCTGGAGAGAGGGAGAGAGAGATCCTCCAATAATGGCAATATATAGATTGGAAGCTACTGCAAGCAGCCACATACAATATAAGCCATGCTATTGCCCGTCACTGGGGTTTTAAGAAGAAAAGAGGGCTCCTTTTCTTATTTAAACTATTCAGTCAAATTTTGCCTGGTTTAGTACAAATGATGAATTTAGACTTTGCACTATCTCTGGGGGCTGCAGTGGCTTCATATATATATGTTTGCTAGTGCTTGATGAGAAATATCTTGTTGTGTTTTATAGGCATTAACTAACATAATCATGTGATTTTAATCTAAATGGGGGGGCGGGGAGGGGTTGTGGGCGGGGGCGGTGGCTGGCTATGGACCGCAGATTGCCCATAGATTTGGCGACGTCGGCTCAAGTGGTTGACCATGGACGGAACATGCGTCGTCCCGATCCACGTTTGGCCGAAAAAGAGGAGTCATTTTGGCCCTTCTCTTAATAGATTTAACTTGGTTTTATATGGATGTGGGTTGCTTCTTTTCAATGGAGGACGGCAAAACGGGGAAAGGATAACAGTAAGCAGGGATAGAAATTCTAAAATTAATATTACGAAAAATCTCAAATAAGAAACCCCAAACTGTTAAACTTTTGATCCATTAATTTGGATTAATATCACAAAAAACCATAAAACTGAACATTAGGTAAAACTATAAACTGAAATACCTGTCAACTTTTTTTTTTTGGTCGAAAGATAGTACTTT
The DNA here is from genome assembly GCA_014182575.1 of Eucalyptus decipiens. Classification (NCBI taxonomy): domain Eukaryota; kingdom Viridiplantae; phylum Streptophyta; class Magnoliopsida; order Myrtales; family Myrtaceae; genus Eucalyptus; species Eucalyptus decipiens. Next base: position 35,037,690 of record CM024618.1, on the reverse strand, counting down.
CATTACTAACCCACTAAAGGGGTACCATTAGTTGGTAAATCTAAACATAAAATAAAACATAGAGAGTGAGGAGGGTTAGCTATCCAATTACTGGGAAGTGAGTTGGTTCGATAGGCTTTGGCGACTCAATTGGCGGCCTAATTTGTGTCTCGTGGCTCATAGATGATTGACACTCCAATAACTTGGGCCAAAATTTCTCTAGAGTCTGCGACTATGGGCTGGGCCGGCCAAGGTGGTTCCTCTAGGCCTCATATACCTATCAACTGTCATGTGTTATCCGACTTAAGAATTTAATGGTAAAATTTAATAGAAACTAATGGAGAATAAATTTATCACGAGTGTACCAGTTTAAAATTATTAGTTTTCAGTAAATCTATTCATGTACCTATTTGAAGTTTTTCGTGGTATTATTCCTAATTCTAAAAGTATTATTGCACCGTTCTCTTTTCCTAAGGCTACATTTGTAAATATTTTTTTAGGTTGTTGTTTGTACGATAGAATAAAGCGGGATGGACAACATGCCATGGAAGAAACCAAATTTTCTGATATGAAACATCAGAGCAAGGGTCATCAAGAATCTGTTCATTTTGTGAATGTGAACATGATCATATATCTCCAAGTCCGGCACAATTGAGGTCCCAAGACAATTATTATGGATCAATCAATCCTAAGCATGATTAAAAATATTTCCTATGCTGTAATATGTGCGCATCGAGAAAAGGGGTCCACGTCGATCATTCAAAATGCATTTGGTTTAAAGCATTTGCCTTGAAGCTTGATTTGGTTTGATATCTTGGAAAGTGAATTGTGAATTGCTTTTTTTTGGTCGAAATTTGTGAATTGCTTGACTAGCCCGAAAATTGTTCTTTTCTTTCACGGTAAGGAAATTGATAAAATTGAGCTTCCTTGATCGGACGAGAACGTTATATAAATATGCCAAGATTTTTTGTTTAAATAGATGGATCAAGAAATTTTTATTTACTATTTCTATATATCATTAAATTTCACTTTGCAGATGTGTTCTAGTGTAGACAAATTGGTGGACTTTCACGGATCTTTATCACTGAATTGCTCGTGATGATATCTTTTCATTAAAAAAAGAAGAAGAAGAAAAGAATAAAGTGTTTTCCAATTTAATTGTAATTTCATAAGTCAACATTTGTGATCTCTGACTATAATATCATTCTTGAACCTGGTTTTCTGTCATGATTTTTCTATTTTTCACGGTAATTTTCAAATTAAGATGAATTGTGTGTGACTAATAAAATGCTGATTTTGTAATTCCATGTCCGTGGTTTTTTCTTTTCTTTTATTTTTGTTGATTAATTGTGTTCATGGTGTTTTCCCGATGAACTTTATATTTTGTTTCAGTCAAGTTTGGTCTGGCTGAGTATAAATGATAGATTTAGACTTTGGGCTACCTCTTGTTGTTACACTAGCTTCATATACTGTGATTCCTGTTCCAATATTTTAAAAAAGATGTTCTTCATGCAACAATTGAAAGTTTTTAAATAGTTAACATTAATTCCACAAACTTACCATGTGCAATAGTCTCACATTATTAGAATCAAAATTTAACGGGAAAAACATCCTTAACATATTGCGGTCGTGCTAATTTAATCCTTAACAATTTAATTTAACCAATTTAGTAATAAAACTTTTGATAATTTACCAATTGAGTCCTTCCATCCGAATTTGACCCGTAATTGCCAATGTTGACACTAGCCATCCTATATAACACGGTTAGTGCTAACATAAACAATTTTGTATCTTTTTTTTTTTAAATTATGAATTATCTTATTTTTGTCGCTTTTTTTTTTTTTTAGCTTTGTGGTCAGCAAGGGTTGCCGATGACCCATGCTGGCCACTGGTCACAAAGGCCTCACCCATGACTAGTGAGACCCTAATGGCCTTGGGCAAGGCCACCGTAGCCTTGTCGGCCACAAGTGACTCTTGCCGGGCATAAAGAAAAAAAGAAAATGAAAATTCATTTTTTAAAAATATTATAAAAATTGTCCATGTTAACATTGGTCTTACCATGTAGGACTACCAAAGTCGACTTCAAAAATTTTAACCAAAATTGGTTAGAATGACTCAATTAGTAAATTGTCAAAAAAGTTTAAAATTAAATTAGTCAAATTGAAATATTTAGAAGTGAATTGACACAAATGCAGTGTTTAGGGATTTTTTTGGTAATTTTCCCAAAATTTAATCCCCTATCGATATATACTCATTTACCCAAGATACCGTTAAATTAGGTTGTCAACCAAAATTGAGTCTAATTTATTAGGTGAAATGAGTATTTATTTTGAAATTAAGGAATGACAAGTACTTTGGAGTGCGTTTGAAAGTTTTACGCTCATATTATTATTTCTAAGTGATCCCCGATAAGAATGATTCATTCGCTATCTCTTCCTCGCACAAAGTACGAAATTTAAATCATATTTGATTCTAACAAAATGTACAGATAGAATTTACAGCTTCACTTGATTTACTGAAAAAAAATTCTAGAAAAAAATTGTTAGGGTGCACATGATAACTATTTTATTTCTATTCCAAAACCATTTTTCCGCTTTAGACTTGTTTCTAGAATAAAAGTCTATTTGGTAAAACTGTTTTACTTTTCTATTTATGGAATAGATTTTTACTCATTATAGTAAAAAATTTTTTACTTCTCTATTTCTCGGAACGAGAAATGAAAAATAAAAATTATTTTCATTGTTTGTCCTCACTTTTAGCCGTCCATTGTCCATCGTTTGCCACTCCTTGGTTGTTGCTTGCGTTTGTCGTTGACGATTTTGGTGGCCACCATTTGCTACGCCATCGCCTGTTGTTGTTCACTAGCCGCCGGCCGCCTGTGGCTCGCTGGGAGTAGCAGCCAAAGGACCGACATAATTTTGTGTTGTTATCAAATGAATTTTTCCAAGAATATAAATTTTATGTCTTTATCAAACGAGCACTTTTTCTTAAAAACTTATCCAAGAATATAAATAGAAAAATCTATTTCTCTTCTAGAAATCAATTTATGGTCGAATGATTATCATTCACGCTCTTAGCATTTGGTCCACAAGAAATCAAATAGTCGATGGAAATATTTTCTATAAATAGAAAAAAACACATTCAAAAGTGCAAAAATGATTTTCACTTCTCCTTTTTCTTTCACTCAAACAAAGCACATTCTCCTCCATGCATTACTATTAATTATTATTTTTTTTTTTCATTTCTCTTATCAAAAAATCAATTTTAATTATCTTTTTTTTTTTTTTTTCTTTTGGCTGGTCTCCAACCACAACAATGGCGGGTGATCGGTCATAGGTGAACTCAAGCTCACCGATCAACCTCGGCGAGGTGGAGCCCGCCCGAGGCTACAAGGCTCGAACTAACCCGTGGCTAGTTGCCGTTGTTGCCGTGGCCAATGATTGATCGAAAGAGAAAGGAATGAAAAGAAAAGGAAAAATAAAAATAATAAAAAAAAAATTCAATTTTTAAGGAAAAAGAAAAAAATCAAAATTATTAAAAGAAGTGTAAGGAGGAAATTATGTTCCTTACCAAACGACAAAAATTAGTTTCCAATACTTTTTAGGTGTTAGTCAAATACCGGAAAATATTGTTATTTTCTTGAAGTTTTCCCAAAAAGCATTTTTCAAAATTGTCACATTTTTTGAAAATTAAAAGGAGCCTACATTCTATTTTGTTTAGTTACACAATTATACATATTTCTTTCTACGCATTTTACATATCTCATATGCTTGAGTTATAGCCAATATTGATCAAATTCTCCTATGTAAGAATTTCAACCTGTGAAAAAAAATCCCCGATAAATGTTGATTAGACGTGCACACACGATATCCCATCGATAATGTCCTTCCTTGCTGGGAAAACTACTCATGATTTCAATGCACAAATTTTCAAAGTATGATCTGGAGCATTAGCAAATTAATTATCCACTTTTCTTCCAGTTTTTTTTTTTAACGATAATATTTTTTTTATTTTAAGAAATTTATTATTCAAGAAAAATAGTTTTTATAGCATAAATATAATAAATCATATTCACCTTTATCCTATTTCCTCCACTGGATATTTGTATCTAGGCTCTATCCCATCATATCCAACTTTATCTTATTTTGAGCATGAACCAAACAAAGGATATGAAATATTTTATCTCATCTCAATTTTTATCCCAACTACCAAACATAATCATAATTATCTTAAATAAATCCAAGGGCATGGGACACAATCTCTTTCAATCCATGTGATTCACGTACATTTTTTAACCTTTTATGTGGGCTGAAAAATGTCCCAAGTGCTTTTGTCAATGGCTTGAGCAAGAAAAGCATTCGGCTACTTACACGATGTACCACATCGAGAACAATAAAAATAATTTTTGCTTCAATAATGCACATTGTACTACGATTAAAGAAATTAAAAAGAAAATACTTCGCTTCAATAAAAAGTGAGTATTGCTTTCACATTTCTAGGTTGATAAGATGCCAAAACCCACTTCGTTCGTGAATAATAAAAAAAAAGTCTTGGTTGTTGTCGCATACATTTGTCGGATGATTTTTCCATTCAAAAAGAGATTCTTGTTGTAGAAAATGTTTTTCCTTTTCAAAAAGCAGAAGAAATAACTGGGAAGATGAGAGGGTCATCAAAAGTTGGTTGATTTGTGTAATGATTTGATTGTGTGTTAGAAAGTCCAACACGATAACTTATAAACCATCTAGACAAGCGGTGTGAGATAAACACCAACTCTTATTAAACCCAATCTAATCATTAATGGATTAGGACTATTCGTGTGCTTCTACATATGCTTAAACAAAGGTTTCATAATTTTTGAGGAGGTCAACCGGAGAAGAAGGTTTATTGTTATTTTAAGTCCCTTTTGATGTATTCTTATTGTGCTAACACATGATGTTTTCTTACTGAGAAAGAAAATAAAATGGCTATGGAATCGACCGAATCTTTGGTCCATCATTTATTATGAGACAAACAACGTTATCATTGCTAAGTTTTGCTCTAATTGGTTGAACCGAGACATTTTCATTCTGATGGATTCCTTTCATCTAGTGACCATATGTATTCTTCTCTTCGAGGTTTATATCAAACCGCATCTCTTTCAATATTATTTACTGCAGTTGCTCTCGACAATGTCTTAGCTAGAGCAATGATGGCTGTGTGATTATCGTCGTAATATTGGCTTTGATTACTTGACTCTCCCCTTGTCTTTTGAATTAACAGAGATCGGTAGTGCTTTGGTCAATTCTCATGGTAGATCAACAAAGTCACGAGAGAGGAAGAGGGAGAGGGAGAGGGAGCTTGAATTGTGATTTTGTAATTTCATGTCGTAGTTTCTCTTTGAAGTTTTATTATCTTAATTGATCGTGTTGTGGTGACTTTTTCAAAAAACATTATGTTTTGTAGCACTTTCATATTTTTATTACTTGATGCCCAGTGTTATAATATTAAAATTATAAACCACACATTTATCTAATAACGTAAACTTTTAGAACAATTGATAGAAATCCATCAAAATCTCAAATAGCATTAGATTTAGAGATTCTAAGTTCGAATTTTTCAGGCCTCATTTTCTCTCCAGTTGAATATTTTCACGCTTAGTACTTGATAAAAAGACTAGACTCAACCTATTTATCTAATACCTTAACCTTTTAAAACAATTGACCCACCAAAATCTCACACCTAGCATCAAATTCCTTTTTGGATGTCCTAAACGAAATTTTATGTAGAAGACAATTTGGAATTAAACAGTAAAGTGGTAATGTCTCGAATTGAGGAATTTCAAATAATTTTTTTAAATTTTTGTTAATTTTACACTTTATTTGTACTAACATAGAATTACCATATGGATACATATTAGAAATTATTGTGTATAATACATGGATTTGAGTAGTAAATTGACGTTATTTTTGCAAAGGAAAAGAGGTATTTCGGCATAGCGTGTGATTTTCAATTTTAGTTTATTTTTATTTTTATTTTTGGTTTATTCTCATACTTGCTTAGTTATGTTCTTGGTTTTACCGGTGGAAAGTTTCTATTTAAAGAAAAATTCAAGGAAATAATCGTATATCAAAAAGTATGTTTTGAACAGTAGAGGCCATCTTGAATAATTTTTTTGTCCTTTTCAAACCTCACAGATGTGTCTGACCAAAAAAAAAAAACCTCACAGATATGCTTTTGGTTAATTGGCCTATTCATGAGTTGGATATTTATTTGAAATTATTTCTCTGTTTCAACCAACTTTTACAATAAAATAAGATAATTTACTTTAACCTCTCATATTTTTCTCTTTTACGCTAAATGCTCTCTAATTGACCTTAAAAAATTTAGTTCATCTCTCAACTACATATTTCTTTCCATGTAGGTATATGTTAATCATGATTATCATAACAAATAACAAAGTTTGAAAGACACGAATCTCCCTCTCTCTCTGTGGCGTCCAAGAACCTTTAAAAGGTAGATGGTTTAAGTCATATGTTTGTGTTCTCTTTTGTTGGAAACTAAATGTGCAATGCGTATGATTCTAAAATTAGATCGTTATACTAGAGAATGCGCAGTGCAAAGGAAAAAAAGGGTTCGCATTGTGTTTGTTTAATTTTCTTGATTTCGTTTTTTACCTAGTGGAAATTATGTATTTTCTTTAATTTTCTTGATTTCATTTTTTACCTAGTGGAAATTATGTATTCTCGTAGGACAGTGAGATTAAATAAAATAAGTTATATGCCATCATTATGAAATGGAAGAAGTAACAATAAATGATGGAAGGACGTGATTGAATAAAATAAAATAACTTTTAAGGCTTGCTTGCACATAAAAAAGTTGGAGGAAGATATTGAAAATGGTTCTCCATCGACACATTCAATCACAAAGACAAGAACAACTTATCGGTATCCAAATCTGCATCCAGGGATAAATTCGAAAAATAAGTTGGCTTGAGTTCAGTACTAGCTGCTGAGGAATTCTGCAACAAAAGCGAAAAGTCTACTGGTGGGCCAAACTACCTTGCCAAAGGTCCCTTGTGAGGATGCAGTTGCTTTTGAAAGACTCACATGATCGGGTACTTTTGGTGACAATCCTCTAGGCTTTTTGCAGATGCCAATATAATTGCCAGTGATTCCTTCAATACTGCCGATACATGATTTATGTCCGGCCCTTGTACGCCAGTTGGTCGTGTACAAGACTTGGCAATCTCTACCGCTTTCCAATCCGAGTTAGTGTTGAATTTCCCTCCTAGCTGTGTATCCAAGATCCTCTGTATATCTTGACTCTCAATGATAGGAATCACCCAGTGAAGTATGTTCACGCTTCCTTCCTGCTTTATCATCGTTGCCGGATGGCCTGTAGTTCGCTTAAAGAGGACGGTTTCAAAACAACAAATATCACTCTTCTTGCTCAACCCAACTGATTGATTCCTGCAATAGAAACATCAGAACGTGGAAGAGAAGACAATTTCCAGGTCATTGATAAGGAATCTCCTCGAGTTCTTGAGCCCTTTATCAATGTTATAATTAACCTATATTCCGTCAAGTCCTTAGAGAAGCATAAACCATTCTAAACCTGCAATTCTTGCAAAATATTCTTTAATAATGCCAATCCGAAGGAGCAAAAGTGGTAATAATGATATGTCATTTATCTACATTGTGCTACATTATAGCAATTTGCATCTCTTACTCCACGTCAACACATTTGGCATGGCCCTGATATAGATCAGCATATTTTCACATCATACACGAGAAAGAAATAGATATTTGAGAAATTATTTTAGAAGAAATTAAAACATGCAAAAATACAATGAAGTACCTGATAAGTGTTGTTGTAGGTTTCCGTTAGACATAAGTTCATATATTAATGGCATCCTTTTGGCGTCATCATAATACCCAATTAGAGAAACCAAGTTTCCATGGTAAGCAATTGTTAACAGTTGTGCCTAAAATATCATGGATGTGGCTTTACTAGGCGTAAGGGCAAATTCCTAGATAAGCAAATGGTTGCAGCATTATATCTCACCCCTGCTTGAAAATGCTTGCACCCTTGCCACAATGATTCAAAAAGTACCTTCACAGCAAGTAGTATAGAAGAGAAAATTGCCCAAAAAGTTCTAAACCTACTGAATTTTTGTCAATTTAATTCAAAACCTTCAACTTTGCCAACCGAGTCATAAACATTTTTACTTCTTGCCAATTTAGTCCTAAACTTTTTCACTTTTTGCTAATTTAGTTTGAAATCTTTTCACTTCTTGCTAATTGAGTCAATCCGGCCAATTTTGACTAAAATTGCTGACATGGACGGTCGATGCTATTGTGGCACTTTTTAAATAATATTTTAATAATATTTTAATTTTTTAATGATTTTTTTACTTTTTTTTTTTTTTTTTTGGGTTTTTGGACCTACGGCCGACGAGGGTTGCTGACCCTAGATCCAAAAACCCCCATAAAAGTAAAAAAAAAAAAAAATTCAAAATATTATTAAAAAAGTGCAATGTCAGCGCTGACTGTTTATGTTAGTAATTTCCGGTCAAAATTGGCTAGATGGACTCAATTAACAAAAAATGAAAAATTTTAGGATTGAATTGGCAAAATTCAAAAGTTTATGATTGAATTGGCAAAATTCAAAAGTTTATGATTGAATTGGCAAAAGTACAATAAGTTTAAGATTGTTTGGACAATTTTCCTAGTGTAGTTTGTAGTTCATCATGACAGTTCACATGACCAAAGTACAGTGGGCTACATTCATTCAGATTTGCATGGGCCTTCTTAGGTTTAGTTGAAAGGAGGTGCTAGTATATACTAATCTTCATTGACGAGATCAACTAAACTTGCCACTTATTGATGATAATAAAAAAGTTGATCATTTTTTTGTGTCAACACAAATAATTATGAATTTCTCAACTTTTCAAATTAACAAAATCTAACATTTTACAATTAATAAGAATTGATGGGAATGTTATCTTAGATATAAAAAGATCTCCACAATGGAGACGGAATCTACATTTACCCACAAAAATAACAATCCCACACAAAGAGAGCAATCCATTTGCTAAGATATTTTTTAGCTTAAATAATGGAGGAGACTTGACTTGCGCTTGAACCAATGGAAGAACACAATGTAGACCCCATGATGAATAATGCTTATTATTCACCTTTTTTGATGAGATGAGAAGAGAATCTTGTATTGTCCTATCACATTATTAAAGTTGTTTGGGATATTTTCCAACCAAAAAGATGATTTTGTGTGGAACACATGTTTTGACAAATCTTCGTACTGAGTCCAGCATAATGTGAATTCACAAGAATTAATTTACTTTCTTGAGCTAAAAAGTAAGTGAGAAATTCTTCATTTCTCTCTCTTACTTGGAATAACGAAAGAAGTTTCGTCTGTTGCTCTTAGCTTGGTGCTTATCCCTTTCGACTTTCTAAAGTGAAAGTTGCCCAAGAATAGAAATCGAGGTCGTCGTCCTCGTATCTAATATAAAGTTACTTAGATGGTAAGTAGAAAGTAAGAATGTAACATGAGGGTTTAAAGTCATCGGCGACTTGTCCATTTGTGATTATGATTTTCATGTCAATTGTTCACGTTTCACACCTATTCTGCATCATGGAATTTACGTACAGCAATGGAATATGGATTGATCATGAGGTGCCATCTACTTAAAAGTGAAAATGTTTAGGATTGAATTGGCAAAAGTACAGTAATTTTAAGATTTTTTGGACAATTTTCCTTAGTGTAGTTCGTAGTTCATCATGATAGTTCACATGACCAAGGTACAGTGGGCTACATTCATTTAGATTTGCGTGGGCCTTCTTAGGTGTAGTTGAAAGGAGGTGCTAGGTATATACTAATCTTCATTGACGAGATCAACTGAACTTGCCACTTATTGATGATAATAAAAAAGTTGATCATTTTTTTGTGTCAACACAAATAATTATGAATTTCTCAACTTTGTTTTCAAATTAACAAAATTTAACATTTTACAATTAATAGGAATTGATGAGAATGTTATCTTAGATATAAAAAGATCTCCACAATGGAGACGGAATCTACATTTACCCACAAAACGTACAATCCCACACAAAGAGAGCAATCTATTTGCTAAGACTTTTTTTTAGCTTAAATAATGGAGGAGACTTGACTTGCGCTTGAATCAATGAAAGAACACAATGTAGACCCCATGGTCAATAATACTTATTATTCACCTTTTTGATGAGATGAGAAGAGAATCTTGTATTGTCCTATCACATTATTAAAGTTGTTTGGGATATATTTTCCAACCAAAAAGATGATTTTGTGTGGAACATGTGTTTTGACTAATCTTCGCATTGAGTCCAGCATAATGTGAATTCACAAGAATTAATTTACTTTCTTGAGCTAAAAAGTAAGTGAGAAATTCTTCATTTCTCTCTCTTACTTGGAATAATGAAAGAAGTTTCGTCTATTGCTCTTAGCTTGGTGCTTATCCCTTTCGACTTTCTAAAGTGAAAGTTGCCCAAGAACAGAAACCGAGGTCGTCGTCCTTGTATCTAATATAAAGTTACTTAGATTTTAAGTATAAAGTAAGAATGTAACATGAGGGTTTAAAGTCATCGGCGACTTGTCCATTTGTGATTATGATTTCCATGTCAATAGTTCACATTTCACACCAATCCTGCACCGTGGAATTTATGTATAGGAATGGAATATGGATTGATCATGAGGTGACATCTACTTATATGCTGCTAATCAAGTGTCCATAATTTCTCATGCTTCCTTTTACACTAAGAGAGTTTTCCAATATTTTTTTTTTTCATGTCCACGAAATAAGGATTTTTTTTTCCATCACAATGAATTTCAATAAGTATTGGCAAGTATCAAAAAAATGTCACTTAAAAAATGATTAGCAACTATTTTTTTCTAAATAACTTGTTGGTAATTTACCATCACTTTGATGAAATAATTTGTTAATTTATTCAAAATCTTTCAACTTTGTCAATTGGGACATAAACCTTTTTACTTCTTGCCAATTCAATCCTAAACTTTTTCACTTTTTGCCAATTCAATTATAAATCTTTTCACTTCTTGCTAATTGAGTTAATCCAGCCAATTTTGACTAAAATTGCTGACATGAACGGGCCGACGCTATTGTGGCACTTTTTTAGTAATATTTTAATAATATTTTGAATTTTTTAATGATTTTTTACTTTTTCTTTTGGGTTTTTGGACCGAGGCCCGATGAGGGTTGCCGACCCTAGAGCCAAACCCCCCAAGTAAAAAAAAATTCAAAAATTATTAAAAAAGTGTCATGTCAACGCCGACTATTTATGTCAGTAATTTCCAGCCAAAATTGGTTAGATGGATTCAATTAACAAAAAGTGAAAATGTTTAGGATTGAATTGGCAAAATTGAAAAATTTATAATTGAATTGGTAAAAGTACAATAAGTTTAAGATTTTTTGGACAACTTTTCCTAGTGTAGTTCGTTGTTCATCATGACAGTTCACATGACCAAGGTACAGTGGGCTACATTCATTCAGATTTGTGTGGGCCTTCTTAGGTGTAGTTGAAAGGAGATGCTAGGTATATACTAATCTTCATTGATGAGATCAACTGAACTTGCCACTTATTGATGATGATAAAAAGTTGATGATTTTTTTGTGTCAACACAAATAACTATGAATTTCTCAACTTTGTTTTCAAATTAACAAAATCTAACATCTTACAATTAATAGGAATTGATGAGAATGTTATCTTAGATATAAAAAGATCTCCCAATGGAGACGAAATCTACATTTACCCACAAAACAACAATCCCACACAAAGAGAGCAATCTATTTGCTAAGATATTTTTTTAGCTTAAATAATGGAGGAGACTTGACTTGCGCTTGAATCAATGGAAGAACACAATGTAGACCCCATGATCAATAATACCTATTATTCACCTTTTTGATGAGATGAGAAGAGAATCTTGTATTGTCCTATCACATTATTAAAGTTGTTTGGGATATATTTTCCAATCAAAAGATGATTTTGTGTGGAACACGTGTTTTGACTAATCTTAGCTTGGTGCTTATCCCTTTCGACTTTCTAAAGTGAAAGTTGCCCAAGAACAGAAACCGAGGTTGTCGTCCTCGTATCTAATATAAAGTTACTTAGATGGTAAGTAGAAAGTAAGAATGCAACATGAGGGTTTAAAGTCATCGGCGACTTGTCCATTTGTGATTATGATTTCCATGTTAATTGTTCACGTTTCACACCAATCCTGCACTGTGGAATTTACGTACAGCAATGGAATATGGATTGATCATGAGGTGACATCTACTGCTAATCAAGTGTCCATAATTTCTCATGCTTTCTTTTACACTAAGAGAGTTTTCCAATATTATTTTTTTCGTGTCCACGAAATAAGAATTATTTTTTTTTCCACGAAATAAGTCTTGGCAAGTATAAAAAAAAATGTTGCTTAAAAAAATTATCGGTAACTATTTTTTTCTAAATAACTTGTGGGTAATTTACCATCACTTTGATGAAATAACGATTATTTTATGTAGTTTGCAAATTAAGAATTTCTATACTAACTGACCAACTTTTATTTACATTACTCATGAATGTTTCAAGTTTATTAACTATTATGCAAAATTGTCAACCTAAATCACCAACTAATTTTAAGGTACCAACTCTCATACGAGTTATTTTCTGATGTTTAATAGCTTTCGCTTAGTGGCCCCTTACATTTACTAACTATTACCAATTCAAATTACCGTAACTCACTAAATTTTGTTCCATTAAACTACAACTTAATATTGGCTATCAAAGTGAGTTACTTACCATAAATTAGTTGGAAAATTTAAGCTACTGATAAGAAAGATAAATAAAAGTTACTAAACAATAAAAGGATTCTTTTTTTTTTTTTTTGTTAGAGATAGAAACTAGTAATTTAAGAAAAGACAAAATAAACATTGGTAACTAACTTAGAAAAAGAAAAGTTGGTAATTAATCTAATTGAGATTGGTAATATCTTAAAAGAGTTTATATATTTAAAATGTTGCTGACTCACACAAATGAAAGTAACAACTCTATAAACAAGTTGGTAAATAAAAGCAAAAAAAAAAAATAATCTAAATGTTGGTAAAGCAACTCAAATGAGAGTTGGTAAGTCAAAATTGATTGATAACTTAATAAAAAAACATTAGTGAGTCACTTATATAAAAATGGGTAATTTCATATAATCATTTATAAATTTAAGGCATCGATAAAAATGGTCAATAAAAGTATATAATATATAAGAGAGGTTTTCTTCTTTTTGTAAGAGATAGAAAAATTGTTAATTTGAAAAAATAAAACAATGTCAGTAACTAAATCAAATAAGAGTTAATAATACAAAACTAGTTGGTAACTTTATTAGGGAAAATTAATATCACTATAATTAAGGTTGGTAATATCTGAAAAAAAAAAATCTATACATTTAACGGATTGGAAGTAATAAATATAAAAGTTGGTAACTCAATAGATATATTGTTAAATTAAAGAGAAAACAACCATTGTTGGGAAGCAACTTAGTTAGTAAAAGAAAACTAGCTAGTAACTTAATGAAAAAATCTAGTAAGTTATACAAATGCAGGTTTATATGTAGATGGGTTAATTTCACGGAAAAACCAAACATTTATACTTATGACAAATTTACTCTAATATAACTTTTTGATAATAAAAAATCTCAAATTACTATATCTATGATAAATTTATTAAAAACTAATTTTTGACCACCAAAAACCCAAAATTTGTATATTTGTGATAAATTTACCTTCCGTTAGTTTCCATTAAATTGGATTACTATAATGAAAAATCACAAACTGATATGTCCATGACAAACAAAGGCTAGTACACCCATACATTGTTACGTGTTATCCAACTTAGTAATTTAATGGTAAAATTTAATAAAAATTAATGAAGGGTAAATTTATCATAGATGTACTAGTTTGAAGTTTTTTATATTAAAAAAATTAATTTGCCATAAATTCGTCATTGGGTACCCATTTTGTATGCGTCTAAGAGAGAATTTACATTCTATTTCATTTATACACAATTACATATATTTCTTTCTATGCATTTTTTTTTTTCATATTTCCTCTTTACGAGCACAACCAATAATAGTCAAATTCTTCTATGTATGAAGTTAAACCAGTGGAAATAAAACCCCAAATAATAAGTCTGATTAGATATGCACACACGAGACCCATTGATAATGTCGTTCCTTGTGGGGAAGAGTACCTGGTCACAACGCATTCACAGCAAGATCCAGGGCATTGTCAAATTAATTAGACCATTTTAAAGCGAAAATCACTTTTAGTTTTCTTTAATCCAAGTACATGGGATACAATCTTTTCCATTATGGAAGCCAAGAACTTGTCACAAGATTCACGGATAATTTTTACTTCTCTTGTAGGGGCCAAAAGAAAAGTCCTTTGGCTTGAGCAAGAAAAGGCAGTGGACGGATTCCCCGATGGAGAACAATAAAAAAATGATTGCCGCTTCAATAATGCAAATTGTACTCCGATTAAAGTCATTAATGAGCAAAAAGTTTTGCTTTAGTAAAAGTGAGCTTTGCTTTCACATTTCCTAATTGAAAATGTGCCAAAACCATTTCACGTGTCAAGAAAAACAATCTTTGTCATCGTTATAAGTTTGTCGGATGACATTTCCATTTAAAAAGAAATTGTTGTTGTGAAAAGAATCATGGTTGTTTGCCATAGGATACCCTTGTGGTTTGTGTTGATATTCAATCTCTTCTTAGTAGATCGAGCATTCATTATACATGTTTAATACACAAAAACGTAACTCATTTACACCAAATCCAGAATATAACGTACATACAAGATCAAAATGAGTTATATAGTACTTCAACATAATTATATTCATAGTGGAATTACCCATTTCATCAATAATAAAACAAGTATCAATAATGTAGTCTATTGATTAATCTCACCAAATCACACATAAATGTTCATTCCATTGACCAATATCGTGCTCAAATATCCAATCATGATCACACTTAAAGTCTCGTGAGCAAGGCGACTGAGATTACTTATTGGCTAGGTCCCCATGTATATTGCCGGTGGCCAACCCACAAAGATAATCCTAAAACTATTATGCTTATCAACAAACCATTTAATAGGCTCATAGAGATACTAAGCATTAACACAAAACAAAACAGCATCCTAAAAATCTACAAATCCAATCCAAAATCTATATCACGAATCATGATGACAATGCACAACTTTTCATAGCATGATTAGAGTATTAGCGAATTGATTAGACTATTTTAAAGTGAAAATCACTTTTTTTTTTTTTTTGTTTTCTTGAATTCATTGGCATGAGATACAATCACTTTCATTGTGGAAGCAAACTTATAACATTTTTCACATATGATTTAACTTTTCTCTTTTTGGGGGGAACAATTCCCTAGTGTTTTTATTTATAGGTTGAGCAAGAAAAGCATTGGACTAATTGCAGGATGCACCATCAAGTACAATAACAAAATGACTTTTGCTTCAATAATGCATATTAAAGAAATTAAAAAGTGACGACTTTTGCTTTAGGAAAATGAGTTTTGTTTTCACATTTATAGATTGAAAAGAAGCCAAAACCCATTTCATTTGTCAAGAAAAAAATGTCAGTTGTTGTAGTATGTATGCTTTTTCCATTCAAAAAGAGATTTTTGTTGTTGAAAATTTTTCTTTTTAAAAAAATTTAAAAAATGAATATGAGAGTGGAGTCATCGAAAGTAAAAATGTTTAAATAAAAGCATGAAGCATGGTTGTTTTCTCAAAAGAAAATTTAGAATGAATGTTATCTCAGGCATGAAATGACTAACTTAGTCTCAAATAAAGACACTAACTAGCTAAATCATTGCCAAGCAACAAGCACGTGGATCTCACATGCTATTTCCCAAGCCATGGTTGGGGCATTGGAGCATTTTTTTCTTTCTTCCTTTTATTTTCCCTATTACAACTTTCCTAGAGATAAACCTCTAAGGAAAGCTAATTGAATACTAAGCTTACACTTAGCACAAACTCTTTCAAGCTCATACCAATTGCAACTTTGGGGGGGGTTTTAATCTAATCATCTAACAATGCAAATCAATTCAATTTGGAGTAGTCACTAATCCATTATGAGTCAATGAGAAAGTTAAGCAATTTATGAACCAGATATTCATGAATATGAGGACTTGGTTACGTTAGGTAAATATAACACCATTTCGGTACCTTTTCTCTTTATTCAAAAATATTTTGCTAGTAATTTGAGTCAGTTTTAAGCCTAACCACTAACATGTAAGAGATGATCATGTGGGCCTACAAATAAGAATTTAACACTCAATAATTTATGCAATTATTAAATTACTCAAGGAGATGGAAAAACCTTGATGTGATAAGCAAAGCTTCCAATGAATGTTTTGCAAAATATTAATTGAAGACCAAGAATCATTTGATGTATGCATGACTTAGACATGATTTCTAGATATGAACAAGCGATGCCAATTTACTCCTTTTGCAATTTTCTTGTTTAACATGAACATAATTAAACTTAAATGCTATGACTATGTGAATTCTAATTTAGCATGTATTGATGAACTAACATGAAATCCCGAATGACATGTATGCTGCATTAGAAAATCTACACAAATTATCCAGAAATACTTACATTGGAATTTCATGTAGAGTTATATGGCTCGATTGATAAAATTGAAAAATGTATGACTGAATTGATGTCTATACAATAGGTTCATAATTAATCTGGTAAATTTTTCCCTTCTCTGCTGATGGCAATGGGACTTGCGCAATGTATGACGTACAACAACCAAGAAGAAAAATGTATGCACGGAGACTTGCCAAGATGTTTCGCTCGTAAATAATGGAGGGGACTTGAGTTGCACTTGGATAAATGAAACAAAAGGCAAAACAACAACCAACTCAGTGGATACAAATCGGCCCCACTTTTTTTAAAGCCACATCTTCCCCCCTTTTAGGTCGTCGCACGATAAAATAAAGTGTGTCGGAGAATACTTTCTCCATGGAAAAATAGATTTTTTGATGTGGAATATGAGGGCGTAGGTCATCAAGAGTCATTTCATGTTGGCAATGTGATGACGATTGATTTTTGCTTTTCATGTTCCACCAACTCCAGCGCAATTGAGTTCTCAAATCATTCAAAATGCTTAATCGAATAAAAACGTTATATGATTTTATGCCAAGATATTTTGTTTGAATAGACGGATCAAGAAAAATTTAATCACTTTTTCTATATTATGTATCTTTAAACTTCACTCTCTAGATGTATTCTAGTCTACACAAATTGGTGGATTATCACGGATACAAGTCGTCAACAAACAATGCGAGTGTAATTTACCAAAGAAAAAACAAACCATGCGAGTGTAATTTCATCTTGTGGCTTTTTCTTCTTTTTTTGGTTGTAATTTCTATGATATTTATGTTTTGCTTCACTCTCATATTTTATTACTTGTTGCCTAACCCGGAATCCCTATTTTTTCAAGAGTAAGGTGGGTAATAAATGTGGAACATGACCCATTCCAATTAACATTTGGCGAGAACAGCAGAGTGATTTTGGCCATTTTCTAAAGAGATTTAACTCTTTTCTCTCTTTTTTTCCTTTGATGCAGAAAGCTTCTTTTCAATAGAAAACAATAAGTAGGTGAAAAAAATTCTGAAGGTGTCACCACATAGTTTTTTATGTTACACTATTGTTGTACTTCATAACACAACAACCATATTTATGATGCTATATATCAATTTCACAACATGTTATGATATATTCGTTTTTACTTATGACAACTAGTTGTCTTATCATATGGCATAACAAATGTATGATTGAAGTTTTTGTGGGCTCATACCATTTATTTTGTGGGCTCATACCATCAATTAGCCTAACCCAAGCAATTCACATGTTTGATAAAATTGTTTTATCATAGTATGATAAAATATTTTAAGACATTTTCTTTTAATCTTGTTTAGTTACTTGCAAAGTTATTTTCTGCATACATATATATTAGATTCGAAAAATAGTAGGAAGACCAATTAATTACCTTGATGATACTAATTCTTCAAAAGCCTTTTTAATTCATAATATCTTGACCTATAATAATAAATGAAAATTTAGGGGCCAAACAAATTACAGTTCTCATTATTAAATGACTCTCATGTAAATAAGTCAGTGGTAATATGGTACGGCACAGCAAAAGTATTATAGAAGTTGTTGTGCGCTTGTATATATTTTTTATTAGCTTTTTTTAACCAACTATTTATTAGCCTTCATGGCCACGCATTTCACATGCTTGATATAAATACTTTATCGAAGACATTCATTATTTTTCTAAAAGTTATTTTATCTCGCTTAGCACTATTAGTGTTTTTTTTTTTTCTGTGTATACATATATATTAGATCCGCAAAGGAGTCGAAGAAACAAAATTTGCATAACTATCACGACTAAGCTAGTATAGACGATATGCCCATATTACACAGAATTTCTCATTCCACAGTCACCTTTCTTAGGGGCATTTCTAGAACCAGTCTTGGAAAATGGACTTATATTTCGCTCATGGTAAACATGTAATATTGGTCGTAAGATTATGAATCATGGTTGTGAATTTGTAGAACTGGTAGCTAGCTGATCAAGTTACTAGCGGTAATTTAGGAATAACGTGAACAATTTATGACTATCAATAAAGTTGACGAAATTAAAAGATAGTGCTCGCGCGACACTTACAATGAAACAGACAGGAATAGTCTTTGGGCATTCCAAACTTAGATATAGACACAAATTCGAAATATTGGAAGACTTGATTTTAGTACCGGGAGTTGCCAAAGTTTGACAACCGACATTGATGCATACTAATGGGTAAAATGCACTACCCTGCCGCGGGTGCACCGTCTGATTCAACTTCCAAGGAGGTCGCTGCTATATTCTCCTCCGCCCGTGTACTACTGGGCTTGGATGCCAGTTCAATTGGCCCCTTCAATTCTGTCGAAACATGATGTTCGGCCTTGCGCCTGGTTCTTTTTGTGCACAAGACTCCGTAGCCTTTGCTGCTATTTCAAAATGAGTCGATATCGAATTTTTCTTCCAACTTTGGATCGACATGTCCGCGTATATATCCACTTTTGAACTTCGGAATCGCCCATTCACGTATGAGCACGCTATTTCCATCTCCACTTTTATTGATTGCTGGATGTCCTGAAATTAGCTCAAGCAGCATGATCCCGAAATTGTCGACATCACTTTTATTGTTTAATTCATAACCTTACCTGCTCAACATACCATAAGAACAAGGACTGTCGGATTTTCCATGCATACAGAGATTGAGAACCATTGCAACAATATCGAGTTTAAGCCGTTACTTGGGAGGGGGCAGAGCCAGGAGTGCCCAAAGGAGTGGTTGACTTGTAAGTGCCATTTTAAGCTGCCAAAGCTCTTGAAAGACCGAAGTCTGATAGTTTGGCTTGCATGTTTTCATTCAACAAGATCTTTGAAGCCTTGATGTCTCTATTAGGGGTAAGCATAGTCTGAGTGGGCGGTTCCCATCTTGGAACCGAGAACCACCCACTAAGGACTGGTTCCGAAAAATTGAAACCGAGACCCGTCTGTTAGCTCCATGGATCCACCTAAGAATCAACCGCTACTTTGGTATGGTTCTTAGGCGGGTCCATGGAACTGGTCTCCAATCCCTACAAAATTGCATTCATTGACAAATATGACGATGAACTTATTTTCTATTTAGAGCACCAAAGCTTGTTCAATCTTATATTTGGGTAGAATTGTGGGCCATTAATTTTGATTAAGGATTGAAAACTATAGGGTGAAGCGAATAAACAATACTTGTTAGCTAAAAACTTAATTTCTTCTAAGGTCACGGTGTAGCCCTCTTATGGTTTCCCGCACTAGAAAAATGTTGAGAATTAGACTCTTAAAACATTAATCGCTTGGTCCATCTTTTTCCACATCAACCTAATTTAATCATGGAAATGGCTAATGGGAGACCTAATTATACTTTTAAAACGAGCCGTTGGCTCTTAATTTCACATAATGGCGACGGAGTGACACAATATTTATGGACATCTCCAATTGATTTTTTCCTTCCTCTACATTTGTTTATTTTGTTTTTATTGAGAAAGCAAGTAAACGGATTATTAAAATTAAAAAAAAAAGTAGGGAAGTTAATCCTATTACACACCTAACGACAAAATTAGTCAATGATATCCAATAACTACAAATATACATATATGTATATATATATATGGTCGACAAACTACAAAATCATTAAATAATTGAGACTAAATTACTTATATATATATATACCGCTCCGGTTCGGGTGGGCGGGCGGGTAGTTCCACGCTAGAATTGGGAATCGACCGACCCCCATGGGAACCGGTTCCGGTCCGATTCCTAGTGGTCCGAGCGGTTCCCAATTTTTTTGCACACCCCTAGCCTCTACGGATGATGGGCGGGACACAACCGTTATGGAGATAATCCAAACCTGCAATTCTTTCAAAATTTACCGTAAAAATGGCAAATGCGAAGCGGGGAAAAATTCACAATTATACACATCTCATTTATATACCTTGTGCTACGTCTATAGCAAATTGTAGTCTCCCATCCCAAGTCAAGACATTTGGCTTGGCCCCTATTAAACTTGACATCCTCGCATTGCATTTATAAAAAAAAAAAAAAAGGAATGTTTTGTAGGATTATTTTGGAGAAAACGGAAACATAAAAGAATATGATAAAGTATCTTATAAGTGTTGTTGTAGATTTCCGTTAGCCATGAATTCATACACTAATGCCTCATTTTTTGGAGCCATCACAATATCCAATTAGGAAAACCAAGTTTCCATGGTAGATAATCATTAAGAGCTATACCGTGATATCATGAATGTGCATTTCATATTGACATTCTTGTAGCATGGGATCGAGTTGTCAAAGAAGCATATGATCGAATCATTCTATCTAACCTCACCTCGAAATTGCTTGCTCTATTGCCATGATAATTCGGATAAAGACCTTCACAAAGATATTGTTGATACTTAAATTTTCGATTTGATTCATTTAATCATTCATTAATTATATATAAAATTATGGATTAATTTTTAATTCCTAATCAAAAATGGTTTTCACTAAATTGCATAGCATATAAACATTAGAAGCATTAGCATTAATAGTAATATAATTTATAGAAATATCAAACAAATTTAATTAAAAAGTAGTGGCCAGGGCTGGGCCTGGCTGGCCCCTTCTTCATTTTTCCCTTCCTTTTTCTCTTTTCTCCACCTGAGCCGGCCCACTTCCCTTTTGTTTCCTGGCCCGGCCCCCATCTCCCTTTCTTTCCCGTTGCCCTTGACGCCCCTGCAGAGAACAGAGAACGGAAGAGGACGACGAGGACCAAGGACAGAGACAGGGAAGACAGGGCGAGCGTCCGCACCGGAGTTGGTGGTCGGGAGCAGACCGGCAGCAACAGCTAGCGTAGCAGGAAGCCATGCGCGCTGGCTAGAGAGCTTAGAAGGGAGAGAAGGAAAGCAAGACGTGGGTGGGGGGGGATCGAGAGAGAGTTCCGAAAGAGAGAGTGCCGCGAGTAACAGAGTTCGAGCGAGAGCAGCCGAGAGAGCGAGAGGGCCGAAATTTAGCCCCCGCTGAGCGTCGTCCAGCCGTCCTCGACGCAAACCGGCGTCCCCAGCTGGCGCCACCGACGTTGGTAAGTTGAGTTTTGGTTTCGATTCGCCAAGCCAGGTCGGAACCCGCGATTGAGTACTCGTTCCTTTTTTTCTTTTTCTTTTTTTCGCTGCGTTCCGCTTGATTTTAAAGAGCTAAGCAAGCTCGATTTCCTTAGGCCTCACCCGCGTCGGACCCGAATGAGTTGATTTTTCTTAAGTTTGAACGTTGCTCGCTGATTTCTCGAGTTTGGGTGTGCATTCGAGCTTCAAAGAAGTCTTTATTGGCTCTCCAACTCGCTGCCCACTACGTGTTCGAAGAAATGCCCGAACAAAGTCCGTCCAGTTTAATCTCAGATTCTGACCTGTTTAAGGGGGGGCATTCGAATTTGTTCTGTGCAGTGCACGATTGTTCTAGATTATTGAGTGCATTCTCAGTCAAAAATTTCCTTCCCATCGAGTCCGAATCTCGTAAAACTTTGGTTGCCTTTGCTTGGTGCTTTGATATTGTCCTCGTGAATATTCTTGGGGTTGTTATCGTAACGTTTGGAGGCGTTGGTCTGTGCGTACTTAGCTATTAAATCGCACTATGTATGCGATATCGTGATGATAAAGTAATCTGTATCATACTGCCTGTAGGAGACATATTTTAATTTTGCAGATCCACTTAGTGTATCGTACCAAAACAAAAGTAGTATGTCTCATACGGAAACCTCATATTTAGGCTAGATTAGTAGGACAAGCCATTATAAAGGAAGAGAAACCTCGCTTTTGAGAGAGAGAGAGAGAGAGAGAGAGAGAGAGAGAGAGATTTGCCAGGGAAGAATGGAAGGAGACCTTTTATCCTAGTGTCCACCTTCGAAATTCCGAGCTAGTCTGACCTGCCAGATTAAGATTTATCTAACACCAAAAACCGTTGAAGGGACAAGTTGGCCTCTTGGGCTGGTATGGGAAGCACTGATATGATGAATGTTCAAGTGAAGCAGTTATTTTCGGCTTTCTCTTCATCTATCGATTTGCTTGGATTCCTACACATTACAGCTGGAGATTTGTGATTCGAGTCATCAGAGAGTTCTGCAAGTGTCCAAGTGAGTGACATGAGTCGTTTGAGTGAGAAATTCGTAAGTGCTGTCTTCATTTGCGGTCGAATGCATTGTTTCTCTACGCAAACTGGTATGTTCAAGTTCATGAAATAATGTTTTTCTTACTGCGCCCACCAATCTCTACACTCAAGATGGGATATCACATCTTTCTCATCCCGACATTTGATATCAAAACCATGTCACCATACCCAGCAAGTGGTACAGAGCCACACTTCCCTATTCTACACTATCAAGTCGTGAAGTTCTAATATTGTGCCCTTTCTTACTAAATTGCATGCAAGCCACATCTATATCTCCATGTGCAGTTTGAAAAACGAAAATATAGATACCATATAACTAAAGTACTTTTTGTTCCCAACATCTATGGGATTGCAATAAAAGGCTATAAGAAGAGAATTATTTTTCCTTTGTGTAAATATGGAATGGTAGAAATAGAGTTGATGAAAGAGAAAAGAAGGGAAAAGAAAAACGTACTTTTATTGAGGCGGAAGGACACTAGAAGTGCCAAAAATTGTGTATGGCGCTAATTTTAATACAAAAAATTTCCTCTAGATCTGTTAAGTACCAAATTGGAGAAAAAATAATTATTGAGTGCTAATTGGCCAAAAATAATAGGTGGCTTTTATAATTAGAAATTTTATATAACTTGACATATTATTTAAAAAATCTAATGCACATGGCATTTCCGTGTGATGTATTTGGCACTAGAAGTGATCACTTTTTAATAATGAATGGCACTAAAGTGATCGCTTTAAACAAAATTTGATTGTTAAATGATTACTATTTACAATTTTTAGACAGCATCATTCATGGTTTATATGCTGATTAGGCACTTCAGTGAGTTACATAGGGCTAAAAAATTAATAAAATATAGTCATTCGGATTTCCGGTGACTCAAATTGAAGTTGACACTTAAGTGGTCCTTTTTTTTTTTTTTTTAAATAGCACCTAAGTGATAAAAAAAATTGGCATTAAAATGAGCATTGTATAAAACTTGTGGCACTTCTAGTGTCCTTCTCCTCTTTTATTGATATGGCTCTTCATACATCTTTTGCATTTAACACCTAATTGTACTTAAAGCCACTTAATTTTTCATGTGACCGCAACCCTACAGAAATTTACAATTTAGGGGCGACAAAACTAGTGTTAGGTTCGAATAGATAAAACTTATTTTGCAGTTTGATTAACTCTAAAGTTAAAAGCCGAGATAATTATCTATGCGATGCAGAGGATACAAAAGTGCGCAAGCTCATAGGAATTACTCAGATGAAAGAATTTAGTATTCTTTACAGTCACAGATCCAGAGAAAGCACTTTTGGAGCATATTACATCTGGACACCCTCACTACACTTCCACAACAGTACCATCCAAATACAAATTAGTAACAAGAAGCGGGTCATCAGGATAAAAACTTATATGTTTTTTCATTTATTTGGATGACGAAAAAAGCCACCTTAGGTAAGTAAACCCTGGATCGGTGGATAATCCGACTTCACCATCATGGATCCGGTAAGTAGTGAGCCAAAACCGAAACAGGTTAATTCTGCGACCTACCTGGCTCGCGGTGCTAGATCGATCTCCGAGGAGGTCAACTCAAAGGACCCAGAAGCATTGGCTTCAAGAGATAAGCATTCTTTGAGCTCAGACAAGACATGGTTTATGTCAGGCCTGCCCATCGAAGTTAGACTCACGCAGGACATTGCTGTCTCCACAGCTTTCCACGCCGATGCAGTGTTGAACAGGCCTTGGAGCCTCTGGTCCACAATGCTGTATAGATCCCCTTGTTCTATGAGAGGAGTCATCCATTGGATGATGTGGGTTCTGCTCTTCAGGCTCCTTATGATGGCCAGTCTGCAGGTAATGAGCTCGAGCAGTATGATCCCAAAGTTGTACACATTGCTCTTCCAACTAAGATTGCCAGACAATTGAAATCTGAAAGTCGGAGAGTGAGATTTGTTCAGCACAACCATGGAGAGATGAGAGATACTAACAAATTGTGGGCTAAAGCTTTTCTTAAGTATTGCTAAAATGTTGGAATCAGGCCTAATCCCAATTGCCTAACTGAGACAGGTGCCCAGCAATCGGTCGGGCTGAAGATCGAGCTTTAGCCGATGCCCAAGTCATCTTATTTGTTAAATATCACAGAAATTCATCTAACAATATGAGGCTCCGCAAGAGGGAGAAGATATTGCTCAAGCCTGCTTCAACTAAATTACCTTATTCTTAGGGTAGTGCCTTGTGGAGCCTAATAGGCACAAGTTTAGCCCAAGCTGTGATAATCATATACTGTTAAAATCACTGTACTAATGATAAGGTCTAGTTTCAAGGTTAATAGTCTTGAGATCACTCACTCGGGATCGAGGTAACCTGGCGTGCCAGCTGGGCTAGTCGAAACGTAACAGTCCTGATCAGTTGCGAAAGCTTTGGATAGCCCGAAATCTGCTATCTTCGCTTGCATGTGCTCGTTCAATAAGATATTCGATGTTTTAAGATCTCTATGGATAATAGGCGATTTGCAACCATTATGCAGATACTCTAAACCTGCATCAAGTAGGAAAATACCGGATTGCCATGCACTTTCACATGTTTTGTCTAATAAAAGCAAATCGCTCATTATTGCTTCGTCCAATTTTTACCTTGAGCAGCATCGATTGCAATGTTCAATCTTTGTGACCAGCTCAAGAGATTCACAATATCTTCTGTAGACATAAAGAAATAAGCGCAAGAAAGTCACCTCAATGAATGCTTTTCGAACCTAATCGTATTGCAAACATTAAGGAGCCAAGTTACGCTTCTACTAGTACTCCATATGGTTGCCTTGCTAGTTATGAACGTCCCTTATATCTGTTATATATACCACGCACCTGATAAAAGTTGCCTGAGGTTTCCATAATACATGAATTCGTATATTAGTGCCGTGCCACGAGCATGATCGCAATACCCAATTAGAGAAACTAAGTTCCTATGGTAAACAATCATAAGAAGTCATGCGGGAGAATTACCAAAAAAATTATAAGCCTATTGCAATTGTGCCAATTCAGTCATAAACTTTTTTTTGGCCAATTTAGTCTTAAACCTTTTATAATTGTGTCAATTTAGTCCATCGGCAAAATTGGTCGGCCGGCGCTAACGTGAACATCAACGGGGATAGCTGGCCAGCAAGGCAATTTTTTAATTTTTTTTTCGAATTTTTTTAAAAAATGTAATTTTTTTAAAAATATTTTAATTCTCTTTTTTTCTTTTTTTTTTTCCTTTTTTTCACCTTCTTCTTTCATTGGCTAGTGAGGTCAGCCTCACCAGCCACTGGCGAGGGCGAGGCCCCGCCAAATTCAGCGAGTCGATCCTCGCCAAGGCCGGGCGAGGCTGAGCCTCGCCATATCCGGTGAGCTCGGCCCTCGCTAAGGCTAGGCGAGACTACCATCGCCAAGGGCTGTGGCGAAGGCAGGGAGGGAGAGGATGAGGAGGAGGAGGTGGTGGAGTGGCTGCAAAGAGGCGAAGAGGGGTGCTGCGGCTGCAGCGGTGGTGGCGGGGAGAGCGAGGTGGGGGAGGAGATCTGTGTACGACTGTAGGGACAATGGTGATGGCGATGACAACGATGGGGATGTCGGGTTTCTCTGGCGCTGGAGCAACACCCCCATCTCTACAGCCGCTCCGTCTTCTCCTCCTCCTCTTCCTCCTCCTCCTCCTCATACTCTCCCTCCTTGCCTCCACCGTAGCCCTTGGTGAAGGCAGCCTCGCCCAACCTTGGTGAGTGCCGACTTGCCGAATTTGGCAAGGCCTCACCCTCACTAGTGGGCGGCGAGGCTGACCTTGCCAAATTTGGCGGGACCTCGCCCTTGCCGGCCCTCGCCTTCGACCAGGCGGGGGCAAGCCTCGCCAATGACCAGCAAGGCTAACCTCACCGACCCTTGCCTTTGGCTGGCACCGGCCGGCCCGAGTAAGAAGAATGTGAAAAATAAATAAATATTAAAAATAAATATTAAAAAATTCAAAAAAAATTAAAAAATTGCCTCGTTGGCTGGCTGTGTCCCGTCGGCGTCCATGTCAACGCCGGCCAGCCAATTTTGGTATGATGGACTAAATTGACACAATTATAAAAGGTTTAGAATTGAATTGGTACAATTGCAATAGGTTTAGGACTTTTTTGGTAATTCTCCTGTAGTCATGCCTGCACTCATCATAGAAAAAAAGAAGAATCGTAAACTCGTTAAGAGTAAATAGAACGGTGGGCACAACAAAAAAGAAAAAAATCAATTTTCTTGATGGCATTATCCATTCATAGAAAATCAATTCGATTTCAAGTTCTGACATCGTCGAAATTCCTTGTGACCTTGCCGTGAAGACTGGCAGAGGATTTTAACCTCAACTTTGGAGCCATCGTCAATAGTTCTAAGATAGAATTTCCCAAATCCTCCTCCTCCGATCACTACCTTAAAATTCTTAGTGAGGTGTAGGATTTCAAGTGTGTTTGGTTCAGCATTCCTAGTGGGCTTTTAGCCTCCAAAGCCTCTTAGGGAAATGCTAGACCGTTTGTCAACAATTTTGAAGTAACTTTCAAATGAAAGTCAACATTGGGCGCTGGAAGCCCAATGCTAATAGGACTAAACTTTGAGCTTTCAACATTTGCCAAATGCTGAAACTTTTTTTTTCCAAAACTATCATCACTCATTCTTCAAATATCTTATTTTGCTCTCGTTATTATTTTTTTAAATGCCAAAATAATGCTAAATAAATCAAATTTATATAAATTCTAAAAATTAAATATATTTTGGTCTTTTTAAAAAGAAATTATTTATATATTTGATTTTTTTAGCATTATTGTCAAAATTTATATTTTAAAAGTTGTATACATTATTTTTTTCAATTTTAAACAAATAAAAATTAAAAAATTCTAACAAAGGGTTTGGTCTTTTTTTTTTAAAAAAATTATATATATGTATTTGATTTTATAGCATTATTTTTTCAATTTTAAACAAATAAAAATTAAAAAATTTTGACAAAGGATTTTTTTAAAATTATATATATATTTTTATTTTTTAGCATTATTGTCAAAATTTATATTTAAAAAGTTGCATACATTTTTTTTTTCAATTTTAAACAAATAAAAATTAAAAAATTTTAATGAAGGGTTTGGTCTTTTTTTAATATATATATATGTATATGTATGTATGTATGTATATGATTTTTTTAGCATTATTTTTAAATTTATATTTAAAAGTTGCATACATTATTTTTTCAATTTTAAACAAATAAAAATTAAAAAAAGAATCAACAAAGGATTTGGTCTTTTAAAAAAAATTATATATATGTATATGTTTTTAGTATCATTGTCAAATTTTATTTTTAAAAAGTTACATATATTATTATTTTTTCAATTTTAAGCAAATAAAAATTAAAAATTCCGATGAAGGGTTTGCTCTTTCAAAAAAAAGAATTTTATATATATATATATATATATATATATTTATATATATTTGATTTTTAGTATTATTGTCAAAACTTATATTTAAAAGGTGGATACATTATTTTTAAAAAAGTTACATATATTATTATTTTTTTCAATTTTAAGCAAATAAAAATTAAAAATTCCGATGAAGGGTTTGCTCTTTCAAAAAAGAATTTTATATATATATATATATATATATTTATATATATTTGATTTTTAGTATTATTGTCAAAACTTATATTTAAAAGGTGGATACATTATTTTTAAAAATTTGAAACATATGAAATTAAAAAAAAACTAATATTAATCACCCAAAGGGCTTTTCAAATGTGTTTTCTATCAAACGACATTTCTCTTAAAGTTACTTCTCAAAGCATAGTTTACCAAATGACATTTGCATGGCTAAACTACTTTATATTTTTCTAATGGGCTTTCAAAATGCTAAACCAAACGCACCATTTGTCATATCGAAATGGTCGTTTCTTTATCACTTTGAATGCACCCTCATTTGGCTCTCTTGCGTTAACTAGACAAATGAAGACTAATTGATTACCATAAGTGATCATCGGGTAGAGGTAATAATTAAAAACAGAAATAAAAGTCACCTCGTCTTCTCCTTGTGGTTCTCCAAATTATGATGACGAGAGAGCACACGAAAATTAGGGAAAAAATGGATGAACCAGATACAATAACCGGTACAATCCATTTTTTCTTGTTCTCTGTTTGGCCCTTTGCGCCAGGACTGGGATCTGGCTCGGACACATATACTTGAGACATATATGGATTTCCTTCTACATTGTAAAATCGAACAAGTTCTCTGTAAAAAAGCTTAAGATAACCGGGAAGAAATCTTGACCGTGGTGGAGGTAATCGATGTGAAAGCGTCATACTCTTGGGCATCCCAAATGCGATCATAGTCATCTTATGGGTGCCTATTTGAAAGACAAAGTGACTGACTAATTAGTGAGAAGGCGACTCCATGTATAAATTCACTCTCTAAGTTTCCTTTTTGGAAATTCGACATGTACAATTCAAGTCAATTCATTATAGAACATATATTAAGAAAATGAAGTTTTAGATATTTTTATTGGAATAAGAAAACAAAAGATCATCTATATGTGACGATGGATCCAATATTCTCTCGCCATTTGGTCGCTAGAGCACCCGAATCAATATGGTAAGTTGTGCTGTCCAAAAGTTGCAACTCTATGGCTGAAATGAAAGGTTTTTCCGTACCCTTATTCACTAGGCATACTTGTATGTAATCTCTTGGGGCAACATAAATGATTTTGCTCCACGTGTACTTTGGTGAGTCCACCATGGCCCAATAGTTTGTCTCCATGTGCAAATCGAACACTGGGGCCATTCCTTTACTACTGTAATTCCCATAGAAAAAGGTTCCCCTAATCAAGTATTTGTCGTTCTTGTCTTGCTCTGGTTGAAGAGTATAGCAATTCCTAGTACC
Organism: Eucalyptus decipiens; assembly: GCA_014182575.1. Taxonomy (NCBI): domain Eukaryota; kingdom Viridiplantae; phylum Streptophyta; class Magnoliopsida; order Myrtales; family Myrtaceae; genus Eucalyptus; species Eucalyptus decipiens. The sequence continues at coordinate 35,007,978 of CM024618.1, read as the reverse complement.
ATTAGGAAAGCTTCTCAAGTTCGCCAATTGTTGCATGTTGTTGTAGATGAGATTATTGGAGACTTGCAACACTTGTCTGGAGTCTACAAATTCGGTATTTGCCTCGTAGAATATGTTGAGAACATTATTGTGGTAATCATTTGGTGTGCCACAATCGATGTTTATGAAGCAGGTTGTTAAAAATAACCCAAAAAAAGAAGAAGAAGAAATAGTTGAGGAGTTTTCCCCGAGAACAATGTTCTTTGAAACTAATTTTATTTATAGATAAACCTCTCAAGAGAATTTGCAATAAGTGTGAAACTTTATAAAACTGTGAATTACTCTCTTTATACTAGGTGGGGGACTATAAGTTAAATGAGAAGCAAGAAGGCCGCTTTACATGTGACATGTCCGCTTTGAACAGCTGTCGTCGGCACACATGACATGGCTATTTCAACCGCTTTCCATGCAGAACCGATTTTGAATTGGCCATTTAACCTCGGGTCGACAATGGTTTGGATGTCCCCACTTTCTATGAGTGGAGTTACCCAGCGAAGTATGTGCATGCTGCCCTCTGGACTTCTTATAATGGCGGGGTGGCCAGTGATTAACTCGAATAAAACTATGTCAAAACTGTATACATCGCTCTTCTTGCTCAAGTTTCCGGATGTATGAAACCTAAGAATTCAAAAGGAATTGTTTCTTTGATTAGTACAATAATAGCCGAAACTGCCTTTTAGAAAGTACCTACACATATGTATCCAACATAAACATGCACGAATAAAATGTTAGTTTGAGTCACTTACTCCGGATCAAGATAACCAGGCGTTCCTACTAGGCGAGTCGAAATATGAGAATCTTGCTCTGTTACAAATGCCTTCGATAATCCAAAATCAGCAATCTTCGCTTGCATGTTTTCGTTTAGTAAAATATTGGGCGTCTTTAAATCTCTATGGACAACGGAGGTTTGCCGTTATGCGAGGTACTCTAACCCCGCACCACCAACAAAAAGGAAAACTTAATGAATTGTATTGTGTAACTTAACTTGTGGAAATGTGAACAAAGATTTCATCAATCTACTTTATGTACCTTGAGCTGCATCGATTGCGATTTTTAGTCTCTCGCTCCAACTCAAAACATTAGGGTTGTGTGCTGCTTGAAAGTAGAGAAATAAGGAGTATTCCAATCATGAAATATGTAAAAGCTTGTTCACTGTTGTCCTCATTCGCTGAGAAAGTTAATTTCATCTCCATAATGCTATTAATAAATTTGTAACATGACCGATTAATGCAAAAGCCTAAACTATCAAAGAACAGTGTTGAGATAAAATATATTTGGACACACGTCTTTGCTGTCACATTGGGAGAGTCCAACAGATGTTTTATCTGTTTAGAATTTGTAAATGGAAATATCAGACAAACCTGACAAGTGTTGCCGAACATTTCCATTGGACATGAATTCGTAAATCAGTGCCATGTTTTCAAATTCTTCGCAATATCCGATAAGTGAAACTAGATTTCTGTGGTGAACGACCATCAAGAGTTGTGCCTGCACATCAAGGTATCAGAGCTTGCTATTAGTTGAACATCCAAAAAACCAAAAACATGCAACATCGATTCTAGTTACACTAATGTCTCAAACCTCTGCGCGAAATTCCTTGTAGCCTTGCTTTGATGATCGAGATAACATTTTTACCGCGACTTGAATGCCATCATCAAGTCTGCCAAAGTAGACTTTCCCAAATCCTCCCTCTCCAATTACTGTTCTAAAGTTATCAGTAATTCTTGTAACCTCAGTGGATGTAAAAAGTCGATTTTTTGACAACTTTAATGTCCCAGTATATCCTTCGCTAGAGTTGGTAGTTGTAGTAATAGTAGTAACGTCTGGAGAAATTAAAAGGAAATTATATAATCTCAACAGCAGCGGATCATGATTTTCAGTTTGACATCACATGCCTTCACTACGAAAAGAACCTTTTTGAAAAAGTATGTAATGACTTATTATAAGGAGAGACCGAGTCATGAAAAATGAAATTTGAAAGAGCGAAGCTAGTTACCTCAACCAAAGGAAGTATTCACGCCTTTATCTATCCGAGATATAGATACGCATTGATGCAATTATGATATTATTAACAGAGAACGTGTGCACAGTTTTTTAACATTGAACAGTGGTGCATAGAAGCATGATTATCACGTTCACTTTTTCTGGGCCCAATTGTTGCCATGAGCAATTGGACCGGTTAACCAGTTTGGGGTTCAAAACATGACCCGGACTGACAAAATCCCATGTAAGAAGTTTGGATTTTTCTTGCACATGCAATACGCAAGAGAGTTACCTTGGATTTGTCTTCTTTTGATTATCCACAATACTGCAAGAGCTCCCAATGAAACCAAGACCAGAATGGCTGCAACTGATGCAATGATTGGGGCAACAGAGATGCCCTTTTTCTTTGGCTGCGCATTGCTGGTCTGACAATTGTCTGATTGGCAAAGATTTGGATTTCCATCTAAGCTGTCGAAAAACATCAGCAGTACTTGTCAATGCCGAAAGATTAGCGCATGAATTCATAGATATCCCGCCCTCTATATGTATTACGTGCCTAAAGTTGATCAAACAGAAAATGAAAAACCGAGTACCACTTTTTCACCAAAAAAAAAAAAAAAACCGAGTACCACTTTCATCTTTTGCATTCTTCAGAGTGAGAACAAACGTAGAAAGTAGAAGCAGAACGTATGGATAATAATAAGTGATTAAATGCGGAGTTACGATAGTGTGGCAATGAGCGAACCTTAATAGCAACGATCCATCTGCCTTCTTCTTCAACAGAGTTTGAGGAACAGAGCCATTCATGCTGTTTCCACTTAAATTCCTGCAAGTATTCATGATTAGAAGTTGATGGCCATTTACTCAAGCTAAATAACCACACATAATAGTTCCATCAAAAGCTCAGTGACTCACAGAACTTTCAAGCTCGGCATTTGAGCTAAAAAGTCTGGCACGGACCCAGTTAATGAATTGTTGGATAAATCCCTGAAATTGAGCCAAAAAACTACTAAGAAACTTCATATGCATATTCTTGTTGAAATGCATAAAATGGGATATTGTAGATGATGAACAACATGCTAGTGGCAAAGAAGTCAAGTCGCTTTTTTTGGGCTTAGTGTTCTCCATTCTCTCTCTGCAAATTAGGGATAAGTACACTAATGGTGCCATAAGTTGTGTACGGCGCTCACTTTGGTACCAAAAGTTTCCGTCGGATCACTTAAATGCCAAAAAATTTGAAAAACGCTCACTTTGGTGCCAACTCCGACGAAATTGGCCGGAAATCCGACGTGGCCTTTTTTATTAATTTTGACGCCGACGTGGCTCGTCGGAGAGGTGAGTCGGCATCCAAATACCAAAACGACGCCGTTTGGTGTCTTCCCCAATTCAAAACCCTAATCTCCGGCCGTCGCTGTCCTTGACGGTCCTTGCGCTCGGCAGCCACGGCTTCGACCCTGACCTCGACCCCAACCCCGACGATGGCCACTCAACGGCAGCGGCTCCGACCTCGACCCCGACCCCAACCCCGACGATGGCCACTCGGCAGCCATAGCTCCTACCCCGACCTCGACCCCGACCGCGACGATGGCCACTCGACGGCCGCGGCTCAAACCCCAACCCCGACCCGACGATGGCCACTCGACGGCCATAGCTTCGACCCCGACCCCGACCCGACCTCGATGATGGCCACTCGGCGGCCGCAGCCGACCCCGACTCCGACCCCAACCCCGACGACGGCCACGGCTTCGACCCCGAAACCCTAATTTCTTCCCCATGTAAGCTAAACGGTGTCGTTTCCATGAAGCCATCCACGTAGGACGGCAAAACGACGTCGTTTTCTTAAGGAGGATCGAAAACGACGTCATTGAAAGGCTTATCGATTTTTTTTTTTTAAATCATTTTGGTCGGAATCTTTCGCCGGAGGCCGGAATCTTTCGCCGGTGGCACCAACGTGAGCATTTTTCCTCCGATTTGGCACTTAAGTGATCTGACGGAAACTTTTGGCACTAAAGTGAGCGCCGTACACAACTTATGGTACCATTAGTGTACTTATCCCCTGCAAATTAAGTAAACAATATGAAGAAAAACTGCTAATGCATACGGGGATACAACTGCTGTCAAATTGGAGATTGATGTAGCTATCGGTCCTTTCAGTCCACTGGAGCTCAGGTTCCTGCACATTCTCAGCTAACTGTATAAGAATAAAATCCCACCGGTTTACATTTTCTATAAGGAAGGCGTTCATATGGTGACTTGATATTGAAATCATTTCCTCAGTCGCATGACATATTACCAACCTGTACTATAGTTGTTGTTGAGAAAACTTATCTTTTGTGACTTTGTGGTTCGTATGCAGCATGTTTTCAGAGAAAATATGTAGTCGTGGACTTACAATGATATGATTCTTGGAGAACTATCATAGCTACAATTCAGTCCACTCCATGTGTACCGTGTAGGAATGCATGGATCACCCTGCCAGCTAGCTCTGATCACCCCATATGTTTTCTTGACGTCATACATGGCATTAACTAAACCACCACATAAATAGCTAAATCATAAGGAAATCAAAGATTATCAAAACAAAAAAATTCAGTGGGAGCATAGATATAAATATACAGTCGTCAAGAAAAGTCGGTGAATTTGGGAGCTGTGCCACAGTGAAAAACTCGACGGCATTGAGGAGTGGTGGCAAACTAGAGCGGGCCATCGCACTAATAGTCGAGTTCAAATTATGTCCACTTATGGGCAATGAGGCTACAGTCACTGGCTTTAGGTTCTCGAGCATGACAGTTTCCACGAATTTGTCTTGTACATATATGGCGAATTCTCTGAATTGATCCTTTTCCAATTGCAATTCCACAAAGTAGAAGTATATATACCAGACAGTGGTGGAGTCTCTGAGGTCCAAAACAGACTCAAAGGATCAGTGACATTTTGTACTTCTGTGGCGGTCATCAAAACTTCGGGTGGAACTTTATAGGCATCATTGCTTGTACTTGTCACGATGGCCGTTGTGTTGCTAACTGATGACCAACCTCCACTATAAGTCTTATTGTTCCAGATGCAATCATATACATCTTGCGGATGCCTATTAATGCCGAAGCCAGTCAAATAATCATAGCAGTAAGTGCAAGATGATGAACAAGCCAACAAAAATCAGTTTGTAATTGACAGCAAGTTTTCTATAGTCCATGCAGTTGCACAATGTAAAAATGCATGATTCGTAACATGTAATTACGTTAACTTGTCATTTACTGATTGATGAATGTGGTCAATGACCAAAATTGAAGGGCAATGACAAAGAAAATCACTTGTATGTGCTTAGGCTCCCCAAATTATATTTCCAGTTGGTTACAAGTGCACCGGAATTGATCTGGTAAGTCGAGTTATCCAGCAACCGCAACTCCAGAGCTGATATAAATGGAACTCCCAAGCCGATATTCACCAAGCAAATTTGTATGTAATCTCTCGGAGGAGTGTAAATAATCTCTTCATATATCCAAGACGAAGAGTTCACCGTGATCCAATAGTTAACATCAATATGGAGGTCAAATGCTGGGGTTTGATCTTTGCCATCATAATTACCATACCAAAATGAAGCCCTGACCAAATATGTGCTGCCCTTTCCTTCATCTGGCATTAATGTATAACAATTCCTTTCTCCACTAGGGAAGATCCGGAGATTCTTTGATTGTTGTTGGTTGTTTTCGTAGATGACCTGGGTAGACACCTGCACGTTTGTTCCAGAATCTACATATCCCGCATCGGCCTTGTAGTATATGTTGAGCTGGTCATCATGGTAATCATTAGGTGCTCCGCAATCGATGCTTATGAAACCTAAATCAAGGGGAAACCAGAGATTGTCACTTGCTTTTCACTACCAATCACAAATTCGAAATTTAAACAGTATTATAAGTTTCTTGATGCTTTGCGATTTCCTTTAAACTTTTTTTATTTGACTTCTTGAGAACAGTATCGACTAGATACAAATTTCAGCAATGAAAATTACATGTGCAAGATTTGGCTTGATAATTGTTACTTAAGAAGAAGTTTTGATGGTTATTCCGATGATAAAGTCGTCCATGAAAAGCTTGAAAACAGAGACATCATCTGCAAAAATAACGTAAGCTAGAGGATGATGCATTGCTAACTCTGCAATAATTAGGAGAATCTGGAAATGTTTTCTGGAGACTCTTGAACAGGCTTAACTTTGCTAAATTCCTAAGTCGGAGTACAAATACTACCTAATTACCCAATGCTCGATTTTTATATCAAATTTTAGTGTCACTGTTTTTTTGACTTACGCTCGAAAGGTTGATCACTATCGAGAAGAAAGATAGATATTGAATCATCACTGTGCCTATTTCTAGAATCCCATTTTCTGATGCCTCGACTCTTCACGATTCAATCATCAGGGAGAGAGAGGGGGAGGGAACCTGGATTTTGTTGGCCGCGGGCAATGACTGCTAGAGCTAGACAACCAATCAAGACATGCAGCATCTTCAAGATCTTCATGGTATATCAAACCTATCTTCAAATTGGTTTCTCCACTCTAGTGAGGAAAGGAGGGCTCTACCATCTCAAGGCAAACAAGAAGAAAATCAACGTCTTGAAGATTCATAAGAATATGTTAGTACTTCAATGAGGGCGCGTTCATGGACCAGACGTGCACTTGTAAATTAGTAGTGGGGGAGTGATTTCTCCACCAATGGTCAACTCAGTTATAGAGAATAGAAGTTAGGAACTAACTGATGGTTTTATATGAGATGGGCTTAAGGCCCGTCCGCCCATGTTGGGCCTAAAAAGCCCGGCCCACGGGAATAGGGCCCATGGATGAAGGGGTACGTTGCTATTTTTGGAGGCACGTATATAAAGGGAGGAGAGAGAGAGGGAGGACGCACCTTTTGGCATAAACGCACGTACGTTTCCTCTCCCTCTCTCCCTCCAAAAAGTAAGACAAATGCTTAAGGCGTCCCGTCTTCCCTTCAAGGCGAATTGACATCATCGGATAAGAATTTCTTCATCGATCTTCAGCATTGGTGTTTAATCTGTGGCTAACAAGGTACGCTCGATTCCGTGGTGTGCTTTAGGATCGGTGATACGTGTTTTTCCCGGGCTTCGCTTCCGCATTCGTTTTAGGGGTTCGATTTAGTGTCGAATCCGATTCTCGGGGATCCGTTATTCCTAACATTGGTATCAGAGCCCTAGTTCACGTTTTCCCGACCTGTTTTGATGTTTTTGATTGATTTTTCACGAAAGTAATTCGGCCGTACGGATCCGAGCGAGAAATCCCAACATCCAAGCGTTGTTCGTCCTTTTTTCTGAGTTTCCGTAAGTCGAAATCAATTTCTGAAGGCACTGGGGGAAAGGGCTCGTCGAGACGAGTTTGGCGACAGGTCATGCGCCGTCGGGAAACGCCGCACGCGCCCACACGTGCGGCCAGAAGGCGCTGTGCGTGGGCGCGACGCGCCCGGAAGCGCTAGCTCGCCCAACGCGTGCGGCACACGCGTCGGTTGGCGAACCGGCGCGTGCGCGCCGCTGGCTGGCGAACTGGCACGCGTCGGTCGATGGATCGACACGTGCTGACGTCAGTATGACGTCACCCAATGGTCGGTAACCGCTGGGGTGGCGTCATCGATGACGTCAGCGCCGTTGACGGTTGGCCGGACGGTCACTGGCCAGCAACCCGACCCGACCCGAACCGTGGACGAGTGGCACGTGCGCGGCACGTGCCGGCTGACGTCTGCGTGACGTCAACCAGCGCACGCGCGCGGCACGTGGGTCGGTTCGTCCGACCCGATTCGACCGGCCGACCAGTCCGACCCGCCGCCCGTTGACCCGTTGACCGTTGACCGACCGTTGACCGTTGACAAACGACCGTTGACGTTGACCGACGACCGTTGACCGTTGACAAAAAAAAAAGGATTTGTTTCTTTTTTCATTCATGCCTATGTGGGTTATATGCAATCCATTATTTTTCTGCATTTGTTGCATGAATTATGGAAAATTATGTATTTTCTCTTATGTGCATTATGGATTATAAGTGATCCATTTTTTTTTTTTAGTTCTGCATTTGTTGCAGGAATTATGATGAGTTATGCACGGATACCTGCAATCCCGGGAACAGACGAGGGAAATGCAAGACTTAAAAGGCTAATGTCAGATTTAGCTAATTATCGGTGGCTTGACGGTGATTTAGTATTACATGTGGTCAGGGTCAATCAGATGATACAGGAAATCATCTGGAATGGTTATCTTATGCCGGATCTTGAAAAGGTGCCGGCTTTGATGAACACTCTTCTACCTGAATGGCAAGCAGTGTTAGATCGGTTATGGGAGGTCAAAGTGGTCCCGGGTTATAGGAGGTATAGGAGGCTAGTGGAAGCTTTTGTAAGAGAGTACTATAGGATTGAGTTGGCCAAAACTTCAACCCTTAGATTAAGCGCCACATGGCGCAGAGTGAATACGCCTTGGTGGCGACATGACAGCTCTCCAAAAGTTTTTCCATGGTTGGCAAATGTGCCTTCAAATTTCTCAGATATTTTGGTGATAGATTAGAAGGGACATTCCCTACTTATTTCTTTGATTAAGATGAGATGTTTTATGGGTGTAAATATCTCTTTCCATGTTGATATTTTCTCTGTATATATTGCTTAGTGTAATGTATAATTGTATTATGTGAAAGCATTGTTATTCTATTAAATGTTAGATATTATTTGCTTTCTGTTATTGTTGACTGCTGTGGGTAGTTGATAGAAGTTTTTGTAGCTTCATAGAATTGATTTTGCATAAGACAATTATATTAATGATAATTTTGAGTTAAGATTTTTGGAGGATGATTGGAAACATAATGACCTTTTTGATTTTGAAACCGTACTTAAAATTATTTATTGATTTGATGGGTCTGTGCAAAGTGGATGCATAAATGATAGGCATTAATTATTCGTGCAAATATGTCGATGTGTTCGAGATAGGCAACTAAGAACGTTATTGTTGATATGAACGGCAACAATTGTGAAATATTGAATATGAAGATTCAATATGTGCTGGAAAAGCATGAAGCACTAGAAGCTCTTGATCATATTATGGAAGATTTTGAGGATGCTGTGCGCCATCTTGAGCTGGTAGAGGACCGCCTAACATCATTTAAGTTGAAAATAGACATTTGTAATGCTGGTTCTAGCTCAGAAAAGGCTTTGCGCTCTAAGCGCAAGCGTATTGATTAGTTCAATATGTGGGAATGCAAAGGATTAAGTCCTTGTTGCAAGAAATCAAGAGTTAACCAACACAAGAGAGGAAAACGTCATCAAGTGAAGAAAATGTCAAGAGTGAGGTGTTACAATTGTGACAAAAATGCTCACTATGCTCGCGACTGTCGTGAGCCAAATAAGATAAACACCTCTTTCACATTTGAGAACTTTGCTTATGTGCATTATTGGCTGAATCCAATCCTTTGTGGACTATAGATTCAGGAGCAATAGACCATGTAGCGAAGGATAGAGAATCCTTCGTGGAATTCCGATGAATACCAACTGGAACTATGTGGATCTATGTGGGAAATAACTTCAGAGCTGAAGTTAAAAGGATTGGCACCTGCCAATCAAACATGCGTGGTGGACGTACCTTGTTCCTACATGATGTTCTATATGCTCCGAAGATTCGTCGAAATTTAGTGTCTGTTTTGTTGTTGGTTAAGCTTGATTTTAGTGTGAACTTCCGTAATAAAGGTGTAGATTTATATTTGGATACAAACTACTATGGTTATGGTCACTTTCTGGATGGTTTTATTGTACTAGATGTTGACTGTGGTGATATCAATATTTGTTATTCCCTTATTTCACGTATTCTACTTTATATGATAATGATGTGAATGTGTGGCATTGCTAGACTTGGTCACATTGACCAACAACATATAAAAAGACTAGCCAAAGAGGGCTTATTGGGTAACATTGAAAAAGTCAATTTACCCATATATAAGCATTGCATGATAGGGAAAATGACAAGGAAACCATTTAGAAAAAGTAAAATAGCCGAATTTCCTCTGCATTTAATCCATTCTGACGTCTGTGGTTCAATGAATGTGAGAAGAAGGCATGGGGCTGTTTATTTCATCACTTTTATAAATAATTATACTCGATTCGGATATGTCTATTGGATTTCTCATAGATCTGAAGCATTATGTTGTTTCGAAAGGTTTATGAACTTGGTAGAAAATCAATTAGACAAGAAAATAAAAGTATTGAGATCTGATCGAGGTCGAGAATATTTATCTGATGAGTTCAGAAAATTATGTGATAAAAAAGGAATAGAAAGACAGTTGTCTATTATATGAGAGTGCTAGTATGAACACCTAGAGGGGGTGAATAGGTGTTTAAAATAAATCTTGGTAAATATATGCGGAATAAAATAAACTTCAAACAAAGGAGTTGGGGAAGAGAATAAGAACACAAGATTTATAGTGGTTCGGCTTACTCCAAGCCTATGTCCACTCTCCCACGCTAACAACCTTCTTAGCTGGATTCCACTATGCAATCAACAAGAGATTACAACTTCGAGTGCAAACACTTAGTAGATCACACTATCTCACTAAGTCACTCTTTTGGTATTTCTTTCACGATCACAAACATTTAAGCTCACAAGAGACAAGTGTATGATCGAAGGTCGCTCAGACTTTGGAATTATATTTTTTACGCTCCATCTCTTACTTGCTCATCGATCCATGATCTCCTTAAATACTCCTCCCCTTCCAAACTACCCGTTGGACAGTATCCTGGAGAATCGTCTTCCAATATACCCATTGAATAGCTCTATATCTAGAAGATTTGGTAGCCATTGAGTGACAAAGGTAGAATCCCAAATTGATTCCGATCGCCCATACAAACGGAATCTTGGTTTCCATAAATAAAGCTTCTTCGTATAAAAAGTCCTTGTCTTCAAGATCCAATCGTCAATCAAATAGATTGAATCAATCAAATCAATCTTGATGTGGAATCCAAACTAGATCACTAGCTGTTATATGATTGGGCTTGTATTACGTTCGGTCGAATTCTGGATGTAAAGTCTGAGAGCAATAGACTTTATAATCTGAGTCTAAGTGCGCTAGACTTTGCAATCTGAGTCTGAATATATTCTGCTTCAATATAGAGTCTGTCTTTTAGTTCAGCTTCAGCATAGAGTCTGTCTTCTGGTTCTTCATTCACGTTCAGCCTGGAATTTGTCAAAGTGAGCAGACTTCCGATGTAGAACAGACTTTAACACTAAAGTCTGGCAGTCTTCAGACTTTGACACAGAAGTCTGGAAATCTTCAGAATATACTTTGGACATGTGTTCCGTTCAGTCTTCTGGCAGTTTTCTGACTTTGACAATATCTTTTACATGTTCTATCATCTGTATGGTCTATTACTTAACCATTAAACATGTTAGTAGCCTTTGATTTATTTTGTCATCTTCAAAACATCATAAGGGATTTCCCTAACATTATATATACTCCTCAACAAAATGGTGTTGCAGAGAGAAGAAACAGAACCCTACTGGAAATGGTTAGGTCCATGATGGCGCATGCTAACTTACCTATCACTTTTTGGAGTAATGCGTTGTTAACTGCTGCTTTTATACTTAATCGGGTGTCTTCCAAATTAGTTACTTCCACTCCATATAAGTTATGGACAGGTAGCAAACCAGACTTAAGTTTTCTTAAGCCATGGGATTGTGCTACCTATACACATGAGTCATCTCACAAGTTTGGAAAATTGGGTTTCAAAGGAAATAAGAGTATTTTCATGAGATACTCCGAACACTCGAAAGGGTATGTGTTCATAGGTGAGCAGGAAAGTGGGAGTATAACTGAATTTAAATCACGGGATGTCACATTCTTAGTGGATGAATTTCCTAAGAAGGGCGAAATAGGAGAAGATTACTCTCTATTTGTAATCTTGGATCAAGATAATGATATTAGTGGGGTTCATCCAAGTGGGAGTAATATGAGAAGTGATGAATTGATTTTAACTCACTCTCAATTACAACCACATGATGAGATGATATCGTTATTATCTAATCTTAGTGGGAGCATAATGGAAAATGTTGTGCTAAGTGCACAATCTTCCATACGGCGAACAAGTTGCCAAAATATTCCCCGTCGACATTTTGACATTGAAGGGGAAACTTTTATGGTTGCTCCACGAGATGATGATGAGTCAAGAAATATTAATGAGGATCTGAATTGTCCTAATAAGGAAAAATGGATTCATGCAATGGAAGATGAAATGGAGTCAATGAAGTCAAACCAAGTTTGGGAACTGGTTGATCTTCCAAAAGGACACAAAGCTATTGGGAACAAGTGGGTTCTCAAAATAAAGCAAAAGGCTGATTGCTTGATAGAAAGTCATAATGTTCGCCTTGTAGCGAAGGGGTATAATCAACAGAAATGAATTGATTATGAAGAAACATTTTCTTCTGTAGTGAGATTTACTTCGATTCGCATTATTCTGGCAATAGTGGTTAGTATGGATCTTGAGTTACATCAAATGGATGTAAATACTGCTTTCCTCAATGGAGAATTAGAGGAAGAAAAATATATGGAACAACCTGCTAGTTTCATAGTGAAAGGCCAAGAAGAAAAGGTATGTCGACTTTGGGGGTCGATGTATGGCCTTAAGCAGTCGTCAAGACAATAGTATATACGTTTTTCATAATGCCATAGTGGCATATGATTTTACAATGATTGATGAGCATCATTGTGTATATATCAAAAGATCCAATGATCAATTTGTGATCATATCATTATATGTTGATGAAATACTAATTGCCGGAAGCAATATGGAGTTTGTTAATACTGTGAAGAATTGGTTATCTTCCAACTGTGAGATGAAAGACATGGGTGATGTTAAATACATTCTTGAAGTTAAGATTTCAAGATTGTAAACCCATAGACACTCCTATTGCAAAGGGTGAAGGATTGAGCCACAGATTGTGTCCAAGGACTCCACAAGAGAAGGAACAAATGAAACATGTTCCTTATGCTAATGCTGTTGGAAGCTTTATGTACGCTGTGATGTGTACAAGACCTAACATATGTTTTGCGGTTGGAATGGTGAGAAGATACCAATCCAATCCAGGTCAAGCACATTGGAAAACCGTTAAAAGAATACTAAGGTATCTAAAGGGAACTGCTGATTATACGTTGAGTTATTAAGGAAAAGATATGCAACTCAAAGGCTATTTTGATACTGATTGGGAAGGAGATTTAAATGAAAGAAAATCTATCTCTGAGTTTGTTTTCTTACCAAGTAATGGCACCATATGTTGGAGCAGTAAGAAACAAAAGTGTATAGCCTTGTCCATGATGGAAGTTGAGTTCGTGGCATTATCAGCAGCAGTATAAGAAGGTGTTTGGCTTAAGAGATTTTTTGGATCATTTAGGTGTTATTGGAAGTGCTGCAGATTAATTGTTGGTTAATTATGATAGCCAAGCAGCAAAAGTGTACACCAAATATCCAAAAATATCATGGCAAGACCAAACCTATAGATACCAAGTATAACTTTTGTCAAGGATATGATTGCACGAAAAGATATGAACTTAGAGTACATACTACGCATAGACTGGTAGCAAATCCTATGACAAAGCCAATACCTAGAGATGTGTTTTGTGGCCATATGAAATCTCTAGGACTGCGTAGAGGCTGATGTACTGAATAATTGCAATTTCCCTGAAGTGTTCACATAAGATGAATTTGTGTTTTTCATCATTAATGCCTATGAATCTTTGTTTGATCTTTATGCATCTTAATGCTCAGTGCATTGCTTTAAGTTGAGTAAGTATGTCGGACAGATATAAGATTAGCCCACTCACACGGGTAATCGCCTCTATTTACTGTGTGATAAATAGAGATGAGACTTTTTTTAAGCTTATTATCTAGGTGATAATCGAGAGCTCAAGCTTGAAATACGTATGTCGCCTTAACTGGGTGTTAAGATGAGGACATAATACTTACTATGTCCGAAAGTAAAATACCCCACATATTTTACTTTATCTGTCTATGATGCCAAATGTGAGTTCTGATGAATTTTGTAAATGAGTAGATACGTGAACTCAAGTTAGATATTGGGTATGTTTAAATTATCATTTGTATAATATTGAAAGGTGTAGACATACGCTCCATGGGAAATGAGTTAATACCGTAATACGTATTTCATACTACGTATGCATGAGACGACCAATAAGAGTGGCAAAAGTTTGATCTCAACTTTTAATGTCGTGTGAGACTCTTGAGGAAAAGAGTTCCTCAATTTTTAGTCCCCTTATTACTCTTACTTATTCTTAATATTTCTATTTAGTGTTTGCTATCTTAGGATGTTCCCAATGGTCATGAGTTTGATTCGATCTAATGGGACATTTCTAGAAAAACAAGCTGGACTGAAATTGAGAGTTTGAAGAAAAGAGGAAGATCGATTTTGGATAATCACATTGTAGTTTTGTATTCACCGGTTAACCAATTATGACTGTCTTTGGGATAATCATACTTGTGAATACAATATATATATATATATATATATCATTATTTAAAAGAAATCAAGAGAGATATAAATGTGATCGATCGATCTAGGATACTGCATACTAAATCTACTTAGGATGTGATGCCCATTATGAGCTGTTATATATTCCTAACAGATGTATGGCAATGAGCTCTCAAACTATGCTGGTCGCACGGATCATTCACCGGTATGAATGTTGAAGAGAGGTAAAGAGAATCTTGTTCAGCCCACCATGTGCGAGTGGGAGATGATGGTTTTATATGAGATGGGCTTAAGGCCCGTCCGCCCATGTTGGGCCTAAAAAGCCTGGCCCACGGGAATAGGGCCCATGGATGAAGGGGTACGTTGCTATTTTTGGAGGCACGTATATAAAGGGAGGAGAGAGAGAGGGAGGACGCACCTTTTGGCATAAACTCACGTACGTTTCCTCTCCCTCTCTCCCTCCAAAAAGTAAGACAAACGCTTAAGGCGTCCCGTCTTCCCTTCAAGGCGAATTGACATCATCGAATCATAATTTCTTCCTCGATCTTTAGCATTGGTGTTTAATCTGTGGCTAACAAGGTATGCTCGATTCCGTGGTGTGCTTTAAGATCAGTGATACGTGTTTTTCCCGGGCTTCGCTTCCGCATTCGTTTTAGGGGTTCGATTTAGTGTCGAATCCGGTTTTCGGGGATCCGTTATTCCTAACACTAACAAATAAAGAATCAATAATTGATTATCACCTTTTGGACAGGCAAGAAGCTCGCAGCTGGACCTGATGCCTACCAACTAATTGAGTGATTACAGTACAAAGTCAACACGGATAATGTATATTAAACGATGGCAACTGCATAATTCTGAAGAATCCCTCATTCTACTAAGAATGTCCCAGCTGTGTCATGACAAGGACATGCCTTATGTTCCTAACAAGCTCTAGAAGGCGCCGAATTCAGACAAATCAGAATAAGGAAATTCGCAGACAAGATTATAATAATTGAGATGTCCTTAACCTGACGCGTATAGATCAATTAGAAGAGATATCACTTCTTTTGCCTTCTCAAGTGTCTCAAGTACTCCTTAGGATCCGTTCCATCAAAGATTGCGAAAAGATTTGAGACCTCCACGGAGGGTGAAAAAAGTTGATGTAATTCTCATTATTACCATGTACAAAAGTCAAAAAAAAAAAAAAAACCTCAAATTATGCTCATTGTGACATATTTATCTTTTTTTTTTTTGTGACATGAAAAATCATAAACTTATACCCATGTGACACATTTACCCTTTGTTAAGGTTTTGTCAATAAACATAGTTAAAACTCTGTCTACATGGATGTGAAAAAGCATGTCGCCCACGTTACTTAAGTGAAATAAATGAGACATTATTTTGGCTAAAAAATCATGTTATAAAATCTAATGGATGGTAAATGTGTTATATAAGTATAAGTTTTGGGTTTTTTTATGTCACACGAAAAATTATAGGGTAAATGTGTCATATTGAGTATGTTACAAAAAAAAAAAGTTTAAGGTAAATACATCGTGATGGACATAATTTGGAGTTTGTTGTGGCCTTTTCTCTATTATCATCGACTTCTCTTTGTTGACACATAAATTTTGGCTACATATTTATGATTAAACTTCATAGAAAATTAGGGATTAATTCGAACATAACGAAAAAGGATCTTCACATCATATGGGCACTAATATTATTTTCATCAACTAAAATTTATTTTTATTTTAATTTCCATTATTTTTACTGCATTTTGGATAGATACAAATATTTTTTAAAAACATTATTTTATTTTATTTTTAAAAGAGGGAGAGCTGCGAGGGCTAAAGGGCTGGGCCTGAGCCCCAGCCCCTTTCCCCTCCTTTCCCCATTCGAGCCGAGGCCCAATCTCGCCCAGCTACCCTGGCTCGGCCTGGCCTTCTCTGCCCTCTCTTCTCCTCTCCTTCCTTCAGCCACCGAGTACGCTACGTCAGCAGAGCAGAGCAGGAGCAGGCGGCGATGGAGGCGACGGGTGATGTGATGTCGGTCGGCGCTCCAAGGACCAGTGGCCAAAGCGCCTCCCCCAACCGGTCTTCGGTGAGAGAGAATATATATTTTTTTTTTGGGGGGAGGGGGTGTGAGCGAGCGTCCTCCGGCGACGAATACGGCCAGGGGCTAACCAGCATTCGGCCTCCCCCTTTCCGAACCAATTTACGGAGGGTGGTGGTTCGTCTCCCATCGTTCTTTTATTGCCATGACTCGAGGTCAGTTTCCCAAGGATCTCGGGTTGGAGGTGCGTGAGGCGGCCGGACGTAGCCCGGTCTTCGTGCTCGTCTGCCATTTGACAGCGTGAGCCAGGTAGGCACTCTCGGCCGACCACCCCTGCTTTTGTGCCCACGCCCTGTTTCGGGCTCGCCGGACCGGGCTGCCATGGCTTGGTTCGTGCACAGATATATATAAAGAAAAAAAGAAAAAAGGGAATAAAAAGAAAATGAGAGAGGGCAAAAGGCGGCCCTCTCTTCTTCTCTGGCCATTCGGAGGCACGAACCCAGGTCAGGCCGAATCAGGCCGGTGCGCGGGTCTCATCGACCCAAGTCGCTATATTATATTATTATTTTAAAAAAATTATAAAAATAAAAGAACCAGAAAAATCCCAAAAAATGTTTATTTTCAAAAAAATTCAGAAAAAGCTTAAAAATAATCTTTGAGTGGTTTTTTTTTTTTCTTAAGATGTGTGAAAATCCTCAAAAGTAAACCCAAAAAACAAGAGAAATTGTGCTCAAGTATGTGAAAGCAGATGGATTGTTGTTTGCAAATTTCCTTTTATCTCAATTATGCCATTATGATGCATGGATTGGAATCCTAGGAGAGATTAGATATTGAAATGGCATCGGTTGATTAACAAGTGTAATCAGTCGCGTAGAAGTACAATATTTTTTCTAATATTTTTCTTGAATTTTTAATTGACCCATTACAAATTGACAAGTGAAGACTCCTGAATGAAATTAAATTGCAAATTAAAATATTTAGGACTATAAGTTGCGAATTGATGGACTTGAGAGAGCCTGAACTAAGCCTAGACTTAGTGAGCCATTAGCTTGGCACTTGTGGAAGGGTTTAGGAGGTTGAGACACCTTGATGGCCTTCTAAATAAGAGTGTATTTAGGGTGGGGAGAGGGAGAAAGTCCTTTTTGAGTTGTTTCACCTCTCATCTCGTGAAATGATCCATGAGATGATATCAGCCATAGAGCAATAACAACAAGCGCGACTCTAGTCTAAAGTGATCAAATCCAAAGCCAACATAGATGAGTCTCCTCAAGTACATAGTTTCTCCCATGAATGACAAAAGCTGCAAATACTCATGTTTCTATCAAGAAACGACCTATTCAGACATAATAGAATAACTAGAGACAAGAACAACTTCTGAATATCCAAATTGACACATAAATATAAGTTTCAAATATGAACCACACTTGAGTTCAATTTTAACGGCTGTAGAAATTTAGCAACAGAAATTCACACGCACTAAATACCCAACACCCTTCCAAGGGAAGTATTGGCTGAATGAACTCTTGAGGAGGTCCTTTCGAAAGAACTACTTGATTTTCTCATTTTGTTTCCCATCTTCTGAACTTTTTTCGGGTTCCGGTGCTGTTTTCAAACAATCCTTCAAATCTGCCAATACATGATCTAAGTCAGGCCTTTGATCTCCAGTTGGTTTTGTACAAGACTCTGCAACCCGTATTGCTTTCCAAGCCGATTCACTGTCGAATTCTCCTTTTAACTTTGGATCCATGATCTTCTGCAAATTTTTACTTTCAATAAGAGAATTCGCCCAATTAAGTATGTTTACATTCCCTTCTGGCTTCATCATCATTGCCGGATGTCCTGTAATTAGCTCAAGAAGTGTGATTCCGAGACTGAAAACATCACTCTTCTTGTTTAAGCTTGCAGTTGAATGGTACCTGTAGGACATATGAGAACACGGCTGAGGATAAATCTTCCAGGGCCCAAGATATTGCTTTTTGGACTCTAGAGTCATTTATCAATGCTGAACTTTTTCTTCAGTAAAGTTGTATACGCTGTGTACAAGTACATGAGTCTACGATGCAATCCTAGGGAGAGCCAGATTTTCTATCCAGACAAAGACTATATAGCATATTAACGAGACTAAGTTTAAGCTCATACTCAGGGTCAAGGTAACCAGGAGTGCCAACAGCACGAGTTGACACATGAGCATCAGTCTCAGCTGTGTATATTCTTGAGAGACCAAAGTCGGATATTTTCGCTTGCATTTTTTCATTCAGTAGGATGTTTGTCGCTTTTAAGTCTCTATGGATAATGGGTGGGTCGCATCCATTATGGAGATACTCCAAACCTGCAATTCTTGCAAAAGATCCATTTAATCATTCAAAAAAGGAGGGGAACAAAGTACATTGGGGGATATCCTTTAAGTACCTTTTGCTACATCTACAATGATGCGAAGTCTCTGTTTCCAAGTTAAGACTGGCTTGTCCCCTGTCAAATTAGCGTATCTTCTTATTATATATGAGAAAGAAACATATATTTGCCAGTGTATTCTAGAGAAAAAAAAAAATTATACAAGAGGACAAGGACATGATAAAGTACCATGTAAGTGCTGTTGCAAGTTTCCATTAGCCATGTATTCATAAACTAATGCCTTGTTTTCAGAGTGATTACAATATCCATGTAGAGAAACCAAGTTTCCATGGTGGACGATCATTAAGTGTTTCTCCTGCAATGTCATAAGTGTCCTTTACCACAATTTTTATCGATTGTTTGGAAACAAGTCTACAAATGAGCATCTTATTGCATTGTACCTCAGCTTGAAATTCCCTGTCCCCTTGCCATGATTTTTCTGAGAGCATCTTCACTGCAACTTTGGTTCCATTCTCTAGAGTGCCAAGATATACTTTCCCAAATCCTCCTTCACCAATCTCTGTTCCAAAGTTTCCGGTGATCCTTGTGATCTCGCCATAATTGAAAGATCTTAATTTCACCATTCCTTCAATAAATAACCAGTATATTACCAATGAGTAATAGACTCAACCTTTCGAAGATTTCCAAGTAGACTTCAAAGGAAAATCTCCCTAAGATAACTCCACTTGGGTCCTAAAAAAGTAAACCTATGGGAAGTGAAAATCCAGGCGAGGTTTAAAGTTTTGGCACCTAGCTCTCCATATGCTAAGATACAATTACTTTGGTGGTCATCGATCCTTGGGGAGCATAGACTAATCAGAGACAATTGTATTTTCATGAAACTATGCTGTGGATGAGAAGTCGAAGAATAAGTTACCTCTTATCTGTTTCCTTCTGATCAACCAAATAGTGACCAAACAGATAACTACGACTACGCTTGAAACCGATGCAACAACTGGGACCAAGATGGAGTTTTTAGTTTTAGCCTCCTTCTTTGGGCAAGGACTTGCCCAGCAAAGATCAGGATTGTTGTCAAACCTGTGACAAAATGTAAGTAGGTAAAGTTACATTTCTCAAACTGCTTTGCCACATGTTGATCACGAGCGGCCTTCTTACTTGCTTTGAATCACAATAAAACATGTTAATATAAGTCTTTTTATACTCTAAGAGAGAGAGAGAGAGAGAGAGAGAGAGAGAGAGAGAGACCTCAAGTCCAATCCGTTGTCCTTAACCTTTCTTTTAAGAGCCTCAGGAACTGAACCATTTAGCTTGTTTCCGCTTAGATTTCTACAAAGCATAACCATGAATAAAGACTCATGCTCTGTCAATTCTTCGAGGCGCCACTAAAGCACATTTACTTACAGAATTCTCAACTTCGGCAAATTTGCCAAAGTTTCCGGTATGGCTCCTGTAAGTTCATTGTTGGACAGATCTCTGATATAAAGCGAGTTTGGGTAGTTAACAATTCAATAGATCTCATCCGAAATTTTGAGAATATGAATAAGAAAAACAACGAACATTTTGAGCCAAAGAGGCCAAAAATATCGTCGCACTGCATTAAAATTGATGCTCCACATAAACTTCCTCTAGTAAAGCCTCGCTCTTGAACCCTCCGAAGTAACTTTTTCTTCAGAATAAGTAAAAACGAGTTCCAAAGCAAGAACTAGGATGTCCCAACATATTCAAACAGAAATTATAAAATTTGCGCCCTTCATGCATCCCAACAAAAGTTGACTCCCATGGAAATGTAAAGTTGAGAACACTACTTAAATCAACACGGTGATACTTCTTTTCAATTTTGTCCTGGGCAGATATTTGAAGGCAAGATTGATACAACGAAGATCTAAAGTGCACTCAATCCTAAAACAACATCACCTCTATGAGGGCCTCATTGGGCTAATACTTACAAGGACTCCAATTCAGATAGATTTGATAGTGAAGGATGGATGTTGCCCCTCAAATTGCTGGATCTCAAGTTCCTGCCCATGATCAATCACATGAGAGGAAGCTATGTCATTGCTGTGTTCACAAAGGTATAATGTTGGTTCGATACACGAAATTTTACGCACTCAACTGTAGAGAACACAATGTAACCTAAGAGTAAAATTAAGAAGCACACAACTGATGAAGGAGTTTCTATAGATTAATGTGGTCATATAGAGAAACGAACTTCCAATTTCTCAAGAAGAATGAGGAAAAGCCTTCAATTCTTCAAGATGAAAAGAAAATTCTTTCAAAGTTTTGCTGGCCATAGCTGCATCATCCTCCCAAAAATAGGGCAAGGAGACTTACAGTGAAATAACCCTTGGGGGATCTCCATGGCTACAATTCAAATCCTCCCACATAAATTTGCTTGGTACACATGGATCACCTTGCCAGCTATCTTTTTTCACATCATAATCTGCCTTGGTGTTGGTGAGAGCTTTGACTGGTTTAGAACGCAACAAGATCAGTTTGCTTCAAGAGAAGGATGATGGAAAGATGGGGAGTTCGAGCAGATCAAAGTCATGCATTGAATTTCATCTTTCCCTATATAAAGAGTGGTATCCTTATATGGAATTGGTGAAAAAAACTTATATGTGCAATTTGAAGTGATTTTACAGTAAAAAATTATGCTGAGCAAGGAATAGCTTGTCAATCGGCAACTTTAATAATTCAAAGCTCACTCGAAGAAAACTCTTTCACTATCTCCTCCAGATTTTTTAGGTCCACAACAATTTAAACGCTAAATTTTCACAGCAGATTTCTACCGTGCACTTTGAATGGCTACAAAAAACTTAGCTTATCCTTACCACGAAACCGCAGTTTTATAACATCGTGTCTAACAATCATCATCCATCTCCTGTGAATTCGCAAGCCCCCTTTCATTGGAGCAACCCAGGCAAGTGAGTATAAGAAATTATGTTCCTAGAGTTTGCATGTAAGGTGTCCTAGGAGGTCTGAATTTTAAAGAGTGTCTAAGAGTAGTGCGAGTGTACTCTTCTAATCTTCTAATCTCTAGATTGTTGAATTGAATATATACTTCTTATTAATAAATGATTACTTTCAATACTTGGTTTCTTTTTCTTTCAATCTAGTAATCTAATGCCAAAGCCAAGCTAGCTAAGACTATTTGTATGATTTTCATTTAAAGGCTGTACTTCACATTATTTATTGTAGCACTAGCACAAAAGCATGTAGAAGCACGAAATATTACCATCATCTAGGGCTGTTGGTACATTCGGAAGTTCTCGGATAAGAAAGATCTCCAGGGCGTTGATGATCGGTGGTGGATGTCCAGACTGTGCTTGGAATGTGAAGTTGATCATGGACCCTGTGACAGGAGTGGAAATTACAGTCACCGGCTTCAAGTACTCGAGCCTCACGGTCTTCGTGAATTGGCCATCGCTTGTAGACACCGTGAACTCCCTTCGCCAGCCGCTCGGCAGTCTCTGGGTTTCGGCAAAATGGAAGTACCCAATCCATGTATTCGTCGAATTCATCGATGTGAAAAAATAACTTAAGGTATAATTGGCGTCAACCACCGTTTGAGCAGTGAGGAGGACTTCTTCTGGAACCTTATACGCGTCGTTGTTGTTGGACAATTCGGAGGCAGACGTCCCGATCCCGGGGTTGAGCATGGGCAAGTTGAAGGTCTTACTTTGCCAGATGCGATCATAAACATCTTTCGGGTGCCTGGGTGGTACAATTTCACAAGATTCCTGTGATGCCTATGCCATGTCTAGCGTAGCATGTAAAATATGCCACTTATCAAATAAAGTTTTCAAATGCACTTGCCATCAATCCGATTTCAAGGCCGTTGTCTCTAAATTGGCCTCCATTTTGGTTATTATTTGCTCGATTATCATTCCTTATAACTTTTACTTATTATAAGGGAAGTCCCTAGTATTTATTCAATCACACCCAAAATTGGCACAAAGGGAGTTCCACAGTCTCTGGGGACGAATCCTTTGGTCATGACTTGTCGTAATTCCTTACCTATTTTTCATATATCATAACACACAAAAACATAAGGCTATACAGTAAGCGATATGTATTCTTTTCTCGATACGATATTCATCAAAAGATTGGGATCAGTTCCTAGAATCCTTAAAAACACCCATTATTTTGACTCATCGGCCTCCCCTTATAGTGAAAGTCATTTAATTTTAAGTATATAATTTAAATTAGAGCACCCCCAATATAAATTGACCCTTTTGTTTTCTAGGTGTCAACAGTTTGGGTTTTCATGTTTCTTGAACCGACCCGAACATTGCCAAGGCATGTTTTTCCCCTCGACCCTAACCACATAAGACCAGAACCGAAACCATGTCGGGTCGGTTCCTCCTTATTCTCTCTCTCTCTCTCTCCTCACCGTAACCTCGACTCTCTCTAACCATCCCCGTTTCTCTCTCCTCCCTTCCTTTATCCCCTCTCTGCAACCATCCTCTTTTTCTCTCTGCTTTACAGGAAATTGGAGACTTCGACGACTGGAAGAAGATTAATGGTTTTGGTTGCAAGAATATCAATCGAGCTTGATTTTCAGCACTCGGAGATGCAATCCATTCATTCTCTCTATTTTGTCTTCCTCGAGTAGAAGCTACAGGATTATAGCCTATCTTCATCTATCCACACATTGTTGTTGGATCGCTTGATCCTTCGAGATGCATGCCTCAAAGCTTTCACCAAATATAAGAGAAACCAGACTTTTTCCTCTCTTGTTCATCTTTGACATTTTGCGTCCATTTGAGCACTCACCACACCCGATCAACGCAGAACCAGACCCAAATCAAAGGAAATGTGAGGAATCATCCACAAGTCCGATGAGACCTTCCACTTGGGAGGAGGAAGTCACAAGCAAGACGAGCAAAAGGTCGAGCGTGAGGAAGGCCTTACCAACAAAATCAAGGACCAGCTTCACTGCGATGACCTAGTGCGAGGGCTGGAGGAGCAGCAGCGAGACAGAGGGAGACCAGGATTTTGATCGAGGTGCACAAGAAGAGGATGGAGTCGAGAGCCTGCTCTTGGTAATCCAGGTGCAGAACACAAGGGGAAGGAGACTGTTAAGACAGCTTTGCTTGCTCTGTGAGCAAGAGAGCATTTGGTTTAATGTTTCTCAGTTCAGTTCGGGTCCGAACCGTGAATGTTGCCCTAAACGTTTTCTTCTTTACCTAGTACCCGAATCGGAAGATGAGGTTCGGTCCGGTTTGATATTTCTGACAAGTTAGTATCAAGCGATAAGGTGGCATGTATATTGCTCTAACAGAGATGTTGGATAATGCTTGAGTACTCTTGAAAATTTGACAAACGATGAAGGCTTTTCATTGATTCCGAATGCATTTAAAGTACGTGAATCCAAAAATATTTTCGATCTCTAATTTTTACTCAAGTATTCTCTGTACAAGATAATTTTTTGGAACTAATATGCATAACCTACAATAATGTTTTTTTTATAAATCTCTTAACACTTTTTAAATTTAAATTCAAATATTTCTCGACATATTTAGATTATGCAAGAAAGATAACATATGCTTGCTTTTGTTTCTTTCTGTAACGAAAAACAAAGTTAAAAAGAGAACTCACCTGATGGCAATATTTGAGTTTCGTCCGATGTCGTATCTGCCATCAAGCCCCAAAAATCCTGATACAATCTGATAGAGAGAATTGTCCAAAGTTCTAAGTTCCAATGCCGAAATGAAGGGCACTCCTTGACCAATATTTACGAGGCACACTTGTAAATAATCCCTTTGGGGCACATAGACAATTTCTTCGTGCATAGCATAGGAAGGATGGATCGTGGCCCAATAATTAACATCAATATATAAGTCAAATGTGGGAATTTGGTTATTCTCATCATAGTTCCCATACCAAAATGATGCCCGAATCAAGTATTTGTTGTTCTTGCCTTTATCCGGTCTTAAGGTGTAGCAGTTTCTTGTTCCATTAGGAAAGCTCCTTAAATTCTTGTACATCTGCAAGTATGGCTGTTTGCTGAGTTTCGTGGATATCTGCTTGTTCTCTCCAGAGTCTATGAATCCTTCGTCCTTCACAAAATCTATGTTGATCTCCTCGTCTTTGTTGGAAGGTGCTCCACAGTCGATGCTTAAGAAACCTTGAAGCTCAGAAAATGAAAATGGAATTAGCGGTTGCAGTTACAACTTTTCCTTGAAATAGAGTTAAATGTTTTATTTTGAATTGAGACAATGTCAGACGAGACCAATTCATAATCTATTTATTTGTTTTTTGGAACAGATAAGACCATGTTTTTTATTAGGCAAGATTTAGGACTCTCTTCGTTCTGTGATATAAGAAGAGCAATCAAGCATTTCTTTCAAATGAAGGTTCGCATCACAAGAAATGGATCGGAAGGAGGACTCTAATCTCATTAGTTGCATCTATTAAAGGAAATATTGATATGGAACCATAGAACAAACTTAATTGTTGGTTATGAAAAAAGTATTGTGAAAATAAAATGGAATGAGAATTACAATGTATTTAATCTATAACTTATAATACAAGTATCTATTTATTTAAAAGTGCAATTCTACGATACCGGAACACGGTTATGGTTTAATAATTATAAAAGGTAATGAACATTATTCTAAAATTAGAAGTAATGAATTTAAATCATACTGACTATAAATAACCTAAATTATTATGTTAATATCTATTTTATTGTATATCAGAATATATAGTCATATTGGGAGAAATGTCTGTATTTCATTCTTGATTTGTGAGATCGAAATGGAATAAATGAACATTCCCTCGCATGACACATGGAATGATGGTTCCAGCAGAACTGAGGCAATTATGATTCCTTCCTTTATATTCACTGTTTCAAGGAAAAGGAAAAGGAAAGTTTATGGAGAAATGATTATGTGACAATATTTAATCTATTATAGGAATAACAGTTTATTATCACAAGAAATCAAGGAAATATTTTAAATAAGGATCTAAAATGGATATTATTTCAAATAAGGGCTTGAAGCGGTTATGCCTATTTCAAATGAGGGCATAACCTTATCAGCTCACCGACCAGCAAAATATTCCAGTCAATTAGAAGTATTTTTGTCCAAACACAGTTTTAATTTTAATTTAATTAAATTAGTTTTAAACTAATGATAAAAAGATAAAGTTTTTTTAAAAGCAAAAATAAAGGCAGCCGCCCCATCGCCAATGGGGTGGCGGCCATTGGCGAGAGGGAGCCCCCTCTTGTTTGTTTGTTTGTTTTTTTTTTAATTTCTTTTTTTAGTTTATTATGGAAAAAAAAATTTAAAAGACGGAATTGCTACCACCAAATGGTGAGTTTAGGTTTTTATTTATAATAAGATTTACTTCAAGCGCTTATTTGAAAAAATGATGACACTTTGAGCTTTTATTTAAAACAATGTCCACTTCAAACATTTATTTGAGAAAATAAGAGTACTTCAAGTCTTTATTTGTAAGCCGAAACCTAGTTGTGGCCGGTGAGCTCTAGCACATGCTCAACCCCATTGCCTCTCTCTCTCTCTCTCTCTCCGCGCATATGCTTAGAGACAAGTCATGGCAGAGCCAGATCTAACCCCATGGATGAAGAGAGACAAAGAAAGATTTGTTTTAAAGTTAGGATATTTAAATCGTGATAAGTTTGTAAATTAATTTCATATGTTGATAACCAAGAATAACATGAACGCACGTCACCTGTCTCTTGGTTGCGGGCAGCAACAAAACGGGCTTTACTAAAAGAATCGATGTATTTTCTTATGATAATTTATTCCTCTGTATTAAATGTAACAAATTACCGTCTTTCGAAATCATTAGAAAGATCTGAAAGACACCATCCCACTATAAAAAGGACTAGATCGATGGCAGACAATATATTATTTATTTTCACATGCGATTCTATGTGAAATTTATTATTTCTTTATTTTTTCTACAAGTAAACCTATTATTTCTTGAATGTTGAGTCGTGTCTTTTGTTTGCTGTAGTTGAACGGCAGATAATATATTCTAGAGCTCTGAACAGCTTAACCATATGAAGGTCATGAATCAGTTGCAAGGGTTCATAAATTCGGTATCTGTTTACCTGAATCAGCCGCGAACAAAGTCATAATTAATATCATGGTTATTTTTCCAGGACGTAAGACGGGAGAAATTTCAAATTCTGGTATACTGATTGGTGTCTCAGTTAGCTTAAAAGGTTTTCATATGTGATTGGTATATATATAGAGAGAGAGAGAGAGAGAGAGAGAGAGAGACCTGGTTGGGCTTGAACCTGCAGCATTATTCCCAGAACTTGAGAAGCAATCCACGCACACATAATCAGTAGCACAGTTGATCTCTCCATTTGAGAGAGAGAGAGAGAGAGGAGCTCTTGCTATATTGGCGTTGCAATGTGGAAGATGATGCGCGCGGCAACCTTTATAAAAGGTTTACTGGTACTAAGGTGTGAACAGAAAAAGAGAAGAGTCCATCAGGTGTAATTAAATTAAAGTGAAACCCTCATTTATTATAACTCATTTATGTTAAAAAAATGTCCTTTAATATTTATCTTTTACAACTAATCATACGGTAAGATAATCCTGTATTTATGCTTAAATTTTTCGTGTTCCATTTAATTATGCTTTGCCTAATAATCCGGACAATGGGCAAATTAATATCTAGTTATGAGATATTAGACTTCCATTTTGATCTCCAACAAAATGAACCAAAACTGATGGTACATCAATACTATGATCTCTTAATCTAGGAATAATTGTCGGTGCATTGAGATAAAAGGTGAAGTTAATTTGTGATTATGTGGTGTCGTGAATCCACATCTATAGGTTGGAATTTCAGATTGAGATTATTAGTGCAGTATAAGACTTAGAAATTGGGTTGATGGATAGTCTCAAACTCAGTACATAAATTATTAAATATGTATCAGAATGCTCATTGAGGTGTGCGAGTTAGATATTCTTTTTTATAAAAAAGATTTGGTTTTAGTCATGAAAGGAAACGAAGACTCCCACAGCTAGGTCTTTGTTATTAGTGACGAAAATTTTACCTTGTTCATCACAAGCCTGAGTTTTAATAAGAGAATTTACTTTTATTTTTTAGATTAGTATCATGAAAAATCTTAAATCGGTATAATAAATTTATCAAAAATTAATCTTTTATCATAAAATTTTTTGAATTGACAATCAATTTGTGAATTTTTGTGGTATTAGCCCTTATTCTAAATTCATAATCAATTGATAACCAATTAAAGTTAGGGGACTGACCAAAAAAAATTAAAGATAAGGGAGACTAATCATGTCGCGAACATTCACTGTATATAGTCGTCGCGGTCAACGTCATTTTGTAGTTGTCATGGTTATCGTTGTCATTATACTATTATTTTAACTTTTAACTTTTTTGCATGTGGAAAGCTTCTTTCAAATCAAAGTTGGGGGAGAGTAATCATGTCACCAATCCTTTCACTATTTATACTCATCCTTGTCATTATATTATTATTATTTATTTATTATGCACTTTAGCAATCAATTTACATCATGTTTCACAGATTCAATCACAAGGCTCATCACGAAGGATGGTCCCAAAGATGCAGTACGCTGCTTTTAGTTTATTTTTCCAAAGTTCAGTACGCTGCTTTTGTGACATCCTGAAATTCGAGCCCTCTGAGGGATGAGTGAAGGTGAATTTCGTCAATGCATTGTTGGTTGATCTCCGTCGGAATTGATCACTCCTGAGATACCGACCTTGAGGGGAAAGGCTAATGAGGACAGAACTCGTACGACTAAAGGACTCGACACAGGAAAACGACTTGACCAGTGAGATTTACGTGAGGACGATCCTGTAGATAGGCGAGCCGATTCTAAGGACGACTAAAAGTCGATTCGCGGACGTAACATAATGGAACGACGGGTGATTCCGTTTCGTTATCGAATCCACGAACGACCCTATGTCGATCCTCGTGTCGTGTACTTTGAAATAAGAATCTATCCTCCGTAATTTCATGCGAGTCAGGACGTCCATGCGTCGAGATGTCTTGAACGTGGTTTGGCACAAGTCGGTCACGCGTGAATCCTCACTGCCACCCGTCAATCTGAGTTGTAACCGAAATGGCATTTGGCGAAATTGACATGACAAAAGAACTTAGGATTGGACTTTGAATTATCGGGAATGTCCGGGACAGACTTTGGATGAAGCTACTTCGACAGTTGACAGAGCCAATTAAGCCGAGCAATTGGAAAAAGGGATTTTCGGACTGAGGAAGCAAGCCCGTGAAGACATGGGCCGGGCCAAGTCAGTGTGGGCCTTAGGCCCAAGTTGGGACAGCCACCAAATGGGCCTAAGTCAAGCAAGTGAACCCATTGGGCCAAACCAACTATTTCTCTTTCAAAGCCCATGGTCCAACTTTGAGCCCTATCAAGCCCAACCAATTTCCAATCCCACTCATATTCATGGCCAAGCCCATTTCTTAGGCCCATCCACCAATTTCAGCCCAAGGTCAGATGTGTAATTTGTGCAAGGTGGAAATGACCAAATTACCCCTAGTTGTAGGGAGAAAAGGCTAGAGAAGAGAGAGAAGATGAGGCCATCATGGGCATGGGGACTTGGGGCAGGTTTTATGGAGGCTTTGACAGCCCTCCCCATCACTCTCTCTCTCTCCCCCATTCGGTCCCCATCTCGACGGAGCTTCTCTCTCCTCCATGTTCTTCTTCTCCAGTTCTGCTCCAGCTGACCCTTCAGTGAAGAATCGAGTCAAAAGTGGTCTTCCCGGATGAATCGGACAACGAGCCACCTATCACTGTGACCGGGAGAGACAGACCGTTCCAACGAGCCCAATTTTGTCCCGAACGGAGCCGTCGGCCGGCCTGGACGCCGCCGGGAAGGAACCGGTCGCTGGTCCGTCGGTCCGCCTGCAGCCTGCACTGTTTCGCGTTTTCGGCCATTTTTCTCCCATTCCGATCCTTCCTCCGCCCATCCCAACCACTAGCAAGATCCCCTTGACCCCCGGGAGCCGCCGGTTGCCAACCACCCGCTCGCCGGAGCTCCGATCGGCCTGTTTCCTCTCCGTTCAGCTGCTGTTTTCTTCTCCCGGTTCAGCTCAGATCAGAAGCAGAAAACCAGCAAGCCGTGTGATCTTCGAGGCCCGTTTTCAGTGTCTTCCCGGCCTCCGTTGGTGTCGCCGCTTTGGGGTTTATCGACCGCCTTGGTGTCGTGGTCGCCGTGAACTCACCGGCGTGCAAAACCGGTGAGTTTATCCTCTAATTCTTGCTTAGTGAGTTAATGACGTTCAATGGGTGTTTAGATTAGTCTAATTAGGTTTATGTGATTAAATTAGATTATTTTAATGTAAATTAGATTAGTTGTATGATTAGTTTAATGTGTGTTTAATTAGAGCTAATTGTATGATTAAATTAGTGTAATCTTGTTTAAGCCCTAATTAATTATTTTTAATTAAATAATTATTTCGAATTTATAAATATTATTTTATTAAATTATATTATTATAAAATAATATTTAATTGTTTAATTTTCGGAATTAAATTTAATTATTTAATAATTTCGAAAATTTCAGGGATGGTAGGTCGTTAGAATTTCGCAGACCGATCGCAGCGGTGCGGTCGGTTTGTGCTAATTGTATGTTTAAATTGAGAAATTGAGTGATTGATGATTGTGGTTAATAATTCCAATAATGTGGAATTAAGTGAAATTGGAGAAGTTTTGGTATTTAACTTGAAAATACGGTGTCGCTATTGGCATCGTAATTGGTTGGTAGGACCAGTTTGAATCTATTGATTGATTTGATTGAGGATTGGTTTGGGTTATTGTTGAATTGATAGCTTTTGGCGCGGTTGTTTATATATGTATCAGCTTGGTCGAGCAAATATTATATACATATACGCTACAGCTTCAGTGAGCTATACATATACGCTACAGCTTCAGTGAGCTATATATATACGCTACAGCTTCAGTGAGCTATATATACGCTACAGCTTCAGTGAGCTATTATATGAGTTACAGCTTTTGAGAGCTATTATATCAGTTACAGCTTTGGTGAGCTATCTATCTATACAGCTTGTGCGAGCTATCTATCAGTTACAGCTTTGGTGAGCTATCTATCTATACAGCTTGAGCGAGCTACCGTCTATATATTTCAGCTTTGGAGAGCATGTGTCGTATTAACGACTGGTTTAATAGACGGTATTGAATGATAGATAGTAATGGTTGATAGATAGTACGGATTGGAATGGAAAGATAGATAGTATGATGGAATTGAATCATTGCGAATGATTGGATTGATTGAATTGATAGACCGATACAAGTATCGGTAGTTTCAGCTTGTACGAGCATTGCTTGAATATGAATTGTGCTGACGTGCAGGAAAGGGACTGAGGCGAGGTGAGTCCTCTATTCTATTTGTGTGGCTAGAGCGCCCTGAGGCGTATTTTCTCCCTAATTGAGTTTTAGAGGGCAGGACTCGCTGAGACGTAGTCTCATCCCGGTTGTGGGATAATATTTCAGGTCCCTAGATGACGGTCATGGAGGACCGGAAGTCCTGGAGTTCGGAAGGTGGAGGCTGAAGAATCGGCAAATGTGTCTGACAAGTTGGTCATAGCACAGTTCCCTTTTTGTTGAGCCGGTCTCTTTTGTAGTCAATCCAGTGTTGTATATAAACCTATGTGTTTATAAGAAAGCTTGTTTGGTTGTGATTGATTGCCTGCTTTTCTATCCCAAGTTAAATGTTGTCGGGATTTGTTTCGCTTCCGCATGCATAATAAAATTGAATGGGTCGGCGACGTGTCCGGGAAGTCGCATTTGTATCGACCAGAGTGGGATGTTCGCGCACTCGGAGGATCGGGGCGTGACAGCTTTTATCATCCTCTTTTTGGACCATTCAGAACAAAAAAGTAATGAGTAAACTTTTGAAATCTGGCTATCCTTTTGATAGTGCCGTTTCCCTGACCTGAATTACTTGCCCATCTATCTCGATAAGTCTCTTTTACGCATAATAGGTGGAACAATACTAATAAATTCCCTCATATGAGTTTACATTAACCTAAGTTTCATACAATTTTCCACAGGCATTTCTCCTTTGGCTCAATTAACTTTAAACTAATTTTTTTTTTTGACAAAAACTCCTTCCTTTCTAGAGCCATGAGAAGCATTTCTTTTAGTTTGAAGTCCCTAATTAAAGCCAGGGGACTAACCAAGAAAAAAAAAACATTAAAGTTAAGGGAGACTAATCATGTTGCAAATATTCTTACTATATATTGTCGTCATGATCAATGTCATTTTATAGTCATCATGGTGGGCGTCATTATACTATTATTATTCACATTTTAGCTTTTAACTTTTTGGGTTAATACCCTGAAAATCCCCAAACTGGTACATTTGTGATAAATTTATGCAAAATTATTATTTATTTTTTTTTTTTGGTGACCCGGGAACCCCCGTACAGCCGGCAGCCGGCGGGGCAAACCCGGGGTGACGCTAGCGGAGGACCCACCACCCCGACGTCACGCTTAAGATCCCGTGCGGCCAGCGGGATTCGAACTCCTCCCCTCTACGCAAAGGGTCATGGGAGCCTTATCCAACTGGGCCACCGCAGGCGGTGGTGCAAAATTATTTTTTTTGACCACCAAAAACCTCAAACTGGTATACCTTTAACAAATTTACCCAAACTGATACACTTGTGACAAATTTACCCTCTGTTAGTTTTCGTTAAATTTTATTGTCAAATTATTAAGTTAAATTACACTTAACAGTTGACTAATATATCGATTTAGGATTTTACGCATCGTTTGTCACAGTTTACAATTTTTGTGATTTTTTTATATTAATCTAATTTAGCGGATGGTATATTTGTTACAAATTTATCAGTTTTAAATTTTTTGCGGTTGAATAAATTAGTTTAGGGTAAATTTGTCGTAAATATATCAGTTTAGGATTTTTTTATGGTTAGTCGGGGTAAATTTGTTACAAGTGTACCGGTTTGGGATTTTTTATAGTCAAAAAAATAGTTTGGGATAAATTTGTCATAGGTGTACCAATTTAGAATTTTTTAGGGTATTAACTCTTAACTTTTTTACATTTGGAAAGCTTCTTTCGAATCAAAGTTGGGGGAGAGTAATCATGTCACCAATC
This sequence comes from Eucalyptus decipiens, assembly GCA_014182575.1. NCBI lineage: Eukaryota > Viridiplantae > Streptophyta > Magnoliopsida > Myrtales > Myrtaceae > Eucalyptus > Eucalyptus decipiens. The sequence goes on along the minus strand of CM024618.1, from coordinate 34,974,928 downwards.
CTTTCACTATATATGGTCGTCCTTATGGTCGTCCTTGTCATTATATTATTATTATTATTATTATTATTATTATTATTATTATCATTATTATGCACTTTAGCAATCAATTTACGTCATGTTTCACAGATGCAATCGCGAGGCTCATCACGGACGATGGTCCCAAAGATGCAATACACTGTTTTTTTTTTCTTTTTATCATCCTCATCCTCTTTTTAGACCATTCAAAATAAAAAAGTAATCAGTAAACTTTTCAAATCTGGCGTAGTGCCCTTTCTTTGACTTGAGTTATTTGCCCATCTCTCTCGGTAAGTTCTTTAGCGCATAATAGGTGGAACAATACTGATAAATTCCGTCAGATGAGTTTACATTAACCTAAGTTTCATACAATTTTCCACAAACATTTTCCTTCGGCTCAATTAACTTTAAACTAATTTTTTTTTGACAAAAACTCCTTCCTTTCTAGAGCCATGAGAAGCATTTCTTTTAGTTCGAAGTGCCCAATTAAAGCCAGGGATTGACCAAGAATAAAAAAAAAAAAAAACATTAAAATTAAGGGAGACTAATCATGTCACAAACATTCTTCCTATATATACTCGTCATGATCAACGTCATTTTATAGTCGTCATGGTTGTCGTCATTATACTATTATTATTCACATTTTAGCTTTTAACTTTTTTGCATGTGGAAAGCTTCTTTCGAGTCAAAGTTGGGGGAGAGTAATCATGTCACCAATCTTTTCACTATTTATAGTCGTCCTTATCATTATATTATTATTATTATTATTATTATTATTATTATTATGCACTTTAGCAATCATTTTACATCATGTTTCACACATTCAATGGAGAGGCTCGTCACGGACGATGGTCCTAAAGATGCAATACCCTTTTTCTTTTTCTTTTTATATCATCCTCTTTATAGACCATTCAAAATAAAAAAGTAATCAGTAAACTTTTCAAATCTGGCCATCCTTTTGGTAGTGCCCTTTCTTTGACTTGAGTTACTTGCCCATCTCTCTTGGTAAGTTCTTTAGCGCATAATAGGTGGAACAATACTGATAAACTCCGTTGGATGAGTTTACATTAACCTAAGTTTCATACAATTTTCCATAGGCATTTCTCCTTTGGCTCAATTAACTTTAAACTAATTTTTTTTTGACAAAAACTCCTTCCTTTCTAGAGCCATGAGAAGCATTTCTTTTAGTTTGAAGTCCCCAATTAAAGCCAGGGGACTAACAAAGGAAAAAAAAAAACATTAAAGTTAAGGGAGACTAATCATGTTGCAAACATTCTTACTATATATAGTCGTCGTGATCATGACAGTCGTCACGGTTGTCGTCATTATACTATTATTATTCACATTTTAGCTTTTAACTTTTTTGGCATGTGGAAAGCTTCTTTCGAATCAAAGTTGGGGGGAGTAATCATGTCACCAATCCTTTCACTATTTATAGTCGTCCTTGTCATGTACCCAATCCTTTCACTATTTATAGTTGTCCTTGTCATTATATTATATTATATTATATTACATAATTATTATTATGCGCTTTAGCAATCCATTTACAGCATGTTTCACAGATTTAATCGCGAGGCTCATCACAGACGATGGTCCCAAAGATGCAGTACCCAATTTATTTTTTATTTTTTATTTTTATCATCATCCTCTTTTTAGACTATTCAAAAAAAAAAAAAAAAAGAAGTAATCAGTAAACATTTCAAATCTGGCCATCCTTTTAGTAGTGCCCTTTCTTTGACCTGAGTTACTTGCCCATATCTCTCAGTAAGTTCTTTAGCGAATAATAGGTGGAACAATACTGAGAAATTCCGTCCAATGAGTTTACATTAACCTAAGTTTCATACAATTTTCCATGGGCATTTCTCCTTCAGCTCAATTAACTTTAAACTTTTTTTTTTTTGACAAAAACTCCTTCCTTTTTGGAGCTATGAGAATAATTTCTTTCAGTTCGAAGTACCCAAATTTAACTTTCACGTTTTCGCTCTAGCAAGAAAACTCCTTTCTTATGATTTTTCCTTGTGGATCGGATATCTTGGATTGGAAACTCTTGAGAGTTTGAGCATTCAAGCAATTGTAATCTTCTTTTTGCTAGTTATTGTGGAACAATCTCGATCCGATGTGGTTAGGTTTTATTTCTACAATTTATTTTTGTTTGAATTGTTTGTTTGTTCATACTTTTCACATTAGCTGTAAGGATTTATTATTGATCAATTATTCTGGATTTTTTTTTTGTAAGCAATTATCGTTATGAATTTTATTAAATTTGAGTTGGAGAAATTTACTGTCGGGAACGATTTTAATTCACAATGCATAAAAATGTGTGTGATGTCAAAGCCATAGTGTTTGGATTTAGCATTGGGGGAGATGATACATTTCCTCAAACTATGAAAGCAGAAGAAAATTTTGATATTTTGAAAAAAGGCTAGGTGTATAATACTACTAAGTCTGGGGGATAATGTTTTGGTTGAAGAGATAAAATAGACGAGTGTCGATGCAGTTTGGGCAAAACTTGAAGTTTTGTACATATCAAAATCTCTCTTGAAGAAACTTTTCTTGATTCAATGGTTCTTCACTCCAAGATGAGAGAGGAATGTCAAAGTAGGATCATCTAAATGAGTTAAATAAAGTCATTAATATTCTGAACAATGTGGATGAGAAGGTATTTGATTAACAGCAAACTATGATATTGCTCTATTCTTTGTCCAATTCTTATGATTAATTTTGTGGAACGAGAGGAAGTGAATTTTGCACTATTTTCCAAAAGCATGATAGAAGAAATTGTAGGACAACGAACACAGAAGTGGCACTGATGGCTGGCAGGTCAAAGGCAAAAACTCAAAGATGGGTTCTTATAAAAGATGCGAGTGTAGATTGAAGTTTAGAGTAAAGAAAAAGCTGTTAAGATGTTACAACTATCAGAAAGAGGGGCACATTGTAGGTGCATTGTCCATTGCTAAAGAAAGTAGAGAGATTGGAGAGTGACGTGAATGTTGCCCGAGCTAAAGGGGAGGAGTCGTATGTTTTGAGTGAGACTACTAGTTCGACCGGAGAGAAGTGGATCATGAATTCTGAATTCATATATAACCTGACATCACAGAAGGATTGATTTTCATAATATTGATCAATTGGGGATGTCAATTTATTTTAGACTCTTAGGCTACGCATGACAACGTTTCTTGGCTGGGGAAGAGTTTTTTTTTTTTTTTTCCAAAAATAGTTCTTTTCTATTTCTATTCCGGGAAACAATTTCTGAGTAAAAGTACCCGTTTGGTAACTATACAAAATTTATACTCATAGAATAGAAAAATAATATAAATGCGTTTGGTAATGCAACAGTTTCTTTTTTTGTATTTTTTCGTTTTTTATTCTTGTTCACGGATTGCCAATCGCCAACTGCCACCTGCCGCCGGCCGCCAACCGTCACCACCGGCCACCGCCGCACAGCCCATCGGCCACCACCTCTCATGGCCGCCGGCCGCCAGAGGCTGGCAGTTGTGCAGCGGCGGCGGTGGGCGGCGATTGGCGGTCGGCGGCGGCGACGACAATCGGCAATTGGTGGCGAAGATAGAGGTGGCGACCAGCAGCGATGGCAGCAATCGGCGGCAACGACGGCCGGCGGTCGGCAGTGGCTCCGGGCGGTTGGAGGTGGCCATGGCAAGAGAAAGGAATAAAAGAAAAATAAAAAAGAAAATTGGCTTATTTCTAGAAATTTTTCCAGGAACAAGTCAACTTTTTTTGCTTCTCGTTTCTATTCCAAAACCATTCCGGGCTAACTTTCTATTCCCGGGAACGGAAAAACAACTTGGCATTACCAAATGGATTTTTTTTCTTTTCTTTTCTTTTTTTGTTTTGGGGAACAAAAGAACATAAATCTTGAGGAACAGAAACGTTGTCATGCGCTACCTTAAACGTTGAAGGTTTTCGTAAGTGTGCTGATGGTCATGTAGGGGAAGTAGGAAAGCAATCTCTACTACTTTTAGGGACTGAGAATTAAAGGCTCAGCTCCTACAGTTTCATCCACATGTCTGAGAGAGGAAAGAACATTTTCAGTGAGCAGGGTCTTCTTTATGGGCATGAAATTTGGAAGATGGACTTTTGCAAACATTACGTGTTTGACAAGCAGCACGAATTACAGCTTAGCACAATAGTTCACAGGACCAAGGTACAATAAATTACATTTATTTAAACTTGTAGGGTCCTTCGGTAAAAAGGAGATACCCCGACTATGTACTAACCTTCATTTATGAGGTCGAGTAAACTTGTCAACTACAGCCATAGGACCAAAATACAATAAATTACATTTATTTAAACTTGTAGGGTCCTTCAGCTAAAAGGAGATACCCCAACTATGTACTAACCTTCATTTATGGGGTCGAATAAACTTGTCAATTACAACTCAGCACAACAATTCACAGGACCAAGGTACAATAAATAACATTTATTTAAACTTGTAGGGTCCTTCAATTAAAATGAGATACCCCGAGTATGTACTAACCTTTATCTATGAGGTCCAGTAATTTTGTCAATTACTGATGATACTAATAAAAAAACATTGCCATTTTTTTTTTTTGGTTAGTTTGAAGAAATATGAATCTATGGATCTTGTCTTCAAATTAACAAAATCTAATATTCCTCAATTAATAAGAATGGACAAGAATGTTATCCTAGATATGATTTTTTTTTTTTTTTTTTTTTTTGCAATGGAGGTGGAATCTACATTTAATGACAAAGCGTACGATACCACACAAAGAAAGCAATCAATTTACCAAGATGTTTTTAAACTTAAATAATGGAGGAGACTTGACTTGCACTTGAATCCATGGAAGAGCACAGAATGTAGACCCTATGATGAATCACTTTATTGATGAGAATAGGAACTTTGTTATCCCATCACATTATTAAAGTTGTTTGTATATATATTTTCTGACCAAAAAGATGATTTCGGTGGGGCCCTTGAGAGCAAAGCAAAATCATACTCAAGTTAATGTTTTACTATTTGTTTTGAATAATCTTCGCACTAAGTCCAACATGATGTGAATTCATAATATAGATTTCCTTTCCTATGCTAAAAAGTAAGCTCGAAATCCTCCATTTCTCTACTTTATGTGGAATAATGAAGGAAGTTTTGTTTGCTGCTCTTAGCTTGGTGGTGCTCATCGCTTCCCAATTTTTAAAGTGAAAGATTCTCAAAGAACAAAAACCATAGGTCATTGTCCTCGTAACTGGTTGGGTAGTGATAAGACAAAAGTAGGAGTATTATATGAGGGCGGTTAAGTCATCAACGACTTGTCCATTTGTGATAATGATTTCTTTTCAAATTGTTGGTGTTTCATGCCAATCCTAAGTGATGGACTTATACAGGATAATGGGGAGCATACTGATATTGAGGTGACTAGAGAAAGGATTGACTTCTACTACCATACCGCAAATCAAGTGCCCATAATTTATATTAGGAAAAACAAGTCATAAAAAAAAAATCTCAAATTAAGTTCATTGTGACATATTCACCCTAAATTTTTTTTTTTGACATCAAAAACCTCAAGCTATAATGCGGGTTATTATGACTGTTGCGACCTATCCATCGGTAGGGAGGAAGATAGATTTAGAGGTATTGCCTAAAAAATAAGCCTACGGCATTAGTTTTTGACGCGGGCTCTTCCAAGTCCATACTTCAACGTGACATTGGACATTTGATTTTGATTTGATTAATTCCATATAAATTTCAAAATAAGGAGTCATCATTAGTATATTGTGGTTGGTTAGAAACCAACTGAGGCATGAGAGTATACGTCACTTTCTACGAAACTAGAGAATCTATGATAAAAGATTTAGTTATACTAATTAATCAATCAGTACCCTTTCGATACCTAATCTTGTTCAATTTTGAAAAATATATTTTTTAAATAGTTTGGATTGATTTTAAACCTATCCGATAACATGAGGAGCGATAATGCAGGTACACAATTATTAAAATAACAATAAAAAACTAATGAAATATTAAATATACAAGAGGAAAAAAAAAAAAAGAAAGAATCTAATGCTACAAAATAAGGAACATGTCATTCATAATTAGGCTGAAGGAAAACCTCAATCAACATACTTAAATGCGGAATCAAGAGCATTGGTCTCAAGAAGGACCATTCAAACCCTATTGTAAAGCCTAAAGAAGATGTTCAATTTTAGGCACGATTTTTTTAGAGGATTTTCGTACATTTTAAAGGAAAACTACTCAAAAGCTAATTATTAAGCTTTTTCATGATTTTTAGAAAAAAATTAAATAAATATTTTTATTATTTCTTAATTGATAGTCTGAAAATAGGGACCGGGTTAGAACATGGGTTATACAAGAACATGCCTTAAATGGGCTTACTATTTAAATCGGTATACCTATGATAAATTTATCCAAAATTACTTTTTTGATAATATAAAACTCTAAATTGATAATCAATTTGTCGATTTAGTGGTATTAGCCCTTAATTTTTAATGCTTCTTTCCAATTAAAGTTAGGGGACTGACCAAAAAAAAAAAAAAAATTTGAAGTTAAGGGAGACTAATCATGTCGCAAACATTCTTACTGTATATATGATGCGTTTGGTTGGATTTTTGGGGAAGTTATTGAGATGCAAAATACTTTAACTTAAAGGGGTTTTCCAAAATGCAAATTGCATATGGTAAATTATAATTTAAAAGTGCATTATGAAGTATCTTCGAGCAAAATAGTGTTTGGGGAAATTTACATTTACAAAATATTTTTGTCATAAAAAGAAAGAAAAAAATAGTTGGCCAGCGAAGGGTGAGCGGTCGCCGGCGGCCTACGTCTCAAGTTGCAAGACCTCGGTGGCTGCTAGAGACCACTAGCGAGGGTTGCCAAGTCGTGCGACCTTAGGTGGCCCTTCGCCATGACCCAAATGCACGACCTAGGGGTTGTTAGTTCAGCGACCCAGATCTGGGTCACGAAGGTCACGTGACCCAGATCTGAGTCATGAAGAGGTGTATGACCTTTGGCGACCCAGATCTAATTTGCGGAGGTCGCGCGACCTCGCCATGACTCGGATCTAGGTTGCGGAGAGGTGCGCTACCTCGTCAAGAGTTGCCTAGTCGTGTGACCTCGGTGGTGTGACTTGCGGCGGGTCACTGCGACTCGCCAAGGTCAGGCGACTGGCCAATGACGATCGCTAGGGTAGCCGTGACCACGTCGGCCTTGCTCTAACCAATTGCAACCACATCGGCCAACTAGGGGATCTGAGCTTGAAGAATCGTCACAGTCAAAGTCATTTTATAGTCGTCATGGCTATCGTCATTATATTATTATTATTCACATTTTAACTTTTAACTTTTTTTTTGCAAAGTTTCTTTCGAATCAAAGTTAGGGGAGAGTAATCATGTCATCAATCATTTCACTATTTATAGTCATGCTTGTCATTATATTATTATTATTATTATTATTTCATTATTATGCACTTTAGCAATCAATTTACATCATGTTTCACAGATTCAATCACGAGGCTCATCACGGACAATGGTCCTAAAGATGCAATACCTTGCTTTCTTTTTTTTTTTAAATTCAGTACGCTGCTTTTATCATCCTCTTTTTGGACCATTCAGAACAAAAAAGTAATGAGTAATGGTGCATTTGGTAACATTTCTGTTTAAAATTGTTTCTTTAACAGAGATAGAAAAAAATATTTTTGTTTCAGGGAACAATTTTTGAACAAAAAAACGTGTTTGGTAAATCTGTTCCAGAAATATAAAAAGAATAGAAACACGTTTGGTAAATTTGTATAATTTTTTTTATTTCTTTTAATTTTTTGATATTTTTTATTTTTTTTCTATTTTCTTTCTTTTTTTTTTTTATTTTTTTCCTTTTTTTTTTTTTTTTCGTTTTTCTTTTTCCTTTTTTTCTTTTTTCTTCTTTTGGTTGGTCGCCGGCCTCGGCCATGGCCGGCGACTGGCCGATGAGGGCCGGCGAGGCCGAGCCTTGCCGTAGGCCGGGCGAGGCTCGGCTCGCCTTGGTTGGGCGAACTCGAGCTCGCCTAGCTCAGTGCGAGGTCGGCCTCGCTAGGGGCCGGCGACGCTCCGGCGAGGTCGCCGGCCATGGCTGAGGTCGGCGATCGGCCAAAGAAAAAGAAAGAAAAAGGAAGAAGAAAAAAGAGAGAAAAAAGTGTTCTTAAAATGTGTTCCAGAAACAAGAAACAACTTTTTTTTGTTTCTTGTTTCTGTTCCAGATGTGTTTCTGGGAACAAAAAAATAATTTTGGAACAAAAACGCAAACAAACGCATTTCTGTTCCTTTTTTGTTCCCAGGAACAAAAAAACAGAAATTTTTGTTCCAGGGAATATAAATAATTTTTAACAAACGCCTAAACTTTTGAAATCTAGCCATCCTTTTGATAGTGCCCTTTCCTCGACCTGAGTTACTTGGCCATCTCTCTCGGTAAGCCTTTTTAATGCATAATAGATGGAACAATACTGATAAATTCCGTCGGATGAGTTTACATTAACCTAAGTTTCATACAATTTTCCACAGGCATTTCTCCTTCGGCTCATTTAACTTTAAACTTTTTTTTTTTGACAAAAACTCCTTCCTTTCTAGAGCTATGAGAAGCATTTCTTTCAGTTTGAAGTCCCCAAAATTAGTTTTCACGTTTTTGTTCAAGTAAGAGAACTCATTTCTTATTATTTTTCCTTGTGGATTGAATATCTTGGATTGAAAACACTTGAGAGTTTGAGTGTCCAAGCGACCGTAATCTTTTTTGCTAATTATTGTGGAACAATCTCAATCCATTGTGGTTAGGTTTTATTTCTGCAATTTATTTCTCATTTGAATTGTTTGTTTATTCACACTTTTCGCATTAGTTGCAAGTATTTATTATTGATTGATTATTTTGGAAAGTTTGTCTGTATGTAATTATCATTATGGTTTTTATTAAAATTGAGTTAGAGAAATTTATTGTTAGGAAAGATTTTAATCGGCATTAGAGAAATTTATTGTTAGGAACGATTTTAATCAGCAGTGCATAAAGATGTGTGTGATGTCAAAGCCATAATGTTTGGATTTAGCATTGGAGGGAGACGATACATTTCCTCAAACTATGAAAGCAGAAGAAATAGTTGATATTTTGAAAAAAAGGCTAGGTGTATAATACTGCTAAATCTAGGGGATAATGTTTTGGTTGAAGAGATAAAATAGATGAGTGTAGATGCAATCTTGAGGTGTTGTACATATCAAAATCTCTCTTGAAGAGACTTTTCTTGATTCAACGGTTCTTCACTTCAAGATGATAGAGGAATGTCAATCTAGGATCAACTAAATGAGTTAAATAAAGTCATTAATATTCTGAATGATGTGGATGAGAAGGTATTTGATTAATGGCAGGCTATGATATTGCTTTATTCTTTGTCCAGTTCTTATGAGTTCGTGGTTATCTAACGAGGGAAGTGTTCTGCACTATTTTGCAAAAGAATGATAGAAGAAATTGTACGGCAACCAACACGGAAGTGGCGCTGATGGCTTGCTGGTCAAAGGCAAAAACTCAAAGATGGGTTCTTATAAAAGATGTGAGTCCATATTGAAGTTTAGAGTAAGGACAAAGCCGCTAAGATGTTATGACTATCAGAAAGAGGGGCATATTGCCGATGGATTGTCCATAGCTAAAGAAAGCAAAGAGATCGGAGAGCGACAACACAAGCCAGAGGGGAGGAGTCATACGTTTTGAGTGGGACTGCTAGTTCGACCTGAGAGGAGTGGATCATGAATTCTGAATTCACATATCATGTGACATCACATAGGGATAGGTTTTCAGATTATTAATCTATTGAGGATGTCAATTTATTTCAAAGTCTCACACTTTGAAGGTTTTTATAGGTGCACCTATGGTTATGTAGGGGAAGCAGGCAAGCGCTCTCTACTACCTTTAAGGGCGGACAATTATAGGTTCAACTCCTATAGTTTCATCCACATGTGTAAGAGAGGTATGAACATTTTGAGTGAGTAGGGTCCTCTGTATGGGCATGAAATTTCAAAGATGGATTTATGCAAACATTCCGTGTTTGACAAGCAACACAGATTACAGCTCAGCACAGCAGTTCACAAGACTAAGGTACAATAGATTACATTTATTCAAACTTGTGGGCTCCTTCAGTTAAAAGGAGGTGCCAAGATAAGGTCGACTGAATTTGTCACTTATCGATAATAGAAAAAAACGTTGCCCATTTTTCATGTTAACGTGAAGAAATATGAATTTATGGACTTTGTTTTCAAATGAACAAAATCTGATATTCGACAATTAATAGGAATGGCTGAGAAATTATCCCAGATATGAAAAATCTTGCAATAGAGATGGAATCTATATTTACTAACAAAATGTACAATCCCACGTGAAGAAAGCAATCCATTTGCCAAGATTTTTTAAGCTCAAATAATGGAGGAGACTTGACTTGCATTTGAATTGATGAAAGAACACGGAATGTGGACGTGAATCACCTTATTGATGAGAATAGGATTTGTGTTGTCCCATCACATTATTAAAGTTGTTTAGACATATATTTTCCCACCAAAAAGATGATTTCGTTGTGTCGCGACCTCATTTTTTTGGTGCCCACATCAGGAGCGGGCGACTTGTGGAGGCTAATGGCTCGACTGAAATTAGTTATGTCCGGACTCTCCCAAGTCCACCAATTCACGACTTTAATAGTCTGAGTTTTTAACATGTAAATCAATTTTTAAAATGGAGTCGCCACTAATCGATTTTGGGTGGGTTGATTAAAAACCCAAGCGAAGTATCGGGAGAAATACTCGCTCCTGTGCAACCAGAGAAATTAAGATCGGGGACTTGATTACACTAGTTAATCACTAATGCCCTTTCGGTACCTAATCTTGTTTAAATCCTAAGGTTTTTGGATGTTCGAGAGATTTTCCATGCAATTTGGGGAGGAAAAACATTTTTTAGGTCTTTTTCTCATTTTTTGACATAAAAGGGATTTTTGGATTTTTGGTATTTTTAGAAAATACAAGTCTTTTTGGTTTTTTATGAATTTTTTGGCTTTTCATGAATTTTTGGTTTTTTTTTTTTGGATTTTTGGCATTTTTGGAAAATATGAAATATTTTTGATTTTTTTTTTTATTTTTTCGGAAAATAAATTTTTTTGGAAAATAAAACATTTTTTAACATTTTAAAACATTTTTTCGGTTTTCTGAAATTAAATATTTTTTAATATTTTTCGTAAATAAATTATTTTTTATTTTTCTTGATTTTTTTATTAAAATATTACATAAAATAATATAAAAGCCGACCCGGGTCGGATCCGCGGGTTAGGTCCGACCTGGTCGGCCCCAAAACGTAGACGGCTCGCTACGCGGCCTCGACATTTTATTTTTTTTGAACGACGCCGTGGCCGGGCGTTTAGACGCCCGGCCCGACCCAACGACCCACTCGACAACCCGCACCACGACCCGGCTCCTCTGGGAAAACCCTACCCGAACCGACCCGAATCGCGACTTGGGAAATCGCAAACCCTAGGGTTTACGAATCCACGGCGCAGAGGATGGGAACCGAGGCGTTACGGCGGCAACGATGACTACGGTGGCGACGGCAACGACGAGGGCGACAATGGCGATGGTGATGGCGGCGACGGTAGCGATGGCGGCGTGACGAGAACGGGACAACGGAGAGGGCTGTGACGGCGATAGTGATGACGACGACAGAGATAGGCTACCTGGCCAAGACCGGCAACCGTGCATGGCAGAGACGGTGACAACGTCGCGCGGCGTTCGATGCCCTTTCGCCTTCCCCGTGCTTGATCTCCCCCTCTCTCTCGATCCGCTCCTCCGGCAACGCCTCGGATCTCCGGCCGCGAGCCCTTAGACCCCCTGAAGTCTCTCAGTGGGTCGTCCGAGGTCTGCGACCTCATTCCGCTTCTCTCTTTCTCTCTCTCTCTCTCTACTTCCCCCCCTCCGGCAACGCCTCAAATCTCCAGCCGCGAACCCTCGACCCCCCTGAAGTCTCTTAGTGGGGTGTCCAAGGGTCGTGACTTCGATCCCTCTCCCTCTTTGCAAGTTCGCTCGTCAGCAGCCTCCCCTGATGTCTCTCGATGGGAGGTCGTTTAGGCTCATGATCCGCCTCCTCTCTCGCTCGCTCTTCGATTCCTCCCTCGAAGTCTCTCAGTGGGAAGATCTCGGAGCTCGCTTGTGCCCTTCAATGACAGAAGTGCTCTGCTATTTGTAGGCGAGGAGGTCCAGTTGACGAAGAGGCTCAACCGCTGGTCTTTGGCTTGCCGACCGGACCCCCGCGGCTAAACCAGCGTCCGATCTACCACCTGTCCACCAGCTGCCCCCCACCCCCCACGCGCGTCGCCGTCCGTCCGTTCATCCGGCGTCGCGCCCTCTACGCGTGTGTTGCAAAGCGGACAAAGGAGGAAGAAGACCGAAGAGGGCCGGGCTGGAGGAGGAGGAAAATGGGCCATAGGGGCCCACGCGGAGGGGGAAGAGAAGGAGAGAAAATGGGCTGGGCTTTTGCTTTGCTTTTTTTTTTTTTGTTTTTGCTTTGTTTTTTATTATCTTATTTATCTGAAAAGACAAAATAAAAACTTAATTAATAAACCTAAATAAAATTAAGGCGTCAACAGCTACCCCTCTTTGAAGGTGAGCTCGTAGAGGTTGCATTCAAAGACAAACTGATGCCTAAATTTTATCCATGCATGCATAGCAGATTATATATTTTATTTGGGACCTATTATTCTATGCAGAAAAAGAGCAATACTAAGACAAATAAGAAGAGATACCCTTAGTTACTTACCGAGAGTGAGTGAAATAGGGTGTGAATCTCGAGTTTTGGCAAGTATGAAGGCGTCATCTTACCTGGCGATGTGAGAAGGTTGCTTTTTTCAGGACTTGAACCATTCTTCGATTGCCTGTTAAAACAATCAATAATTTGTCTAGGACCCGAACTTTTCTTAGGCCGCCTTGACAGGAAATTGCATTTCCAGGACTCGAACCATTCTTCGATCGCCTGTTAGAGCAATAAGTGATTCACCTCAGACCCGAACCTTTCTTCGGTCGCCGTGACGGTAAAATGCTTTTCCAAGGCTTGAATCATTCTTCGGTCACTTGTCAGAGTAGTAAATGGTTTGTCTCGGACCCGAACCTTTCTTCGGTCACCGTGACAGGAGAAGAGCCGACCTTTCTCAGGGCATCTATTTGTTGGGGTGTCTGACTTCTGTCAAAGACACCGGTAGGAACCCGACCTTTCTCGGGAGGATGCATCGACCTTTCTCAGGGCATCGATTTGTGGGGTATCTGACTTCTATCAAAGACACCGGTAGGAACCCAACCTTTCTCAGGAGGACGCGCTGACCTTTCTTAAGGCATCGATTTGTCGGGTGTCTGACTTTTGTCAAAGACACCGGTAGGAACCCAACCTTTCTCGGGAGGATGCACCGACCTTTCTCAGGGCATCGATTTGTGGGGTGTCTGACTTCTGTCGAAGACACCAGCTGGAACCCGACCTTTCTCGGGAGGATGCGCCGACCTTTCTCAAGGCTCGATTTGTGGGGTGCCTGACTTCTGTTGAAAACACGAATTGGAACCCGACCTTTCTCGGGAGGATGCGCTGACCTTTCTCAGGGCATCGATTTAGGAGATACCTAGACATTCACAGGCATATCAAAGAGTACCTAGATATTCACAAGTACTAACATGAAGGATATTTGGCCCTTTGCAGGCGTCGAAATGGGTATTTGGCTGACTATAGGCATTGAAGGGGTATTTGGATGATCACAAGTATGAATTCTTAGGGGATACTTGGACATTCACAAGTATCGAAGGGGTACTTGATAATTGAAAGGAAGATAACAACACTAACCAGGCACTTCATTGTATTCTTGCATGTTTTAATTTCCTCCAAAATAATTTCACGAATATCTGTTTCTTTCTTGTGTATGATGCAAAGATATGCTTATCTATAACACAGGCCATGCCAAATGTCTTGATGTGGAGTAAGAGACTGCAAATTGCTACAGATGTAGCACAAAGTATATAAATGACATATCCATTATTACCACTTTTGCCTCTTCAGATTGGCATTATTAAAGAAGATTTTGGAAGAATTGCAGGTTTGGATTATCTGCATAATAGTTGATAAAGGGCTCAAGAGCTCGAGGAGATTCCTTATCTATGACCTGGAAATTGCCTTCTCATCCGCGTTCTGATGTTTCTGTTGCAAGAATCAATTAGTTGGGTTGTACAAGAAAAGTGATCTTTGTTGTTTTGGAATCGTCCTGTTACCTATTAAAATTTGTTGTCAGGGAAAAAAAAATCCCTATTTTCTAGACATGAAAAAAAATGAATATTGGGAAACTCCCTTAGCATGAAAAGAAGGACAAAAGCCATTAAAAACTCCAAACTATGCTAACGGCAATATATTTAAACTAAAATTTTTTAATTGTGACACAAAAAAATCCAAACTTGTATCGGCGTGACATTTCGTCAAAATTCCATCAATGAGGACTGTAAAAAATTTGCATACGTTGACGCCAAAAAGCAAACATTGTTGAAGGAAAACTACGTTATTTGATTGAAAATCATTTGATGGAATCTTGATGGAGGATAAATGTGTCACATAGGTAAACGTTTTGGGTTTTTTATATCACAAGAAAAAAAAAAAATTAGGTAAATGTGTCAAAGTAAGTATAGTTTGGGGTTTTGATATGAAAAAAAAAGGCTGAGCGTAAATATCTCACATTGAATATAATTTAAGATTTTTGTGATTTTTTCTCCAAAAATAAGCGTGAAAAAATATGGACACTTGATTAGCGGCATGGTGGTAGAAGTCAATCCTTTCTCTAGTCGCCTTAAGATCAATCCTATTCCATTGTCGTACGTAAATCTATCACTTGGGGTCGGCATGAAACATGAACAATTTGAAAAGCAAATCATTATCACAAATGCACAAGCCGTTCATCTCATATTACACTCTTACTCTCGTCTTATCACTATCCAAAGAACCTTATATCAGATCCATGGGACCTGGAATTTCTGTTCTTGGGCAGCTTTCACTTTAGAAAGTCGAAAGCGATAAAGCACCACCAAGCTAAGAGCAACAGACGAAACTTCTTTCATTATTCCAAAGAAAGCAGAGAAATTAAGAATTTCTAACTTCCTTTTTGGCTCAGGAAAGTAAATCTATACTTGTGAATTCACATCATGCTGGACTTAGTGCGAAGATTATTCAAAACAAAGAATCAAATCATTATCACAGTAAAAAATTAAATTAATTCTGATTTACCCTGCTCTCGAGCTCCCCACCGAGATCATCTTTTTGGTTGAAAAATATATGTCCGAACGACTTTAATAATATGACGGGACGAAGTAGGAATAAGGTGATTCATCATGGGGCCTGCGTTCCATGTTCTTCCATAGATTCAAGTGCAAGTCAAGTCTCCTCCATTATTTAAGCTAAAAGGATCTTTGCAAATAGATTGCTTTTTTCCTGTGGGATCATATGTTTTGTCAGTAATTATAGATTCCATCTCCATGGCAGAGATTTTTCATATCTAAAATAACATTCTCATCCATTCTTGTTAATTGTCATGTGCAGGATTTTGTTAATTTGAAAACATAAGTCTAGAAATTCAGATTTCTTCGTGTCAACACAAATAATTGGCCATTTTTTTATTTTTTATTTTTATTATTATTAATATGCGGTAAGTTCACTCAACCTCATCAATGGAGGTTAGTATATACTGGGGCACCTTTGCAGAAGGATCCCACAAGTTTGAATGAATGTAATCTATTGTACCTTGGTCCTGTGAATTGTTGTTCTGAGCAGTAGTTTGTGCAGCTTGTTGAGCATGCAATGTTTGCAAAAGTCCATCTTCCAAATTTCAAGCCTATACAGAAGACCTGCTCCCTCAAAATGTTCATACCTCTTTCAGACATGTGGATGATAACTTTCAAATTCTTAGACTTTGAAATAAATCAACATCCTCGATAGAGTAATAATCTGAAAACCAATCTTTTTGTTAAAAAAAAAAAAAAAATCTGCAAACCAATCCCTATACGATGTAATGTGATATGTGAATCAAGAATTCATGATCCACTCCTCTCTGGCATTATCCACCAGATTCAGCAGTGTCACACACCTAGGCTTTTTTAAAATATTGACTTTTTCTTTTACTCTCAAAATTTGAGCAAATTTATCATCTCCCTCCAATGCTAAATCCATACACTATGGCTTTAACATCACACACATCTTAATGCACCAAAGATTAAATTATTCACGCCAGTAAATTTCTACAACTCAAATTTAATAAAATCCATAATGTTAATTGCATACAGATAAATTTTTCACAGTAATTGATTGATAATAAACCGTTACAACTAATGTGAAAGCGTGAACAAATGAACAATTCAAGCATGAAATAAAATGTAAAACTAAAATTTAACCACATTAGATCAAGATGGTTCCACAATAGAAGATTACAATCGCTTGAAGGATCAACTATCAAGTGTTTCTTGATCCCAGAAATCCAATTCATGAGGAACAATCACAAGCAAGGAGAATTTTCTTTTTTATATCCTCAACTCTCTTGAATGATAACTCTTAAAAACTTTCTAGGGTTGTCACAAGTTGTGATTTATAAGAACTTCAAAATAGGGTTTAAAACATGTTTGGATTCGAGACCGCATTGTTGGGTTGGGTGTCTAAGCAGAATGCGCTCGGACCACCGGACACTACGTTGGAAACTGCATTTGAGCCTTTGAGATCTGTTGAGTGCCCAGCCGGTCTTAGCTGGCCACCCGACAATGGGCGGCACCCCTGCCACTTATTTGCTAGGTGCCCACCTAGTGGTCGGACATGTCTGCACTAGGCGGGCCTTCTTCTCGCATCCCCCGATCATCCGTGTCCATCCTGGAGTTGCTCAGCAAACACTTTTGAGTGTCCCGAGAAACGTTGAACTCATGTCAATTTCAAATTAATCATAATTAATTTCGAGCCAAAACCAACGTATGCCATTTTCTCAATCTAATGTTTGAGTTCAATTTGAATGCATTACCTTGCTAGAGAAAGAAACGTGAAAACTAAACTTTGGGGACTTCAGACTAAGGGAAATGCTTCTCATAGCTCTAGAAAGGAAAAAGCTTTTGTTAAAAGTAATTTAAATTTCATTGAGTTGAGAAAATTTGTCCAAAAAATTTTTAATCTATTATATTTTTGTCGATTCAATCTTAAATATTTCTATTGTGCCAATTAAGTCCTAAATTTCTCATGTTCTACCAAATGATTTCATTTGGCCAATTTAATTGGAAAATCACTAACATAGACGTTAGTAGTTGTTAGGGAAATCCCTTATGATGTTTTGAAGATGACAAAATAAATCAAAGGCTACTAACATGTTTGATGGTTGAGTAATAGACCATGCAGATGATAGAACATGTAAAGGATTTTATCAAAGTCAGAAGACGGCCGGGAAGACCGAACGTAACATATGTCCAAAGTGTATTCTCAAGATTTCCAGACTTGTGTCAAAGTCCGAAGACCAGACTCAAGACTCAAAGTCCGAAGACGCGGACTTTAGTGTCAAAGTCTGCTCTACATCGAAGTCTGCTCACTCGACAAATTCCGATCTGAACGTGAATGATGAACCGAGGAAGACGGAAGACGAGACTCTATCTTTGCCGAAGCTGAACTGGGTACAAACCTTAAAGCTAAATCTGTTCAGAAGCAGATATGTTCAGACCCAGATTGTAAAGTCTATAGACTCATATTGTAAAGTCTACAGACTCAGACTTTATATCCAGATTCGATGAATCGTAACTCAAACCCAATCATATAACGGCTAGTGATCTGGTTTGGATTCTACATCAAGATTGATTTGATTGATTCAATCTATTTGATTGACGATTGGATCTTGAAGACAAGAACTTTCTATACGAAGAAGCTTTACTTATGGAAACCAAGATTTCGTTTGTATGGGCGATCGGAATCAATTTGGGATTCTACCTTTGTCACTCAACGGCTACCAAATCTTCTAGATACAGAGCTGTCCAATGGGTATATTGGAAGACGATTCTCCGGGATACTGTCCAACGGCTAGTTTGGAAGTGGAGGAGTATTTAAGGAGATGAAGGACCGATGAGCAAGTAAGAGACGGAGCGTAGAATTTATAATTCCAAAGTCTGAGCGACTTTCGATATTATACTTGTCTCTTGAGAGCTTAAACGTTTGTGATCGTGAGAGAAATACCAAAAGAGTGACTTAGTGAGATAGTGTGATCTACTAAGTGTTTGCACTCGAAGTTGTAATCTCTTGTTGATTGCATAGTGGAATCCAGCCAAAGAAGGTTAGCGTGGGAGAGTGGACGTAGGCTTGGATTGCCGAACCACTATAAATCTTGTGTTCTTATTCTCTTCCCTAATTCCTTTATTTTACTCAGTTGTTTATACTAGCTATATCTCAATTGGTATCAGAGTAGAAAAGGAAGGAAATTCGATGGAAGAAGTCAATACAAGCATAATGGCCATAAAAGAATCATGAAAGAAGATGATGATCAAGAAAATCTATGCTTGATGGCATATTCAGAATTTGAGTCTGATTCAGACACAGACTCAGAATCAAAGTCTGACTCGGACACAGACTCAGAATCTGATGAGGAAATCGAGGAAATAAAGGAAAAGAAGAAGTTGGTAAGGAATGTTTTTGGGCACATAATTCTCATTATGCTTGAAATTCGATATATCATTGATTGATTCAGATTTTATAATGATCATATTTTGTTTTATTGAAGAAAGAATCGTATGATTTGTTTTTGTGATTTGTGAGTTGAGATTTGATTTAGTACGTGTGATTATTTGAGATAATTCAGATTATTTTATACTCTTCAAATTTAATCATATTTTGTAAAGTGAAAATCTGTTTTACGTGATGATGCAAGATATTCTTAGATATTCAAAGATTTCATTCTCTATGTTTTTATTGTACCATGACTAAGTGAGAATTTATTTTTCAAAATATCATTATGCATAATATTCTTTCTTTGAGTACTCTGTTATGATAAATTAAGAAAGAATATTTGGAGATTATATATTTTGCTCTAACGTCATGGAAGGATCCAAATTGATGGATACCAAAAAAGGAAATGAGTTGATTGCAGGAAATTCTTTAATGGAAGGATGATTGCGAATCTACGCAAATTTTGGTGTAATCAAAAATATCTCCTGCGACAATTGCAACAATTGTTTCTATTCGCAAATATTGTCATGATCACAGGAGGAGAAATCAAATCCAAAAGAAAATGAAAAGAATCGTGATCACCTCAAAAAGGCAACAAATTGAGGGGGAGCTTTGATCAATTTTGGAAAAATCTTTTTGGATTGATTGTGATCTTATTATGGATGGAATGAAAGGTAAATGTGTCAGAATTTGTTCAAAAAAAAAATCCGATTAGTGCATCTTTTATTACCTTTTGTCATTAACAAATCTCTTAATGATATTATCATTTTATTATAACAAAAAGTGTACGTGAATTTAATGATGCATCAGTGATTTTTATTGAATATTTGTTGATATAATCAAAGTGAGCTATATTGCATATCTTTAATATTCGATAAAAGCTGATTTTTGGAAATTGTGATTCATGCAAGATATTTGTTATCATTCTCTACGTGAATCCATTATTATCGCTTTTTGATTATGACAAAAAGGGGGAGAAGATATGAATATGCATATGTGCTGATTGGTTGATATTATCTATGGCATAATATTGAGCTGCGATTATTTTCTATATATTGTTATGCTCAATCTATTTGTTATCTTCTGATATCCTTTGATTTAAAAGTATGTTTACAAATCTGCATATTCAGAGATTGTTTTGTCATCATCAAAAAGGGGGAGATTGTTAGGGAAATCCCTTATGATGTTTTGAAGATGACAAAATAAATCAAAGGCTACTAACATGTTTGATGGTTGAGTAATAGACCATGCAGATGATAGAACATGTAAAAGATTTTATCAAAGTCAGAAGACGGCCAGAAGACTGAACGTAACATATGTCCAAAGTGTATTCGAAGATTTCCAGACTCGTGTCAAAGTCGAAGACTGCCGGACTCAAGACTCAAAGTCTCGAAGACTGCCGGACTTTAGTGTCAAAGTCTGCTCTACATCGTAAGTCCGCTCACTCGACAAATTCCGGCATCGAACGTGAATGATGAACCGGAAGACGAAGACGAGACTCTATTTGAAGCCGAACCGGGTACAGACCTTAAAGCTAAATCTGTTCGAAGCGAGATATGTTCAGACCCATTGTAAAGTCTATAGACTCATATTGTAAAGTCTACAGACTCAGACTTTATATCCAGATTCGATGAATCGTAACTCAAACCCAATCATATAACGGCTAGTGATCTGGTTTGGATTCTACATCAAGATTGATTTGATTGATTCAATCTATTTGATTGACGATTGGATCTTGAAGACAAGAACTTTCTATACGAAGAAGCTTTACTTATGGAAACCAAGATTTCGTTTGTATGGGCGATCGGAATCAATTTGGGATTCTACCTTTGTCACTCAACGGCTACCAAATCTTCTAGATACAGAGCTGTCCAATGGGTATATTGGAAGACGATTCTTCGGGATACTGTCCAACGGCTAGTTTGGAAGTGGAGGAGTATTTAAGGAGATGAATGACCGATGAGCAAGTAAGAGACGGAGCGTAAAATTTATAATTCCAAAGTCTGAGCGACTTTCGATATTATACTTGTCTCTTGAGAGCTTAAACGTTTGTGATCGTGAGAGAAATACCAAAAGAGTGACTTAGTGAGATAGTGTGATCTACTAAGTGTTTGCACTCGAAGTTGTAATCTCTTGTTGATTGCATAGTGGAATCCAGCCAAGAAGGCTGTTAGCGTGGGAGAGTGGACGTAGGCTTGGATTAAGCCGAACCACTATAAATCTTGTGTTCTTATTCTCTTCCCTAATTCCTTTATTTTACTCAGTTGTTTATACTAGCTATATCTCAGTAGTCATGTAGGATGGTTGACGTTAATGTAGATAATTTTCTATAAAAAAATTAATTATTTTTTCTCTTCTTTTTCTTATTCTTTATTCCTTTTCCTTTTTGTTTTAAAGGGTCCGTTGAGGATCACCATTAGGCTTGAAAGAGAAAAAAAGAAAATAAAAAATGAAAAATTTAAAAATTATAAAAATTGTCCAATTTAGCACTTGTGTCATGTAAGATAGTTGGTATTCATCACAGCGATTTTCGACTAAAATTGATTGGATTGACCTAATTGGCAAAATGTGAAAATATTTAGAACTCAATTAGTAAACTGTAAAAATATTTATGACTTAATTAATAAAAGTAAAAGTTTAGAATTAAATGGATAGAATCATATTAAGTTTATGACATTTTGAATAATTTTTTCTGTGTGAAATTTAGGATGATGTAAAATCATCTGACGGAATTTATCAGTAATTTTCCCATCGTTATATGTTAAAGAGACTTACCGAGAGAGACGTGTGAGCGACTCAAGGAAAGGGCACCATCGAAAGGATGGCCATATTTCGAAAGTTTACTCGTTACTCTGTTTTTGAATGACCCAAAAAGAGGATGTTAAAGCAATGCACAGCATCTTTGGGACAATCGTCCGCAATGAGCCTCGTGATTGAATCCGTGAAACATCATGTTAACTGATTATCAAGTGCAAAATAATAATAATAATAATAATAATAATAATAATAATAATAATAATAATAATATAACAACAAGGACGACTATAAATAGTAAAAGGCTTAGTGACATGCAAAAAGATTAAAAGTTAAAAATGTGACTAATTATAGTATGATGACGACCACGATGACTTTAAACAGTAAAAGTGATTGGGGCATGATTACTCTCCCCCAACTTTAATTCGAAGGAAGATTTTGTTGGAAGATATGATTTTGTAATCTCTATTGATAGGAAATCAAATATACTTTAGGATAGAAGAAGATAGGCAAATATAGAATTTCCTTTATTATTTCTCTTCATTGTAATTAAATACAGAATTACATGTACGAATCAATCAATGAAAAAGAAGATAATTGCTTCTTCGCATTTGCTCCGTCTTCCGAACACCTTCTTCTTCTTTTTCTGACATGGTATCAGAGCCATTCCGGTTCTGAACTAATTTGCTTCCACTTCCGATTGCCTCATACACCAACCTCGAGTTTTCAGAAAAAGTGTTGCCAAAGGAATCAAAATCCTTGATTGCCTGAAGGAACTACATCTGCAAAGAGGAGATAACAGAGGAATCAAAATTCTTTTTTCAACATGTCTATACCACCAGATCGCACCTTTACTCCCGTCGATGAATCTACATTAGATGCTTCGACACGAGCCTTGGGAGACCGAGATCCAGCCGCTATAGTCCCTGCATCAGAACAGCAACAACAAATCCAGGGCCAACCTCCGCACGTGCCATGGCAACAACAGGCTCAAGCAATTACAGGGCAACCATTCGCAGGTCACCCTTACCAATGGATGCCATATCCATGGTATCCTGGGCCTATCCCCAACACATCATTGTCTGGCTACCGCAGCAGTGCGCGAGCTGAAGCAAGTCCACCAACCAATGACGGGGCAAACCCTAGCATCAGCTCGGAGCAGACGAGCGGATCACTTGTACTAGGTCAGGGATTTCAGAATGCAGATTACGGATTCGGCCTCGGGGGTTCGGGTCAGGGAACAAATCCCTACTTGACTCCTGCACCGGGTTTCTTCCCGTATCAATTCCTTACTACCAGTGGCCGGCTGGAACCTGGCGATCCATTATATACAACAAACGGCGACGGCCCAGAACTAAAGATTATAAGTCAACAATTGATAGGTGCAAATAATTATTCAAGTTGGTCGCGCGAATTCCGACGGGCACTTAAAACAAAAGACAAGGAGGTTTTCATCGACGGATCGTTCCTGATTCCATCCGACGAGAGAATGGCACAAATCTGAAGGCGATGCAGCCAACTGGTAAGAACCTGGATTGGAAACTACATCGCGCCCGAGGTTGCAGCCGGGCTTCCCCCGACGAAGGATCCGAAGAAAATGTGGGAAAACATAAGGGAGATGTATGGAAAACTCGATCAAGTGAAAATTTTTTATCTAACACAGCAAATTTCAGATCTGAAACAGGGGAACGTGAGCATTGCAACAGTATGCAACAAGCTCTCGAGTCTGTGGAATGAGTTGGAGGTAGCTGAGGAAAAATTCGACTGGGCGATCACATCTAACAACAATACAAGCAGATGCGAGAAAGGGAGAAAGCAACGAGATTCCTTCTCATTCTCAACGAAGCTTACATGCCTTTCCGATCCCATATACTTACCATGGAGCCTCTGCCAAGTCTCGGCCGAATCCATCGACTCGCCATACAGGAGGAGAGCCAACAGAGATCGGCGGACCACGGCAAAGGAGGAGACGGAATTGCTCTGGCTGCGAAGAGCCATTTCCGTTCGTCACAGAGAGGCTCGGGGAGGAGAGAGGCGGATCTAGGGTTAATCTTCGAGAATGAAAACCCTAGGCCCCTTATAAAGAGAAGCACGGACGGTGGAGATCACTTCCACAATCAATCGGACGGGTTGCGATCGTTCCAAGGGGCGATAGGATCGGACGGCACGCGTGGCATCATCTCCGCTTCATCCGACAGCTCACGATCCATTTTTTTAAGTCCATCCGACGGCTCCCAAAGCAGTTATTTAATCGGATTGGACGGCTACCGATCAACTGGCACCAATGGGCTGGATGGCTCGCGTGGCCCACTTCTTGGAGGATCCAACGGCTCATATGGGCCTATTTCGGCCCAAGCTTTTCAATCCAGCATTAGGCCCAATTCAAATGCAAAAAATAATGGGCCAAAAGGAAGAGGTAAGATGTACTGTGATTATTGTAAGCGCCCGCACCATACAATTGAGAATTGCTGGAAATTGCATGGAAAGCCGGGAGAAAAAGGAAAAGGGAAATTTTCCTCAGTTTTTCAGATGTCAGGTTAGCACATGGGAAAATCAATTACCCATGAACAATATCACGAGCTGATGGAAACTTTGAAGAAATTGGATCCCTCGGATAAAGGAGGCAGCTTCACAGGTACATCCTATTGTTTGATGAACTCGATTTCAAAGGATGCATGAATTATCGATTCAGGTGCTAGTAGGAATTTACTTTCAGATATTACAAAATTATCTTTTCCTATATCAGTACAACTTCCAAATGGAAATACCACCAAAGTTACAATGACTGGGACTGTAAAGCTTAGTTCTCTTGTTACTATAAAAAACGTGCTTTACGTACCTAGTTTCCATTTCAATCTGATCTCAGTTGCCCGAGCCTGTGAAGAAAATTCATGCCACAATCTTTTCCATTCTGATAAATGTTTCTTTCAGGCCCATTCGACTGGCACACTGATGGGCTTGGGTAGAGTCAGCCATAGATTGTATTTTTGGTTGGATTTTCCACACCTTTTTAAGTTATCTCTTGTTGAATTCAATAAATCTCTATGTAATGCTACTGCCAATGGCATTAATTTCCTTAATCATAAACGTTTGGGCCATAGTGCATTATTTCCCTATCCTAAATGTCGCATTTGTCCCATGGCTAAGCAAACACGTGCTCCTTTCCAGAATAGCAATTCTTGAGCAGAAGATATCTTTTCTCTTATTCATGCTGATGTTTGGGGGCCTTATCATACTTTAAATCATGATGGCTCTAGGTTCTTCCTCACTATTGTGGATGACTACTCTCGTGCCACATGGATTTTCCTCATGCAATCCAAAAACCAGGTCTTTTCTCATTTAAAGACATTTATTTCCTTATCCAAAACTCAATTTCAGAAACCAATCCGTAGGATACGTACTGATAATGGAAAAGAATTTTTTTAATGTTGAATGTGCTTCCTTGTTCACTATAAATGGGATATTGCATGAGAGCTCTTGTGTTTACACACCCCAGCAAAATGGAGTTGTTGAGAGAAAACATCGCCATCTTTTAGAAGTGGCACGTGCACTTAAATTCCAAGCCTCTATTCCCGAAAAGTTTTGGGGAGATTGTGTAATTACTGCAGCATACCTGATCAATCGTATGCCATCATGCATCTTAAAGGGAAAGACACCTTTTGAATTATTATATGGGAGAAAGCCAGATATTTGTTATGCAGTACAGACTCTTAGTCAGTTTATGCACAGTCCGAAACAGTCTCACATGAATGCAGCCCTGAAGATTGTGAGATACTTGAAGACTTGTCCAGGTTTGGGAATACTTCTTTCCCAAAAGTGTAACATGGAAATGACAGCTTATTGCGATGCAGATTATGCCACATGCCCTATGAGTGGAAGGTCTATTACTGGTTTCTGCATTAAATTTGGGGAATCACTACTCTCATGGAAGACAAAGAAACAGTCTACTGTATCTTTATCGTCGGCTGAAGCTGAATACCGATCTATGGCCAAGACTGTATGTGAAATAGTCTGGTTAAGGGGTCTACTTCTGGATCTCGGAGCTCCTGTTAAAGGACCAACTTTACTCTTCCGTGATAATGATTCGGCACTCAAGCTTGCAGCAAATCCTGTACTACATGAGAGAACGAAGCATATAGAAGTTGATTGTTATTTTACTCGGGAAAAGATTCAAGAAGGAATTGTCGAGACAGGAGGAATAAGGACTTTGGAACAGCCTGCTGATATATTCACTAAACCTCTTTGTCAAAGACAACATACATATCTTCTACACAAACTAGGTGTCTTGGACATATACAGACCACCAGCTTGAGGGGGAGTGTTGGAAGATATGATTTTGTAATCTCTATTGATAAGGAAATCAAATATACTTTAGGATAGAAGAAGATAGGCTATTATTTCTCTTCATTGTAATTAAATATAGAATTACATGTACAGAATCAATCAATGAAAAAGAAGATAATTGCTTCTTCGCATTTGCTCTGTCTTCCGAACACCTTCTTCTTTTTCTGACAGATTTCCACATGCAAAAAAGTTAAAAGTTCAGATGTGAATAATAATATAATGATGAAAACCCCGACGACCACAAAATGAGGTTGACCGTGACGACTAGAGATAGTCAGAATGTTCGTGACATGATTACCCTCCCCCAACTTAATTGGAAAAAAAGATGCTCCATGCAAAAAATTTAAAGGTAAAATTCTCTTGTTGGAACTCAGGTTCATGATTAGCTAGCAAACTCAGGTAAAATTCTCTTGTCGAGAACCAAACAAGAATCTTTCAATTCATTTGGCTCTCATACTCAATTACTTATGTAAAATTCTCATATCTTTTTTTTTTTAATAAATATAATGAGCCTATCCTCTCTTCCCTATTCATATTCCCCAAAAAAGATATAAAAAGGGATCACTAATCCAAGACCAAAATAATATTTCGTTGACTCTTCAGAGGACTCTTTGGACCAACAAAAAATATGGAATTGCCAGCAAAGTTGCTTTTCATTTACTTGTATACACATACGGTGTTCATACTTCAGAGGTTGCATCTTTTTCGACTTTGTTTGTGGCTATGATGAGGATTCCACTAAAGAAAGTTCAGCATTGATACATGACTCGAGAATTCAAAGAGAAGACTTATCGTCCATGTTCTTATGAATTCTGCAGGTATCAGCAACGCTCTCACAGCTTAAACAAGAAAAGTGATGTTTGCAGTTTCGGAATCTTTGAGCTGATCACAGGACATCCAGCAATAATGTAAAGGCCTGGGAGAAAAAGCGTGCACATACTTGAGTATGTGACTCCGTTCATCAAAAATAAAAATAATATGCTGGGACTTGTGGATCGACGTCTAAAAGGAAAATTCGTCGTCGGTAAACATTGCGGAGTTATGTACCAGAGAAAATGCAGCTGAAAGACCGGACATAAGTAAGGTATTGATGGGCCAGGAGGGATCTTTGCCAAGAGAATTGTCTCGCTTGGCACCCGAGACAAAGTGGGGGGAAGGAAAACCAAATGACCAGCTCGGAACGACCTCTTCGGAACTTGATCCGGCTCCTGGAGCCATGGCAAAGTAGTTTAGTTCCGTCAGGATTAGTCCACTCTTGTTGCGAAACTATGGAAACTCCTAGTACTACTGAACTCAAGTCGGTGTGTGTTTGAAATTCATGTTCGTGTATAGATACAGATACCTGGAGGCTTTTATTGTCTTCATGATTATGCGTGTCGAATTTCATCCTCTGTTTTTCTTTCTCATCTTTCTGGGGAATTCACCCCCTTTGATTTGTACAAAGATGACTTGAAATCGTATGACTTGGTCTACATGAAAATTGACGGAGGACAGTTGCAGCCTCTTACTTCCAAATAAGATGCAATTCGAATATCGCTGAAGAAGTTGCCATCATTGGGTGACTATGAGTTTTCTCTCTTTCTTTTCCTTTTTCAATATTATGTAAAAGAATCTTATACGTTGCACCGGCAGTGTAATAAAATAATTACACAAGCAGTGTTTATGCGCCGACATGTATACCGCTTTTAAATTTATGACTGCTTGTGTATACAATGTTTTAGATTGGTGGTCTACATTACACAAATACAAACCAAAGAGCAAATTATACGGTCATGAAATGAAATGGCCACATGCTCTAATCAACCGCACTAAAATGACTATTGGCATTACCCGGACGATTCTACTGTTCCCTCCCCCAAATAAATGTGATGCGTGATCACGCATCAAAATGGAGCTTTTTTTTTGTTTGGTAAATTCAAGAAAAAGTTAGTAAACATTAAAAAACTGCTAGAAAAAAATAATTATCGATATCCTAATATCTCGATAACTTGTTATAACTTACCAATACAATTATGCAACTGCCCAACTTTTCTCATCTTTTATCAATTTTTATTTATCTTTCTCCTAATCGTCTTAGATTTATCAACTCTTACAAGAATTCACAAACTTTTTTTTTTTTTAAACTAACGTATAGTAAGTTTTTGCCTATCAAAATTACCGACTAGTTTTTTGTCACCCCTTCTTATCTTACCAATGTTTATTTCCTATAGTTATTTGTCAAGTTTTATTATCATTTATCAACTGTGATTTCCTTTTTTTACAAACGCCCAACATATATCAACTCTTACATGGATGTGCCAACTTTTGTGTGACTTAACAATTTCTCTCCTATTAGATTGCTAATTAATTTTGGTTTAACAATGCTTATTTAAGTTGCTTACTAACGTTTATTTGTAGTCTTATACCAACTTTTCTCTTAGATTACAACTTTTATTTGTTTGAGAGCCCATTAAGTTTTCAAGCACTTTTAGAAATTATCAACTTTAAATTGAGTGATTACTAACTTTACTTAGATTTATTTACTGATTAGTTTTACATTACCAACTCTTATTTGATTTAGTTATTAACATTTGTTTTGTTTCTATGTTTGAATTATCAAGTTCTCCAAGTGCAAAGTGAAGAGAATTCGTTGATTTTATATTCAAGCAAATCCTCAAATTGAGATATCATCTCTATGCATTTCAACTCCAATTTGTTTTCTGCATAAAATTTAGTTTAGTATGCATCCAAATAGGAATTCTAGGTTAGGCAACAATTAATAAAATATGAGAGTGAACCAAAACCTGAAGTTTATTGAACACCAAAAAAAAAAAATAATAAACAACAAAAAATGATAGGTCGATGTGATATTACAAAATCTTCACTTTATTGTTCACACACAATTCGCCTTAATATACAAAATACAATGACAAAAATACAATCATCCAAAACATATAGAAACCATGAAAAGAAACCAAGTTAAAGAATGAAATGACAGTAAGACATTACATATGTTGACATATAAAATTACAATTGCTTCTTTATTATCAATGAAAGGATATTGTCAAAAGCAACGCGGTTATAAAGAGGATTAGCACGTCGATGAATGACACTCGCATCCTTTATTAACAACTTATATCCATTAAAATCCACCCATTTCTCCAGACTAGGGTTAAAAAATGGAAGATCACGAGGAATTTGCTGCCAATTTTTGTGCTGTTGCAATGGAAATCTCTGGTCTGCCAAAGAGGCTTTGTGGAAATATTCACCAGTAATTCATCCCAAAAGTTTTGTTACCTTATGTGGTTATATTTGAGTGCTCTTTTCGAGTGCTTGGCCTCAATGGATCGGATCAGATCAAATTGTTAAAAAAGATATCAAAACAATACCTCTTCCAGCAAATTTGTGTTTCAAGGTTGGACTGGGTTCTAGCCTGACGAGACGATAGAATGACAAAGTGGGAGAAATAGACCAAATCACATCCAATTGTGGGAGTGGTGCTGCTCAATATGAGCCAACAGTAACAAGGACATCAATGCTTTACGTTTAGTAGATTGTGATTCTCTCAAGTCCCACATTAGATGTGAGAGGCATTCCAAATTGATTCATAAGAATCACCCCATAAGCTTACTACTTTACAAGGTCACGCATGAACATTTCATTTGAAGACTTAACTCAAGCGATTCAGATGGGGCCAGTACATGTACCATGTTTGATGCATGAGTTAATTATGTTATAAAAACTAGTGGGCTTAGCAAAGAAGGAAGCCATCATGCTATTTCTCATTTCAAGCACAATCATAGAAACACTGCTCAATCTGAGTTGCGTTTGAATAACTAGTATCATCAAGGTAATTAATTGGTCTACCAACTCTTTCACGAATCTAACATATATGTACGGAGAAAAGAGCTTTGCAAGTAACTAAACAAGATATTAAAAAATTCCTTAAAATATTATATTATTCTATGATAAAACATTTTTATCAAACATGTGAATTGCTTGGATATAAAGGCTAATGAATGGAATGAGCCCACAAAACCTTATATCATACATTTGTTGTGCCATGCAATAAGACAACTACTCGTTGTAACTAAAAACGAATATATCATAACACGTTGTAAAATTGATATATAACGTTATAAATATATTGCTGTAATTTGAAGTACAAGAATAGTGTAAAAAAAAAAAAATGTGGTGATACCTTTAGAATTTTTTCCACCTATTTATTGTTTTCTATTGGAAAGAAGCTTTCTGCATCCAAAGGAAAAAAAAAATAGAGTTAAATCTCTTCAGAAAGTGGCCAAAATGGCTCTGCTTTTCTCGCCAAACGTTGATTGGTAGGGCTCATGTTCCACATTTATCTCCACTTTTCTTTTGAAATCCAATTTGTTTTCCATAATATATATATATAGTTTAGTATATATCCAAATAGGAATTTCAGGTAAGGCAATAAGTAATAAAATATGAGAGTGGAGCAAAACATAAAGTTCATTGAAATTCCAACCAAAAAGATGATTTTGTATGGAACACGTGTTTTGAATAATCTTCGCACTAAGTCCAACATTATGTGAATTCACAAGAATAGATTTACTTTCGTGAACTAAAAAGTAAGTTAGAAAATTTTCATTTCTCTGCTTTACTTGGAATGATGAAAGAAGATTCGTCCGCTGCTCTAAGCTCGGTGCTCATACCTTTCAACTTAATAAAGTGAAAGCTGACCAAGAACAAAAATCGAGGTCATCGTCCTCGTATCTAATATGAAGTTACTTCAATGGTGAGAAGAAAACAGGAATGTAACATGGGGGTGTTAAAGTCATCAACGACTTGTCTATTTGTGATTGTGATTCTCATGTCAATTGTTGAAGTTTCACACCAACCTTGCATCATGGATTTTACGTACGACAATGGAATATGGATTGATCATGAGGTGACATATACTTCTATGCCGCTGATCAAGTGTCCATAATTTCTCATGCTTCTTTTTACACTAAGAGAGTTTTTCAATATTATTTTTTCATGCCTAGAAAATATGGATTTTTTTCCATGATAATGAATTTAAAAAGGTATTGGTAAGTGTAAAAAAAAAATGTTGCTTATAAAAATTCTTGGTAACTATATTTTTCTTCTAAATAACTTGTTAGTAATTTACCAGCACTTTGATGAAATAATGATTGTTTTATGTAGTTTGCAAATTAAGAGTTTCTATACTAATTGACAAACTCTTATTTACATCGCTCACGAATGTTTCAAGTTTATTAACTTTTATGCACAATTATCAACCTAAATCACCATCTAATTTTGAGGTACCAACTCTCATACTAGTTATTTTCTGATGTTTAATAGCTTTTGCTTAGCAGCCCCTTACATTTTACTAACTATTACCAACTCAAATTACCGTGACTCATTAGAATTTTGTTCCATTAAATTACAACTGAATATGGGTTATCATAGTGAGTTACTTACCATAAATTAGTTGGAAAATTTAAGCTATTGATAAGAAAGATAAATGAAAGTTACTAAAACAATAAAAGGAATTCTTTTTTGTCAGAGATAGAAATTTGTAATTTAAGAAAAGAAATTGGTAATTTAATCGGCAAAAACTTACT
The DNA here is from genome assembly GCA_014182575.1 of Eucalyptus decipiens. Classification (NCBI taxonomy): domain Eukaryota; kingdom Viridiplantae; phylum Streptophyta; class Magnoliopsida; order Myrtales; family Myrtaceae; genus Eucalyptus; species Eucalyptus decipiens. The sequence goes on along the minus strand of CM024618.1, from coordinate 34,943,503 downwards.
CTATGTCAATAAAGAAAAAAAAGTTTGTAAATTCCTGTAAGAGGTGATAAATCTAAGAAGATTAGGAGAAAAACAAATAGTAAGTTGACAAAAGATGAGAAAAGCTGGTTGTTGCATAATAGTGTTGGTAAGTTGTAACAAGTTATCGAGACACCAGGAGATTGATAATTATTTTTTATCTAACAGTTTTTTTTATGTTTACTAACTTTTTATCAAATTTACCAACACACACACACACACACAAAAAAAAGAAAAAAAAGAAAAAAAAGGTCCATTTTGATGCGTGATCACGCATTAGATTTATTTGGGGAGCGGAACAGAAGAATAATCTAGATAACGCTAATAGTCATTTGAGTACGGTTGATTAGAGCATATGGCCTTTTCATTTCATGACCTTATTATCTCTTATTTTGGTTTGTATTTGTGTAATGTAGACCACCAATCTGAAACATTTTATACACAAGCAGTCATAAATTTAAAAATGCTATGTGCGTCGGCGCGTAATTACACTCCCAGTGCAACGTATAAGATTTTTTAACATAATATTGAAAAAGGAAAGGAAAGAGAGAAAACTCAGTCACCAAAAGATGGCGACTTCTGTAGCAATATTCGAATTGCATCATTTTGGAAGTGAGAGGCAGCGACTGTCCTCTGTCAATTTTCACGTAGACCAAGTCATACTATTTTGAGACATCTTTGTACGAATCAAAGAGGGTGAATTGCCAAGAAAGAGATGAAAAAGAAAAACAGAGGACGAAATTCCACATGCATACTAATGAAGACAATAAAAGCCTCCGCGTATCCATATCTATAAACGAGCATGAATTTCAAACACACACCAACTTGAGTTTAGTAGTATCAGGAGCTTCCATAGTTTCGCAACAAGAGTGGACAAATCCTGATTGAACTAAACTACTTTGCCATGGCTCCAGCAGCCGGATCAAGTTCCGAGTTGCGCATTTGGTTTTCCTTCCTCCCACTCTCTCGCATTTGGCAAAGATCGCTTCAGTTCCGTCAATGCCTCACCTAGGTCTCGGAGGTCGTTTTGAGTTGCTCATTTGGTTCCGTCAATACCTCACTTATATCACTCCATCACTCCATCAATGGAAGAAAATTATTAAGTTATTTTTAAATAAAAAAATTCCAATCTAAGTTTATCCTATTAGGATATTCGTATGAGTTGTGTTGAAAAAATCGCACATTAGAGCATTAGATGTTGTGTAGAACAGTTAATATATCATACTTGGCCTATAACTTATTAACTTAAGTTTTTGAATAATCATAGGTCTAATTGAACATATTGACGTGTTAGGACTTGAATTCCATTCTGGCGATCTCCCAAGGTAAAGGTTCCTATTGGTTTGGTTCTCAAGTTCCCGGTTCTATCATAAAACTATGTTCATCCCTACTTTTGAGAATCCTAGAGAGCTTATGAGAGCCATCATCCACGAGAGTTGATATTTTCTAAGATTGGGCAATAGTTGAGAGCTGAGAGCATTAGTGATTGTAATATTCTCTTTGCCAATTATAGTGGAATCATCTTATTGATCTCTCTCTCTTTTCACTATGCTTATATTTTATTTCTACAATTATTTCTCACTTGAATCGTTTGATTATTCATGCTTCCAAGTTAGTCGTAACAAACTGGTGTCAAACTCTAGGTTTATTATTGATTAATTATTCTGGAAAATTTTCTATCTACAATTATCACTATGGTTTTTTACTAAGTCCGAGTCGGAGAAATTGACATCAAGAACAATTCGAGGTGGAATAATGCTTATCCTCGCAGGAAACAGCAATAATAATAGTACTTCTCTGTTGCTATGACTATTTTCACTCATTCGACTTTATCATCACATCTCAAATGAATATAATTTTTTATTGATTTCGTTTTCAAATTGATAAAATCTGCCATTGCTATCCTCTTTGAATATATGAAAAATCTCCACGATGCAGATGGAATTTACGTTTACCTACAAACGAGCGATCCCACAAAGAAGTAGATCTATTTGCCAAAATTTTTGTAGCTTAAATGATGAGGGGGACGGAACTTGCGCTTGGATAGATGGAAGAACACGGCCTGTAGACCGCCTGGCGAATTGCATTATTCAACTTGCGTTGCCGTACCACACTATGAAGCCCAGCATGATGTGATATCACACGAAGAGATTAACCTTCCTGAGCAAAAAGAAAACCTACACAAAATTTGTTCCCCATTGTTCCCCACTTTATTGTTCAAATCCTATCTATTTTCTACAGTAGTAAAACATGAGAGTAAAACAAAACATATAGTTCATTGAAAAACGCCAAGAACACAATCAATCAACAAAAAACAAAAAATAAAAACAACAAAATGAAAAATCACGACATGAAATTACAAAATCAGCATTTTATTATTCACACCCAATTCATTTTAGCATATAAAGTACCATGATAAGAACACAATCATTCAAAAAAAAAACCATGACAAGAAATCGGGTTAACGGTTGAAATTGTAGTCAAACATTACATAACTTCACATATGTAAATAACAATGATTGGAATGAAGTCGTAACAAGGTAGCCATACTGGAAGGTGCGACTAGATCACATGCTTTTTAGAGAGAGCTAATATTTATTGGGTATTTTGGTTTGACATTACTTTATACGCAAAAAGAGATGAGTTATATCTGAGTTCAACTTGAAGATGGAAGTTCTCTTCAAATTGTAATATGCTTCTTTTTCTTAGGAAAGGACAAAAAAATGTCTATAATAAATCTGATTAGATAAATACACACGATATTCCATTGATAATGTCCTTTCTTGTGGGGAAGAACACTCATGATCACCATCCCTAATTTTTGTGACTAAACATTCTTTGGCTAAAAATATCAAACTAGACCCTTTTCTTCCCATAAATTTGGCTATCTAGTCTCTCTATCTCCCTCATAGTTTAGTTTATTAAATTTATTTCTACAAAAAATAATTTTAAACAAAGGCAATTCCAAGAGTTCATACTTTTTGTAGCTCAAGCGAATTAATTAAACTATTATAAAGCGAAAATCGCTTTCAGATTTTCTCAATCCAAATGCAAGGGCACAATCTACTTCATTATGGAAGCAAAGAACTTTGCACATGATTCACGTACAATTTTACTTTTCTTTTGGGGGGCCAAAAAAATTCCCTAATTGATGGCTCAAGCTAGAAAAGCATTGGACTAATTACATGATGCACCAGAAAACAATAAAAAATGATTTTTTCTACAATAATGCACAATAAAGAAATTAAACAGAAAATACTTTTTGCTGTAGTAAGAATGAGTTTTGCTTTCGCCTTTCTAGATTGAAAAGATGCCAAAAATTATTTTATTGCTCCAGAAAAATAATCTTGGTTGCTGTCGGATGATCTTGCTTTTTCAAAAGAGATTCTTGTGGAAATGGGTTTCCTTTCTTAAAAAAGAGGGGAAAAAAAGTAGGAAAAATAAGCCTGTGGTCATCAAAAGTTAATTCCTTTGTGATAATGATTTGATTTTTGCATTCATCTTGAACGAGCAACTATTTTTGAACTATCATTAAATGGATTAAGATTATTAAAAATCTTGTGCTTTATTTTTGTAAATTAGATGGGTATATAATTATCACTGTAATCTCAGCTTTGATTACTTCACTCTCCCCGTGTGTTTTGAATAGATAGCGATTGGCAGTGCTTTTGTCAATTCTCATGGTAGACCAACAAAGTTGAGAGAAAGAGAGGAACTATTCCTCCCCTTGTGCTTAGAATTGAAAGTGATTGGTACTGCTTGAACTATTCCCGGAGATAAATAGGTCATTATCAAGAGGGTAAGTTTTTACTATGTACATGTGTGACTCACAAGAGTCGAACCTTGGACATAGTATTCTCAGGCTCACCCCCCACCCTTTTACGAGCAGATCGGCATGCCTGTTGGCTTCTTCTCAAATCTCTCGGATATGCTTTTGGTTATGTGGTACATGAGTTGGATACTCATTTGAATTTTTTGTATGTTGCTGCCAACTTTGAAAATTAAATAAGACAATTTACTTAAACCACTCATATAATCCCCCTTTTGCAGTAAATGCTTTCTAGTTAATAAATTTAACTCATTTCTCAACTACATATTTCTTTTCATATAGGTATATGTTAATCATGATTAACATAACAAATATGAAAGTTTAAAAGACATGAATCTCTCTCTCTCTCTGGAGTCTAATAACCCTTAGAAGGTCAATGCTTTTAAGTCATATTTCTATTTTCTCTTTTGTGAGAACCTGAAAAGTGCAATGCCCATGATTTTAAAATTAGATCATTAAATTGATTTCGTTTTTACGAAATGGAAATTACATATCTTCATTAGACGATGAGATTAAATCTCCCATAGATAGAGGCAAAGCAATTGCATTGCACAAATGATTGATGGAAGGATGGGATTGAATAAGATAGAATAAGCTAGGGATAAGAACAACAATATTGACACTTAAGTGTTGTCTAATCATTTAGGTTTAATTGCATAGAAAATCATGGATTAATTTTTAACCCCTAAACAAAAATAATCCTCATTAAAAGAATGTAGATATTGGGAGCATTTATATAAATAGTGATAGAATGTATTAAATCATTCAAAAAAAAGAAGAAAAAAATATATATATATATATATATATTTAAAAAAAAAAATTGCCGGGCGGACCGACCCGGCCCTTTCTTTCTTTTTCCCTTCGCCCGCTCGGGCCCGGCCCTCTTCATTCCCTTTTTTGTTAGCTTTTTGTGAAATGACGTACTTTGGAATGTATTTGAAAATTTGTACACATGTTATTATTCTAATTATCATAATAATGTCAGCTTTGATTTAGGTTCTCTTTATATAGCTGGCGGCAGAAGTCGATAACTTGGCGAACATTCTATTTGTGTGAAATAGACGACACTATTTAGACTCTGATCTCCTTGTCTTCTCTTCTTTATTTAAGGTCTCAATTATTATGTCACAAGTGATGAATCCATAGTCATCAAAAGTGACTTCATTGTCCCCATGTCTTTCAACTAGGTCAGGAAAGCTTCTATCGATTCTCATGGCAGTCCCACAAAGGCACAAGAGAATTGACGATGAGGCACTCGAGTTCAAGACACACTTTCTACATCACAAGTGTCTTGACTTTGTGGTTTTGTTGTTGCATCTCATGCTTGATCAAAGTTCCCCGAACTCATGAGGGACGTCACATACTTATATCGGCAAAAATTCCTGCTGGTCTAAGATCATTAACAGGTTCATTTTTCAAGTTTGGTTACTAAGGATGAGCCCTCATTTTTTTTTTTTTTTTTAATCCTGCCGTTGATTACCACAGATAGTACTATTTTGTGGCACGTTGGTAAATCTTGTTTTGACGAATCAGGCGATGGCAACGTTATACCGGTGGTGCACATCTTCTTTGACCAAGTAGCTCTTGTCTAGTCAATGTATTCGTTGTTGCATTGGAACCCCAAGATAACAGACCTATCCTAAATATTCTAAGAATTAGATGAGATGGGACCGCCTTTTACGAATGTGCATTGTCAAAAGACAAGCTTAAGTCTAGTGTCCATAATTATTAAAAGATGCTTATGGGTATATCCATGCTTGCTTGTGAGAAGTACCACATTAGGACCACCAATGCTACATATAATTTGAGCTTATAAAGCACATTAGTCCCTCATTTTTAGATTTTCTCAGTCTACCCGCTCAACATTACGTAATTGTTGCTACTTAATCAATGGTGTTGATTCCAACTAAAATGTGAGCTGAATCCCAAGAACATGCTAAGAGGGCTTGCTAAAACCAATTACCCCATCCATGGAGAACCTCAACCTCTGAATCATCTCCCCTAAAACTCAACGAGGAATTCCTAATTCCGTAGTATTAGGAATGCGATTGACATTATTAATGGAGAAAGAAGTGACAAAGGATGAAAGGACATCATTTCTTATAAAGTGAGATTCGAAGATTCAATCACAGACCAGAAAAGAGAAATAGTGGACGCAATCCAAAAAACATAGTACAAATTTGCCAACAAAAGTTAATCTTTTACTTAAGAAGAAAATAGTCTTTTTGGATTGGAAAAGTTCCGCTACCTTGCCACAGGAGCATTGTCATGGAGCTTCAGGGAGCTCATTTCAAAAGAACCACTTGAAGTGCTCACCGAAGACTCCTTCAACTCTGCCAATACGTGATTTATGTCTGGCCTTTGAATTGATGTTGGTCGTGTACAAGACATAGCAATCTCCACTACTTTCCAAGCCGAGTTGACATTGAATTCTCCTTGCAACCTTGGATCCATAATGCTCTGCATATCGCCACTTTCAACGATCGGAATCAACCATTCAAGTATGTGCATGCTAGCACTACCATCTTGGCTTCTCATTATTGTAGGTCGGCCCGTGATCAACTCAAAGAGTATGATTCCAAAACTATAAACATCACTCTTCTTGTTTATGTTTCCAGAAGTTTGAAACCTGGGAGGAAAACAAAACAAATAACGGATCTTTAAATCAAAGATGAATCCTAGGCAATGTCATAATTTCTATGCAAATAGAGATTCTAAATTGAACCAAATCAATAATATTGAGTTTTAGCCATTACTCAGGATCAAGGTAGCCGGGAGTGCCCGCAGGACAAGTTGACACATACGAGTCGTTTTCAGTCACAAAAGCTCTTGATAGGCCAAAATCAGCTATTTTGGCTCGAAAATCTTCGGTCAACAAGATATTTGTAGTCTTCAAGTCTCTGTGGATGATGGCTGGCTTACAACCATTATGCAAATAATCCAAACCTGATATCCTCACAAAAACTGTGTCAACAATGCCAAAGCAGTGACGGAAAAAACCTACAACTATGGATATATCATTCATGTACCTTGTGCTGCATCCACAGCTATCTGTAGTCTCTGACCCCAAGTCAAGACCTTCGAATGGTCCTCTGTTGGTTGCATCTTAACTTTACATATGAGCAAGAAATAGAGATTTTCAGGACCAATTTGCAGAAGAAACAATACAACAGAACATGAACACGCACCTGATAAATGTTGCTTTAAATTTCCATTAGCCATGTATTCGTATATTAATGCCATGTGCCTCAAATCATTGCAATATCCCAATAGGGAAACCAAGTTTCCGTGGTGAACAATCATTAAGAGTTGAGCCTACAGTATCATAAGTTTACACTATCATAATGAATATGGACAATAGTCTAATGGGAAGTTTCTGAATGCACATCTGCATAATTGAGCATAAGTAGATTTTAAAAGGAGTGATTCCATCATCCTATCTAACCTCGGCTTGAAATTCCTTATAGCCTTGCTTTGATGATTCAGAGAGCATCTTCACCGCAACTGCCTTGCCATTATCTAGTGTACCAAGATATACCTTTCCAAATCCACCTTCACCAATCACTTGTCCAAATTTCCCAGTGATTCTTGAAAGCTCTCCATACTTAAAAGGTCGATTCTTTAGTGTCAATGTCCTTTCACTAGATTCTGCAGCCAAGAGGTACCTATGAGTAGTGCGACTACCCCTTTGGATAGTAGACATTCAAGGAAAATGATTCTCTGTCACCTGCCTTCAATATGCTAAGAAATAGATAATCTTTCTTAGCTGAATGCATAGAAAGGTTGTTTTGAAAAATAAAAACTCAGAAATTTTATTGTCGATATGTTAAGCTGACTAATGAACATTCTCTTTGCGATTCTGATGCAAGCATGCTGTGGTGATCTCCGCATCTTCTCTCCACTTTATTGTAATCAGTATGTAACTCGGATTACTAGCATTGTGAAATTTTGATTAAAGCCAACTTTCCTTTTTTCTTGATTGCAATGTCGATGAGAATGTAAAATGATACTCTTAGGGTGGATGAGAAGAGATGGTAATTGCTGATTTTTGTTTTCTCAAATCCTTAGAAAATACATTGTTGCAAAAATAGCTGTACCAAAGGAAAAGCGAAGTCAAGATTGTCGTCAAATGTCATGCGATTGCGTGAATAGGACAAGTAAGAAAACTTACGAGCTGTTCGTTTCCGTTTAATAAACCAAGTAATTGTCAAAGCACCAAAGAGAACTACAAAGAAGCCTGAAACTGACGTAACAACAGGAATGAGGATGGTATTTTGTCTCTTCTTCTGGGGGCAAGGATCAGCTAGGCAAAGATTCGGGTTTCCCGTCAAACTGCGACAAACAGTGAAGGAGCTGATCTTAAATTCCAATCAAAATATGTCAGATTGATATGACAAATGCTGATCATGAGTTGGCCTTCTTATTTGCTTTTAATCACAATAAAACAAACATGTTGATTGCCTTTCCACTCCGTAAAAGTTGCATAATGAGAGAGAGAGAGAGAGGACCTCATGGTTAAAGAGTTGTCCACAACCCTTTTCTTAAGAGCATCAGGAACTGATCCAATCAGATTGTTTCCACTTAAATTTCTGCAAATACAGCAATGATTAGAGATTTGTCCACTTTAAGTCCTTTGTTGCTTCACTTAGACGCAGCAACTTACAGAAATCTAAGATTTCGTAATTCTGCCAGAGTTTCTGGTATTGCTCCTGTAAGCTGATTGTTGGACAAATCTCTGGAAAAGAGCAAGTTTAGAACACCTAATGTCAAGTTTACCAACTCCATAGCCAAAACCAGGAATTTCCACACCATAGAGCATTATTTCAGTAGCCTATATCTCCCAAAGCTCAACCTTAATCATTTCATCAAGTTGACGCCCAAGGAGGTCATAATTCATGAGTGACGTGCGGACACAACTAAGTCAACCGCAGTAATACTTACAGATATTCCATTGTTGATAGATGTGAAAATGATGAGACTATGTCGCCCATCAAATTGCTTGAGCTCAATTTCCTGACCATTATAGATCAAAATAGAAGAATCTGTCATTGCCATCTTCATGAAGGCAATATTTTTTTGGTGCTATAAAGAAAATCTCGTGCGATCAATTCTTCAGAATGAAAATATTGGAGGTCTCCCAGATGTAAATATTTTAAGTACTAGAGACTAATCGTAATCATCAGTCTCATTCCTTGCATGGGTCTCACTAACTCCCTGTTGGCCCTAGAGTACATAAAATTATTTTTGGAGGACCGAGTACTTGCTCATACACAATGCAATTTGAAACACTTAATGTTACAAATTGGAAAAGTAGGTTATTGGTGAAAAATGCTACATTCGAGAAGAAGGGAGCATTTACTTTCGATCGATAAGTATATAACTTGTCATGACCCACCCCATCCTTCTGGAACAAGCACCCAAAAATATACCAAGATGGTGACATTTTTGGGAGTGGGTGTCAACTTAGGAGTCAGTTTGTGAGCTTTGTCCAATATTATGTGAGGCTTAGGGTGTCAAATACTCCCTCTTTTGAAACACAGAAGTTCCATCATGCCCCCGTAGCTAGCAGCACTTTCACCCCTTTCGACGCGTGAATTGGTCCATTTCTGCCCACTTGGCAATCTTGGACACCCCCCACCCCAAAAATAATAAAATACAAGTGCCCTAGCAATTCCTCTCTGCCCTCTTCAAGCCAAGTTGCAATATATAAAACTACATCCAAAAAGCGAATACTCTATTACCCTCTTGTGACAGCCCAAAAATAAGTACCGACGGGGTCATACTCTGATCATGTTTGGTTTTAACTCCTAGTCAAATCCATGTGGAGAAAGCCCAAAATGGCTACTTAAGATTGTAACTTTTGGGGGCGAGTATCAAATTTTGAGTCGTTTCGTGTGTTATTTCCCACTTAATGTGAGACTTTGGGGGTATTATAATTACAATCTTGTAAATCTCTAGTCTAAGAACTTCACAGAAGCATCGCAAAGTTTCTCGATCTATCTGAGAATTCGCATTGGAAGGCTGTATTCATCCTAAACGTTGATGCATAAAACTTCTGGTTTTCATGAAGAATGACAATTCTTCTCTGGTTTCACCTAGAAAACCAGAATTATCAAAGAAATAGTGCCAGTGGACTCACAGTGAAATAATTCTTGAAGTGTTTCCATAGCTACAATTTAGACCATCCCATTTGTAGTAGCTTGGTACACATGGATCACCTTGCCAGCTTTCTCTCTCAATATGATACGCTACTTTGATGTCATTGATAGCTTTCACTGTGGTTAAAATCACAAAAAGATCTATTAATTAAAGAGAAGGATAGAGACGTAAAATGTGGTTGCAATCACATATGACTTTCAGCTTTCAAAGGACTTAACATTTCGACGCATCAGCTTGAAGAGACATTCCAGCAATTACCAAGCAAAAAGTAGCCAGCGCAGGGAATTAAGCAGATAGCAGAGTAATAATTAGCCACATCTGTTTATTCCAGCGAATTACCTATTGCTCAGAGTTCATAAATAACATAAGACCCACCATGGAGACTAGTATAATTAGCATAGGATTCCCTAAATCTTACTTATTGGCAATCGAACATCTGTCTAATTATTACTGATGTCAATTGTAGCACAACTGTGGAAAGTGTATGTAGACAACAAAATATGTAGAAGATTAAAAGCATACCATCGTCTTGTGCTGTGGGCACATTTGGAAGATCACTAATGGTATAGTACTCCACAGCATTGAGGATCGGTGGATGTCCAGATTTATTCGTCGATTCAATTGAGAAGGAGATGAGCGACCCGGTAACAGCAGAGGAAACTACAACCACTGGTTTTAAGTATTCAAGGCTCACTGTCGTCTTGAATTGATTATCATTTATGGAAATTGTGAACTCCCTCTGTAGGCCATCCGTCAGTCTTTCAATCTCCACGAAATAAAAGTACACAATCCATTTCCTTGTGGAGATCAAAGGTGTCCACCGTAAATACATGCGAGAACTGGCATTCATTGATCTTTGAGCTGTCCGAAGAACTTCCCCAGGAATCTTGTACTTATATGCATCATTATCCTTAGATAAATCAATGGCGGATGTGGTGTTCAGCATGAACCAGAAATTATAGTTTTGAGCTGGCCAAATCCTATCGTAAACATCGACAGGGTGCCTGTTTGCAGCATTTCGACAACAGTTTGAGAGCAAACAATTAAGCAATTGAGTAAGTGACTAGCAAATGTTAATTCATATGGATATGCAAGTGCCACGGACTTGGAACACGTTGTCCGTATATACAATACATCAGTTTCATATAGTTCAATTTACGTAATTTAACAAAAAAAATTATCGGTCTGAATATGGAATCTTTCGGTTTGTTGTGTTCTTTTTTCTTTTTCAAGTCAAGGAGGTTTGAACGGAATTGGGACCTACCTTATCTAGTGTTGGAATATTTCCTAGAGGGAACTTCAACTTAGCAAAAAATATTAATCATATATTTTATGTCAAATGAGCATTACCACCAAACTTCAAAGATATAATATGTATATATATATATGTATGTATGTATGTATGTATATAATTTGTTAACAAGTATCCTATAGACACTAGGTAAAACCGCTAAAATTAGTAAAAACGCATACCGACATGTTTTGAAGCTTGAATAAGAACATACTTCAATAAAGTAGAATAGTTTAAATAAAAATAGTTATATTTTCAAATTATACCGGAAACACACACACTCCCTATATATAGACATCAAGCTCTATCTTCATAAGTAGACATTGAGTTTTATTATAATAGACGTAATTAACGCTTCTCACGGTTTATTGTACGTCTTTATAATAAAAAGTTATATAGACGTTTAAGCTTAAAAAAATATTGCATTAACGTATAAATAATATGAAATTGTAATGTTTCAATATTTGAACATTTCTATAAGTTTTTTTATAAGACAGAGAAGATTTAAATTTGAAATTTGAAAAACACAAGAGATAAAATAAAATTGTTAATTTATAGTCCTGCCTATATATATATAAAGAATACTATATATAATTTTGGAGAAGCCCACCTGCCTAGTAATCCATGAGGACTGATAAGATTACGTTATTAAATTTAACGTGTTAGTACCCGCATGCCCAACATCCCCCAATTCTTCCTCGATATTTTTCTTCTCGAGGTGATATTGTGAGGTCTCCCACCCTAAGGCCGATCTCCCACCTATTTTTTCTCCCGTAAGTGTTTCAAGAACCCGTTCAAGTCCAAAATCTGTTTATATATAGAAACTACCACATATAATTTTGGAGAAGAAAAAAAAAAGGATTGTGATCGCTTTAAATTATAAGGCTTTCTTAATTTTATATAATTTTATAGATATAGATTATACTTGTGATCGCTGATTGAAAAAAGCTAAACAATACAAAAACTAGTAACTGGCAAACCCCATGCTATGAAAAACAAATCATTTGAATTTAGACATAACACGTGTATGAATTACCCTAACTCACTTTATTAGATTAGTATGTGAATAAATAAGAAAAATTAGAATCATGCATGCCTAGTAGAACATAGAACGGAAAATAATGACAATCGTTGACATGACAATCTACCTATAAGAAGTGAATTTCCTCATATTACAGAAATTTCAATTTTATGCTGCTTTAGTAAAGTTCTGAATTATAATTTTATCTCTCAATGGATTAACTTTGGTGTTTTTATTTATATATATATGAAATTACAAGTGACTTGGATTATATTTCAATATTTCAAATAATTGTTTTCTAGTTATTTTCCTGGATCTAATGACCATTCTGTTTCTCTTTTTGTTTTTTTAATCATTTAATTTTTTTCTGTACTTTTTGATATCTATTATTTTTCAATTATTTTTCTTGATTATTTAACTGCTTTTTGTTTTGTAATTTGTTGATTTTTCATGGCCCTTTTTGCCTTTTCCATTTTTGTCTTGTGTCCGTGAATTTATGCTAATTTAAAGGCCCTTTTGTTATTCTTCACACTTTTGACTTTTAAACAATTTAATTGGCCTTATTTTGTTGATTGAACTTGATACTCGTGCCTCCAATAGTTTGCAAAATGGTAAAATCGCTAAAAGAAACTTAATCTTTCTATTTACTATGGTTTTTTCAAAATCAATTGATTACCTGATAAAATTCTTCAAGCTTAATCCGATATCGTGCCGCGAATAGAGTCGCAAGGCTCCAGATCCCAATCGATAGATATCATCATCAAGGGTTCTGAGTTCCAATGCCGAAATGAAGGGCACTCCATTACCAGTGTTCACAAGACACACTTGGATATCATCTGCTTGGGACACATACATAATTTCTTCATAGATATAAGTCGAGTAGCTCACCCTTGCCCAATAATTAACATCAATGTATAGGTCGAATGAAGGAGTCTGATTCTTCCCATCATAGTTCCCATACCAAAATGATGCCCTTATCAAATAGGTGTTGTTCTTGCCTCGATCTGGTCTTAAAGTGTAACAGTTCCACGTTCCGTTGGGAAAACTCCTTAAGTTTTTCGATAACTGTAGAGTTTTTTGATCCATAAGCTTTGCGGATATCTGCATGCTCTTTCCGGAATCTATGAACCCTTCGTCCGTTTCGTATGTTATGTTGTTTTCCTCTTCGAAATATGCATTAGTTGCCCCACAATCGATGCTAATAAAACCTTGTAAGTTTTGAGAAAGAAAAAAACTTCAATGGAATGAATACACGGTTTTTCTTGTTGGACCATTGAAACAAGTTTGCCAAGGTACAGACGATAAGATGCAAGATCAAATGAGAATGAATATAAAGAAGACACCATTTTGTTTCATTAAAAGCTCATGACTAATGGATGGCTATAGACAATAGAATTGCCAAGATTTCTTGACGTCATGGATGGGGTCAATAACATTGGACGAAGCTTAAACCACGAGACAGGAAATTATCATGCTGCGTTTGGGATAAAGGGCAGAAGAAAATTGGGGCGAGACAGTAAATTTACTTGCCCCTCCATTTTCTCTCCCTTCTTCCAAGCACTGCATGCTGACATAGCAGAACATTAACAGATTTAGTAAATACTCATGCCAAAAGTCCTCAATGCATGCACGCTTTTCTGAACTTATTAACTATTTTGCAGACTGCGGATCCCGGGTCTGACATCTGATATATCGAGCGAGTCGATATTTTGCCAGCATTCAATCTTGTAATGTTCTTATCACACATAAAACACAAACTTTGCTCAATACGCATGCGAGAGAGAGAGAGAGAGAGAGAGAGAGACCTGGATTTTCTTGGGCTTGAACCACAAGGACAAATCTCAAAGCTAAAGAAGCAAGCAAAGAAAACGAAAAAGCTGAAGTTGATCTTCCCATTGTGATCGAGAGCAGTGGAGATGGTTGAAGAGAGAAGTGCAAGGAAGATAAGCCTCCTCGCAGTATATTTAATATCACGAGCTCTCCATACATCTTAGTGGCTATGGCCCAGTATTTTCCATTGCTACTAAGTATTTTGTATCCTCAGTTTCCTTTTATGCCCTTTATATTCATTTAGGAAAAACCGTTTCCACAAATGACGGTAATTTAAGAGTTTGATATATCTGGACAACATGATCATAACTTCCACGAATTTGAATTCAACTCATCATAAATCCTAACGTGATTGTATCGATTTTGGAAGGCTATAAGGATTGACTCGTATTCAGAGGATAATTATTGGAAATTAGTCTCTTCTTCTAGAGGATACCGACCCCATCTCGAGTTCATAGTTGACTGAGTCACGGCAACAATACAAGAAGACCAAGACTTGCAGCTGGGTCTTCGTCGGCGTATGTGTCTAAGTCTAAGGACCGAAGGCAAAAGACAGCTTTTGATTGATGACATATTGACCATTGGAAAATTCGAAAAGATATATCATGCCAAGCGCTAATTTCTTTGACACATACTATTATTACGATACTTCGTGAAATTATCTTCCTTTCATCGGCTAGAGGCATCCGCCACGAAAGTCAATCCGGTAATTTAGAAGAAGATGAGTTTTGGCGCATATTTTCAGCATCTGATATGCCCAGAAACCATTAATCGACGATGATATTTTCATGATTGGCAAGAATTTCTAGCTTCAAATTTCGTTGCTACCTCTACACCATTTGCAACGACCCACCACACATATTATTGGTATCATCGGACATTATCATGATTTGGACCAATCATTGGACACAAATAACTATGATTTCTCGACTTTGTTTTCAAATTAACAAAATTTGACATTTGACAATTAATAGGAATTAATGAGAATGTTATCCTAGGTATAAAAAATATCTGCAATGGAGATGGAATCTACATTTACCCACAAAACGTACAATCCCACACACATAGAAAGCAATCTATTTGCTAAGACTTTTTTTTTAGCGGAAATAATGGAAAAGACTTTACTTGCGCTTGAATAGATGGAATTGATGGAAGAACACAATGTAGACCCCATGGTCAATAATTCTTACTATTCACCTTATTGATGAGAAGAGAATCATGCATTGTCCTTTCACATTATTAAAGTTGTTTAGGATATATTTTCCAACCAAAAGATGATTTTGTATGGAACACGTGTTTTGAATAATCTTCACACTAAGTCCAACATGATGTGAATTCACAAGAATAGATTTTTCCTAAGCTAAAAGGTAAGTTAGAAATTCTTCATTTATCTACTTTACTTGGAATAATGAAAGAAGTTTCACCCTCTGCTCTTGCCTCGGTGCTTATCCCTTTCAACTTTCTAAAGTGAAAGCTGCCCAAGAACAGAAACTGGGGTTGTCGTCCTCGTATGTAGTGTGACGTTTCTTAGATGGTGAGAAGAAAGTAGGAATTTAACAAGAGGGTGTTAAAGTCATCAACGACTTGTCCATTTGTAATTGTGATTTCCATGTCAATTGTTCACGTTTCATACCAACCCTACATCATGGATTTTACGTACGACAATTGAATATGGATTCATCGTGAGGTGACATATACTTTTATGCCGCTAATCAAGTGTCCATAATTTCTCGTGCTTCTTTTTACGCTAAGAGAGTTTTTCAATATTTTTTTTTCAAGTCCGATAAATACAGACTTTTTTTTTCGTGACAATAAATTTCAATGGTATTGGTAAGAATAAAAAAAAAATGTTGGTTATAAAAATTATCTGTAATTTTTGTTCGAAATAACTTGTTGTTAATTTACCAACAATTTGATGAAATAACGATTGTTTTATGTAGTTTGCAAATTAAGAATTTCTATACTAACCGACCAACTTTTATTTACATCACTCACGAATGTTTCGAGTTTATTGACTTTTATGCAAAATTATTAACCTAAATCACCAACAAATTTTGAGGTACCAACTTTCATACAAGTTATTTTCTAATGTTTAATAGCTTTCGCTTGACAGCCCCTTACATTTACTAACTATTACCAACTCAAATTACCGTGACTAAATTTGTTCCATTACATTACATGTTAATATTGGTTATCAACGTGAGTTACTTCCATTAAATTAGTTGGAAAATTTAAGCTATTGATAAGAAAGATAAATAAAAGTTACTAACAATAAAAAAAAAAAAAATATTGTTAGAGATAGAAATTTGTAATTCAAGAAAAGACAAAATAAACATTGGTAACGAACTTAGAAAAAGAAAAGTTGGTAATATCTTAAAAGAGCTGATATATTTAAAAAGTTGGTGACTAACATAAATGAAAGTGACAACTCTATAAACAAGTTGGTAAGTCAAAAATAAATAAATAAATGTTGGTAAAGCAACTCAAATGAGAGTTGGTAATTCAAAATTAATTGATAACTTAATCAAGAAAACATTAGTGAGTCACCATATAAAAATGTGTAATTTCATCTATTATTTATAAATTTAAGGCGTTCATAAAAGTGGTCAATAAAAGTATATAATATATAAGAGAGGTTTTTTTTTTTTTTTTTTTTTGTAAAAGATAGAAAAAAATTGTTAATTTGAAAAAAAATAAAACAATGTCAATAACTAAATCACATAAGAGTTAGTAATACAAAACTAGTTGGTGACTTTATTAGAGAAAATTGCTATCACTATAATTAAGGTTGGTAATATCTGAAAAAGGTATATAAATTTAATGGAATGGAAGTAATGCATATAAAAGTTGGTACCTCAATAGATATATTGGTAAATTAGAAAGAAAAATAACCATTGTTGGTAAGCAACTCAGTAAAAGAAAACTAGCTAGTACCTTAATGAAAAAAATTTAGTAAGTTACACGAATACAAGTTTATATATTGATAGGTTAATTTTACGAAAAATCCCGAACTTGTATATTTGCGACAAATTTACTTCGATATAATTTATTGATAATAAAAAAATCCCAAACCTATATACCTATAATAAATTTACTAAAAACTAATTTTTTGATTACCAAAAACTCAAAACTTGTACATTTGTGACAAATTTACTTTCTGTTGGTTTCCATTAAATTGGATTAATAACATGAAAAAACACAAACTAGTATGCCTATGACAAACGAAGGTAAAACCTCAAACTGTTGCACTTATCAATTTACGTGTTATCCAACTTAGTTTATCCAACTCAGTAATTTGATGGTAAATATTAATAGAAATTAACGGAGAATAAATTTGTCATAAATATATCAATTTGGAATTTTTTATAATAAAAAAATAATTTGCAGTAAATTTGTCATAGGGCGCCTATTTATATATGTATAAGAGAGAATTTACATTCTATTTCATTTACTCACAATTACACATATTTCTTTCTATGCATTTTTTTTCATATGTCCTCTTTACGAGCAGAACCAATAATGGTCAAATTCTTCTGTGTATGAAGTTAAACCAGCGGAAAAAAAAAATCCCAAATAATAAATTTGATTAGATATGCACACACGATGCCCCATTGATAATGCCGTTCCTTGTGGGGAAGAGCACTCCTGATCACAATGCATTCACAACAAGATCTAGAGCATTGTCAAATTAATTAGACCATTTTAAAGCGAAAATCACTTTAGTTTTCTTCAATCCAAGTGGATGGGATGCAATCTTTTCCATTATGGAAGCCAAGAACTTGCTATAGGATTTGCGGACAATTTTTACTTCTCTTTTTGGGGCCAAAAGAAAGGTGCTTTGGCTTGATCAAGAAAGGCAGTGGATGGATTCCCCGATGGAGAACAATAAAAAAATGATTTCAGCTTCAATAATGCACATTGCACTCCGATTAAGGACAATAATGAGCAAAAAGTTTTGCTTCAGTAAAAGTGAGTTTTGCTTTCACATTTCCTGATTGAAAAGATACCAAAACCATTTCATATGTCCAAAAAAACAATCTTAGTCATTGTATTATAAATTTGTCGGATGACATTTCCATTCAAAAAGAAATTCTTGTCGTGAAACCGGGGTCGTCCACAGTTCATTTGTGATAATGAAATGTTTTGATTTTTGTGTTCATATTGACAAAGTAATGATTATTAAACTATCATTAAACGAATTAAAAATATCAAAATTCTGGTGCTTCTTTTTATGATCAAACAAAAATTTTATTCTCTATATTGGGTTTCATCCAAAGAAGAAATGTCATTATTAAGTTTTAGTCATATTTGATACAATGTATTCTTCATGTAATATTTGGCTTTTCTTTTTGACATGGTCAAAAATGGGCATTCTAATAAGCTAAAGTGAAAAAATGGTCAAAACCCTAAATCATGTCTATTGTGACACATTTATTTTAAATATATATATATATATATATTTTTTTTTTGCACAAAAATCTCAAACTTGTGGATTTTGGAGAATGCCCCTGTGGCTTACGTTGATATTCAGTGTCTCTGTGAGCCTATTAAAGAATTTATGGGTATGTTAAATATCTTTGCGAGCTAGCCACCAGCAATACAAGTGGAGACCTAGCCAAGGGAGAATCATGTGGATGCCCTTGTGATTTGTGTTGATATTCAGTGTCTCTTCTAAATAGATCGAGCACCCACTGTACATGTTTCATACAAAAAAACGTAACTCATTTATACCAAATCCAGAATATAACGAAGTAACAAGATCAAAATGACTCATATAATACTTCAACATAGCTATATTCATAGTAGAATTACCCATGTCATCAATAGTATTAAAACAAGTATCAATAATCCAGTCTACTGATCAATCTCATCAAATCACACGTAAATGGCCATGCTATTGATCAATCTCGTGCTCAAATATCTAATTATGATCATGCTTAATGCCTCGTGAGCAAGGCGACCAAGATTACTCATTGGCTAGGTCTTTATCTATACTATTGGTGGCCAGCCCACAATGATAATCCTAAAACTAGTATGCTTATCAACAAACCCTTCAATAGACTTGTAGAGATACTAAGCATTAACACAAAACACAACAACATCCTAAAAAAATCTACAAAGCCAATCCATAATCTATATCATGAATCAGTTTCACAAGCCAAAACAAATAATCTTTCGCAACTCAATTCATCCGCCAAAAATACTTTTCATAGAGTATTTCTCAAATCATTTTAAAATTTATTTCACAAATTACATTTTGCACAGTAATACATATACATATAAATCAGTGACCAATGTCTTTAGTGACTATATATTTTTCTTATTTTCAATGTCTATGTCAAAACTATATCTCTGATTCAGTATTTAATTACTCCAGTTGCTCTTTACGATATTTTAGCTGGATTGATACTATAAAAATTTTTGAAATTCTATGTTACTCCTTCTGTTAAATGTTTCCTTGAAGTATCTTTATTATTTCCTTTCAATATCATAACAATGGAGTTAATTACATATATTTATAACAGATAAATGGATAATAGACAAGTGAATCTCATAAACCCATGGACAATATCTATAATCATGGAACGCTTACGAGTCACGATGGCCTCATGGAAAGAAAATCATCTCTCTCAATCAATAGGTTCATCTATCTAAGAAAATCCTGTAGGGTTCTCAGGAAAAGTAAAATGGGGCTCGTACCTTATTTGTCCAGAAGCAAAAGAAAAACAATACAATAAGCATAGACTTGGAAAGTTCCCTCCAAGGCTTACCTGTTTTTGGGAAAATAATGTTGAAGATAAAAAAGAGTGCCAAAGCTCTTTTGCCACTCGCAAAGAGACGAGAAGAGCCCACCAAAGCCACCACCTTTCCATTATTGGACTGAAGAATTTCATGCCATAAATGTAAATAATATTGAGGTAAGAAGATTCTTGTTGTTTTTTTGCAGGATTGAACCCGTTGACGTGAGATGAAAAAGAAGGAAGCAAGGTCAGATCGATTAGTGTTTCTATGATTATTCTTAAAATCAGACATAGCATAAAGGTCTTCCTTCTTTGTTGAATCCCACCAGTTTCTATAACACAATTAACTCATGTATCAAACATGGTACAAGTAATGCCCCCATCTGAATCACTTAAGTCTATAAATGAAGTGTTCATATGTGACCACGTAAAGTAGTAAGGATATGGGGCAATTCTTATGAATTAATTCATAATACCTCTCACATCTGATGTGGGACTTGAGATGTTCTTGTTATTGTTGGCTCATATCGAGTGGCACTACTTTCACAATTGAATGTGTGATTTGGTCTATTTTTCCCACTCTATCATTCTATCATCTTGTCAAACTAGATCCTAGTCTGACCTTGAAAGAGGTATTGTTTTGATATCATTTGTAACAATTTGATTTGATCCGATCCACTAAGGCCAACCTTTTGAAAAGAGCACTCAAATATGACTACATAAGCTAACAAACCTTTGGGGGAGAATCACTCGTGAATATTTCTGCAAAGCCTCTTTGGCCAACTAGAGACTTCCATTGCAACAACACATAAATTAATGGCAATGATCTTCCATTTTTTTAATCCTATTCTAGAGAGATGGGCGGATTTTAATGGATATAAATTGTTAATAAAGGATGCGAGTGTCATTCATCAACGTGCTAATCCTCTTTATCACCAGATTACTTGTGACAATATTTTTTCATTGATAAAAAAGAAGCAATTGTAATTTAATATATCAACATATGTAATGTTTTACTATCGTTTCATTCGTCGACTTGGTTCCTTGTCATAGTTTTATATGTTTTGAATAATTGTATTTTGTCATTGTATTTTGTATATTAAGATGAATTATGTGTGAACAATAACATGCAGATTTTGTAAAATCCTGTCGAGCTTTTACTTTTTCTTAATTAATGGTTTTTTTGCTGTTTTTTCAATTAACTTCATGTTTTGTTTCACTCTCATATTTTATTAGTTGTTGCCTAACCCAGAATTCCTATTTGGATGCATACCAAACTAGATTTATGTAGATAACAAATTGGATTTGAACACTAAAGTGGTGATATCTCAATTTGATGATTTGCTTGAGTATAAAATGAACGACTTTTCGTCACTTTGCACTTAGATAACTTGATAACTCAAACATAGACACAAAATAAATGTTGATGCATAACTCAAATAAGAGTTGATAATGCAAAATTAATTGGTAACTAAATTAGAGTAAAGTTGGCAATCACTCAAACTAAGGTTGGTAATTTCTAAAATTGTTTGAAAATTTAATGGGCTCTAGAAAAAAAAAAGATCTTAGAGAAAAGTTGGCAAATAAGATTACAATTAAACATTACTAAGCAACTTAAATAAGTATTGGTGAACCAAATTAATTAGTAACCCAATAAAAGAAAAACAGTTAAGTCACACAAAAGTTGGCACATCCATAAAAGAGTTGATATATTTTGGGTGTTTGTAAAATGAAAGAATAACAATTGATAAATGATAACAAAATTTGACAAATAAATATAGGAAATTAACGTTGATAAGTGACTCGAATAAGAAGGGTTAACACAAAACTAGTTGGTGATTAATCGGCAAAAACTTACTCTATGTCAGTAAAAAAAAAAAAAAAAAGTTTGTAAATTCCTGTAAGAGTTGATAAATATAAGAAGATTAGGAGAAAAACAAATATAAATTGATAAAAGATGAGAAAAGCTGGTGATTGCATAATAGTGTTGGTAAGTTAGAAGTTACAACAAGTTATCGAGACATTAGGAGATTGATAATTATTTTTTATCTAACAGTTTTTTGATGTTTGCTAACTTTTTCTTAAATTTACCAACACCACCAAAAAAAAAAAAAAAAAAAAAAAAAGCTCCATTTTGATGCGTGATCATGCATCACATTTATTTGGGGAGCGGAACAATAGAATCATCCAAATAACGCTAATAGTCATTTGAGTAGAGTTGATTAAAGTATATGGCCTTTTCATTTCATGACTGTATTATCTCTTCTTTGGTTGTAGACCACAAATCTAAAACATTGCATACACAAGCAATCATAAATTTAAAAACGGTATACGTGCGGGTGCGTAAACGCTGCTTGTGTAATTATTTTGTTACACTCCCGGTGCAACGTATAAGAGTCTTTTACATAGTATTGAAAAAGGAAAAGAAAGAGAGAAAACTCAGTCACCAAAAGATGGACGACTTCTGCAGCGATATTCGAATCACATCATTTTGGAAGTAAGAGGCAGCGATTGTCCTCAGTCAAGTTTCACGTAGACCAAGTCATACGATTTAAGACATCTTTGTACAATAAAAAATGATTTTTGCTTCACTAATGCATATTAAACAAAATTAAACGGAAATGACTTTTTGCTGGAGTAGAAAAAGTGCGTTTTGCTTTCGCCTTTCTAAATTGAAAAGATGCCAAAAACCATTTCATTGCTCCAGAAAAAGAATCATGGTTGTTGTCATACAAAGTAGTCGAATGAGCTTGCTTTTTGAAAAGAGATTCTTGTGAAAAAGGGTTTTCTCTCAAAAAAGGGGAAAAGAAAAGTAAGAAAAATGATAGGGCAGTCATCAAAGTTAGTTCCTTTGTTATAATGATTTGATCTTTGTATTCATCTTGAATGAGCAACCATTTTTGAACTATCATTAACGGATTGAGATTATTAAAATTCTTGTGCCTTTTTTCTTTTTTTATAATTTATTTTGGTCGAATGCTTTTTTCTATAACTAATAAAAGTTTTATTCTTTTTCTGAAGGTCATCGAGAGAAGAAGGGTCGCTGTAAATAGTTAGTCATATCTGATGGATTCTTTGTGGGCTAACACAAGATGTTTTCTTATTGAAAAAGAAAGTAAAGTGGCAATGGGGTTATTTATGCTTTTGGTTATGCGGTTTGCGAGTGGGTTATTTATTTGAATTTTATGTATGTTGCTGCCAACTTTGCAAATTAAATAAGACAATTTACTTAAACCACTCATATAATCTCCCTTTTGCAGTAAATGCTTTCTAGTTGACCTTAATAAATTTATGTCATCTCTCAACTGCATATTTCTTTTCATTATTAACATAACAAATACATATTTTAAAAGACATGAATCTCTCTCTCTAGAGTCTAAGAACCTTTAGAAGGTCAATGCTTTAAGTCATATTTCTGTTTTTCTCGTGAGAACCTGAAAAGTGCAATGCCCGTGATTTCAAAATCAAATTGTTAAATTGATTTCGTTTTTACCAAATGGAAATCTCCCATAGATAGAGATAGAGCAATCACACTGCACGAAAGATTGATGGGAGGATGCGATTGAATGAGATAGAATAAGCTAGGGATAAGAACAACAATATTGACACCTAAGTGTTGTCTATTCATTTAGGTTCTAATTGCATAGAAAATCATGGATTAATTTTTAACCTCTAAACAAAAATAATCCTCATTAAAAGAATGTAGGTATCGGGAACATTTATATAAATAGTGATAGAATGTATTAAATCATTAAAAAAAAGAAAAAAGAAGAAAAAAATAAATTATTTTAAAAAAATTTGCAGGGCGGGCCGACCCGGCCCTTTTTTTCTTTTTCCCTTCGCCCGCTCGGGCCCGGCCGGCCCTCTTCATTCCCTTTTTTGTTATCTTTTCACCGGCCCGGCCCGGCCCTTTCCTCTTCTTCCCCTCTCTTTCCCCACGGCTCGCGCCCTCTGCAGCGCGACGGGGACACTGTTACGACGGGGAACAGGACAGCCGCAGGGAACGTCGCGCGATGATGTCTGGTAGAGGGCAGGCCGGCAGTCGCAGCTGGCAGCTGGCAAGGCAGGAAGCGATGCGCCCCGGGGAGCTTAAAAGGGAGAAGGGGTGTGTGAGTCGAGGGGGCGTTCGTTCGGACACAGAGCGATTCCGAGAGAGAGAGAGAGAGAGAGAGAGATCGAGAGACCGAGAGGAAGAGCGAGGCCCCAAGTGGAAGGCCTCCTCCGATAGCCACTGCGCCTAGATCTCGGCTCGGAGGCGGGCGAGGCGACCGGACGTAATCCAATCTATCGAGCTCGGCCTCATTCGCCTCTGCCGAGCCGGGTAGGGACCTCCATCGACGGCCCCCTATTTTCCCCATTTTGTGCCCTGCTTTTGCCTTGTTCTCTCACGTTTTTGCACAAGGTACTGAGCCGGGGCGTGCGTTTCGAGTTCGCTTATGCTGTCCTTCGTTGATGTTGAGCATTCCCTGCCGATGCGTTTTGAGCTTTGGATCCGGTTTTGAGTCTTGTTTCTCGTCCGTGGCTGCCTTTCATTTGACGCCCCTCAAGTGTTTGATATATGACTCAGTTAGTGTTAATCTCATTTGAGACCGAGGCTTAGCTTGTTTCCGTGAAAGCGCGCTGTAGGATGAACTCGACACCACAACGTCACTTCATTCGTGTGCCTCACCGCATTTAGTCGGACACCAAAGACTCGCTCGATGAAATGCTTCTGAGAAGTGGTGGAGAAATATTTGCCTTTTCTGTTCAACTCCAGACGTGCCCTCCTGTTCTGTTCTGCATACTAGTGCTCGTTTGGTGAACTGGTGTGTCGAAGTTTACTATGATTCTTGCTACCCTGAACTTCTGTCCACACTCTCTTCTGTTCTTTTTTGGTGAACCGGATGCATGCTAGAGCCTAAAACGGTGAGGTGTGTCGGTGAAGCAAAGGCCTTGTGACGGTTCCTGGATGAGCCCTCATCGGTTTGTCTATTGAGTTCCTAGTGCCCTGTTTGCTACAGCTACATTGCGACCGTATTTTTGCAACATCTTGAATGGTTGATGAGCAATAGCGACGGCTTGGTGACGAGTGAGCATAGAAGCGGCTCTCGTTCGCCGAGGGTGCGGGATTGACCGTTGAGGTTGGGGTTGATTTAGTTTTATAAAGCTTGGGCTTGGCTTAGCTTAAGGTAGTTTTGGATTGGGTTATTCTTTATTGGGTTTGGGTTTGTTTCATTTGAGGAGGGCCTGATGTACTGGCCCAATTTTCATGTCCTTAGCCCGAGCCAGCGTCAGCCTAATGGCCCAGCCCGGTGTCCCTATTTTCGGATCTTTTAAAAAAAAATTAGGGAAAAAGTCACGAAAAATCATGAACTTTGCCCAAAGTGACATATTTATCCAAAACTTTTTTTTTATGACGTGAAAAACCCTAAACTTTTCAAATCGTAACACATTTAACCCATCAAGGGCATTTTTGTATTTTTATCATGTTTTTTCCTTTTCCTTTTTTTTTTCTTCTTCCCTCCGCCGGTCGGCGGAGGGAAGTCGACGTCCGGTGAGGGTCGCCCTCGTCGGCATTGGGCAAGGGCAACCCTCGCCGACATCAAGCGAGGGCCTCCCTTGCCAGTTGGCGAGGGTCGTCCTCGCTAGACGCAAGCGAGGGTAGGGACACCCTCGCCTAACGCAGAAGAGGGTGGCCTTCACCGACGTTGGGCGAGGACGGCCCTCGCTAGATCTGGCGAGGGCAAGGACACCCTCGCCCAACGTAGGCGAGGGCGGCCCTCGCCGGCGTCAGGCGAGGACGACCCTTGCCTGATCTGGCGAGGGCAAGGACACCCTCGCCCGATGCAGGCGAGGGCGGCCCTGGCCGGCGTCGGGCGAGGACGGCCCTCGCCCGATGCAGCCACCCTAGCCCGACGCCGCCGCGGGCGGCCCTCGCGGATGCCGGCTTCCCTCCGCGAGCCGGGGCCGGCGATGGGCGAGGACGGGCGGGGACACCCCGCCCGATGCAGCGAGGGTGGCCTAACCAAAGATCGGGCGAGGACGGCCCTCGCCAAATTTGGCGAGGGCACCCCTCACCCAATGCCGACGAGGGCCGCCTTAGCTCGACGTCGGCGAGGGCCGCCCTAGCCTGACACTGACGAGGGTGACCCTCACCCAATGCCAACGAGGGCAGCCCTCGCCGAATGCCAGCAGAGGGAAGAGAGTAGAAGAAAAAGAAAAAAAATTTAAAAAATGAAAAGACCAAAATGCCCTATAATTTTGGGGTAAATGTGTCACATAACAAAAAAAAAGTTTGGAATGTAAATGTGTCACGGTTGGCAAAATTCGGGTGATTTTTCACGTTACAAAAAAAAAAAAAAAGTTTTGGGTAAATGTCGTCACTTAGGCAAAGTTCAGGGTTTTTCATGACTTTTTCCCAAAAAATTAAGAAAAAAAAATTTGAAAAGGAATTTTCTGAAAATTTAAAAATAAAATTTTAAAATCCCGCAAAAAATTTTATTTTGTTCTTTAAAAAAAATTAAAAAATTCCTAAAAATCTATTTTCTTCTAAAAATTAGAAAAACAAATTAAATTAGTTTTTCAAGTAGAGTTCTCTTAAAAAGTTTGAAAATCCTTGATCAAAGAAATATGTACTCAAAATTGAAAAAGCTATCATAGGGTTTAAATGTCCTTAAAGACAAAGGCTAAGTTGTTGTTTATGCATTTCTACTTCATTTATCACTGGATCGCACACTTTAAATATGTTTATTGTTGTTTACCTTTAGCTTATTTAAGAATGTAATTTTTTTTTAAAAGTTATTAGCAATAGATTCTTATTTCTCCTTGCAATTTATTTAATACTGTTTTGGTTGTAGATTGTTATTTTAATAATTGCATCACATAGTCCCATCGCATGTTAGTGAATAAGCTTAAAATCAATCCAAACTACTTAATAAACATCATTTTGGTATTTGAATAAAATTAAGTACCAAAATGGTACTGATTGATTTATTAGTATAATCAAGTTCTCGACCATAAGTATTATAGTTGCTTATGAATTGATATATACTTTTATGCTTCACTTGGTTTTTAATCGACTCTGATAGACTAGTGACGACTCCTCATTTGAAATTCTCATAGCGTTAAATATCCCAATATCATGTGGAGTAAAGGCTTGGGAGAGCCTGTACCTAATCAAGAGCCTTAGGCTCATTATTTAAGTAATACCTCTAAACCTATACTGTCAATGACAGAAAGGTAGGTCGCAACAATAATCTCTTATTGGGCCTTGACCGTTAGGATCAATTAGGTGTGATTAATGTAATTTGAAAAAAAAATTAATATTCTGTCTTCAATCTCAACCTTATAAACTTGCTAGGACTGAAGTATAAGTTTGGTTTCATGTTTATCATAAGCAGCGTTCCTCTTCCCTTTCCAGAAAACAGAGAAAGGTCTCTTGCCAATATACATAATTGATGATATTTACGTGCAACCCATATTAAATTAGCATTATACTAGTACCTAGAATCTGAGGTGGTAGGAATAGAGAAGTTCACCTTGGATATAATAATTCATTCAATTTGACTATTCAATTAACTTTGGTCTAGTCAAGTATAAATATAGATTATTCCACTTGCTTTGTGATGTTGTTTGTATTAAAACATGGAGGGAGACCACATGAAATTTGACAAACGGGTTGGATAGGGGAAACAGATTGAGGTAGAACCGGACTTTAATACTATGTTAGAATGTCCAACCCAAAAAATCAAACTTTTAGATAGAGGGGGGGACCATATGTACATAAAGAGCACATAAATCTCCCGTAAACAAGTGATGTGAGATATTTTAACTAGACATTTTAAGATTAATCAATTTCTTCATACAATAGTCAATGTTTTTAAAACAACGGGCATTGCTTCCAAACTTTCTATACACAATAGTCCCACATTAATAGAATCAAAATTAAATCACCTATCGATATATATATATATATATATATATATATATATATATATATATATATTCATTTAATCGAGACATCGTAACTTAGGTCGTGAACTTAAATCTGATTAAGTAGGTGAAATTAGTAGTATGAAATTATGAAAGGACATACTTTGGAATGTATTTGAAAGTTTGAAAGCTCATATTATTATTCTAATTATTAGAATAATGTCAGCTTTGATTTACATTCTCTTTATATTGCAAGCAGTAGAAGTCAATAACTTAGCAGACATTCTATTTGCGTGAAATAGATGACGCTATTCAGACTTTGATCTCCTTGTCTTCTCTCTTCTTTACGGTCTCAATTATTCTGTCACAAGTGATGAATCCATAGTCATCAAAAGTGACTTCACTCTCCCCTTGTCTTTCAACTAGATCAGGAACGCTTCTATCAATTCTCATGGTAGACCAACAAAGTCACAAGAGAATTGACGATGAGTTACTCAAGTTCAAGACACACTTTCTACATCACAAGTGTTTTGACTTTGCGGTTCTGTTGTTGCATCTTGTGCTTGATCAAAGTTCCCGAACTCAAAAGGGACATCACATACGTGTGTCAGCGAAAATACCTGCTGGTCTAAGATCATTAACAGGTTCATTTGTCGAGATTGCTCGATATGGATGAGCCCTCTTGCTTTTTGAATCTCACCATTGATTGCTATAGATAGGACTATTCTATGGCACGTTAGTGAATCCTCTTTTGACGAATCAGGCAATGGCAATTTTATACTGGTGGTGCGCATCTTCTTTGGCCAAGTAGCTTGTGTCTAGTTAATATACTGGTTGTTGCATTGGAACCCCAATACAAACGGGCCTATCCTGAATTCTAAGAATTAGACGAGATGGGGATTGCCTTTTATTTGTACATAAACATTTTACGAATGTGTACATTATCAAAAGACAAGCTCAAGTCTAGTGTCCGTAATTTGTTAAAAGATGCTTATGGGTATATCCTTGCTTGCCTGTGAGAAGCACTACATTAGGACCATCAATGGTACATATAATTTGAGCTTATCAAGTACTTTAGTGCCTCATTTTAAAATTTTCTTAGTCTACCCACTCACAATTACGTAATTGATACTATTTAATCAATGGTTTTGATTACAATTGAAATGTCAGCTGAATCCCAAGAACGTGCTGGGAGGGCGTGGTAATGCCAATTACCCCATCTATGGATAATCCCAACCTCTGGATCACCTGCCCCCAAACTCGACGTGGAATTCCTAATTTTGCAGTATTAGGAATGCAATGAAATGACATTATTAATGGAGAAATAAGCGAGAAAGGACGAAAGGACATCATTGTTATAAAACGAGATTCGAAGATTCGATCACGGAAAAGAAAAGGGAAATGGATGACGCAATCCAAAAAATATAGTAAAAATTTGCCAACAAAAGTTAATCTTTTACTTAAGAAGAAACTAGTCTCTGCTACCTTGCCCCAGGGGCATTGTCAGAATGGAGCTCCAAGGAGGTCATTTCAAAAGAACCACTTGATTTGCTCACTAGAGACTCCTTCAGCTCTACCAATACATGATTTATGTCCAGCCTTTGGATCGCTGTTGGTCGCGTACAAGACATAGCAATCTCTACTACTTTCCAAGCCGAGTTGATGTCGAATTCACCTTGCAATCTTGGATCCATAATGCTTTGTATATCACCTCTTTCAACGATAGGAATAAGCCATTGAAGTATGTGCATGCTGGTGCTGCCATCCCGGCTTCTCATTAATGGAGGTCGGCCCGTGATCAACTCAAAGAGTACGATTCCGAAACTGTAAACATCACTTTTCTTGTTTAAGTTTCCAGAAGATTGAAACCTAGGAGGAAAAAAACAAAAACCAATAATGGATCTTTAAATCAAAGATGAAATCTTAGGGAATGTCAACATTTCTATCCAAATAGAGATCCCGAATTGAACCAAAATGATAATATTGAGTTTTAGCCATTACTCGGGGTCTAGGTAGCCAGGAGTGCCCGCAAGACAAGTTGACACATAAAAGTCGTTTTCAGTAGCGAAAACTCTTGACAGGCCAAAATCAGCTATTTTAGCTTGGAAATCTTCGTTCAACAAGATGTTAGTAGTCTTCAAGTCTCTATGGATGATAGGCGGCTTGCAACCGTTATGCAAATAATCCAAACCTAAAATCCTTGCAAAAACCGTGTCAACAATGCCAAAGCAATGACAAGAAGAAAACCTACAACTATGAATATCTCGTTCATGTACCTTGTGCTACATCCACAGCTATTTGTAGCCTCTTACTCCATGTCAAGACCTTCAGATGGTCCTCTATTGGTTGCACCTTTACTTTAAATATGAGCAAGAAATAGAGTTTTTTAGGATTATTTACAGAAAAACAATACAACAGAACATAAACACGCACCTGATAAATGTTGCCTTAAATTTCCATTGGCCATGTATTCATATATTAAGGCCATGTGTTTGGGATCATTGCAATATCCCAACAGAGAAACCAAGTTTCCGTGGTGAACAATCATTAAGAGCTGTGCCTGTAGTATCATGAGTTTGCATTATCATGATGTATATAGACAACAGTCTAAGGGGAAGTTCCTAAACGTACATCTGTGTAAGCGAGCATAAGTTGAATTTAAAAGGAAAAGTTATTGCATTATGCTATCTAACCTCTGCTTGAAATTCCTTGTACCCTTGCTTTGATGATTCGGAGAGCATCTTCACCGCAACTATAGTGCCGTTATCTTGAGTACCAAGATATACCTTTCCAAATCCACCTTCACCAATCACTCGTCCAAAGTTCCCAGTGATCCTTGAAACCTCTCTATACTTAAAAGGTCGATTCTTTAATCTCAGCGTCCTTTTACTAGATTCTATACCAAAAAGGTTACTATGAGTATTGCGATTACCACCCAAGATAGTAGACTTTCGAGGAAATAACTCCAACTGCATTGTCAACAATTAAAACATATAGGGAGGGCTTTTGGAATCCTATTTCAAGAGTTATTGATGAAGAAGAGGACTAAAAATCAAAAGATCTGGCCAGGGATTCTCTGTCAGCTACCACGGATATGCTAATATACAGATTCTTTGCTCAATACATACAGATAAGTTTGAGATTGCACAATCAAACTTTCTTTTAGGGAGCATTGGAATATTAAGGACAAAGCGGTACTCTCAAGTTGTTGTAAATCCTTCCCATGCGTAGCAAGTTACTTTTGGAAAAAAAAAAAGAAACATAAATTTTATTGTCAATAAGTGAAGCTGAATAATGCACATTCTCTTTGTGATGCTGATGTGACCATTCTCTTTTTTCCCAATTACAATGTTGACGAGATTGTAAAATTTAGGGCGGGTAAGGAGATAGCAAGTTACTAAGTTGTATATTATCAACTACATTATCCTAAGAATAGACACTATTACAGATAGAACTGTATTTAAGGAAAAGAAAATTGATGATTATTGTCAAATGTTGTGTAGATTGTGTGAACTGGACAAGTAAGAAAATTTACCTGTTATTTGCTTACGTTTACTTAACCAAACTAGAGCCAAAGCACCAAAGAGAATTACTAAGAAGCCTGAAACTGATGCAACAACTGGAATGAGGATGTCACGTTTTTTCTTCTTCTGCGGGCAAGGATCAGCTAGGCAAAGAGTCGCAGTTCCTGTCAAACTGCCACAAAGAATGAAGGAGCTAAACTCAAAGTCCTATCAACATTGCCAAATGCCGATCACAAGTTGGCCTTCTTATTTGCTTTCAATTGAAAACATGTTGATAGTCCTTCCACTGTATAAAAGTGACATACGACTTAACGAGAGAGAGAGAGAGAGAGAGAGAGAGAGAGCACCTCATGTTTAAAGTCTTGTCCACTACCCTTTTCTTAAGAGCCTCAGGAACTAACCCAGTTAGGTTGTTTCGACTTAAATTTCTGCAAATGTAGCCATGGTTAGATATTTGTGTACTTCAAATCCTTGACTGCTTCACTTAGACACATTAACTTACAGAAATCTAAGATGTGATAATTCTGCCAGAGTTTCTGGTATTGCTCCCGTAAGCTGATTGTTAGACAAATCTCTGGAAAAAGACCAAGTTTAGAATGCCTAATGTCAAGTTAACAAGCTCCATAACCAAAAGCAGGATGTTTCCACACAGTAGGGTAATATTTCAATAGCCTGTGTCTTCTAAAACACAACCTTAATCATGCAATCATGAGTTGACTCCCATGGGGTGCTTAATCATGAGTGACGTGCAGACACTACTAATTCAACCACGGTGATACTTACAAGTATTCCAATCTTGATAGATGTGAAAGTGATGAGACTATGTCGCCCATCAAATTGCTTGAGCTCAATCTCCTGACCATAATAGATCAAAATAGAGGATCCTGTCATTGCCATCTTTATAAAGGCAGCATTGTTTGGTACGAAAAAGAAAAGTTTGTACAATCAATTCTTCAGAACGAAAATACTGCAGGTTCTCCTGGTATAGATGTTTTAAGAAGACCACTCATAATCGTCTTTCTCATTCCTGGCATGGGTTTTCCTACCTCCTTGTTCTATATTTATGGTTATTATTGGCTTAGAGTACCTAAAAGATTATTTACATAGGACCTAATACTTGCTCATAAACGATGCAATTTGGAACACTTGCCTAAAATTGGAAAAGTAGGCTATTGGTGAAAGAAGTTGCACAAACAACATAACTATACATCAGGGAATGAGGGAGCATTTATTGCCAATCCACGAGAGTATATAACTTGTCATAACCCACCCCAACCATAAGGAGCAACCCCCAAAAAAATATTCAAGATGATGACTTTTTGGGGTGGATGTCCAATTAGGGATTAGTTTATGAGCTCTGTCCAATACCATGTGAGGCTAAGGGTGTCAAAAGCTCCTTCTTTAAAGCACTGAAGTTCCCCTTATGCCCCCTAGAGCTTGACAAAAAATTGACAAAGTTCTCAGTCAATCTGAGAATTCACCCTTAAAAGTTGTATAAATCCTAAATGTTCTTTCTCATAGATACAAAAAACTTTCGGTTTTCATGATGAATGGGAATTCTTCTTAAGTTTCACCAAGAAAACCAGCATTATCAATGAAAAGGTGTTAGGGGACTCACAGCGATATAATCCTCGGAGGATTTCCATAGCTACAATTAAGACCTTCCCATGTGTAATTGCTTGGTACGCACGGATCACCTTGCCAGCTTTCTCTCTTAATGCGATACGTTGCCTTGATGTCATTGATAGCTTTTACTGTAGTTTGAGTCACACAAAAGATCTATTATCCAAAGAGAAGGATAAAGATGCAAAAAGTGTTTGCGATCACATATTAGTTTTACAGACTTTCAGCTTTCAAAAAACTTGTAGCTTTTCAGTGCTTCAACTTGAAGACACTTTCCAGCGATTACCAAGCAAAAAGTAGCCAAAGCAGGGAATTGAGCATATAGCAGAGCAATACTTAGCCACGTCTGTTGATCCCAACCAAGCAACCATTACTCAGAGTTCCCGAATAACATAAGACTCACGGTGGAGATTAGTATATCTATTATAGGATTTCCTATATCTTACTTATTGACAGTGGAATATTTGTCATACTATTATTGATATCAATTGTAGCACAACTGTAGAAAGGGTATGTAGACAATAAAAGCATGTAGAAGAATAAAAGCGTACCATCATCTTGTGCTGTGGGCACGTATGGAAGATCACCAACAGTATAGAACTCTACAGCATTGAGGATCGGTGGATATCCAGACTTATTCGTCGATTCAATTGAGAAGGTGATGAACGACCCGCTAACTGGAGTGGAAACCACAACCACTGGCTTCAAGTATTCAAGGTTCACCGTCTTCGTGAATTGATGATCATTTATAGAAATCACGAACTCCCTCTGCACGCCACTCGTCAGTCTCTCAATTTCTACGAAATAAAAGTACACAATCCATTTCTTTGTGGATAACGAGATCGAAGGTGTCCAATGTAAATTCATGGGAAGACTGGCATTCATTGATCTCTGAGCAGTCCGAAGAACTTCCCCAGGAACCTTGTACTTATACGCATCATTATCCTCAGATAAATCAATGGCAGACGTGGTGTTAAGTATGAACCAGAAATTATAGTTTTGAGCTGTCCAGATTCGATCGCAAACATCGATAGGGTACCTGTGTGCGGTTTCGACAACAGTATAAGACAAAACAATTAAGCAATTGATTGAGTGACTTGCAAATGCCTATTCATATGGATATGCAAGAGGAATATTGAAGCTACCATATTCAACCCATTACTGGCTACTACTATGTTCAACGGAAGTCAATTGCCACGGACTTGCAACACGTTCTCTGTAGATACAATACATCAGTTTCATAGAGTTCTGAATTTTTTTTTGGATTGTAGCAAGCCAAAAGGGTTTGCATGGAGTGTTATCAATAAGCTTCAAAATATCAATAACTTATAATTTTGTATTTTTGTAAAATGAGTATCATTAATAAACTTCAAAGAAATATATATACACAAACACACATAGACGCACGCATAATCCACTCTTTGCGCAGATTATTGTACATGTGTAAAAAAAACATATTTAAACATTTAATCATAAAGAAAATAATGCATTGACGTATTAATAATATGAAATTATAATGTTAATCAAGCATTTATCATTTTGAGCAACTTATAGAATGAAATAGTCAACGTGATTTTTGACCTATAATATTCCGTTTATTCTTACTATGTCTCGAATACTTGTAATTTATCTAACTTTATACAGTAAACGTACTATTTTTTATTTTATTTTTTGTCGAATGGTAAACGTACTGCATACTATTATAAAATATCATTTTGATATTAAGGTGGGAAACTTCTTTGATACAAAAGAGGTACAATTAGAGCAAAGTAACAACAACTAGAGGGGAAAGGTGAGAGACGAGTAATAAATAGGTAGAAAAATGAGAGGGGAGTAACAGAAAAGTACTCCCTCAAAAAAGAATCATTAATCCCTTACAAATTGGAATGTGTCAATCATAGAGGCGATCCGTAGGAAAGACACTGTTATCTTATTTTTACTGGCAAAAGTGGAGACGCATTGCGTGTATGCAGGAAGTTGTCGTCGACGAAATCTACAAAATCATGTTTTTATGAAATATCTGAATTACTAAATATTGATAGAAAGAAATTATCGACACCATTTAAAGGAATTAAACACACACACACATATATATATGAAAAGAAAAAGGTATTTGGATGCTTGAACCATTTTTTTATGTAGTTATTTATCAGATAATAAAATTTTAAATTTTTTAAGTTCAAAATACATGAGAAGTAAAATAAAATTATTAATTTACAGATTTGTCTATTTATTAAATACTTACAAAATCTTGGAGAAGAAAAAAGGACTTTGATCCCTTAAAAGTAGTAAGACTTCCTCATTTTATTTAATAGTATAAATATAGATTATGCTAATGAACTTATACAAATATATTTATCATACGTTCGCCGATTAAAAGAAGCTAAACAACACAAAAATTTGTAGCTGGCTAACCTCGAGCTATGCGCGAGTTCCAACGAGAACATAATTCATTTGAATATAGTATATAATACATTTACAACCATTACCCTAAAATATACTAGTATTATCAAATTATCACTTAGTATCTAACTAAGTAAGAAAAAAAATAAAATCATGCATGCCTGGTAGTAAGTAGGTAGGGAATGTAATTACATTTGTTTAACAATCTACCAGTAATAAGTGAAATTCCTCATGTTACTAAAATTTCAATTTTATTATATTAGTAAAGTTTTGAATAAAAATTTTGGGCTAATACCACGCAAAAAATCTCAAAAAACTACACTTGTGAAACATTTAATCCAAACTAATTTTTGAGTCATCAAAAGTCCAAAATTGTTAAGGGCGTGCTACGTTAGCTAAAACTAATTTTCATCCAAAAAAAATTCCAAATTGGTACACCCGTACCATATTTACCCCAAAGTTGAGATTTTAATGATACAAATATTAGTTTTGGCTAAATGTAGCAAAGATGTACCAATATGAGATTTTTTTTTACATGAAAATTAGTTTAGAGTAGATATTACACAGAGATACTAGTTTGAGATTATTGGTGATAATAACACTAAATTATATCTATTAATGTTGCCTAACTAATTGTTCCTTAACCCTATCATCTGACGGTGAGTTTAATTAAAAACTATATCCAACTCAAAATCACTGCATGACCTACAACAGTATTTTATAACAGTAATGTTATTTAATAAATGATTTGCAATGTATTGCCAATGCTCATTATAAGTTTTTTGTAGTATGTAATTCATATTAGTTTAATGAAATTAGCGAGGCTACAAATAATTGCGATTATGTACTAATATTTTTGCAATGGCGTTTATTTTTTTGGTCAAAAATTCATCACTTAATACGCTCCTTATGATAGAGTAATTTAGGTGTTGTTGATACATATGTAAAATTCTAAGTGTTATTTGAATTATTGTTGTGTGATTTCAAATGAGTTTATTTGCTTATATATTTATTTTGCTTGGACCTAATGGATTTTCTGTTTCTCCTTCCATTTTGTTTAATCTTTTAATGATTTTATTTGTAATCTTTGACATCTAATATCATTGTTTTAATTTATATCTCTTGATTATTTTAACTGCCTTTTGTTTTGTGATTAGTTGAATTTTCCTGGCCGCTTTTGTCTTTTTTCGATTTTGTCTTGTGTACATGTCATTGATCCTAATTTAGTGGCCCTTTTAGTCTTCTTCACACTTTACTTGTAACCAATTTGGTTAGCCTTATTTTATTAATTGAATTGGATACTCGCGCCTTCAATAGAATGATAAAATCTCTAAAAAGAATTGAACCTTTCTATTTACTATGATCACTATGCATTTGTATTTCAAAAATCAATTGATTACCTGATATAAGTCTTCGAGCTCAGTCCAATGTCGTACCGCCAATGGAGTTGCAAGAATCCGGATCCCAATCGATAGATGTCATCATCAAGAGTTCTTAGTTCCAACGCCGAAATGAAGGGCACTCCATTACCAGTGTTCACAAGGCACAATTGTATATCATCCGCCTGGGACACGTACATCATTTCTTCATAGAAATAAATCGAAGACGACACCGTGAACCAATGATTAGCATCAATGTATAGGTCAAATGATGGAGTCTGATTCTTCCCATCATAGTTCCCATACCAAAATAATGCCCTAATCAGATAGGTGTTGTTCTTGCCTCGATCTGGTCTTAAAGTGTAACAGTTCCTCGTTCCATCGGGAAAACTCCTTAAATTTTTTGCCAACTGTAGAGTATTTTGATATAAGAACTCTGTGGATATCTGCATGTTCTTTCCAGAGTCTATGAAACCTTCATCTGTTTGGTATGCTATGTTGTTTTGCTCTTCAATATATGCATCAGTTGCCCCACAATCAATGCTGATAAAACCTTGTGAGTTTAGAGAAAAGAAAAACTCAATGAAATGGAACCGCAGTTTTTTTATTGGACCATCGGAACAAGTTCGCTAAGGTACTGACGATTTGACGTAGGATCAAATAAGAATGAATATAAAGAATACACCATTTGGTTTCATTAAAAGCTCATGACTAATGGATGGGTATTGACAATAGAATTGCCAAGATTTCCTGACGTCATGGATGGGGACAATAACATTGTACGAAGCCTAAACCACGAGACAGGAAATTATCACGCTGGGTTTGGGAGAAAGGACAGAAGAAAATTGGGGTCGAGACGGTAAATTTTCTTGCCCCTCCATATTCTCTCCTTTTTTTTTCCAAGTACTGCGTGCTGACATAGCAGACCATTTGCAGATTTAGTAAATACTCATGCCAAAAGTCCTTAATGTATGCATGCTTTTCTGAACTTGTCAACCATTTTTCAGACTGCGAATCTCGAGCCTGATACCTGGTATGTCAAGCTGAGTCGATATTTTGCCAGCATTCAATCTTACAACGTTGTTATCACACGCAAAACACAGTTACTCGGAAACTTTGCTCAACATGGACGAGAGAGAGAAAGAGAAAGGTACCTGGATTTTGTTGGGCTTGAACCACAAGGACAAATCCTGAAGCTAAAGAAGCAAGCAAAGAAAACGTGAAAGCTGGAGTCAATCTTCCCATTATGATAGAGAACAGTGGAGATGGTCGAAGAGAGAAGTGTGAGGAAGACAAGCCTGCTCGAGGTATATTTATATCACGAGCTCTCCATACAACGTCCTAGTGGCTATGGCCCAGTATTTTCCATTACAACTTGTTGGCTCGGTCCACCTTAATGTGGGGCCCAGCTAGCATAAAACATGGAAAAAAAAAACAGAGAGGAAAATGTCAATAAGTCGAAAAAGAAAGAAAGAAGCCTTTGTGCGTGTGCCCATGTGCCTGAGAAGAGGAGAGAGAGAGAGAACAGAGAGTGTTCCACCGAAGAGAGCTCACCAAACAGGGGAGAAAGGATAAGAGAGGGCTAAGATTTTGTGGACCGATTCAAAGGCCAAATGTTAACAGAATTAGTTCAAATTTGAGTATATTGTTCATGAGATTAAGGGTTATAAGTTGAGCAGTTTCGTTCGTTGAGAATCCTCTCCAAATTCTCCTATCGCGGTTAGAGTTTTCTTGCTCTGTTTATATTAATCAACATTTGTAGTGAGGAAATGTGGTTTCATTGTTAATATTGAGCTTCTAGTGATTAAAGAAGAACACACCATGTATCATGTTATTCATAAGGATTAGTGGAATTTTTTTGGGCAATTCGTGATTTTTTTCCTTATTGGGTTTCCACATTAAATCCTTGGACTTGTTAGTTTTGTTTCCTTATCAATTTGGTGTTATGTTGCTTATTATAATGTTGTATTGATTAGTTATTGCTCAAATTAAATCGATTTCTGTTGGTTTAGTATCGGAGGAGAAATTATTCCTGGATTAGGTTTAGTTCTTGTTGAATTGTTGCCCGGTTCTCCTCAACACTACCAAGTATTTTGTATCCTCATTTTCCTTGTGTGCCCTTTATATTAATATAAGAAAAACAGTTTCCACCAATGACGATAATTAAGAGTTTGATATATTTAGGCAACATGATCACAACTTTCATAAATTTGAATCCAACTCAACATAAATCCTAACGTGATTATATTGATTTTGGAAAGCATATGCAGGATTGACTCGTATTCTGACGATAATTATTAGAAATTGGTCTCTTCTTCTAGAGGATACCCGATTCCATCTTCAGTTCATAGTTGACTGAGTCATGGCTACAATACAAGAAGACCGAGACCTGCAGCTGGGTCATCGTCCGCGTACTTGTCCAAGTCTAAGGACCACAATCAAAGTCTTTTTTATTTTTATTTTTTTTTGGTCGGTGACCACAATCAGTGCCAATAGACAGCTTTTGATTGATGTTATATAGACCATTGGAAAATTCAAAACGATGTAAATGTCACGCACTAATTTCTTTGATCCAAGAAGACCGAGACTTGCAGCTGGGTCATCGTCCGCGTACGCGTATGTGTCCAAGTCTAAGGACCGCAATCAATGTCCTTTTTTGTTTTTTTTTTTGGGTCGGTGACCACAATCTATGTCAATAGTCAGCTTTTGATTGATGATATATTGATCATTGGAAAATTCAAACAATATATCATGTCACGCGCTAATTTCTTTGACCCTTATCATTATTACAATACTTCGTGAAACTATCTTCTTCCTTTTATCGGCTGGAGGCATCCGCCATGAAAGTCAATCCGGTAAATTATGAGAAGGATGAGTTTTGGCACATATTTTCAGCATCTGGCATGCCCAGAAGCCATTGATCGACGATGACATTTTCATATTTGGCAAGAATTTCTTGCTTTGAAATTTCGTTGCTACCTCTATACCATTTGCAACGATCACCACACAGATTATCGGTATCATCGCACATTACCATGATTTGGACCGATCACCTTCATTTGCCATGCACCCATCACCTTACACATACAATGGTTCATGTTGACACTATTGGAAATAGCTCCGAAAATGCTCATTTAACAAAGAGGTGAGGCATAGTTATGCAATAAAAGCGACTTTAGGTTAGAGAGTGATAAAGCAATCCTATGATACTAATAGAATATTTAAATATTAAATCATGTTATCGTTTAATAACTTAAGCTTTTAGAACAGTTAGAGTGATCAAACAAAATCTCATATGGTATCAAAGTTAGAAGATCTTGAGTTTGAATCTTCAAGGCCCTTATTAGCCTTTTCAGTCGTATATTTCCACGCCTTAAACTAAGGCGAAAGTCCAACCTACGCATAAGGGGGAATGATAAAATATGCCATCGTCTAACAACTTAAACCACAAATCTCAAAGGGACAATAGGCTACCATCGAAAGATTGGCCTTAAATAGGAAATTAAGAGGACAATGGGGGTGACATTGCAACTAACACTTTAGTTAAGGAGTGTATTTGCAATCAGTTCCTTCTCTTTTTGTTCTTTTACAATAGGAATCCTTCTGTTTCTTTATATGGGAGAGATAATCATTCCAGCCAACTTTTATTAGACTGTTAATGGACTTGGTAAAGTAACGCTACACTTTTAACTAGAATGATTTAGTTCGAAAGCTCCACAATTGTAGTTTAAACGACAGGAGTTCCCTAGAATCGTGAAGATATAATGTAATATAGTGTAATTGTCAGACTCAAGCAATATGGTAGAAAATCTTACTGACTCCACGTTGTATCTGTAATTCAACAATATACAGTAAATGTCAGGACTTAGCTTTACGAATTAACCGTTCTCTCTTTGTTCCACGAACCCCTTCATGCTCCTATTAGAGTGGTATTATGCAAAAGGCATGGCGGTACGACCGGCTCAATCCTTCATGTGTCTGATGTAATTGGGGATTGTTTAGTCACTGCTGAACTTTTGTACAATCCAGCCGTGGTTCTAGATCTGACATTTTCTATCATAGAATTACATCAGTCACAAGGAGCAAGAGAGCTCTTATTGAAGCATCTCACATAGGAAAGTTTAGATCCAAAAGTTATATGACGATTGGA
Organism: Eucalyptus decipiens; assembly: GCA_014182575.1. Taxonomy (NCBI): domain Eukaryota; kingdom Viridiplantae; phylum Streptophyta; class Magnoliopsida; order Myrtales; family Myrtaceae; genus Eucalyptus; species Eucalyptus decipiens. Next base: position 34,902,624 of record CM024618.1, on the reverse strand, counting down.
ACATCTTGCCTAAAGGTCTCTACCATAGATCAACAAGCAAGAGATTAAGGTAGCACAGGGAGCAATGAAGGGACAGTCATCACACGATCAAACACGAAATTATATATCTTCTTAAGCTTGCTGGGAATGCTGCTATCAAACACATGATGAGGAAATCACAAGTTGAATTGGATTATCGTGATTGGGAGTTCATCTCTGACGCTACTTATTTAGCAAGGCAGCGGTTTACTTAGGGTCTATTTGGCAACTTGCCAAGTAGTGATAATTTTTTCTATTCTTTTGTTCCTGGGAGTAGATTTGAAACAGAAATCTGTTTGGTAAAATTTTTATTCCTAGGAATAAATTTCTATTATTTTGCTCCCGAAGTAGATTTGGAAAGTAAAAAAGTTGATTCTAGAAAAAGTTGATTATTTGTTTTCGGGAACAATTCTAGAATCAACTAACCTATTTTCTCTCTTTTCTTTTCTTTTTTCTTGTTCTTCTTCTCTCTTTCTTCTTCTTCAACCGTCACCGCTGCCACCATTGTTGTCTACCCCCACCATCGTTCGGTGCCCATCGCCGTGGGTCGGTGGCAACTAGTTGCGTGAGGTTCGGCAAGCTCGTCGAAAGCTCACCAGGCCAGGGCGAGATCCTGCAAGCTCGCCAGAGGCTCACCCAACCACCGGCAAGGCTCAGCCTTGCCCAAGCCTCCCCCATCCATCGTGAGCCTCGCTCGGCCAGCGAGGCTCGCCTAGCCTATTGGGCAAGGCTCAATCTCGCCGGGCCACTGCGAGGTCAACATCGCTCGACCAAGGCAAGGTCGACCTCACTGTGGCTCGGCAAGGTTGAGCTTTACCAGCGGCTAGGCGAGCTCGGCCTTTCTAGATTTGGGTAAGGAGGTTAGCCTAGCCATGGCTTAGCCGAGCCTTGTCCAGCTGCCGGTGAGGCTTGGCCAATGAGGCACAGCCTCATCGAGGGCCGGCAATGCTCTGGTGAGGTCGCCGGCCCTCGTCTAACCGGTCGTCAGTCATCCCAAGGCTGGCAATCGGCAACCTTGAAAAAGAAGAAGAGAAAAAAAGGAAAAAAAAAAAGAAAAGGAGGGAAGAAAAAAAGTAATCAAATTATTTAAAAATTAAAAGAAGATTATTTAAAATAGAAATTTTGAGGACGGTGCCAAACACAATTTTATTCCGAGAATTAAAATTTGAACAGTTACCAAACAGCTTAAAATACTTAGAAATTATTCCTAATAGTAGAATAAAAAAGAATAATTTATGATTAGAAATTGTTTTCGAGAACATAAGCATTACCAAACGCGCTTTATTGGTAGATGACGCAGTTACAACTTTGCTAAAGATTAGATTTATATCTCCAGCCACAAAGTTTGGAGGACACGGAAGTATGAAAGGGAGACTACAAAGATGGAAAGCTTGGCTTACGGAAGGTCCGGTCACCCCACATACTGTTCCGCGGAAAAATTAAAAAGAAAAGATAGGCTTATTTGTCCCAGCATATACTATGTCTGACGACCTGTTCTACGTTGACCGAGCCTCTAAAAAAGTGCTCTGAGTTAACACATGAGGTGATGAGTAATTGGGCGGATCTAATAACATCACGGGATCTCACCTGTCAGATGTGGAACTTGAGGTGTTTCACATTTGCCTTGCAAGGGGAGCCTGTCCCAGCCAAGCCCCAGAGGGGCCATATTAATGAAGCCGCTTGATCCCATCTCACCACTTTCCACCTTTGCCTCGCCAAGACTCCTCTTTCGATGACCGGACTCACCCGCTGACTTTCCTTCAGTTCATACTGACCGAGTCGTGGCTACAATACAAGAAGGCCAAGACTTGCAGCTAGGTCTTCATCCTCATATGTATCAAAGTCCAAGTACTAAAATAAACGTCAGTACACATCTTTTGACTGATGACATATCGACAACTGATAAATTCGAGACAATAAATTGTGTTTTGCGCTAATTAGTTTACATGCATCATTGTTACAGTACACCAGGAAATTGACCATTTTTCCCCCTCTAGAAGCATCTGCCATGAAAATCCATACGGTAAATTATGAGAAGGAAGAGTAATTTTTAGGAGGACGATGTTTTCATGGTTGACAATATCTCACCTCAAACTTTCATTGCTACCTTCATATCATTTGCAGCATCTCCAAATGAATCATCAGTATCAACGAAGCTTACCATGGTTCAAACCGACTACCTTCTTTGACTCAAAGGCTAATTTTGCTATTTGTGCTACTCAATATAATCCTTTGAAAAAAAGGTCCTTCGCATAAGAAAAATTATTTGGTTAAGCATGCCTAATCGGGGAATTAGTATGTCAATTAGGGGTGACATGGTTCCAGGGTAGAACCTAGGACCTGAGAACCGAACCGGTAGAAAACTATAGGTTTCATGTTCCAAGGTATGCATGGTAAGTTCCAGATTCTAAAAAATGAGGAACCTATTTCAATGGGTAGGTTATAGGTTCTTAGTTGGAGAAACCTGGAACCTGTAACATAAAACCTAAAACAAGTTTTAATATTTTTATTGATCTATGTCTTCGTGCGATCTTCTAATATTCCATATTGTTCAATAATGAATGTATAATCTTGAAGCGTTAATCCGAGTTTCTATTTTATAGCTAAGAGTTGTACTTTAATAATGTTCATATTTTCATATATCTAAATATAAGTTATAATTAGTGAATTACAATCTTTCAAATAATAATATAAGTAGAACCTGGGTAGACCTTGGAACCTATGACAATATAGGTTCCAAGTTTTAGGGATGCAAGGTAGGCTTTAGGTTCCAAAAAATGAGAACTTGTTCCAACAGGTAGGTTCCTAATTTTAGACGGAACCTATACGGAATTTAGAATTGTTCACCTTTACTTTTATCTAGTTGAATTCCTTGCCAAGAGTTCATTTTCTTCTATTGATAGTTTTGTTTATTTTGTATTCTCTTTGATGAATGACAACTTATATATTATTATTGCATTCATTTTCATTTTGTTTAACTTAAAAAAAAAAAAAAAAACTATTGGACTCTGGAACCGACCCTGGAACCTGTGACAGAGTAGGTTTCAGGTTCTAGGTTTCGACGAGTATGTTCCAAGTTCTAAAGAATGAGGAACTTGTACCTAAGGATAGGTTTAAACTTCTAAGTGGAACCTATAAGGAACCTAGAATCACTTACCCCTAATTTTTATTTTTTTGTAACCCGGAAACCCTCGTACAGCCGGTAGCCGGCGAGGTAAACCCGGGGTGACGCTAGCGGAGGACCCATCACCCCAACGTCACGCTTAAGATCCCGTGCAGTCAGAGGGATTCGAACTCCTTTCCTCCTCGCAAAGGGTCATGGGAGCCTTATCCAACTGGGCCACCGCAGGCGGTGGTCGCTTACCCCTAATGTTACTACGTTGCTTTTAAATGAAAATGATGTTTCCAAAGAAATCCATTAGAAACATTAAAAAGGACCTTTTGTCATGGACTTGTGGGCAAATTTACCTCCACCATAGTAACTTAATGTGAATAAGCCTGTCCATTTATATATAGTTGTTATATAATTTGTCTAAAATACTAAATTTATTTATTCTCGTTACGTGGGTTGTTGCCTTTTAATAATGTTATTTTTTTTCAGCTTGCGCAGAGGAAATAGCTATGCTTCCGAAGGTCGGTCACCCCATGCGTTATTCGAAAAAAAAAAAGGGGAAAAAAAAAATTTAGGCTTATTTGTCCCTCTTAGGATGTTTTAAGTGGACAGAGCCTCCAAAAGAAGTAGTTTAAGTAAACACAAAAGGTGGTGGCCATCTGAGATGAATTTTCTTCGTCAATAACAATACAAGACTAGACCAAATAATAATATGAGATGTGATCTTCACATATGCCGAGTGAAATTCCTTGTATCCCTGAGATTGGCTACTCCACCTGTCCAAATTCAATCATAGACATCCTTTTGGTACCAGATGGATGCATGAGACAATGTTCACTAAATTTGCTCATAGATCTCATTCACGACACGTGTGGCATGAATTTTGACTCTCGAGAGATAAAAAGGAGAAAAAAGGATGCATTTCGTCCCGTGATCTAAAAGATTGAGATATATTGATAGATGGATTACACCATGTGAAATATTAATTTTTTGGGGATAGGACAGGACAGATTGGGTTTGTCTAACATTATGAATAGACCAAAATTGCAACTTCACGGGGGCACTACATTGTGCTACCTACCCCACATTTCTTTTCAAGGAGGAAAATGTGATCCGAAATCAATCGGGTAGATGGCGTTGCCGAGTGAGATGAAAGGAACTCCAGAACCCACGTTCACGGGACAGACTTGGGCACAGAAATTGACCCCATTGTGCAAGTCGAATATTCAGGCTTAGTTGTCCTATTATAATTTCCATACAAAAGAAGGCCCTAATCAACTTCTTATTGCCCTTGCCTTGGTGCAGTTCCTCGTTCCGTTCTGGAAACTCCTCAAATTCTTCGACCTCATGTCGCATTTCATGCCAAAGTTCTCTCTGGACACTTGCATCTATCTTCCTTCTGAAATTAACGAATTGCATCGTCCAAATATTTCTTATTAACTAATTATTTTAAGAATAGAAGCAATGATTTTTAAAAATATATTTCATTTCCACTAAACAAATGCTCACAAGCACTGGACACTTGCATCTTCCTTCGACCTCATGTCGTCTTTCATGTCATGATCAAGATAGATGTTGGTGGCACTATGATGGGGAAACTACTGTAAAAAGTCATAAACATATTGTATTAGCATTCTAAACTTTTCAATTGATTTTATTTAGTCTAAAACATTTTGTATTTATACTAATTGAATCCATCTAGCCAATTTTAGCCAGAAATCAATAACACGAATGCTAGCTATTTTATGTAGCACAACCAACGTTGACATGGAAAAAAAAAAATTACAATCTTTTAATGATTTTTCTAATTTTTTTTTTTTTTTTTCATTATGGTTGACGAGGGTTGTAACTGTCACCTAGGCCATCACTAGCACAAGCGAAGCCTGCCAAGCCCTTGCCATGAGGGTTGGGTTGCCCTCGCGGCCTAGGCGAAGGCCACCCTTGCCTAGGGGAAGGTTGCCCTCGCTTGCTCTAACGAGGGCTCGACCAAGGGCCGTCCTTGCAGCCTCTATCAAGGGCTTGACCTTTGTGGTCGACTATTGGCTAAGTGAGGCTATGACACTCACCAGCAACTACAAAGGGCTTACAAGTTCAATGGCTAGTTGACCCTTGTGCAACCACGATTAAAAAAAGTAATGTAATAAAAGACCTATAAAAATTATTAAAATTTATCAAATTTGTTTACATCAATGCCAACGTAGGACAAGTGATGTTTATGTCAATAATTTCTAACTAAAATTGACGAATAGATTTGATTGACATAAATGCAAAATATTTAGAATTAAATAAATTTCATAAATATTTATGACTAAACAGTACCAATGCAATAGATTTAAGACTTTTTTTAATAGCTTTTTTTTTCCTTCTATAGTCAATGCTTAAGCAATATGAATTTTATGTTTAAGATACATAGATGAGAAATTAATCTATTTATCCGTACATCAAGTGCATCCTATCTTCCACGGCCAATCTCTAGACAACCCAAAATTGGATAAGTTCGCTATGAAGTTCTCAATAGGTATTGTTTACTTTAACCCATCCTATACCAAACCTTTCCCATGAGCTTATCCATCTTGGTAATTTTCTAGCATGAACAAGGGCTTAACTTTATAATTCTAAAGCAAAGCTTTTATCACATCAAAAGGCGCCTCTATAAATTAATTTTATTTTTCACATATATATCTTAAGCATTTTCTCTCTTTGTTCAATATATAAGTTGGAATCCTACGCCCTTCTCCATCCTAAAAGCTTGCCAAATTTGTACCTTATCTAAGCTATTTTGCCCCAATAACCACTCCGTGCTCTTGTCAAACTGAGTGGTTGCAACTAACATGTTGCTTGTCTTGGCTACAATTCAGACCATCTCATCTATAGTTGCTTGGGACACCTGGATCACCTTGCTAACTTTCTCTACTCATGCAATATATTGCCTTGGTATCATTGATAGGTTTCACTTAATTTATACCACAACAATATCATTTTTATTTCCAAGAATTGTAATGTTGTGAAAATAGACAAAACAATTTATATGTTCTAACTTGAAATGATTTCCAGTAATGAAGTAAGCAATGTGTAGCCTTATACTTTTTGGGGATAAACCAAGTGAAGAGTAGCCTATTAACCAATAAAACTGGATCTTCTAGACCTCATTGGAGAAAACTATTATTATATTTCTCTTAGATTTTTCACGACGAGCTTCTCGAAGCTCAATTTCCACCGTAGGTTTTGGAAGACTTTTTTTTTTTTTTTTTTTTTGAGCAAAGGTTTTGGAAGACTTAGCTTATTACCTTTTCGTCACCATAATCTTTGCCTACCAAATGTCACTTCTCTTCTGACGCGGCCCTTTCTTTCCTTTTTCCTTCCCCCGCGCGGGCCCGGCCCTCTTCTTTCCCTTTTGTTTTTCTTTTCACCGGCCCGGCCCTTTCCTCTTCTTCCCCTATCTTTCCCTCGCGCCATCTGCAGCACGACAAGGACGCTGGTATGACGGGGAACAGGACAGCCGCAGGCAACGTCGCGCGATGATGTCTGGTCGAGGGCAGGCCGGCAGTGGCAGCTGGCAGCTGGCAAGGCAGGAGGCCATGCGCCCCGGGGAAATTAAAAGGGAGAGAGGGGTGTGAATCGAGGTGGGGTTCGTTCGGAGATGGAGCGATTCCGAGAGAGAGAGATTGAGAGACCGAGAGGAAGAGCGAGGCCGAGAGTGGAAGGTCTCAGTGCGATCTTTTCTTCTTCTTTTTTTCCCGATTTCCTTCTCGTTATGTCGATTTCTCGAGGATCCCGGCTCGGAGGCGCGCGAGGCGACCGGACTTAAAGCGATCTATGGAGCTCGCCCTCATTCGCCGCTGCCGGCCTGGGTAGGGACCTCCATCGACCGCCCCCTATTTTTTCCAGTTTGCGCCCTGCTTTTGCCTTGTTCTCTCATGTTTTTGCACGACCTACTGAGCTGAGGCGTGCGTTTCGGGTTCGCTTATGCCGTCCTTCGTTGACGTTGAGCATTCCCTGCCGATACGTGTTGAGCATTGATCCGGTTTTGAGTCCTGTTTCTTGTCCGTGGCTGCCTTTCATTTGACGCTCCCCAAGTATTTGATATAATGCCTCAGTTAGTGTATATCTAAAATAGACCGAGGCTTCGTCTGTTTCTGTCAAAGCGCGCTTTGGGTTCGTATGAAGTATTTTCGTCGACTAGAGATGTCCTCTGATTGATGTAAGGATGAACTCGACACCACAAACGTCAGTTCCTTGGTGTGCCTCACCGCTTTTAGTCGGACACGCAAGACTCGCTCGATGAAATGCTTCTGATAAGTGATCGAGAAATATTTGCTATTTCTGTTCGACTCCAGACGTGCCCTTCTGTTCTGTCTGCATACTAGTGCTCGTCTGGTGAGCTGGTGTGTCGAAGTTTAGTATGATTCGTGCTACCCTGAATTTCTGCCCACATTCTCCTGTTCTTTTTTTTGGTGAACCGTATGCACGCTAAAGGTTAAAATGTTGAGGCGTGTCAGTGAAGCAAAGGCCTTGTGACGGTTCATGAATGAGCGCTCATCGGTTTGTCTATTGAGTTCCTAATGCCGTGTTTGCTCCAGCTACGTTGTGACCGTATTTTTGCAACATGTTGAATGGTTGATGAACAACGGTGACGGCGAGCGTAGAAGCGGCTCTCGTTCGCCGAAGGTGCAGGATCGCGCATTGAGGTTGGGGTTGATTTAGTTTAATAAAGCTTGGGCTTGGGTTAGCTTAGATAGTTTTGGATTGGGCTATTCTTTAGTGGGTTTGTTTCATTTGAGGAAGGCCTGATGTACTGGCCCAAATTTCGTGTCCTTAGCCCGAGCTGGCGTCAGCCTATACCTGGTGTCCCTATTTTTGGATTAAAATTTTTCTTTTAAAAAAAAAAATTAAAATTAAAAAATATTTTTAAAAGAATATTCTGAAAATTTAAAAAGAGAAAAGTTTAAAAATCCGTAAAAAAATTTATTTATTTTATTTTTAAAAATTCTGAAAAAAAATCTGATTTTTTTCTAAAAATTAGGAAAAAAGATTTAAAATTAGTTTTCGAGTAGTGTTCCTTAAAATGTGTGAAAATCCATGATCAAAGAAAGATGTGCTCAAAATTGAAAAAGCCTTAAGGCTTTGTAATAGGGTTTGAATAACCTTAATGATGAAGGCTAAGTAGCTATTTGCGCATTTCTACTTTGTATAACTGGATTGCACACTTTAAATATGTTTATTGTTGTTTACCTTTAGCCTAGTTAAGAATGTCATTTTTCTAATTTCTTAATGTTAGATTCTTGCTTCTCCTCGCAATTTATTTAATACTCTATCAGTTAGGTACTCTAGTTACGTAGGAAGTGAAATATACTCTCATACCTCACTTGGTTTCTAACCAATCCCAATAGACTAGTGGCAATTTCCCATTTGAAATTCTCATATTGTCAATTTTATTTATCATCAAATATGCTAACGTCGTATGGAGTAAGGGTCTGTGAGAGCCCACACATAATCAAGTGCCTTTAGCTCATCGTTGAGCAATACCCCTAAACTTATATCATTATTTTCCCTTCATACAGAAATGGTTTGCGTGATAGAGATTTAGGTGATAGAGATTTAGGTTGTCCGCAAAAACATTTTTTAAATTAAAAAGAAATGGCACCGAAAGGACATTAGAGAAATCTAATATAATCAAGTCCTCGTACCCAAAATCTTTGGTTCATAAGAGTAAAATAATCCTATTTTTTTGGGAATATCATAATAATCCCATTATTTTACTTAGGTGTCTGATCAGCTTACCACAAACTGATTAATGGCAACTCCTAAATAAAATTCATTTACACGTTAAAAACTTGAACCTAAGCCGCGAATTGGTATGGGCTTAGGAAAGCATGAGCTAAGCCTAGGCTTAACAGTCCATTAACCTAAACCTTAGGTGGTACACCCAGAATTCAGGTCGTGACAAGCGGCTCATGGTTAACTCGAATAAAACTATGCCAAAGCTGTATACATCGCTCTTACGGCTCAAGCTTCTAGATATATGAAACCTGAGGATTCAAGAGGAATTGTTGCTTTGATTAGTACAACTTTTGCCAAAGCTGCCTTCACAAAAAAATGTACTTACATAGGTCTACGCAACATAAACGTGTATGAGTAGATGTATGGGCCTCTCGTGCTAGTCTAAATTAGTACAGTTATTGTTATTCTACTTCCTAGGTGGAATAGTCTTTGAATTCGGAGATTTTCGAGTCACTTACTCTGGATTGAGATAACTAGGCATTTCCGCTGGACGAGTCAAAAGATGAGAATCATGCTCTGTTACAAATGCTTTCGATAATCCAAAATCACAAATGTTTGCCTGCGTGTTCTTGTTTAGTAAAATATTGGCTGTCTCTACGGATAATGGGAGGTTTGCAGCCCTTATGCAGGTAGTCCAACCTTGCACCACCGACAGAAGAAAAAAAAAAAAAAAACTTGATGAAATGTGTTGCGTTGCTCAACTTGTGGAAATGTGTACCCTGGGCTGCATCGATTGCGATTTGTAGTCTTTGGCTTCAGCTCAAAACATTAGGGTGGTGTGCTGCTGGACAGTAGAGAAATGAGGAGTATTCCAGAAACATGAAAGATGTGGAAGCCTGTACACTACTGTCCTCATCTGCTGAAAAGGTTAATTTTATCTCCATGGTGCTATTAATTAATTTTATCTCCATGGTGCTATTAATGAGTATGTAACTTGACCAATTAATGCGATGGCCTGAACTATCAAACAACAGTGTTGAGACGATATATAGCTTCACACGTGTCGTGCTGGCGTTTAAGAGATCCTTTGTCTGGTTAGAATTGCAAAAAGAAATATCAGACAAACCTGACAAATGTGGTCAAACATTTTTATCGGGCATGAATTCGTAAATCAAAGTCATGCTTTCGAGTTCTTGGCAACATCCGATAAGCGAAACCAGATTTCTACGCTGAATGGCATCAGGAGTTGCGCCTGCACATCAAGGTACCAGAGCAAATCTTGCCCTATATTTCTCTTTCGTTGTATATTGAAACAATATCCTTGTAGATTCATAGGAATTCATTATTTGGTGATTTAACTTTCTCATGTTAAGGTGGCTTAATATAACATTTAGGGAGTTCGTTGATTTTTTTTTTTTTTTCTGGGAACACGCAATACGTGCGCAAATTTACTAGCTTACATGTGGTAAAAGAATCGTTAGATTACTCGGCCGACAGATTTAATCAAAGATTCTTTCAGTGCAAAGCAGCAGTTTCCTTTATTCAATATCATCTCTCACTATGAGTTCATAGGAGGATACGGTACATGCAAAACCTTGAAATGCTATCATATCATCAAAGAAAATCACATCGTCCACAATTACAGAACCCAAAGGAAGGTTTTGGAGCACATTCAGCACTGTCTCGTGGGACTTTTTCAGATACGTTATCCAAATCATAAGCAGCGATCGTGAAGGGTGAAGTAGAACAAAATCCCTCGGTTCATCAGGTACGTCGCCTAGAAAGAGTCAAGCATTCCTTCAGCTCCAACAGCATGCGGGTTCATGTTCGACCTCTCGTTTGCAGTCACGACCACACGCGACATTGCTGCCTCGACTAGTTAATAAGCAGATGCGGTGTCGAACTGCCCGTGTAGCCTCTGATCCATGATGCTCTCTATATCCTCTTGTTCGATTTGAGGCAACGCCCATTGGGTGACGTGAGTGCTGCTCTTTGGGCTTCTCATTGTGGCCTGGTGGCTAGTACTTTGGTGGTTGTGGGTGGCAAAGATTGTCAAAAGATGACTTTGGTTCATAAAACAGATAGTATAACAACGAAAAAAATTCATTTTTCCTCTGCCGCGTTACACAGGGGTTCACATGAATAGCTGCGCAGCTGAGCAAGGCTAGCTATCAACATCTTGATAACTGTACAGTTTGTAGCCTTGTAAAGAGGGGTCGAAGTGTGAAGTGAACTCTCCATTCACTCATTTATTCACTAAACTAGAAAAGCAACAACCCCAATATCCATCACTCGCAATTTAAAGTCACAAGCGCAGACTTTGCACAAAAGTTTTCGAATCCGTTCGACGTAATAACCAACGACTTATACAAGGAAGATGGACATGATAACCTTATAGATGAAGTATGGTTAACGAGCACTCGGAGTGATATCAACGTCAATTGAGGTAATCTCAAAAGACTCAATTCTTCCTGAACCGATCTCTGCTGTCAAGCTTTCTTTTAGTTCTGACAAAACATGGTTCATGTCCGGCCTTTGGACTGCCATAATCGGCACACACGACATGGCTATTTCCACCGCTTTCCATGCAGAATTGATGCTGAATTGGCCATTTAACCTGGGATCGACAATGCTTTGGATGTCCCCTCTTTCTATGAGTGGAGTCACCCAGTGAAGTATGTGCATGCTGCTGCCCTCTGGACTTCTCATAACGGCTGGGCATCCTGTGATTAGCTCAAATAAAACTACACCGAAGCTGTACACATCGCTCTTCTTGCTCAAGTTTCCAGATGTATAAAACCTGAGGATTCAAAAGGAATTGTTGCTTTGATTAAGACAATAATTGCCGAGACTGCCTTTACAAAAACGTACATACAAACGTGTATTCAACATAAACATGTACGAAAAAAATGTATGGGCCTGTCGCGCTGGTCTAAATAAGTACAATTATTTTGCTTCTTAGGTGGAATGGTCTTTGTATTCAGAATTGGTGGTTCGAGTTGCTTACTCTGGATCAAGATAACCAAATGTTCCTGCTACGTGAGTTGAAATGTGAGAATCATGCTCTGTTGCAAATGCTTTCGATAATCCAAAATCATCAATCTTCGCTTGCATGTTTTCATTTAGTAAAATATTGGACGTCTTTAAATCTCTATGGACAATGGGAGGTCTACAACCATTATGCAGGTACTCCAAACCTGCACCACCAACAAAAAAGAAAACTTAATGAAGCGTACCGTGTTGCTTGACTTGTGGATATGTGAACAAATATTTCATCAATCTACTTTATGTACTTTGAGCTGCATCGATGGCGATTTGTAGTCTCTGGCTCCAACTCAAAACATTCGGGTTTTGTGCTGCTTGAAAGTAGAGGATTAAGGAAGCATTACAATTACAAAAGATATAAAATCCTGTTCTCCATCTTATTCATTTGCTGAGAAAGTTAATTTCATTTCCATTGTGCTATAAATGACTATGTCACTTGACCGATTAATCCAAAAGCCTGAACTATGAAAGAACAGAGTTGAGATCAAATGTAAATCGACATCTGTTGTCCTGTCGTGTAGCGAGAGTCCAAGTGATGCTTTATCTGGTTAAAATTTGGAGAAGGAAATATGTGACAAACCTGACAAATGTTGCTGAACATTTCCATGGAACATGAATTCATAAATCAGTGCCATGTTTTCAAATTCTTCGCAATATCCGATAAGTGAAACTAGATTTCTATGGTGAACAACCATCGGGAGTTGCGCCTTTGCACATCAAGGTTTCAGAGCTTGTCATGAGTAGAACCCAAAAAATCGAAAACATGACATATTGATTCTAGTTGCAGTAATGTTTGAACCTCTGCATGAAACTCCTTGTAGCCTTGCTTTGACGATCGAGATAACATTTTTACCGCGACTTTAGTGCCATTGTCAAGTCTGCCCAAGTAAACTTTCCCAAATCCTCCCTCTCCGATTATTGTTCCAATTGGAAGTCTAAAATTTACTTTTTTGAATGAATGAAATCATCTCCTATTGCCAACAAAAAAATGATCATACTTGTTTGTTCTTGCATAAAAAGAAACTTCGAACATGACAACATATCTGAAGATGAGCCATATATTGAGTTACAATGGATGAGATTTAGCAATCTCCATTACAAATTTAACATGCAAAATGCTTTGGTAAGGAAGTCAGAAAAGAAGAGCGTTTGGAATCCAGAGTATGTATCTATTAATAATCATGCTTTTCTAACTACTAGCACATAAAAATAAAGGAACGAGTCAGAAACCTCCTTTTCTCTGTTGAGCCAACTATGCTCTCTAGAATTGACTCTTCACAAAGAATAGAAGATTAAAGCACACGTTATACCTAAATTTATTTTGCCAAGCTAATAGAATGCATGGAGTCATGGTCTTAGAGCATAGACTAAAATGGCACAGAACTACCTGTCAGCCAACATGGCATGCTTAATTAAGTGCTAAAAGTCAAGTATCTCTTCTTTGAGAGTATGAGGACAGCAACTGAGAGTATTGCTCTAATTTAGTGGAAAACATGAGACACGAGCTATTCTGATGCAGCCCACATTGAGACCAACTCTCTCGACCAAGAAGATCGGCCTGCATTCAAACTCGACGAAACCGAGAAGCCGTAACGATATCTTGAGTCCATTCCGGAAGCTTGAAAGACACCTTGGGAGCTCGCGTGACGCTTTTACTAGCTTATAGTTTCCATGCTCTTTTACTAGTTTCTAGTTCGAAGCTCTTTATTATTTTTCTAGTTTCTAGTTCCTAGGCTCTTTAATGCTTTCAAGTTTCTATGCTCTATCTTTATTTCTTTGACGATATAAGCCCTCCAATTCCTAGTAGAAGATAGACGACTTTTGATGAATGAAAAACTTTGCTTTGAAGCAAGTATCATGAACCTTGTAGAGTTCATCCCTTTGAAAACCTAGAAGAGTTTTCACTCCGTCCTTGAAGAGTCGGAGCTTTCGAAATCTGCATCCTTGAAGAGTTGCAGTCATCGATCTAGAAGAATCGGTGCCCTCTCAACTTCCTTGGAGGCCTAGAAGAGCAACCAGCAGAGTCTCTGTCTTTTCCTGTTCTGTTCGTTACTTCCAACCAAATTTCGACTATCCTACAGTGCTTATTTCAGAAAACCCAAAACAGAGAAATTGTAGATCCAGAAGTCTTTGTTCATTTGGCTTTGGAATCAGGTCGATCCAATATGTATCGACAAAGGTACGACTGTTCTCCTGAGCTCGCGCAGTGCTGAAATTCCTGTTTGTCCTGTTTCCGTGTGTGAGTCACTCTCCTGATCCTATTGTTTGAGAAAGCCTCCCCTAGGCTTGCATCATTTGCTATCAGAGCTTTGGAGGAGAGGACAATGCTTCCAAGACAAGCTAGGCGTCGTGACGGCAGAACCGTTCCCCTCAATGAATTGCACACACTTGCTGAGAATATGCAACAACAAATTGATGAATTGACACAAGAAGTTCAGCGATTGAGGGCTGAAGCAAATAATTCTCCACCCCGTTCCAGGACTGAAGATTCCCATGGTGACTCTTCCTCTTCGGAGAGTGTTCAATCTATTCACGGTCGGAGGCATGTTCAACATCGTTTACAACATATTCATGAGCCAGATTGAGAAAATGAAGTCAAGAAAGATGTTCCAGAATTTACAGGTACTGAGTCTCCTGATGAAATTGTTGATTGGCTAACACTTGTGAATGAGGTGTTTGAGCATCGAAATGTTCCGGAGAATCGTCGAGTTGGGATCATTGCTATGCGATTCTGAGGCAAGGCGATTGCTTGGTGGAGACGTGAAAAACAAACTCGCCAAGCCGTTGGCAAAGCACCAGTCACTTCGTGGAGAAAGATGGAGGGCAAGATTCAAAAGTATTTTCTTCCCAAAGGATATAAGAGAGAGCTCTACCAACGGTACCAAAATCTAAAACAAGGTACTCGAATGGTGGACCAATACACCAATGAATTCAATGAATTGGTGATTCGTAACAATATTCAGGACCCAGAGGATGTGCTTGTGAACAAATACTTGAACGGTCTTCAATTTTACATTCAAGACGCCTTGGAAGTCCTCGACATTTGGGACTTAGGAGATGCACACCAACGGGCACTCAAAATGGAGCGCTCTCATTCTTAGAGACAGCAATTTGCTAGTAAGCCTTCTACTCAACCCCATGTTTCGAAGCAACTTGCTGCATCCGAAATACGTTGCTATTCTTGTGGGAAGTTGGGTCATCGTGCTAGCAATTGTCAAATCAATAAGAATCGACCAGCCGGTAAAGCCTTCTCGGTGGATAATGATTCTGACGAGAATGCTGAGGATCCACTTGAAGAGGAGTTGAACAATGATGAAGAAGCTGCGGATGATGAACAAATAGTGCATGCTGACACTAGCGAACTTCTTATGGTGATAGGTGGCTACGTACCAATATTTTCCATTCTGCTTGCACAATCATGGGAAAGGTATGTCAATTAATTATTAACTTTGGTTGTTGTGAGAATATAATTTCTGAAGTAGCAGCAAACAAACTGAAGTTGGAATTAAAAACGCACCCTACGCCTTATAAAATGTCGTGGTTGAAGAAAAGCGCTGAGGTAACTGTTTCGAAACGATGCCTTGTTAATTTGTCCATTGGTTCTGTTTATAGTGACAAGATATGGTGTGATGTTCTACCGATGGATGCTAGTCACATTATTCTTGGTCGACCATGGCAATTCGATAGAAGGACTATGCATGATGGTTAT
Organism: Eucalyptus decipiens; assembly: GCA_014182575.1. NCBI lineage: Eukaryota > Viridiplantae > Streptophyta > Magnoliopsida > Myrtales > Myrtaceae > Eucalyptus > Eucalyptus decipiens. The sequence continues at coordinate 34,887,019 of CM024618.1, read as the reverse complement.
CGAAATACATATTCTTTTGAATTTGGAGGCAAGAAGGTTACGTTGGCACCTAGTAGGGTGGAAGATTCTTCTGATGATGATGGCGAGAATTCGAGGACGAATTCTTTTAAAGATGGGGAGGATGATGCAGCCCACATTGAAGACCAACTCTCTCGACCAAAAAGATCGGCCCGCATTCAAACTCGACGAAACCGAGAAGCCGTAACGATATCTTGAGTCCATTCCGGAAGCTTGAAAGACACCTTGGGAGCTCGCATGACGCTTTTACTAGCTTATAGTTTCCATGCTCTTTTATCAGTTTCTAGTTCCTAAGCTCTTTATTATTTTTCTAGTTTCTAGTTCCTAGGCTCTTTAATGCTTTCAAGTTTCTATGCTCTATCTTTATTTCTTTGACGATATAAACCATCCAATTCCTGGTAGAAGACAGACGACTTTTGATGAATGAAAAACTTTGCTTTGAAGCAAGTATCATGAACCTTGTAGAGTTCATCCCTTTGAAAACCTAGAAGAGTTTTCACTCCGTCCTTGAAGAGTTGGAGCTTTCGAAATCTGCATCTTGAAGAGTTGCAGTCATCGATCTAGAAGAATCGGTGCCCTCTCAACTTCCTTGGAGGCCTAGAAGAGCAACCAGCGGAGTCTCTGTCTTTTCCTGTTCTGTTCGTTACTTCCAACCCAATTTCGACTATCCTACAGTGCTTATTTCAGAAAACCCAAAATAGAGAAATTGTAGATCCAGAAGTCTTTGTTCATTTGGCTTTGGAATCAGGTCAATCCAATCTGTATCGACAAAGATACGACTGTTCTCCTAAGCTCGCGCAGTGCTGAAATTCCTGTTTGTCCTGTTTTAGTGTGCGAGTCACTCTCCCAATCCTATTGTTTGAGAAAGCCTCCCCTAGGCTTGCATCAAATTCAATGACTGTATATAACATAGAAATAAAGGATAAGCACAGACCCAAAGGAATAACTAGATCTGCTATTTACATATATGCACTCACAGACTTAATCACGCAAATGATGTTTAATCCTTTAAGAGTCCTAAATAATGGAACAGATTCGGTAGATAAATCATTTGAGGAAATATGCACCACATATTTTTTGGCTGCAACAAAGTAGAAGACACAGATGCAAGTCAGTCCTACGTGGAGGCATAAACTTCATCTCATCTATAAAAGGAAACAATTGAGAATTCACCAGTCGGGAGAGTCCCGAATGATGTATTTTGAAAATCGAATGAACAGCGAAGGTCTTCAAGTTGACCATCAATTAGAGATGTCACGTTTTATATCTTACTGGACTTTTTTTTTTTTTGGTCGATAAACACATACGACGATTTCATTGATAGCAATTTAGATTGCTACATCCGAAATTAAAACATCCAAGAGATTAGATGGAGGATATTGGACCCAATTGTCCGGTAATAGGTTTCTTCGCCTGGCTTTGACCACCCAGTCTGCGACTGCATTGGCGCCTCTTCTACAGTGGGTGTCTTTAATGGGCTGAATTCTAGCTATTAGATCATGGGCTTCACAGAGCAAGGGCCTGATTTCCAAGCAGATCCGGCCCGCACAGATTTCCTCCCAGCTCGCAGAAGTGGCTTCTCTGTTCTGATCTGTAAACGTGCGTATCAGTTGCACTAACTCAAGCTGATCAGATTGGATCTCCCAACTCCTTCCGTCCGAAACTGCAGATGAGTTCTTCAACAGCCACTTTAGGGTTTCGGGTTTCGACCACTGCGCTAGCTTCCGCTTGAACAGCCGAATCGGCTTTAACCAACTGAGCAAAACCAGCGATCAACTTCCCCGCATGGTCTCTGCAAACTCCAGCTATCGCTGCTTCTCCAGAGTCGCTGAGGAACGAGCCATCTACGTTCCACTTGAGACAGCCGCGGGTTGGGGGGTTCCATTGCGTAGGTGAGTCGGATTCTTTGCCGTGTTCTTGAGTTTTCCGTGAGAGGCTTTTACTGAACTTGCTGTTCTGTTGATGTTTGGCGAGGGCTGATTCAAGAAGATGCTGCGGGTTGGGTTGCTGGTTTTGAAAGACCAGATTGTTCCTCCCTCGCCAGATCTGCCACAACAGTTGGGTAAGGAGTTCGAAGGAGATGCTTGGGTGTTGGAATTTAGAGATCCACTTTTCTATACGGCTGATCTAGTGTTGGTTGATGTAGATCTGGATTTGGGGGTCTTTCCATACCTTTTTGTTGGGAATAACGGATCCCCGAAAACGCGGATTCGACACCGAATCGAACCCCTAAATCAATGCGGAAGACGAAACCCGGGAAACGACACGTATCACCGATCGTAAAGCACACCACGGATTCGAGCGTACCTTGTTAGCCACAGATTAAACACCGTCGTCAATGGAGGAAGAGAATCCGGTCGATGAAGCCTTGAAGGGAAGAAATTGGAAGCCGTATGCCTACTGTTCTTCGGGAGAGAAAACGCGCGAGAGAGAAACGTACGTTGATTCCAATCCAACAGGTGCCTTCTCTCTCTCTCTCCTCCCTTTTATACCTTCCCCCATCCACGGGCCCTATTCCCGTGGGCCGGGCTTTTTGGGCCCAGCATGGGTGGACGGGCCTTGAGCCCATCTCTTAAATCCATTATCTCCCACTCGCACATGGTGGTACAAAACCAACATGGGCGGACAGGCCCTACTCATCCCCATTAGAGAAAAATCCATCATAGACTCTCACTTAACATGGTGGGCCAAACAGAATCATCTTTTCCTCTCTTCAACATTCATACCGATGAATAATCGTGCGACCAGCATACTTTGAGAGCTCATTGCCATACATCTGTTAGGAATATACAGCAGCTCATAATGGGCATCACATCCTGAGTAGATTTAGTATGCAGTACCTAGATCGATCGATCACATTTATATCTCTCTTGATCTCTTTTAAACAATGATATATATATTGTATTCACAATTATGATTATCCCAAAGACAGTCATAATTGGTTAACCGGTGAATACAAAACTACAATGTGATTCTCCAAAATCGATCTTCCTCTTTCCTTCAAACTCTCAATTTCGGTTCAGCTTGCTTTTCTAGAAATGCCCCATTAGATCGAATCAAACTCATGACCATTGGCAACATCCTAAGATAGCAAACACTAAATAGAAATCTTGAGAATAAGTAAGAGTCCTGAGGGGACTAAAAATTGAGGAACTCTTTTCCTCAAGAGTCTCACACGACATAAAAAGTTGAGATCAAACTTTTGCCACTCTTATTGGTCGTCTCATGCATACGTAGTATGAAATACGTATTACGGTATTAACTCCATTCCCGTGGAGCGTATGTCTACACCTTTCAATACCGTACAGATGATAGTTCAGACATACCCAATGTCTAACTTGAGTTCACGTATCTACTCATTCACAAAATTCATCAGAACTCACATCTGGCATCTTAGACAGATAAAGTAAAATATGTGGGGTATTTTACTTTCGGACATCGTAAGTATTATGTCCTCATCTTAACACCCAGTTAAGGCGACATACGTGTTTTAAGCTTGAGCTCTCGATTATCACCTAGATAATAAGCTTAAAAACAGTCTCATCTCTATTTATCACACAGTAAACAGAGGCGATTACCCGTGTGAGTGGGCTAATCTTATATCTGTCCGACATACTTCTCAACTTAAAATAATGCACGAGCATTAAGATGCATAAAGATCAAACAAAGATTCATAGGCATTAATGATGAAAACACAAATTCATCAAATTGTGAACACTTAGGAAATTACAATATTCAGTACATCACCCTCTACGCAACCCTAAAGATTTCATATGGCCACAAAACACATCTCTAGGTATTGGCTTTGTCATAGGATATGCTACCATTCTATGCGTAGTATGTACTCTAAGTTCACATCTTTTCATGCTAAGTTATACTTGGTATCTATATGTTTGGTCTTGCCATGATATTTTGGATCTTTGGTGTACCCTTTTGTTGCTTGGCTATCACAGATAACGAATAACAAATCTGCAGCACTTCCAATAACACGTAAATGATCCAAAAAATCTCTTAAGCCAAACACCTTCTTATACTACTGCTGATAATGCCACGAACTCAACTTATATCGTGGACAAGGCTATACACTTTTGTTTCTTACTGCTCCAACATATGGTGCAATTATTCAGTAAGAGAACAAACCCAGAGGTAGATTTCCTTTCATTTAAATCTCCTCCCCAATCAACATCAGAATAGCCTTAGAGTTGCAGATCCTTTCCTTAATAACTCAGCGTATAATCAGCAGTCCCCTTTAGATACCACAGTATTCTCTTAACGGCTTTCCATTGTGCTTGACCTGGATTGGATTGGTAACTACTCACCATTCCAACTGCAAAACATATGTCAGGTCTTGTACACATCATAGTGTACATCAAGCTTCCAATAGCACTAGCATAAGGAACATGTATCATTTGTTCCTCCTCTTGTGGAGTCCTTGGACACAGTCTATGGCTCAATACTTCACATTTTGTAATAGGAGTATCTATGGGTTTACAATCTTGAAATCTTAACTCCAAGAATGTATGCAACATCACCCATGTCTTTTATATCAAAGTTGGAAGATAACTAATTCTTCACAGCATTAACATAACCCCATATTACTTCCGACAATTAGTATATCATCAACATATAATGATATGATCACAAATTGATCATTGGATCTTTTGATATATACAAAATGATCCTCGTCTATCATTGTAAAATCATATGCCATTATGGCATTATGAACACGTATATACCATTATCTTGACGACTGCTTAAGACCATATATCGACCCCCAAAGTCGACATACATTTTCTTCTTGGCCTTTCACTATGAAACCAGCAGGTTGTTCCATATATATATATATATTTTTAATTCTCCATTGAGGAAAACAGTCTTTACATCCATCTGATGTAACTCAAGATCCATACTAACCATTATTGCCAGAATTATGCGAATCGAGGTAAATCACACTACAGGAGAAAATGATTCTTCATAATCAATTCCTTTCTGTTGATTATACCTCTTCGCCACAAGGCGAGCCTTATGCCTTTCTATCGAGCCATCAGCCTTTTGCTTTATTTTGAGAACCCACTTGTTCCCAATAGCTTTGCGTCCTTTAGGAAGATCAACCAGTTTCCAAACATGGTTTGACTTCATTGACTCAATTTCCTCTTCCATTGCATGAATCCATTTTTCCTTATTAGGGCAACTTAGAGCCTCATTAATATTTCTTGGCTCATCCTCATCTTATGGAGCAACCATAAAAGTTTCCCCTTCAATGTCAAAACGTTGACGGGGAATACTTTGGCAACTTGTTCCCCGTATGGGAGATTGTACACTTAGCACATCATTACCCATTATGCTCCCACTAGGATTAGATAATGACGATATCATCTCATCATATGGTTGTAATTGAGAATGAGTTGAATTCAATTCATCATTTCTCATATTACTCCCACTTGGACGAACTCCACTAATATCATTATCTTGATCCTAGATTACAAATAGGGAGTAATCTTCCCCTATTTTGCCCTTCTTAGGAATTTCATCCACTAAGAATGTGACATCATGTGATTCAAATTCAGTTATACTCCCACTTTCCTGCTCACCTATGAACACATACCATTTCGAGTGTTCGGAGTATCTCATGAAAATACTCTTATTTCCTTTGGGACCACATTTCCCAAATTTGTAAGAGGACTCATGAGTATAGGCAGCATAACCCCATGACTTAAGAAAACTTAAGTCCGATTTTCTACCTATCCATAACTTATATGGAGTGGAAATAACTAATTTGGAAGGCATCCGGTTAAGTATGCGAGGCAAGATTAACAACGCATCACTCCAAAAAAAGTGATAAGTAAGTTAGCATGCGCCATCATGGACCTAACCATTTCCAGTAGGGTTTTGTTTCTTCTCTCCGCAACACCATTTTGTTGAGGAGTATATGGAATAGACAACTATTTTTTTATTCCTTTTTCATCACATAATTTTCTGAACTCATCAGATAAATATTCTTGACCTCGATCGGATCTCAATACTTTTATTTTCTTGTCTAATTGATTCTCTACCAGGTTCATAAATCTTTTGAAACAACTTATTGCTTCAGATTTGCGAGAAATCAAATAGACATATCCGAATCGAGTATAATCATCAATAAACGTGATGAAATAAACAGCCCCATGCCTTCCTCTCACATTCATTGGACCACAGACATCAGTATGGATTAAATGCAGAGGAAATTCAGCTCTTTTCCCTTTCCCAAATGGTTTCCGTGTTGTTTTCCCTTCTAGGCAATGCTTACTTCTAGGCAAATCGACTTTTTCAATGTTGCCCAACAAGCCCTCTTTGGCTAGTCTATTCATACGTTGTTGGCTAATATGACCAAGTCCAGCAAGCCACATAATCACATCATTATCATATAAAATAGAAGACGTGAAACAAGGGAATAACAAATATTGACATCACTACAGTCAATATATAGTACAATGAAACCATCTAGAAAGTGACCACAACCATAGTAGTTTGTATCCAAATACAAATCTACATCTCTATTACGGAAGTTCATATTAAAACCAAGCTTGACCAACACCAAAACAGACACTTAAATTTTGACGAATCTCCGGAGCATTCAGAACATCTTGTAGAAACAAGGTGCGTCCACCATGCATATTCAGTTGGCAGGTGCCAATCTCTTTAACTTCAGCTCTGGAGATGTTTCCCACATAGGTCCACTTAGTTCCAGTTGGTACTCGTCAAAATTCCATGAAGGATCATCTATCCTTCCTTACATGGTCTGTCGCCCTTGAATCTACAGTCCACAAAGGATTGGATTCAACCAATCATACATAACTTGACACATAAGCAAAGTTCTCAAATGTACAAGAGGTGTATTACTTTCTTTGGCTCACGACAGTCGCTAGCATAGTGACCCTTTTTGTCACAATTGTAACACCTCACCCTTGACATTTTCTTCATTTGAGGACGTTTTCCTCTTTTGTGTTGGTTAACTCTTGATTTCTTGCAATAAGGACTTGATCCTTTGCATGTCCACATATTGAACGAATCAATACGCTTGCGCTTAGAGCTCAAAGCCCTTTCTGAGCTAGAACCAGCATTGCAAATATCTATTATCGACTCAAATGCCGATAGGCGATCCTCTACTAGCTCAAGGTGGCGCACAGCATCCTCAAGATCTTCCATAATATGGTCAAGAGCTTCCAGTGCTTCTTGCTTTTCCAGCACATATTGAATCTTCATATTCAATATTTCACAATTGTTGCCGTTCATATCAGCAATTACGTTCTTAGTTGCCGAAAGCATCGATTTGAACACATCAGATATATATGCACGAATAATTAATGCCTATCTCTTATGCATCTACTTTTGCCTGAGACCCATCATATCAATAAACAATTTTAAGTAAGGTTTCAGAATCAAAAGTCACTATATTTCCAATCATCCTCCAAAAATCCTCACTCAAAATTATTATTAATATAATTGTCATATGCAAAAATCAATTCTATGAAGTTACAAAAACTTCTCTAACTACCCACAGCTAATTACCCACAGCAACCAGCAGTAATAGAAAGCAAACAAATAAATTTGCATCAAATAAAACAATAATGCTTTCCAACCAATACAATCGGGTAGTAATCATCACATAATATGTCCATAAACACACTAAACATAAAACAAATATCAGCCAGTACAACTAACACCAAGTCAGCACACGAACTGGGAAATATCCTCTTTTGATCTATCAGTTATGATATCCGAGAAATTTGAAGGCACATTTGTCAACTATGGAAAAACTTTTGGAGAGCTTTCATGTCGCCACCAAGGCGCATTCACTCTGCGCCCTATGGCGCTTAAACTAAGGGTTGCAGTTTTGGCTAACTCAATCCTATAGTACTCTCTTACAAAAGCTTCCACTAGCATTCTATAACCCGGGACCACGTTGACCTCCCATAACCGATCTAACACTGCTTGCCATTCAGGTGGAAGAGTGTTCATCAAAGCTGGCATAAGATAACCATTCCAGATGATTTCTTGTATCATCTGATTGACCCTGACCATATGTGATACTAAATCACCGTTATGTCACCGATAATTAGCTAAATCTGACATTAGCCTTTTAAACCTTGCATTTCCCTCGTTCGTTCTCGGGATTGCAGGTATCCGTGCATAACGCATCATAGTTCCTGCAACAAATGCAGAACTAAAAATGGATCACTTATAATCCATAATGTATATTAGCGAAAAATACATAATTTTCCAAAATTCATGCAACACATGCATAATAAAAAAAATGGATTACATATAAACCACATAGGCATACATGAAAAAAGAAACAAATTCCTTTTTTTTTTTTTTTGGGTCAACGGTCAACGGTCGTCGGTCAACGGGTCAACGGTCAGCTGGTCAACGGGTCAACGGTGCGGGGGTCAGACCGGTCGGACCGGTCGCGACGGTCGAACCGGTCGGACCGGAAGGGTCAGCGGGCCGCTCGCGCGGACCGACCGCACGTGCCTCGCGCGTGCTGGGGATGACGTCACGCAGACGTCATCCGGCACGCGCCGGGCGCGTGCCTGCGTCCGCGAGTCGGGTCGGGTCGGAGGTCGGGTCGGGTCGCCGGCCGGTGACCGCCCGGCGAAACGTCGTCGGCGATGACGTCATCGGTGACGTCATCCGAGCGGTTACCGACCGTTGGATGACGTCACTATGACGTCATCGCGTGGACGTCGGCACGCTGCGTCGGTCCGCGGACCGGCGCGTGACGTTTCGCCGGTCGCTGGCCGCGCGCACGTGCCGGTTCGTCACCGGCGCGTGTGGCGCACGCGCTGGCCATAGCCAGCACTTCGGGCGCGTCGCGCCCACGCGCAGCGGCTTCTGGCCGCGCGTGTGGGCGCGCCGCGCCCACGCGCAGCGCGGCTTTCGGCGCGCGTGTGGGCGCGTGCGGTGTCTTACGGCGTCGTGCGGCATGTCGCCGGACTCGTCTCGACGTCGCCTTTCACCCAGTGCTTTCAGATTTTGATTTCGACTTACGAAAACTCAGAAAAAAGGCCAAACAACGCTCGGGTGTCGGGATTTCACGCCCGATCCGTACGGCCGAAAGCTTTTTGCGAAAATTCAATCAAAAAACATCAAATTGATCGGGAAAACGTGAACTAGGGCTCTGATACCAATGTTGGGAATAACGGATCCCCGAAAACGCGGATTCGACACCGAATCGAACCCCTAAATCAATGCGGAAGACGAAGCTCGGGAAACGACACGTATCACCGATCGTAAAGCACACCACGGATTCGAGCGTACCTTGTTAGCCACAGATTAAACACCGTCGTCAATGGAGGAAGAGAATCCGGTCGATGAAGCCTTGAAGGGAAGAAATTGGAAGCCGTATGCCTCTTGTTCTTCGGGAGAGAAAACGCGGGAGAGAAACGTACGTTGATTCCAATCCAACAGTGCCTTCTCTCTCTCTCTCCTCCCTTTTATACCTTCCCCATCCACGGGCCCTATTCCCGTGGGCCGGGCTTTTGGGCCCAGCATGGGTGGACGGGCCTTGAGCCCATCTCTTAAATCCATCACTTTTTCGTCCATGGACAGAGGAGAAAAAGGTGTTCGCTTGTTTCCGGGAAGCATTGGCAAACGGGGCAGTGGTCATCTGGAATTATCCGTCTATGCGAAAGGTTAGTTCTTGTTGCTAAAGCATTATGACAGATATTCCATAGGAAGTGCTTGTATTTCGGTTGTGTGTTGGATTGCCATATGCGATGCCATAGTGTTTTCGGAATTTGGAAGGAAGATGAGGCTTCATTCTGATTTTGGTCTTGCTTCATATCTTGTTTGCAATGATATGCACTTTTGACGGTGTATGTACCTGTTTTGGTTGGTGTCCATACCAGTTTATCGTCAGTATTTGTCCTACTTAGAGGGATTGCTAGAATTTCTTCTGTTGTGTGCTGGTTGAATAAGTCCCTGATGGTATTTTCCTTCCAAGCCATTTGGGCTTCGTCCACTAATTCTGACACCATTTGAGGATCACCCCTGTTTGCTGGCCCTCCAATAACTCCTTTAGGTAGCCACCGATCCTTACGAATGTTGACCTTCTCACCATTACCAATAATCCAACGGGAGGAGGGTAAGATCGCATTTCTTCCAATTATTAAGCTCCTCCATCCCCAAGAGGGGTTGTTGCCATTTGCTGCTTGTTGGAAGTTGCCGTTGGGATAATATAGCCCTTTAAGAATCTTGCCCCATAGAGTCTCAGGCTGCTGGAGAAGTCGCCAGGCTTGCTTGCCAAGCATAGCCTCATTGAAATTAATCAAATCCGTAAATCCCAATCCACCTTTTTCTTTCCTATCCTTCAGGATTTCCCACTTTTTCCAGTGAATTCCTCTATGCTGCTCGTTTGTTTTCCACTAGAAATCTGCAATTTTCTTCTCTATTGCCCGACAAATGGATAGTGGGACTTTGAAGGTTGACATCACATACTGCGGTATTGCTTGGACCACTGCTTTAATCAATACTTCTTTCCCTGCTCTAGACATTAATTTCTCTTTCCAGCCCTCTAGTTTAGCATTTACTCTTGACAAAATCCACGTGAACATTTCCTTCTTTGATCGACCCCAATCAGATGGTATGCCAAGATATTTCCCTGTTCTTTCTAGTTCGGGGACTCTCATTTTAGTTGCCAATCTCTGTTTTATGGCTAATGGGCAGCCTCTACTAAAAAAGATCCCGGATTTATTCAAATTAACCATTTGACCAGAGGCAAAACAGTACTGATTTAAAACAGCAATAACATTTTGGCATTCAGTAAGCTTCCCATCCATAAATAATATGAGATCATCCGCAAACATTAGGTGAGAGAGGGTAGGGCACTCCCTATTTAGTTTAATGCCTCTGATACTTCGATCATCAACGGCTTTATGTAACAGCTGAGACAGAGCATTTGACACTACAATGAAGAGGTATGGAGAGAGTGGATCACCTTGCCGTAGTCCTCGGGAGGGTTTGAAGTAAGGCATTTGCTGTCCATTCATTTTGATACTATAGGAGATTGTAGAAACGCAATGCATCACCCAAGAAATCCATTTGTCATGGAATCCCACTCTTCTCATACAAGCCTCTAAGAAATCCCACTCTACTCGATCATAAGCTTTTTTCATATCTAGCTTAAGGACTGCCTGAAATTTTCTTTTCCGACGACGTGTTCTTAATTGATGAAGCACTTCTTGCACAATCAGCACATTGTCTTGGCTTAATCTTCCTTGGATGAAGGCGCTTTGTTCCATAGTAATCAGTTGGGGGAGATATTTTTTCAATCTGTTAGCTAGTACTTTGGAGATGATTTTGTAGGCAAAATTGCACAAGCTAATAGGTCGGAACTGATCCAATTGTTCTGGACTTTTGACCTTTGGGATGAGGGTAATTGTAGTGTTGTTCAGCTCTGGGCTGAATTGGCCAAACTCACTGAATTTTTGAAATTCTTTGTATATATCTGAGCTGATGTCGTTCCAATGATGCTGAAGAAAGATACCATTTAGTCCATTCGGACCTGGTGCTTTCAAAGCACCCAATTGAAATGTGGCTAGCTTAATTTCCTCGGGTGTGAAAACTTCAGTTAGTGCCCGATTCATGTCTTCTGTCACCTAAGAGGGAAGCTGATCCAAAACTAGTTGAAAATTCTGACCCCCCACTAATTTATATAGTTCTTGAAAGTAGTCAATTGTCAGCTGGTTTATTTGGCTCGGGTCGCGTATCCATTCTCCCCCTGAATTTTTCAGCATAGATATTCTATTCCGCTGCCTTCTTTGTACTGTTGTGGCATGAAAAAACTGTGTGTTTTTATCCCCCCATTTAAGCCATTGAATATGAGACCTCATCCCCCAATAGATTTCCTCTTGTCGCCATAATCTCTCTATCTCATCTTTTAGCTCTTGCATTCTCTTTTTATCATGTTTCCACATTGGACAATTGGTTAATTGTTGCATCTCCTCTTTTAACCGTTGGATTGCCTTTCTAGCATTAGAGAATTTTTTCTTGCTCCATGAATGAATTCTCGTAGTTAATGCTTTGAGTTTGCATCCCAATCCTTCTTTTCTTTCAGCTAGCCCCCTCCATGTATCTTGCATAAGCTGCACATATTCCTCATCTTCTATCCAGTACGCTTCAAATTTAAACTCTTTTGGTCGTTTTTCAATTCGAGGAGAGAAATCCACCAGCAAAGGACTATGATCTGACCCTATTGCCGGAAGGGCATATACCTCCGCTGAAGGGAATTCCACCCTCCATTCAAAGTTACATAAAGCTCTATCCAGCCGTTCCTTCACATAATTATCTCCCTCTCTGTTATTCGCCCAAGTAAAAGCACAGCCTTGGCTATCTATGCTCATCAGTCCACTATGATCTAGGAAGTCCTGGAAGGCTTTCATTCTATAGTTTTCTGCTTGTCGCTTCCCCACTTTCTTAATTGGCTTAAGAAGCATAATTAAGCTACGCTACCCTCACTCCCCACGAAGTCAATCATGAATCAGATGCGTCGTCATGCCTTACTAGGAAAGTTTCAAGTCTTGAAAAGCAAACTAATTACACACATCAATAAGAAAAAAAAAAAAAATAGTACTCTGAAAATACAGAATTTTCCACATTTCATTGTTGACGTCGCTTATTCACAAATTCTTTGGTAAATATCCCAAATCAATTTATGAAGAGTAACAACAATCTCGTAAACTTCCCATTTGATTATCATAGAAATATGGAAAAATTCTTTGCGCGACGAAGAGAAAGAAAATGTTGCATGGGTATATCCGACGCGAAAAGGTGAGTTTCTAGAATAAAAGGTGACGAGAAAATTCTACTGGTTGGGAAAAAAAAAAAAAAGAACAAGAAAAAACAGGGACTTGAGGGCACCAAGAACTTTTCGAAAGTAGCAAGGAGATAATAAAAAAAACGAAAAACAAAAAACAAAACGAGAGACCAGCGTGAGTAAAAAAGCTAGGGACCACCAGGAATTCAGCAGATTTGCTTCCTTGTAAAAGAGATGGTGGTTGGAAAAAAGTTGGGCCCGGAGAACAATTCCATGTGCAACTTTCAGCCATGTGAAAAATGACTTGGGAACGAGATCTGAACCACGAAAGGTGAAATATTCGATAGAGAAAGTTAAATCCGACACTATTGCCTTTGTCTCCTTGAAAAATATGGAAAAGCAAGTGATAAGCAAAGTTGATATGTCAAATTGATCTTGAACCTCGTAAATGTTGTGCTCTTCCAATGAACCACCGAAGATATTCGATTGAGACATGATTCGATGCCAAAAGAAGGAATTCGTAGGGTCCGAACCCATTCCTGATGACCAATTTGGCGCAGAACTCAGATAATCTCAACCGGGCTTGAAATGCCTTGATCTTCGATCAGACATGCTTGCTCAGGAAAAGAGGGAAAAATTAACAAACACCACAATTATGACGTGGATAATTGAGATTAAAATCCATGTCGCAGTGGGAAATGTAATTGTCCAGAACGACCACTTGTACGGCCATGCCAGCTCGCACCGCCACCAGCAAAGCGTTTTGTTAGGGTCGCGTGTTCGACGCTTGGCGCGCGATCGACCGTCTGGAATGACTTAAAACTGTCCGTTCTAGTCGCTTTGCTGTGTCTAGGCAATGCCCGACTTTAAATGCTGCTAATCAGTGTGTCAGCTGCAGTAATTTACTTGTCATCGGACCGTAATGTAGCTGTTCATTCTAATTCATCGATGCTAGCGTACGTTGATAGTTTCTGCTTTCAAGTGTTGTGTTTAACTTCATTTAAGAGGACTTTCGCTTATCGGAGCTGCCTTAAGCTGCAAGTTCCTGCTTCTGCGTGTCCACCTTTCTAGATTATGTTCACCGATTGAAAAAGCGGTTATGCAATGTGATTGTAGTTTAGTTTTTGGTTTATTCTGCTCGTTCACAGTGTGCATCTCACTTTCGTTGACACTACCTCCCTTTGATTGTAAATCCCTATCGTTGCGTGGTTGAATTTCAGTTGGGTTGCTTCTGTACCTGAGTCTAATTGCAATTTACTTTAATCAGTCCAGTAGTTGGAAATTTGAGATCGACGGTGACAAGTACCGGAAAGATGGCTATCCCTTTCAGATAATCGGTGGAGATGTTCATTATTTCCGGGTGCTCCCGGACGTATTTTCGTTTCTTTCCTTTAGTCGTTCTTCTTACTCATGACTCATGAGGTTAGATTACAATGGGTTTTTGTGACAATTGTTATATACGCTTTTTTCCAAATGCTACTCACAAATAGTTCTCCTTTCTATGTGGAGATGCACTTTTTTAAGAGGAGAAGCTGTGTTATATTGGCCATATCTGAAGCAGTATTACCGCATGTGGTAATGCATCTAATTTAGGCTAGAAGGGCAACTTTGAACTTGAGATTGTTTTAGAAGATTACCTTCTGCTCCATCAGGAAGCAATAAAATCTAGAGCTCCATGACAAATTCAGGGAGCCCCTCACTGAAGGACTTGTTCACGTCTTAATATAATTCAGCATCTTCTTTCAATGCTGACTAGAAGGATTGTTTGCTTGAAGCAACCTTTGCCCACTTCCATTTAACGAATCAATTACACTTGGGCATTTATTGTGCATGCAGTATTGGGAAGACAGATTGCTGAGAGCAAAAGCCCTATGTTTGAACACTATCTAGACATATGTTCCTTGGAATCTGCATGAACCGAAACCGGGGGAGACAGTCTTTGAGGGAATTGCACATATAATATATTTTCTCAACTTGTGCAAGAAGCTTGATCTCCTGGTTATGCTTCGAGTAGGCCCTTATAGATGTGCAGGTGAGGGCCAGAATCTTCTTATTGGTGCTTTAAAACTTGTTAATCTACGTTGAAGTGTTTGCTGCCCTTGTCTTGACTTTGAAGTGGACATTGGATTGACATGGCCTTATTAAGCCATGGCATGCTTTCAGCATATTTAACCCATAACTGTCATTCCATTTTGGACCTTGGCGATGGGTGTCTCTTCCATTACAAGAGGGTCATCAGTCACGCGTATTTGATTTCGTGCACAAGTAAGTGGAGGTAGCATTTTAGCAAAAACAAAAAAATCGTGGAAGTAGGACACTTTTTCTTATTTTCTCTTCTTGTTTCTGTGGAGCTGTGAAGAGTATGAATTGCTGACCTTAGACAGTTTATTTGGACATAACAGGATTTTGTCTGTTCTAAGTCCAGTAAGATATAAAACGTGACATCTCTAATTGATGGTCAACTTGAAGACCTTCGTTGTTCATTCGATTTTCAAAATACATCATTCGGGACTGTTCTGACCGGTGAATTCTCAGTTGTTTCCTTTTATAGATGAGATGAAGTTTATGCCTCCACGTAGGACTTACTTGCATCTGTGTCTTCTACTTTGTTGCAGCCAAAAAATATGTGGTGCATATTTTCTCGAATAATTTATCTACCGAATCTGTTCCACTATTTAGGACTCTTAAGGATTAAACATCATTTGCATGATTGAGTCTGTGAGTGCATATATGCAAATAGCAGATCTAGTTATTCCTTTGGGTCTGTGCTATTCCTTTATTTCTATGTTATATACAGTCATTGAATAGCTCGTGTCTCATGTTTTCCACTAAATTAGAGCAATACTCTCAGTTGCTGTCCTCATACTCTCAAAGAAGAGATACTTGACTTTTAGCACTTAATTAAGCATGCCATGTTGGTTGACAGGTAGTTCTGTGCCATTTTAGTCTTGAGTGTTGGAAATGCTCTAAGACCATGACTTCATGCATTCTGTTAGCTTGGCAAAATAAATTTAGGTATCACGTGTGCTTTAATCTTCTATTCTTTGTGAAGAGTCAATTCTAGAGAGCATAGTTGGCTCAACAGAGCAAAGGTGGTTTCTGACTCGTTCCTTTATTTTTATGTGCTAGTAGTTAGAAAAGCATGATTATTAATAAATACATACTTTGGATTTCAAACGCTCTTCTTTTCTAACTTCCTTACCAAAGCATCTTTGCATGTTAAATTTGTAATGGAGATTGCTAAATCTCATCCATTGTAACTCAATATATGGCTCATCTTCAGATATGTTGTCATGTTTGAAGTTTCTTTTTATGCAAGAACAAACAAGTATGATCCTTTTTTTTGTTGGCAATAGGAGATGATTACATTCATTCAAAAAAGTAAATTTTAGACTGCCAATTGGAGCGGAGAAATACAATTCTTCGAAATGAATATGATCTCTTAACACTACTTGCTGTTTATGTTCTATATCTTTGCAATAGGGGCGCTAGTGTTTCCTTAGTCGGCATAATTAGCAATATCTGCGATATGATGGCATTCCAATTTTCCTTGCTTCCCCGTTTATATGGTGGAATAATCCTGATGGGTACACATTGATGCAGTGTGGGATTTTGGGGCTTCCTTACTGGCTACTTGCCATAAAACTAGCACTTACGTTAAGATCATCTGATCCTGCGTTTGTCAAGTTGGTATGTGTTCCTACTCCATTTGTCAAAAATCAAGAATTGTTGTGCTTCATGATAGTGGAACATTGTGGGATTGAATAATTGCTCTAGAAAAGCTCTTTGATGTGTTTTGGATTCCTAAAGAGATTATGTTCATTTTCGGGCTCCATTTGACCAATAGATATTGTCGCGACCAAATTTTCGGGTGTGAACCACTTAGAGTTTGGCTAATGGATTGTTAAGCTTAGACTTAACTCGAGCTCTCCCAAGCCCATACCAACTCGCAACCTAGGTTCACGTTTTTGACATGCAATTGATTTTTAACTAGGAGTCGCCACTAATCTATTTTTGATGGGTCGATTAGAAACCAAGTAAAGTAATGGGAGATATACTTTACTCCTACGAACCAGAGATTTGGGTACGGGGACTTGGTTACGCTAGATTTCTCTAACGCCCTTTTGGTACCATTTTTTTTAATTTCAAAAATGTTTTTGCATGCAGCTTGGATTGATTTTAAGTCTATTTTCCTAACATGTAAGGTTATCATACGGATGCGTAAATCACCAATTTAACACCCAAGAAAGCAATCAAATAATGTAGGACTTACCTCAAAGCAACGAAAGCATCTGCAATGTTAAATTAAAATCCACATCAACAACCCTAGATATGATTTCTAACCCTAGATATGATTTCTAATTAACACGCAATTTTTTTTTTTATTTTCACTTAATTAATGAGAATCATGCGATGCATGCTAATAATCTAGTATGAAATGATACGGCATGTCAATATGACCTAAAGTAAATGAATGAGTAAAGTAAATTTTTTTCTTAATGAAGATGCAATAATTAAATATGCAATATAAATTAACCAAAATGACCTAATCCTAATGACGGGCAATTTCTAATTAAATGAACCTAGCAACAATCACTAAATGACGTGCATTTCATGAACCTAATTCTATATGACGTGCACATGATTTTTATTTTCTTAATAAGTATGCGATCTACCCTAATATGCAATGACGGTGCAAAGAATGCCCTAATTCTAATTTTTTTTCTTTTTCTTTTATGAAATTCGAACTTAAAAATTGCCAAATAATTAAACGTGCAATTCAAATTTTAAACTAACATCCTAAATGCATGCATTTTTATTTATTTTTTATTTTTTTAACAAATTCGAAATAGAATCCATATTCTAAATATGCAAGATAATAAGAGATATTCTAAAACCAACCCAATCCTAATTCAAATTTTTTTTGGATTTTTCCTTTTACAAAAATAAAATTGATTCAACTAACATGACAGCAAATCAGATAAGATATGATAGATAAGATATGATTAATATTCACGAATTGACGAACCATATCTCGCGCACATGAGATCGGGTTGGCCAATTTTAAAAATAAATCGCGAATCGAATCTCGGGCTTGAGATTGGATTGTCGATTTTTGCAAGAGATTGTGAGTCGGATTTCAGGCGCAAAAATCAGACTGTCAATCCCTAATTTGAGAGGCAACTCGAATTGCAAATATGACCTCGATCATACGCATCGAGATATTTTAAATAAAGAAACGGAATATTCGGAAATCAAATTAGATAAAATTTTTACCTAATCCGAATATTGGCTTCCAAATGTGGACTTTGCACAATCGGATAGGGATCGCAATCGGGGCAACAGGGCGGTGGATGGCAGTTGTTCACGGAGGGGCTTGCGGTGAGAATTCGGTAAGATAAGGCAGGATTTTTGTTGGTGTGCCCGAAGTCCTCACGATCGTCCGCGAGCCTTTTTCCGTGCAATCCTCTTCACGGCCGTCTCTTGTCCACTAAGACCCTCTGCTACGTCCACGTATATGTGTCCGTGTGTTGCAGAATGCAAAAATGGGGGAAGACGTCAATATGGTGATGATCAAAATATGGGATCATTCATGAGACTATGCTTAAATAAATAAATAAATAAAAGTCACATGGCAAGATTTTAATCAAAGAAGAAGCCAAGGCATGAATCACATATCCCGTCCTGCATGTGTCGTGTTCCCTTCACATCTCTGTGCTGAGCGGGGGTTCATCAGGAAGCTGCAAGCGTCTCGGGGGAAAATTGCTGGTGCCAATGTGCTTGGTTTGTCTCAAGGAAATCCAGGCTTCGTCAAAGGGGCTTAGATCTGATCGGACTTCGCCGAGGAGGGACACGGCAGCTCTTTACGTTGTTGATGTTGTGGGATAGCGAGCATGGGCAGCAACAACTCGTCGGGACGGTGTCGAGTGGTAACAGGTTCTTCGGGACGGCGAGCAGAGGTTAGTGGACTTGCGGGTTAACCCTGCGATGGCGAGCTGTGATAGTTCACGAGGTGGCTCCGGATCTCTTCAACACTGGACTGGGTTCTCAATGTGTGATAGTTCACCGCTGGAACTTCATTGGACACGCTACAAGAGATTAAGACCGAGGAAGATTTGTGGTGAAATTCCCCGAGCCTTTTCTTCTCCCTATCCACGTGATCAGAAAGTGGCCATCTTCTTTGTGGCAGAACACGTGTTCTCCCTGTTTTGGCCGTGAGCATTATTCAAGTTCTGCACTCACGATTTCTCTTGGTCCATGTGCAGGACTTCTCCTCTTTGTTTCCTGACTCACGTGTATCTCTATGCGCTCTTGAGAATAAAGTTTGCCGACCTCTCTTTGTGTGCCGTATGTATCAATGTGTGGCCTCCTCACTTTTTTTCCTCGAACATTACGCTTTTTATACTAGTCGAATATGAACTTCAAAAAGGGAAATTTGAATATAGGAAAGCAGTCCACGTACTGACTTGCCCTTTTTGATGTTTTTGTCCGCACATTTATAATCACAAGATCAACAAAAACAATTCCATTCTTTCCAACTACCAACTCACAATTGATTGAACATTGCCAAAAGTTCGGGATTGTAATAAAATTTTCTCGGATCCTAAATATTTTAAAGATGAGCTCGCAATATTTTTGTCGCACTTGCCCTATCCGAACTATTGAAAAATCCCCCAACATATCCCGGAAAAATTTCAAATCTCTATTTTTCACGAGATAATTTTCGATCATAAAAAAAAAAAAAAAAAAAATGGCTTTGGCCAATTTTCTCCCTTTGTGGGCTTAGTCCAGCCTGTCAATTTAAAGCTCGTAACCACCAATTCGAACTCATCTGCCACCGGTCCAATAAACAAATGCAAAAAATGCAAATGCATCTAAATTTATATGCTATGCAATTAATTATTTTTTCAAGGATAAAATTAACCCCTAATTTTTAATGCAATAAATGAATAATCAGGTTGCCAAGATTTTTAGGTGTCAACAGATATATCTCTGCATTCGAGTCCTGTTTTGTCCTGTTTAGAGACGTAAGAAAGGTGGCTAGCTTGACTTCCACTTTATAGATATAAGAAAGGTAGATTGCTTTTCTTACCTCTTTTTGTATGTTGATTCTCTCATATATTTTTCTCTTTAGAAATTTTTTTGGTGCCACATTTCGATGTTACCCATGCTTTTCAGCACATCCATCTTAGTCCAGAGAAGTCGTGAATTTTTCTCATCTATTCAGGAGCTTGCTTTAAATATGGACAAATTGTCTTATCCTTTGCATACTGTTAGTGGCCAGCCTATGCAAATCAAGGCTCTCTCAAAAGGAGCTATTAATCTGTGCTGATGATTCGTGTTTTGGAATGTTCCCATTTTTCTCTTTAGATGGAACATCATTTAGTGTCTTGTTTAGTTATACTAAAAATTTCAAAGTTGGGGAGTAACTCTCAAACTGTAATGAAATTGATTAAAGAGGTCTTAAGCACGAAAAAGCAAGTTGGTGGGACTCTCTTGCACACTGCATGGATTTGGAAGCGTTTGTAGCTGCAAAATATGAGGACCAAGACCAAGTCCAAGCCTTTAAGGTCCTAAATCACTCGTTGCATGCAATGAGAATGTCAATTGAAAAATAGTAATCGGATGGAAGCCTCATGAAAATCGAGTAAAATTTCAGCTGATGCTGCATCACTTTTGGAGTGGAAAATTTGTTGGAATTTGCTTGCTTTTCATGTCTATGAGGGAAACTTTGTACCTGTCGGTATTATAAGCTGAAATCTTGCCGTGGACCCAATTATGGGTGAAGCAAGGGTGCTATATTGTGGCATCAAAGTGACCCAAATATTTTATGAATGTTTAACGTATCATCTAAGTACATTACCTGCAGCAACAGGGTACTCTTGCCAACACCAGGATCACCTCCCACCAAAATTAAGGAACCTTTAAAGCCACAATGCAGCAAAATCAATAGCTTTGATAAAATTAAGATCTTCAAAACTTCCATACATCTCAAGTAAAAGTTCTAGTACAGCAGCAGATCTGTGGGGACCATACAGCAAAAAAGTAGGTCGAACTTGGCACAAGACCACCGCCTAGCACTCTCGAAACCTCCTCTCCAAAGGGTCCATACCTAAACATCAAGCACCCCAAGAGATCATTTACTTTAAGGAATTAGAGCGACATGCACGTTTCTTTCAAAATAAATTAACAGAAGTACTAATGTGTTACAATAACCAGCATGGATGGTTTCATCGAGGTGGACAACAGATTGTCATCAGGACCAAAGGTCATATCATCACTCTCGTATTACTAAAGAAAAGGAAATATACTATCATTCGGGCAAAATTTCATCAGAATCGCAAGATACGCTCTATGATCCAACTCCTGGAAAGATGTTTCGAAGTAAATTATGTCAAATGTAGATAAGAAAATAAAATCAACTCGACAACAACTTTCTTCAACTATTTATCTTTCTGTAGCAGCTGCAAATAGGGTCCGAAGCTGACCAGTTACTAATTTCCAAGAACAGAACAAACTTACAGAGGAATCCGCCACTCTAACTGATTCAACCCCCTATTCACATCCGTCAACCGCAGCGGCCGCACCTCGCCAGCCCGCTGCGGCAGCCACTTCCTCACCACATTCTCCGACACTTCGAAGCCCCTCACTTTCTCGCTCCCGCCGCCGTTCTCCTGCACCGTGAACTGCTTCATCGTCCCGGCGCTACGGCACGACCTGCACGAACCCCACCACTGTCCATCCGTGTACCCACATTCCGAACAAACCCAACAACTCCTCTTCTTCCCCTTCTTACCGCTCCCACCATACGAGCTCCTACCACCTCCAAAATACTTCCTTTCTTCGGGGATTTCGCCATTCCTGCTCCTTGCTTCGCTCTCGGGACCCGACCCAGCTTCCCCGCCGCTGCTTCTGACCCAGCGGGCAGAAGGGTCGTAGACGTTGCCGACGGCGGGGGTGGCGTCGCTGGCCTCCGACTCGGAGCCCGAGGGCAAGGGCGCGAGGCCGGGGTCTCGAGAGAGGAGGCGGCGCTTCGTGGAGTGGATGCCGCGGTAGAGACGGGGGTTCTGAAGGGGCTTGAAGGAGGCGAGGGATGTGAGTTTGGAGGTGGGATGGAGGAGGTGATTGTGGGTGCAGAGCGTTCTCAAGGCTCTCATTTCTGATGCTTGCATGACATGGAAAGAGGGAGGGGGCGAGAGAATCTCAGAAAGATGGAATCTTTAGGGCTTACTTGCAGTGCAGAGTACAAAGCGATGGGAGGACGACGAAGTCAGCGCAAAACCCCGCGAAGTTCAAAAGTCAAGGGATACAGAAGATAGCAGGTTAAAGCATAAGCTTGTTTCGTTATATATATTATTTTTTTGGCTGTTAGGAAAATGATTTATTAAAAAGATATTTTTTTAATTAAAGAAGAAACCACTGGAATTCGTCCCAGTGACCACCCTTCCAACATGGAAAGGGGAGATGAGGGGTTCAAATCCCCACTTTCTTAAGGGGATGGGATGGGGACGCGTAAGTTTCAAGAGTGAGTTTCGATTCCCACGTCCTGTAAGAGGCATGGCAAAAGTCTAAGAGTGAGTGTAGAGTAGGAATAGAATAGGACTGACCAAAAAAAAAAATTAAAGAAGATTCTTTATTTATTAAAACCTAAATTTAGAAAAATGATTTTTTTAAATCAAAGATTATTTTCCAAAATATGAATGAATAGAAAAAAAACACAAATCCTAATGCTTGTCTCAAATTCTCGACATAGTGGGGCGAGGTCCCTTGTGCTTGAGCCCAGGCCAAGCCAGGCTAGGTCCATCTAGGCCATACCTCGATCCTCGGCACCCCTGCAAGGGTCCATCAAGGCCGAGCTGTGGACCCTCATGCCGATGCTTGGATCCTTGACTTTTGAGCTCGGATTCAGTAAGTATGGCCCAAGACTCCTATGCGCAAGCCTAAGTCCCTACGCCAGCACCATGGTCCATTGATGTTAAGGTTGGGCCCAAGCGCTAGGGATTGGGACCTAGCCTCAGTGGACTTAGGTATGAGCACTAAGGTCCCCAACCCAACCTCAACAAACCTAGATTTGAGCACAGAGGATCGGATGGTGGGCGCCAGGTTCTGGGCCTAGCTTGATGGACTAGGGCGCAAGCACCGATATAGAAGTCCCGAGCCCAACTTCGATTGACCTAGGCTTGGGTGTCGAGGTCCCCATCTTGGGTGCTGGGGTTCGAGGCTTGGCTTTGATGGCCCAGGCTTAGGTGTGGGGAACCTAGCCTAGACCTTGTAGACCTAGGTCAAGGTGTGAGGGAGTTAGGCATGGGTACCGAGTTCTCAAGTTTGGTTTTGATGACCCAAGATTAGTGCCCGTGTCCATGCCTGACGCCTGAGTGTTGATATCTGGGCTTAAGACTCTCATACTCATGTTAGGTTCCTTGTCTATCTACGTGCAAACCATTGGTGCTCGAATAATGTATGTCTACATAGAAAAATCAAATAAGATTTTCCTCCAAACAATGAAAATATTTTCCATTTTGTTTTTTTAGGTATTAGTCATCGAAAATTATTATAATCATTCTAAATAATGATTTCCTAAAAATATTTTCCAAAAAAATCACATTTTTACTTCCCTATGAATTATATAGGAGTTGATGTTATACTAAAAGATTGTTAACTATAAATAAATAAAAAAATTAGATCACCGTTTCATGTCATGTCATCCACAATCTCTAATATGTAAGAGTAAAGTGTTTTTCCTGATGCTTTACTTAGATTTCTAATTAACTCATTATAAACTGATCAGTGAAGACTTCAAATGAAAATGATTTGCATGCTAGCTCGAAACTAAGTTGTGAATTGGCATGAGCTTGAGAGAGCCTGAATTAAGTTTACGCTTAATAATTCATTTGTTGAACCTTAGGTGAATCACTATCAAAGGTAGGTTGTGACAAAGATGGCTCATGCATATAAACAGAAACAAAAGTCTCGATAATGCTTATATGTGAAGATTGTGAGCAATTGATGCAACCACTGTCCCCATCTCCATAAAAAAAAAATAATCCCTTAAGATTACTTGGAAAATTTGAATGTTGATGAAAATAGAGCAATAATTTATAGATCTTTGATGATTATTGTCCTTAGTATATTATTTGCCCCTCACTATCATTGTAGTCGGGTTTAGAACAAATATACCTTCAATATATACACCAAAGTAGTAGAGAAAAATTACTCAATTTTTTTTTTTTTTTTTTTTGAAATTTCGCCTTGAATGTGTTTTCAAAGTTGTGTGTGTGAAAAGAGAAAAAGAGAGTTATGAAGAAGAAATTGTTGTTTTAAAGAGTTGTAACGAATAACTATGTTTTGGTTTGATTTATATACAACCAATCAATACATCTCTTGGTAATAATTACTTTATCCCCACCATCATCATTTTCATGATAAACTATCACCATTTTTTGTGTTAACAATTAACTCTTTTCATAATTAAGAGTCATATTCCTTTCATTACCAAGAGTGACTCTTTTCATGATCAAAAGTTAAATTTTTCATGATAACAAACTATTTTAACAATTGAGAAATTTGTCCAAAAGTTATAACTTATTGTCCTTTTTTGTCAATTCGGTTCCAAATTTTTTAATTATATCGATTAAGTTATAAACATTTTCGTGTTTTTCCGATTGATTTGGCCAATTTTGATCGAAAATTCGACATATATATTTTATTAATTATTTTATTAATTATTTTTCTTTTCTTTTCCTTCTTTACATTTTTCTTTCTGTGGTAGGCAAGGGTCCCAAAAAAAAGAAGGAAAAGAGAAGAAAAGAAAAAAATAAAAAATAAAAAATTGAAATAAATATTGAAGAATTAAACTTGTCCATCTCAATGCCAGCTATGCAACAGAAGAAGGCCGGTGTCCACATTAGCAATTTTCAACCAAAATTGACCGAATAAATTCAATTGATAAAATGTGAAAATGGTTTATGACTTAGTTGGTATAATTAAAAAGTTTAGGACTGAATTAACAAAAATACAATAAATTTAAGATTTTTTAGACATTTTCCTTACAAAAAATCTAGACATGATAACCTCATGTACAAAGTATAGTTAACGCGCAGACGGAGGACTATCAAGCTCTATTGCGGTTGTATCAAACTCACTACTCTTACTATTTCCCATTCTTTGGCTTCGTCCTGAACTGATCTCCACCGTCAAGGATTCTTTTAGTTCCGACAAAACACGGTTTATGTCTGCCCTTTCGACCACTTTCGTTGGTACACACGACATGGCTATTTCCACCACTTTCCGTGCAGAACCGATGTTGAATTGGTCATTTAACCTCGGATCGACAATGCTTTGGACTGAAGTATGTGCATGCTGCCCTCCGTACTTCTTATAATGGCAGGGTGGCCTGTGATTAACTCGAATAAAACTATGCCAAAGCTGTATATGTCGCTCTTCTGGCTCGAGTGTCCAAGTATATGAAATCTGAGGATTCAAAAGGAATTGCTGCTTTGATTAGTACAACAATTGCCCAAGCCGCCTTCACTAAAATGTACTTAGACATGTCTATCCAACATAAACGTGTATGAATAGATGTATGGGCCTCTCGTGCTGGTCGAAATCAGTATAGTTATTCTGCTTCATAGGTGGAATGGAAAAATCTTTGTATTCAGAAATTTTGAGTCACTTACTCCGGATCGAGATAACCAGGCGTCCCTGCTGGACAAGTCGAAATATAAGAATCCTGCTCCCTTACAAATGCTTTTGATAATCCAAAATCACAAATCTTTGCTTGCATGTTCTCGTTTAGTAAAATATTGGGGGTCTTTAGATCTCTATGGATAATAGGAGGTTTGCAGCCGTTATGCAGGTACTCCAACCCTGCACACCAGCAGGAAAAACTTGACGAAATGTATCGGGTAGCATAACTTGCGGAAATGTGAACATAGATGACATCGATCTACTTTATGTACCTTGAGCTGCATCGATTGCGATTTGTAGTCTCTGGCTCCAGCTCAAAACATTTGGATTGTGTGCTGCTTGAAAGTAGAGAATTAAGGAGTATTCATGAAAGGTGTAAAGCTTGTTCGCTATTGTATTCGTTCGCTGAGGAAGTCAATTTCATTTCCATGGTGCTATTCTGAATATCTAAATTGACCAATTAATCCAAAAGTCTGAACTATCAAAGAACGGTATTGAGATAAAATTATCTCCACATATATCGTGCTATTGGAAAAGGGAATATCAAACAAACCTGACAAATGTTGCCGCACATTTCCGTTGGACATGAATTCGTAAATCAGTGCCATGTTTTCAAATTCTTCGCAATATCCGATTAGTGAAACCAGATTTCTATGGTGAACGACCATCAGGAGTTGGGCCTGCACGTCAAGATATCAGAACTTGCTATGAGTAGAACTGCCATAAAATTGAAAAACATGACACATCGATTCTAGCTGCAATAATGTTTCGAACCTCTGTGTGAAACTGCTTGTAGCCTTGCTTTGATGATTGGGATAACATTTTTACTGCGACTTGAGTGCCATTGTCAAGCCTGCCAAAGTAAACTTTCCCAAATCCTCCCTCTCCAATTACTGTTCTAAAGTTATCAGTAATTCTTGCAACCTCAGTGGATGTAAAATGTTGATTTTTTGACAACCTTAGTGTCCCGGTAGATCCTCCAAAAGTGGTGGTAGTAGTAATAGCAGCACCCTCTGGAGAAAAAAGTTGTCAGGTCATGATCTTCACTTTGATATCATATATCTTCACTGCAAACAGAGCCTTTTTGAAAAAATATGTAATGACTTATTCTAAGAAGAGACTGTGTCGTGAAAAACAAACCAGAGAGAGCAAACCGAGTAACCTCAACCAAATGAAGCATACCTTGAAATGCCTTTATTTACGTGACTTGTGAGTAAGCGTTGTTGCAATTATGATATCATTAACCAATAACATGTGCATAGTTTTTGAACATGAAACGGTGATGACATAGAAACATGATTACGTGAGTGAGGTCAAGCGGTGTGCCATGTTTACTTTTTCCAGGCCCAATTGTGCAAAGGGCCACGAGCAATTGGACTAGCTAATCAGTTTGGGGTTCAAAACCCGACTCGGACTGACAAAATCACATGTAAAACTTTTGATTTTCCTTGCACATGCAATATGCAAAAGAGTTACTTTGGATTTGTCTTCTTTTGATTATCCACAATACTGCAAGAGCTCCCAATGAAATCAACACCAGAACAGCTGCGACCGACGCAATGATTGGAGCAACAGATATGCCCTTTGTCTTTGGCTGCACATTGTTGGTTGGACAGTTGTCTGATTGGCAAAGATTTGGATTTCCATCTAAGCTGTCGAAGAATGTCGATAGTACATGTCAATGCCAGAAGATTAGGGCATGAATTCATGGATATCCCACCTTACATACACAAGTTGATGAAATAGAAAACTAAAAAAAGGCAAGTATCACTTTCATATTTTTCATCCTTCGGTGTGAGCAGCAACGTACGGAACGAAGATGCAGATTGTATAGACAATAATAAGCAATTAAATTAGTGTGGCAATGAGCGAACCTAAGTCGCAATGATCCATCTGTCCACTTCTTCAAGAGAGTTTGAGGAACAGAGCCATTCAAGTTGTTTCCACTTAAACTCCTGCAAATATCCATGATTAGAAGTTGATAGCCATTTACTCAAGCTAGATAACCACACGTAATCTTTCCATTTAAAGCTCGGTGACTCACAGAACTTTCAAGCTCGGCATTTGTGCTAAAAAGTCTGGCACGGACCCAGTTAATGAATTGTTGGATAAATCCCTGAACTTAAGCCAAAAAAGTACTAAGAAACTTCATATGCATATACTTGTTGAAATGCATAAAACAGGATAAGGTAGATAATGAAAATCATGCTAATGATAAAGAAGTGTGTCGTTTTTTTGGGCTTGGGGTTGTCCATTCTCTTTCTGTCCACATTGAGTAAACAACATGAAAGAAAAGCTGCTAATGCATACAGGGATACAACTGCTGTCAAATTGGAGATTGATGTCGCTATCGGTCCTTTCAGTCCACTAGAGCTCAGGTTCCTGCACATCCGTAGCTAACTTTATGAGAATAAAATCCCACCGGTCATAACTTTTAACATGGAAGACTTTAATATAGAGACTTGATTTTTGAAATCATTTCCTCAGTCGTATAATGTGCTACCAATCTGTGCTGTAGTTGCTTCTGAGAAAAGTCATCTTTTGAGACTGGTGTTTCGTTGCAGGATGTTTTCAAAGAAAACATGTAGTCATAGACTTACAACGAGACGATTCTCAGAGAACTATCATAGCTACAATGTAGTCCGCTCCAAGAGTACTGCATAGGGACGCATGGATCACCTTGCCAGCTAGCTCTGATCACCTCATATGTTTTCTTGATATCATACATAGCATTGACTGAACCACCATATAAAGAGCTACAATCATAAGGAAATCAAAGAGTATCGAAACAAAAACTTAAGTGGGATAAATCTATACATACAGTCATCAAGAAAAGTCGGTGAATTTGGAAGCGGTGCCACGTGAAAAACCTCGACAGCATTGAGGAGAGGTGGCAGAGTGGAGCGGTCCGTCGCTTTAATAGTCAAGTCCAAAGATGGTCCAGCTATGGGAAATGAGGCTATGGTCACCGGCTTTAGGTTCTCCAGCATGACGGTTTTCACGGATTCATTTAGTACATTTACCGTGAGTTCTCTGATGTAGTTTTCTTGAAGCTGCAATTCCACAAAGTGAGAGTATACAGACCAGACAGTAGTGGAGTTGTTTGATTCCCAGGATAACTTCAAAAGATCAGTGACATTTTGTACTTGTCTGGCTGTCATCAAAACTTCAGGTGGAACTTTATAGGCATCATTGCTTGTACTCGTCATGATGGCCGTCGTGTTGTTGACTGATGACGAAGCTCCATAAGGGTCACGGAACCAGATGCGATCATATACATCTCGTGGATGCCTATTAATGCCGACAGTCGAATAATCATAATAGCAAGTGCAAGATGATGAACAAACCGACACAAATTGGTTTGGGAATAATAGCACGTTTTCTATTGTTCATGCCATTGCATAATGCTAAAACACACGTTTAGTAAATGTGTATATACTAACACGTCATTTACAGACTGATGAATGTGGTAAATGCCTGAATATCATAAGTAATAACACAAAAATAAAAATAAAAATCACCTGTACGTTTCTGTGCTCCCTAAATTATATCTCCGCATGGTCACAAGTGCACCGGAACTGATCTGGTAAGTCAAGTTATCTAGCAATCGCAACTCGAGATTTGATATGAATGGAACTCCTGAGCCGGTATTCACCAAACAAACTTGTATGTAATCTCTTGGAGGAGTGTAAATAATCTCATGGTATATCCAAGATGAAGAGTTCACCGTGATCCAATAGTTGACATCAATATGAAGGTCAAATGCTGGAGTTTGATTCTTGCCATCATAATCACCATACCAAAATGAAGCCCTGACCAAATATGAGTTGCCCCTTCCTTCATCTGGCGTTAATGTGTAACAATTCCTTGTTCCATTGGGGAAGGTCCTGAGATTCTTTGATTGGTGTCGAAAGGACTGGTCGATGACCCGGGTAGACACTTGCATGGGTTTTCCGGAATCTACAAACCCAGCATCGGCCTTGTAGTATATGTTGAGGTCGTTGTCAGGGTAATCATTAGGTGCCCCGCAATCGATGCTTATGAAACCTAAATCAAGGGCAAACCAGAGATTGTCACTTACTCTTCACTATTCGTTAATTCGAAATATAAACAATATTCTAAATTTTTTTGATTCTTTGTGATGTCCCTTAAACTTGCTTATCTAAATTTTTTGCAACCGTATCAACTAGATAGATATTTCAGCAATGGAAATTACATCGGTAATAATTGGGTTGAGAATTGTAAGTTGAAAAGAAGTTTTGACAGATAATCGGATGGTAAAGGCATCTGTGAAAAGCTTGAAAATTGAGATGAGATTTGCAAAAATAAAGTGAGCAAGAGGATGTTACACTAGGGGTGCGTTTGCTTTGCGTAAAATGGATTATTTAGAGAATATTTTTTTTTTAAATAAAATCTTATACTACTTATCAATATAAATAAATAAAAAAATCATCTTTATGAAAATATTTAGACAATATTATTATCAATAATGAAAACATTTTTCATTGACTAATTATTTCCAATCTTATAAGTGACCATTTTTAGGAAAATATTTTCCAAATCATCTATTTTGGATGAAATAAACGGAGCCTAGAATCTGTAAATGTTTCCTAGAGAATCTTGAAGCGGCCTTAACTTTGCTAAATTGCTAAATTTTTGTTCAAAAGATTGCTCTAAATAGTAGGCGCTCATTCTTGAAATCAAATTGGAGGATGACTACACTTTGTCTTCTGCTTGAAAAAGGAGGATCGCTAACGGAAGGAAAGGCAGACGCTGAATCATCACTGTGCCCTTTTCCATAGTCCTCTTTCCTTATGTCTCAACACTTCGCAATTCAATCATCACCATGCGAAGGGGGTGAGGGGGGGTGAGAAAGGGAGGGAGGAAACCTGGATTTTGTTGCCCGCGAGCAATTACTCCTAGAGCTAGACAACCAATCAAGACATGCAACATCTCCAGGATCTTCATGGCATATCAAACCATCGCCGTTTCACAGAGAGAAGAGAGAGAGTGAGTGAGAGAAAGAGAGAGACCTGGATTTTGTTGGGCTAGAGCCAGCAGCTTCAATCCCGGAGCTAATGAAGAAGCAATGGAAACGCACCAGAGGAGGAGCAACACGGATCTTCCCATTTTCGGTGTCCAGAAGACAGACAAATGTCTCTTGCCAATATACATAAGTACATGCAACCCATATTAATAAAAGAACAATGCTTAGCTAACCGTACCATTAGCTTGGAAAACAGAGGGTCAATCCTCAGCCACACATTTTGAATGAGAGAGGGGGAGACTTGTGTCTTGCGTGGAAACTTCTTAGTGCTTGTGTTTGAGGAAGGAAAATTATGTCCGCATTCTTTGACTGTCACACCGTGAGACAGTGATGCTAGCCCCACTCTAAATGAAAGCTATATGACGATGATGTGTATAAACAACGTTGTTGATTCTAATTTGATTTTTTAATAGAATTTTTATTTAGATTATATTAAAAAATAAGTTAACTTAAAGAAAGGGAAAAAATGAGGTGAAGGTTGCCGCTGCCCTTCATTGCCGAGAAGGGTTGGCAATGGTGGAGTGGCGAGGGCAGCAGGGGCAGGGCTTGTTCATCACCTTTTTAAAAAAAAGTTGGCTAATTATTTAATTTAATAGATATTAAATTTGGATTAACAAATTAGATTTGGATCAAAACGGCATTCGTTTTAGCTTTATGCTTCATTTTTTAGCCACATCATCGTCATGTAAAAGAGAAAAAATAATAACAAAAACTATGTCAACATTTTCTATTAACCAAATTGTACAAAATGAACGGAAAAAATCGATTGTATAAATTAGACAAGTTTTAAAACTTTATTACATTTTTTGTAAGGTTAAAACTCTATTGCATTTTTGCAATAGATTTTAAGACTTCCACTAGATTTATCTCATGTTTCTTATAGATTGCAGTTGAAATTTTATTTTCATTGAAAGCACCGTACGACTTACATTTTATCAATTATCCAAGCATAGCCAATTAAATTTTCGTAAGCAAAGTTTTTTTTTTTTTTTGGTAAATGATATTGACTAGTATGTGTAACACGGTGATGACTAACGGCAATCAAAGGTGGTTGTTGGAGATGATGTAGAGGTAATAACGAAATTTCGGAGCTAGAAATTCTCGATGACCATGAAAACATCGTCATCGTTCAATTATTTTTGGCCATGCCAAATGCTGAAAAATAAAATAGTTGATTTCATGGCGTATTTTAATAATGATATGTAAAAGAAATTCGTATGTGGGATGATATGTCGTTTCGAATTTACCAATGGTCCATCCATCATCAATCAAAAGCTGTTTATCGACATTGGTTGTCGTATTTGAGACTTAAATACATATGCGGACGAAGACCTAGCAGCAAGTCTTGGTCTCGTTAGGTTGTAGACTCTGTTTCAATTATAAACCGAAGAATATTCAAGATGAGACTAATTGACTTTTATTTCATCAATTTGACAAAGATCGATTAAAAATGACTTTTCGGCCATATCGAAATTTTCGATTCTGATCAGCTAAATTCAAAATTAACCAATTTCTACCCATTTTTAAGGATAATTTCCTTCACGACACTTGACACAGGAGTTGTAACTCATTTAATTGTCAAGTCAATTTTGGGATTCCAAGTTGAAGGCAAATTTGCCCAATTTCGAGCGCTAATCAGTGGTACGGTCGATTCTTCATGATTGATACCAATCAACCTAATTGAGTCCAATTAAGTCAAGAAACTCAATTTTAATATCGATTTTGACAAAACTGTAACAGTTTAGCTTAATTTGCCCAAAATAGCTAATTGGTGGTCTATATGACCAAAAGGGATCGACCCAATTAACCCAATTTGTTCTTAGGCTAAGATCCAATTTGACCAATTGAACCACAAATATATATCAGGACCTAACTCATAGTGCAATCTAAAGGAAATTAGGAAAAATTGAGGTGCTACAAATTGATATGGGTGAACTGAGCTAACCTGATTTAAACAGGTTCGTTCCAATTATATTCAGTTTGACCCAAGTCATTAGGCCAATCCTCAATTTAGCCCAATTGAGCAAAATGGTGAGAGCAATTAGGAAAATTAAGACGAAATTAAGCAATTTGAGAATCCCGAGCTAACTTGTTCAACTAGAGTGGGTCCAGCCACATTCGGCCGACCCAATTGGACTGGCCGACCAATCCAGCTCACCAGCCACCATGGCCAGCCCCAGCCCCCCCCACGCACACCCCCGCCCCCGCCCCCGCCCCCGCCCCCTTCTTTTCTCTCACACTCAAGGAAATTACAAAAATACTCTTGGTGAAATTACAAAAGTATCCTTATGCCTACTGCCTAGTCACTTATTCTTGTGAACGCCAATCTCTACCAATCATTCACCGATTGATCTCGGCCATTCATTGTGAAAGTCACCAAATCTTTTGACTTAATTTCGGCCAATGGGTGCATACTTAGCCATAAGGAAACAATGTTGATCCAAGAGTCCATATTCAAAAGGAATTCAAATTTTCCTCAAAAAAGAGAGCATAAATAGCATTTTTTTTTCTCTCCTTTCAGAAGCTGAAGCTCATTATATACTTGAAATTCCCTCCAAAATAGAAAATCAATCAATTAATCTCTCTCTGTCTCTTTCTCTCTCTCTCTCTCTCTCTCTCTCTCTCTCTCTTGTGGCCATGAGAGACAATATGCACACAAGTCTTTGGTTCCGTCGATTTTGCCACCAATCCTGATTCCGTTCTAGCGGTACTTCGGTGACCGAGAGTTATAATCACCATCCTTCACTCCTCCACAGTGTTGTGGTGGTGGTGACCAATCTCAAAGCTCATTGGAAGCTCACAAATTGGTTGATCTTTCTCAAGTGCTTGACGGTTGTGATAATCAAGGTAGGCGCTCAATACATTGTGTGATCATTTCATATGATTAATCATGGATACTACAATTGATTCATAGTATAGAATTGAAGTTAAATCTCCAATCTATGATTGATGAGAGCTAAAGTGAGATGAGATTCCTGAAATTATATTGAAAATTGAAGTTAAAATTTGTTTAATTAGAAAAATCGTTAGTTGATTGCATGTTTAGGAAAGTTTGGTGTGATGTTCTTCATATGGCAGAACCTAAGCATGTTAATTTTGAAGCAATTTCATTATAACTTGCGTGTTAGGATAGCTTTTTTTTTTTGGTTGGAAATGTAGATATTATTTAAGTAGTCACAACATTACATCCAGAAGCTATTGCGTCGGCAGATACAAAATCTTGCAAAATAAAGGGAGGAAAGATATTCCAATTGTGAGCCAAGTTGAATCTGTCGTGGGCTTTAGCAGCCCAATCTGCTGCTCCATTTGCCTCCCGTCTACAGTGTCGAGGCTGCAAATTAGGGTAAAGGGAAAGCAAAGCGTCAATTTTAGCAAACAGCGGACGTTCTTCCCACGGCGGCTTCCTTCTCGCTTGAACTGTGTCGATCAAAAGCAAGCAATCAAAATCAATCACCAGATTTTCCTTATTGAGGCCTTGGTGCAGCAGGTGATGAAGAGTAAAGGTAAGCACCTGCACTTTCGTTTGAAACGTAGAAGCTGCTGGGAAGCTTCTGGTGTAGACATTTGTAAGAATATCCTGATGATTTCGGCTTATACACGCCATAGTGCCCTATTGACTGCCAGGATGATAAGATCCATCTATATTACATTTCAGGGATCCATGATCAGGGGGTTTTTCACAAGGTTTCTGTTTTGGGAGTAGAGTCCCCTGTTCGCTGTTGGCTCTGAGCAGAAATGTGCTAGATTCGTGTTTGTGTAAAGGCATCCTCAATTGTGCGGTTTGGATCTGGGCGCTATCGGCGAAATATGCTGTTGTTGTGCATACACTAGATCTACCATAAGACTTGTGCAATTGTTTCTAGTCCAGGCAAGAGTCTATGATCTGTTGCTCTTTCTGTGATCCAAGCGTCCAGATGGTGCACTGTATGAGGTGATACAGAAATGTTGAGCTGAGGATGACTTCATACTCCTTTAGTCCATGAATAGAAGAAGAATAGGTGTTCTAGGGTTTCTAGAGACTTATAATTGTATAGATTGCATATAGGATCAGGGGTGATGTGACGATAAAATAAATTTGCTTTGGTAGCAATGGCATTCTGGTATGCTGTCCATAAGAATGTGTGGATTTTTGGTGCTGTTTTCATAGTCCATATTTTGCACCAAAGTGTTCTGGGGTTTTGGTATGATGTTGAGGCTTGATGACGACTTTGTGTGTCTACTGTGCTGAATAGAGTTTTGTAATTGCTTTTCACTGTGTAATTACCATCCTTTGTAGCTGTCCAAACTAACTGATCAGTAGCATAAAAGGGTTTGACAGGGATTTTAATTATTTCTGTAATAATCTTATCGTCTAACATTTGTGTAAATAAGATAAAGATTCCAGGTATGGTGGATAGGATTAATAAGATCAGCCACCATCCTTGGCTCCTCTCTTGCAGCTGGTCCGCCTATAGTCCCTATAGGTAACCACCTATCCTCACGAATCTTGATCATCTTGCCATCCCCAACAGATCATCGTACATTAGGTAGGATGGCCTCTCTACCAATAATAAGACTCTGCCAGCCCCGGGATGGGCGTACCTTTTTCTGCTGATTGGAATTCCTTGGATTGAAAGTATAGTCCCGTGAAAATTTGACTCCATAAAGAGTGAGGTTGTTGAAGTAAACGCCAAACTTGCTTTCTAAGCATCGCCTCTTAGGATAGCTTGTTCTTAGGAAAATAGTCGAATCTAGTTGATTGTTTGGATTTGTTGAAAAATTGCATGTTAGATCCTCTAGAGAAGTCATTCGGCCAAACCTCTTAGGATGATCGTGATGCTCGTGGTGTTGTTCACTTGTGTTTCGATTGATACGTGTTAGGAAAAAGCTTGTTTAGAGTTGAATGGATGTTGATTTTTAGCATGATTTTGATGTTTAAATGATTGGAATAGGAGATAATGTTCATGAATGTCGTTGGGGAAAATTGTCTAAAAAATCATAAACCTATTATACTGTTGTCAATTCAATTCTAAACATTTTAATATTGTCAATTCAATTCTAAACATTTTCACTTCTTGCCAATAGAGTTCATTTGGCCAATTTTGGCTGGAAATTGCTGACGTGGTTAATACTATTTTGAATTTTTATGGTTTTTTCTCTATTTTTTAACTTTTCTTTTTGCTTTTTTTTTTATAGCTAAAGCTGGCAAGGGTTGCTAGCAAACCCTCGTTAGCCACAAGCGAGGGTTGGCTTACCCTCACAAGTCCCGAGCAAGGGTGTCAAGCCCCTCATCAGCTCTAGGCGAGGGCCACGACGCCCTCATTGGCCAAAGTGAGGGCCACAATGCCCTTGTCAAATCTGGCCAAGCGAGGGCTCTAAGTAAGGGCCGTTGAGCCCTCGCCTAGCTAGGTCTAGCGAGGGCGTCGCTTCCCTCATCGATTCTGGGCGAGGGCTCGCGTGCCTCGTTTTGGCAAGTCGATGAGGGCGTCGCGGCCCTCACCCTCGCTGGCTCTCACTTGTGGCTAGTTAGGGTCAGTTGGCCACCCTCACCAGTCAAACTCCAACCCCCCAAAAGTAAAAAAAAAGAAGAAGAAAAATCATAAAAAAATTCGTAAATTTATTAAAATATTATTAAAAACATGTCATGTCAACGTTGGTCATCCGCATTACCAAATTTCTATTAACATTAATCGGATGGACTTAATTGACAAGAAGTAAAAATGTTTAGAACCTAATTGGTAAAATTAAAAGGTTTAAGATTCAATTGGCAAAAGTGCAATAAGTTTATGATTTTTGGATAATTATCCCAACGTCGTCAAGTGTTCATTGAATGGCTTGAAGATAATTTAAAGTTATGGAAAATGATTTTGAATGAGGTTGAAGATTGCCTAAGCTTGATTGAATGTTCATAAACTCAAGTTTGAAGATGTTCAAACTTTTTCCGGAAAAAGTAGAGTTCCCTGACCTCATTGAATTTTGTAATATTTTGTGATTCAGATTTTGAAATATCTCGTGAAACATCGCTATTTGTTAAAATGAAGAGCTTCACAGCGGTATGAATTTTGTGAAAATACGACTTTGTTAAAATGAAGAGCTTCGCGGTGGCATCTGCAAAATAGCAAAAAGCTTTCACGCTCGATCTGAAAAACTGATGTTAGTTTCATCCGGTTTTGTGTTGCAATGATAAAATAGCTGGAGTCCTTTATTGCAAAAACTCAAAACTGAAAATTTGTTCATGAGGGTCTTAAATGCTGTACTGGAAAGTTTGGGGGATTTTTAGCAAAATTTAAGGGCTTCTTCATAATAAAAATCAGACAAGGTCAATTCGTCCTACAAGACAGTTTGCAGTTGCGTCCTTAAGGGAAATTGGTAAATTAGTAAATAAGATGGAGGGCTTATTTGCACAAACTTAAAATATGAAAGTTGGAGAACACATTTAGAGCTAGCAGTCAGTCAAATTTGGTGTGTTTTTCAGTTGATTTGATATTTTTCCCCCATTTTATTAAATTCGGTCTGAACCGGGTTAATTTCAGAGCAGCGGCTCTAGATTGGAAATTTCGTGTCAATTGAGTCCGAATTTGGACAAGTGGTCTCAATGACATTTAAAGTGCACATCATAAGCTTTCTAATGACACCTGAAGCATTTAAATTGGAATCCATTTAGTGGGTTAATTGAGTGAAAATATAATTGAACAGAATCCATCCTTAATTGAATAATTGATCCATGTGGCTCACTAGTTGATTGTTTGCTTCTCAAGGCTAAATGGCCTAATCGCACGCTTAACTAGATCTTGCATGTGGTTTTTTACGGGCATGATTAGGCTGGCGATGCATGTTGATTGGCGAGTAGGTTAGCAGGGATGAGTAGAATCAATTAGGAATTTAACGACTTAGCCTACCTCTTGTTCATGCAAGCGGGGGCCAATATCGCTAATCTTAATCAATGAACCCTTAGTTGATTAGGAGGTGTCTTGAGAGACAATCAAAATTCATGAACAATTTTCAAGAGCCAATCCCAAGGTAATTGATAAACGTTTGAATGAACGTCACTAATTCTTCGCTTTGCTTGAGTGCACGTTATGAATGATATGTGGATGAATAGATGGATGATGAAAACCGACATCCACGGAGATGGCAGTCGATGGCGGTGCTCAAGGAAGGTGATGGCTGAACGAAGCCAACTGTGGTGATGGACCAATGTTCATGTCGGTTTTTTACATTTTTTAATGGCTTTAGTCTAGTTAAGTTAAAATGAGCTAATTAGTGAACTTAAGTTCTAATTAGTTTAGGATTTTAAACCAATTACACTTAGCCTCACTGTCAATAAAATGGTTATAATATCTTAGTATAGCTAGTCATCATAAATGAAACAAAAAGCAGAACAACGACCAACTCAGTGGATATAAACTTGCCGCACTTCTTCTAAAGCTGCTTTTTCCCCTTTGTTAGATTGTCGTGTGACAATATAAAGTGTGTCAAAGAATACTTTCGCCATGGAAAAATAGATTTTTTGATGTGTAATATGAGAGCGTGGTTCATCAAGAGTCGTTTCATGTTGGGAACGCAATGATGATCTAATTCTTGCTTTTCATATTCCACCAACTCCTGCACAATCGAGTTCTCAAATCATTCAAAATGCCAAATTAGACAAAAACGCTATCTGATTTTATGTCAAGATATTTTGTTTGAATAGAGGAATCAAGAAATTTTTATTCACATTTTCTATATTAGGTATATTTAAACTTCACTCTTTAGACGTGTTCTAATCTACACAAATTGATGGGTTGTCACGGATATAACCCATCAACAAACAATGTGAGTGTAATTTTGTGTCGTGATTTTTTCTTCTTTTTTTGGCTGTAATTTCAATGAACTTTATGTTTTGCTTCATTCTCATATTTTATTACTTGTTGCCTTATCCGGAATTCCTATTTTGGATATACACTAAACTATATTTTACATAGAAAACAAATTGGGTTTCAAAAGTAAAGTGGAGAATAAATGCGGAACATGAGTCATTGCAATCAACCTTCGGTGAGAAAAGCAAAACCATTTTGGCCATTTTCTGAAGAGATTTAACTATATATATATATTTTCCTTTGGATGCAGAAAACTTCTTTCCAATAGAAAACAGTAAGTAGGTGAAAAAAATTCTAAAGCTATCACCACATAACTTTTTATGTTACCCTATTCTTGCACTTCAAAATACAACAATATATTTATAACGCTATATATCAATTTTCCAATGTGTTATGATATATCAATTTTTAGTTAGAACTCATCTTATGGTATGGAATGACACAATGTACGATAGAAGTTTTTGTGGGCTCGTACCATTTGTTAGCCTTTATTCCCAAGCAATTCACATGTTTGATAAAAATGTTTTATCCTAGAATAATATAATATTTTAAGGAATTTTTAAATCTTGTTTAGTTACTTGTAAAGTTATTTTCTGCATACATATCTATTAGATTCACGAAAGAGTAGGAAGGCCAATAATTACCTTGATGATACTCATTCTTCGGACTCAACTCAGATCTATCAGTGTTTCTATAATTATGCTTGAAACCAGAAATAGCATAAAAGTCTTCCTTCTTTGTTAAAACCCACTAGTTTTTGTAACATAATTAACTCATGCATCAAACATGGTACATGTAATGCCCACGTCTGAATCACTTAATTCAAGTCTTTAAATGAAGTGTTCTTGCATGACCATGTAAAGTAGTAAGCATATGGGTCAATGCTTACGAATCAATTCGAAATGCTTCTCAAATTTGATGTGGGACTTGAGAGAGTCACAAACTACTCAACGTAAAGTAGTGATGTCCTTGTTATTGTTGGCACATATCAAGTGGCACTACTCCCACAATTGGATGTGTGATTTGGTCTATTTCTCCCACTTTGTCATTGTATCATCTTGTCAGGCTAGAGCGTAGTCTGACCTTGAAACACAAATTTACTTAAGAGGTCTTATTTTGATATCATTTATAATAATTTGATCTGATCCAATCCACTAAGGTCAACCACTCAAATATGACCACATAAGGTAACAAACCTTTTGGGATGAATCACTTGTGGATATTTTCTGCAAAGCCTCTTTGGCTGACCGGAGACTTTCATTGCAATAGCACATAAATTGACGGCAGATTCCTCGTGATTTTCCATTTTCTAATCCCATTCTAGAGAAATGGGCGAATTTAATGGATATAAGTTGTTAATAAAGGATGCAAGTGTCATTCGTGGACATTCTAGTCTTCTTTATCCCCACATTGCTTGTGGCGACATCTTTTTTTTTGGTACCCAGGAAACCTCCGTGTACCGTTTTGCGGCGGAGTAAACCCTAGAGGAGCAGTAGAGTCACCACCATCCTTGATGTCCCGAGTAAGTCGTGGGTTCCTTTCTCGCAAGGCAGATGACCCAGTGATTCGAACTCAGGACCTCTCCCGAAAGGAATCTACGCTCAACCACTACACCGCCACCACGGGTGGTACTTGTGACAATATCTTTTTTTTTTTTTTTTGGTAACCCAGGGAACCTCGTTCGCCGCT
Organism: Eucalyptus decipiens; assembly: GCA_014182575.1. NCBI lineage: Eukaryota > Viridiplantae > Streptophyta > Magnoliopsida > Myrtales > Myrtaceae > Eucalyptus > Eucalyptus decipiens. The sequence continues at coordinate 34,846,944 of CM024618.1, read as the reverse complement.
TCGCGGCGGAGTAAACCCTTAGGGACAGGTAGAGTCACCACCATCCTAATCTGCTGGGTAAGTCGTGGGTTCCTTTCTCGCAAGGTAGACGACGTAGGGAATCGAACACTGGACCTCTCGTGAAAGGAACCAGTGCCCAACCAACTACGCCGCCACCACGGGTGGTTGTGGTGATATCTTTCATTGGTAAAAAAGAGGGAAAAGTACCAAAAAAAGTCCTAAACTAATTATATTGATATCAATTCAGTTCTGAACTTTTCAATTGAACCAATTTAGTCATAAACCTTTTAATATTGGTACCAATTCAATCTATCCGGCCAATTTTGGTCGATTGGTGCTAACATGGACATCGGGCGTGGCCGGATGCGACGTGGCAATTTTTATTATTTTATTATTATTTTTTCGAATTTTTTTATTAATTTTTTCTTTTTCCTTTTATTTTCTGTCTTCTTCCTAGCGTGGGCGACGAGGTTGCGGCCCTCACGGCCTCTCCCAAGGCCGCCGGCGAGGTGGCTTCGCCTGGATCTGGGTAAGGCCAGCCTCGCCCATGGTGGCGAGGCCATGGCGGCCATCGCGCCGGGCGGAGGTGAGGGCCGCGAAGCCCTCGCCGGCTGCCAACGAGGGTTGCGACCCTCGCTTGGCCTCGCCCGGGGCCACGGGTGAGGCAACTTAGCCCGGCTTTGGTCCTCGGCGCCTCCTCCATTGTTGACCCCGAAGCTTCTCAACCTCGTCACCGCCGCCCTCACCTCCACGAAATCCCAATTTGAGGCCCTAGTCCCCACCTCCCACGCCTCATGCCACCGCTCCTCCGCTTGATCTTCGCCTCCAAAACCCTACCCCGCTCTCGCTCCCGTCCCTCCTCCTCTCCCTCCTCCTGTGGCAAGGCTAGGGCGAGGTTGGCCTCGCCCAGATTTGGGCTAAGCCGCCTTGCCCGTGGCCTTGGGTGAGGCCAAGCGAGGGCCGCCATGGCCTCGCCAGCCACGGGCGACGTTGGCCTTGCCGGCGGCCCTGGGAGAGGCCGGGCGAGGGCCGCGACCCTTACCGGTGGTAGGCCAGGGCTTAGTGGCCACCGCTAGGAAGAAAGCAGAAAAGAAAAGGAAAAGAAAAGAAAAATAATAAAATAATAAAATAGTAAAAAATCGAAAAATAATTAAAAAATCATAAAAATTGCCACATCGGCGTTGGCCAAACGCCAAAATTGGCCGGATGAACTAAATTGGTACAAATATTAAAAGGTTTGGGACTAAATTAGTCTAATTGAAAAGTTTATGACTGAATTGGTATCAATGCAATAAGTTTAGGACTTTTTTTTGTACTTTTCCCATAAAAATGAAGCAATTGTAATTTCATAAAATGTCTTACTTGTCATTTGATTCGTTAACTTGGTTTCTTGTCATGGTTTCTATATGTTTTGAAAGATAGTATTCTTTTCATTGTATTTTGTATATCAAGTTGAATTGTGTGTGAAAAATAAAATGCAGATTTTGTGATATCACGTCGAACTTTTATTTTTTGTCGTTTAATAGTTTTTTTTTTTTTTGGGTGTGTTTTCAAAGAACTTAATGTTTTGTTCCACTTTCATATTTTATTATATGTTGCCTAACCCAGAATTCCTATTTGAACGCATAGTAAACTAAATTTTATGCCAAAAACAAATTGGATTTGAACGGTATAGAGATGATGTCTCAATTTGAGGATCTGCTTTAATATAAAATCAACGAATTTTTGTCGCTTTGCACTTAGAGAACTTGATAATAGTGGCACCTTTGGTTAATATAAATACAACGGGCCTCTGTTTTCGACCAAAAAAAAAAAAAAGAACTTGATAATTCAAACAAAGAAACAAAATAAATGTTAATGACTAACTAAAATAAGAGTTGGTAATGTGAAACTAATTGGTAACTAAATTAGAGCAAAGTTAGTAATCACTCAAATGATGGCTTCCTATAAAAGATGCAAGTCTAGATTGAAGTTTAGAGTAAGGGAAAAGCCTTTAAGATGTTACAACTATCAGAAAGAGGGGCACATTGCAGGTAAATTGTCCATAGCTAAAGAAAGCAAAGAGATCGGAGAGCGATACAAATGTCGCACAGGCCAAAGGAGATGAGTCATACGTTTTGAGTAGGACTACTAGTTCAGCTAAAGAGGAGTGGATTGTGAATTGTGAATTCACATATCACATGACATCACATAAGGATAGGTTTCAGATTATTAATGTATTGAGGATGTCGATTTATTTCAAAGTCTCAAACTTTGAAGGTTTTCATAGGTGCACGTATGGTCATGGAGGGGAAGCGGGCAAGTGAATTATAGGCTCAACTACTACAGTTTCATCCACATGTTTGACAAAGGTATGAACATTTTGAGTGAGCAAGGTCTTTTGTATGGACATGAAATTTGGAGGATGGACTTTTGCAAACATTTGACAAGCAGCACTGGTCATAGCTCAGCACAGCAGTTCACAGGACCAAGGTACAATAGATTATTTATTCAAACTAGTGGGGTTCTTAAGTTAAAAGGATGTACCTAAGATGAGGTCCACTGAATTTGTCACTTATCAATCTCATTTTTCATGTTAATGTGAAGAAATATGAATTTATGGACTTTGTTTTCAAATTAATAAAATCTGATATTCCACAATAAATAGGATACTCGTCCATTCCTAGATATGAAAAATCTTTGTAATGGCGGTGGAATCTACATTTACTGACAGAATATAGGATCCCACGTGAAGAAAGCAATCCATTTGCGAAAATTTTTTAAGCTTAAATAATGGAGAAGACTTGACTTGCACTTGAATTAACGGAAGAACACAAAATGTAGACCCCATGGTGAATCACCTTATTGATGAGAACAGGATTTACGTTGTTCCATCACATTATTAAAGTTGTTTGGACATATATTTTGCAACCAAAAAGATGATTTCGGTGGAAACTCGAGAGTAGGAAAATAAGACTCATGTTAATATTTCACTGTGCTAATGATCGGATTCTTTGTTTTGATTGATCTTTGCACCAAGTCCAGCATGACATGAATTCATAAGAACAGATTTCCTTTCCTGCGCCAAAAAGTAATTTCGAAATTCTCCATTTATCTACTTTATTTAGGATAAAGAAGGAAGTTTCATCCGTTGCTCTTAGCTTTGTGGTGCTTATCGCTTTCAACTTTTTAAAGTGAAAGATTCGCAGGACCAGAAATCCTAGGTTGTCGTCCTCATGACTGGTGTAAAGTTCTTTGGATGGTGATAAGACAAAAGTAGGAATATAATATGAGGGTGGTCAAGTCATCAATGACTTGTCCATTTGTGATGATGATTTTCAAATTGTTGGTGTTTCACGCCAACCCCAAATGATGGATTTACCCATGACAATGGCGTAGGTATTGATCTTGAGGTGACTAAAGAAAGGATTGACTTCTACTGCCACGCCACAAATCAAGTGCCCATAATTTCTCATGCTTCCCATTGAAAAAAAAAAAAAATCACAAAGAATCTCAAATTAAGTTCGTTATGACATATTTACCCTAAATTTCTTTTTTTGACATTAAAGACCTCAAAATTAACCCACTATGACTATCACAACCTACCCCTTGGTAGAGAGAAAGATAGATTTAGAAGTATTGCCTAAAAAATATAAGCTTATGTCTCTAGTTTTAGACGTGGACTTTTCCAAATCCATACTCCATGTGACATTGGACATTTGATTTTGGTTTGATTAATCCCATGCGAATTTCTATATAAGAAGTCACCAATAGCATAGTAGGGTTGCTTAAAAACCAAGCGGGGCATGATGGTGTACTCCACTTCCTACGTAACTAGAGAATTTAGCGTCGAAGACTTGATTATACTAATTGATCAACTCCAGTACCTCATCTTGTCATTTTAAAAAGATATTTGTTGGGCAATCTAGAATGATTTTAAGCCTATCCGGTAACATGTGAAGCGATAATGCGAGTGTTCTGTTATTACAATGACAATCAATAATTAATGAAGCATTAAATATATTACAAGAGAAAACAAGAATCTAATGCTATGAAATAAGGAACATGTCATTCCTAATTAGGCTAAATGAAAACCTTAATCAACATACTAAAAATGCGGAATCAACAGCATTCGTCTCAAAAAGGAACATTCCAACCCTAAGAAACATTCAAACCTTATTGTAAAGCCTTAAAAATTTATTCAATTTTAAGCACAATGCTTCTAGAGGATTTTCGTACATTTTAGGAGAAAACTACTCGAAAGCTAATTTTTAAGCTTTTTCATGACTTTAAGAAAAAAATAAACTTTCAGAATTTTTAATATTTTAATATATTGTTTAAAAGAAATATTTTTATTATTTTTTAATTGGTAATACGAAAATAGGGACCGGGTCAGAACATGGGTTATACGAGAACATGCTTTAAATGGGCTTACTACTTCGGCCTATTTTAATTGAATCTTCAAAAGCCCACTATGCCTAGAGCAACACAAACCCCATTACTCAAGCCCTTTTTTCCTTTCATGACTATTTCAAGATTCATTAAGCCTAAATGAGCCTAAAGTCCACTATGCCTAGCTAAGCCCACAACACTCACTCCTCTTGACCACCCCTTCTCTGTTGTATTTCAACATAACAGGCGAACAGTGACAACGCCCGAGCATGACCGAACGCCAAGCTTCGCAGTGAATGAATTAATATGCGCCTATCACCGGACTTCAATCGCCAGACCGATTTACCATCAATTTTCACTTCTAACACCAGACGGTTAACACCCATACACACATATAGCAAGTCAGCAACTAACGTCCCTCGTCCCGGTCGGCCTCCACCTCGACTCACCATCGAAAAAGCAAATGTACTTCGTCACTCCGGCGAGCCATCGCATTCGAAGGAGAAGACACAATACGCACAAAGAAACAACACATCAAGCAACGGATCAAAGAAAAACTACAGAGCCGCGTCTAATGACCAATGAACACCCAGAAACAACCCAAAATCAGAGGAGTTCTAAGCGGAATCCAGTTCGAGCATTTCATCAAACAGGCGAGGTGCATTGGCTAAAAGAGAAAGAAATAAAAAAATAAAAAACACATCACACATACAGATGGGGGCCGGAACTCACGCGAACCGGACAAAGGCCACCCCGGTCCAGCGAGCCCGAAAGAGGGCAAGACGAGGCGTAAGAAGGTAAAAACAGGGGCGTGCGATAGTACTCCCCACCCGGCTCGGCGGCGGCGGGCGGTGGGCGAGCTCGGTAGATCGCGCTACGTCCGTTCGCCTCGCGTCTCTCCGAGGCCGGATCCTCGGGAAAATCGACCCGACCCGAGGAAAATCAAGAAAAGAACGAGAACCCGGATCTACCGTGGGCTCGACGCGGGAAGTGGGGCAACGTCGGTGGGATGTCGGCCGGGGTTCAAGCGTATCCGTCGCCGGAGGAACCCTCTCGCTCTCAGCCCCGCTCTCTGCTCTCTCTCGCTCTCCTGGATCTCTCTCTCCGAACCCCCTCGTCCGAGTCTCCTCCCTCGCTCGCTCTCCTCTCTTCCTTTTAAGTTACCCAGCGCGCATGGCCTCCCGCGACGCCACCTGTTGCTGCCGGTCTGCCCCCGACCACCAACTCCGGTGCGACGCTCTCGCCTGTCTCCTCTGCCTCTGTCCTTGGGTCCTCTCTCTCCTTTTTTGCGGAACGCGTGAGGGAGGGGAGGAAGGAGAGACTGGCTTGGGCTGAAAAGAAAGAACAAAAATGGGAGAGAAAAAGAAATGAAAAAAAGAGGCCGGGGCGGCCTGCCCCCGGCCCGCTCTGGCTTTTCCCCTTCTCTCTCTCTTTTTAATAAAAAAGTTATTATTATATAATAATTTTTAATAATTAATTTTTAAATAATTTTTCTTAAATTTTTAATACTAGTAATGCAAATGCTTCTAATGTCTATATGATTTAGTGAGAATTTTTTCTATAGTTTAAAATTTAATATCTACTGTTTTATGTAATTAATTAATAATTAAACGGGTTGCCAAAAATTTAGGTATCAAGATTTCGTTAGATGATTTTTCTGTCAAAACAACGTAATCAATGTAGAGAAATTTTAATACGTCACACAAGTGCAAGTTTTAAATTTTTAGTGCCACAAAAAAAGAAGAAGAGTAAATGGTATTGATGTCAAAATGAAAATAGTTTAGGTTTTTGATGGCTTTTGCCCTTCTTTTTATGCTAAAAGAGTTTTCTAATCTTTTTTTTTTCATGTTTGAAAAAGATGGATTTTTTCCATAACAATAAATTTCAATAGTTATTGGTGAGTGTTGGAAAATGTTGATTAAAAAATTATCGGTAACTTTTTTTCTAGGTAACTTGTTGGTAATTTACCAACACTTTGATGAGATAATGATTATTTATATAATATGTAAATTAGGAATATCTATACTAATCGGCCAACTTTTTATCTACATAACTCATGAATACTTCAAGTTTATTAAATTTTATGCAAAATTATTGACCTAAATTATCTCTAATTTTGGGTTACCAACTCTCATTTAAGTTAACCACCTGGGGTTCGCGACTACTCTTCTAACATAGAAGGGGAGGTGAGGGGTTCAAATCCCCACCTTCTCAGGGGGGAATGGGATAGAGATGCGTAAGTTTCGAGGGTGGGTTGCGACTCCCACGTCCTGCAAAATGTAGCGCACAAGTCTGCGAGTGAGTGTAGAGTAGAGCGTAAGAGAGACTAACCAAAAAAAAAAAAAAAACTCTCATTTAAGTTGTTATCCAATGTTTTTATAGTTTCCGTTTGAATTTGCCAACTTTTCTTTTTTTTATTGATTTATCAACTTTTATATGCCTTGGTTAGAGGGCCACCACTTAATTACCGCGACTCACTAAATTTTGTTCCATTAAATTACAACTTAATATTGGGCTTTCAAAATGAATTGCCATAATTTAGTTAGAAAATTTAAGCCATCGATGATAAAGATAAATAAAAGTTAGTAAATGATATAGGGATTTTTTTTTTTTTGTTAGAGACTTTGTAATTTAAGAAAAGACAAAATAACATTGGCAATTGACTTAGAATAAGGAAACTTGGTAATCACTCTAATTGAGATTGGTAATATCTTAAAAGAGTTGATATGTCTAAAAAGTTAGTAGGTAAGACAAAAGAAAGTGAGAACTCTATAAATAAGTTGGTAAATAAATAAAAACTAAATGTTAGTAAAGCAACTAAAATGAGAGTTGGTAAATCAAAATTGATTGATAACTTAATCAGAAAAAAGTTGTGTTGAGTTATGGTTCATACTTCTCGTCAACATGAAGGCATGGTGTCCTGCCTCCTAGTGAGTGGGCCGGGGTCAATTGTTTAATGCATGTTTTTCTTCGTATAGTTCAGTTTATTTGTTCCATTGGAAAGGAGGAAGTTGACTGTGAGTGTCACAAGCACGAAATGCTTTGTTTTTCCTTTCATTCATCTAGGTACTAAACCTATCATGTCAAATGTAGATAAGACACTTGTCCAAAAAAAAAAAAAAATGTAGATAAGACAATAAAATCAACTCGACAACAACTTTCTTCCACTATTTATCCTTATGTAGCAGCTGCATATAGGGTCCAAAGCTGACCAGTTACTAATTTCCAAGAACAGAACAAACTTACAGAGGAATCCGCCACTCTAACTGATTCAACCCCCTATTCACATCCGTCAACCGCAGCGGCCGCACCTCGCCTGCCCGCTGCGGCAGCCACTTCCTCACCACATTCTCCGACACTTCGAAGCCCCTCCCGCCGCCGTTCTCCTGCACCGTGAACTGCTTCATCGTCCCGGCGCTACGGCACGACCTGCACGAACCCCACCACTGTCTATCCGTGTACCCACATTCCGAACAAACCCAACAACTCCTCTTCTTCCCCTTCTTACCGCTCCCACCATACGAGCTCCTACCACCTCCAAAATACTTCCTTTCTTCAGGGATTTCGCCATTCCTGCTCCTTGCTTCGCTCTCGGGACCCGACCCAGCTTCCCCGCCGCTGCCTCTGACCCAGTGGGCAGAAGGGTCGTAGACGTTGCCGACGGCGGGGCGGCGTCGCTGGCCTCCGACTCGGAGCCCGAGGGCAAGGGCGCGAGGCCGGGGTCTCGAGAGAGGAGGCGGCGATTCGTGGAGTGGATGCCGCGGTGGAGACGGGGGTTCTGGAGGGGCTTGAAGGAGGAGAGGGATGTGGATTTGGAGGTGGGATGGAGGAGGTGCTTGTGGGCGCAGAGCGTTCTCAAAGCTCTCATTTCCGATGCTTGCATGACATGGAAAGAGGGAGGGGGCAAGAGAATCTCAGAAAGATGGAATCTTTAGGGCTTACTTGCAGAGTTCAGAGCGAGGGGAGGACGAAGAGTCAGCGCAAAACCCCGCGAAGTTCAAAGGTCAAGGGCCCTTCGGACGGGGAAGGATACAGAGGATCGCAGGTTAAGGAGCTCAAGCTTGTTTGGAAGATTTTTTTTTTTTTTTTCATTTATTAACGAATATTTCTTTATTTAAAGAAAAATAATTTTTTTTTTTCAAAAAAAAAAATCAAAGATTTTTTTTTTTTTCAAAATTTAAGTAGATAGACAAAAAAACATATCCTAATGCTTTTCTTAGATCCTTGAGAGCAGGGTGAGGTTCCCTACTTGAGCCCAAGTCCACTAAGGCTAGGCCAGGCCAAGTCCATCTAGGTTGTGCCTCGGTCCTTAATGCCCTTGTAAGAGTCCATCAAGGTTGGGTGTATCGTGCCTTGCATCGTGTCCATGGACCGTGTGCATTGACATTTGAGGATCATTTTTGTGGTCGAGTCAATCGATCTAGTTGACTGTCTGGATCGATCCTGGCGGAGGGTTGTGACCGAGTGCATCAAGTTCATGGACCATGTGGATGGGCCCTTGACCGTGATGCCCAAGCCTCGGTCCTTGTCTTTTGAGCCCAGGTTCATTAAGGTTGGCTTAGGACTCTAGTGCACAAGCTTAAGTCCCTTAAGCTTGTGCCCTGGTCCATTGATTTTGGGGCTGGGTTTGGGTGTTAGGGACTGAGGCCTAGCCTTGATAGACTTGGGTATTGGCGCTAAGGTCTCGGGCCCAACCTTAACAGACTCGGGTCCAGGTGCAGGGGATTGGATTTTGGGCGTGGGGTTCGAGGCCTAACCTTGATGGACTAGGAAGCGGGCACTGGTATTGAAGTCTATAGGCCAGCCTCGATTGACCTCGTCTTGGGGTCCCCATCCCAGGCGCCAAGGTCTAGAGCTTGGCTTCGATGGCCTAGGCTTAGGTGTCGGGGACTTGGCCTAGCCTTTGCAGACCCGGGTCAGGGCATAATGGAGTCAGGCATAAGTATTGAGTTCTCAGGTTTGGTCTTGATGACCCAAGACTAGTGCCCATGCTTGTGTCTGAGAGTTGGTTTCCATGCTTAAGACCCCTGTACTCATGCCGGGTTCCTTATGTACCCACATGCAAATTATTGGCGCTCGAATAGCGTATGTATACTTAGAAAAATCAAGTAAGTTTTTCCTTCAAACAATGGAAAATATTTTCCAGTTTATTTTCAGGTCTCCAACATAGGAAAATATTATCGTTTTTCTAAAAAAATGATTTCTCGAAAAATATTTTCTAGAAATAGCATATTTCTACCTCCTTGTGAAACATATAGGAGTCAACATTATACTAAAAAATTGTTAATTTTAAATAAAAATAAATTACCGTGTCATGAAAAGTGTTTTTCTCGATTTATTACTTGAGTTTTTAATTGACCCACCTTAAATGGGTAAGTCGAGACTCCAAATGAAATTGATTTGCATATCAATAGCTTGAACTTAAGTTGCGAATTGGTATAGGCTTGGGAGAGATCGAAATAAGTTTAGGCTTAATAATCTATTAATTGAACTTTATGTGAATCATTGTTTGAGGGTAGGTTGTGACAAAGATGATATAAGCATATAAACCGAAACAAAAGTTTCAATAATGCTTATTTGTGAAGATTGTGAGTAGTTGATGCAAACATCTCCATGAAAAATAATAATACCTCAAAATTATTGGGAAAATTTGAATGCTGATGATAATAAAGCAATAATTTATAGATCTTTGACACTTTGACGTGTGATGACGATTACTATCCTTAAGGTACTATCTACCCCTTATTATTATTCTTGTTGGGCTTGAAACAAATATAGCTTCAAGATATACACCTAAGCGGAAGAGAAACAAGTTAAACAATTACTCAATTTTTCTCTTGAAATTTTATCTTGAATGTGTTATCAAAGTTGTGCATATAAAAAGAGAAGAAAAAATTTATGAAGAAGAAATTGTTATTTTGAACAGTTGTAATGAACATAAATGATTTGGTTATATTTATAGATAATCGATCAATACATTTCTTGGCAATTAAGTACTTTATCCCCACTATCACCAATTTTCATGATAAACTATTACTGCTTTTCATGTAGCAATTATCTCTTTTTATAACCAAGAGTCACATTTTTTCATCACCAAGAGTCACTATTTTCATCACCAAGCGTTACCTTTTTTCATGACAAAAAATTATTTTAACAATTGGAAAAATTACCCAAAAAGTTGTAGCTTATTACACTTTTGTCAATTTAGTTCTAAATCTTTTAATTGTACTAATTGAGTTGTAAACCTTTCACGTTTTTCCAATTGATTTAGCCGATTTTGGTCGGAAATCGCGACGTATATTTTTTCATTTTTTTATTAACTTTATTTTCTTTTCCTTCTTTACTTTTTTTTTTTTTTAATAATGTGGTGGGTGAGGGTCGTAAAAAAAGAGAAGAAGGAAAAGAGAAAAGAAGAAATGAATAAAATGAAAAAGAAAAGAATAAAAAATTGAAAAAAATATATTAAAAATTTAAAATTGTCCATCTCAATGTCGGCTATGTCATGTAGGATGGTCAATATCAACGTTAATGATTTTTGGCTAAAATTGGCCGAATGGATTTAATTGACAAAATGTGAAAATGTTTATAAGTCAATTGGCACAATTTAAAAGTTTAGAACCAAATTAGCAAAAATGTAATAAGTTTGGAACTTTTTTGGTAATTTTCCCTGTGAAGAATCTAGACATGATGATTTGAACAAAAAAAAAATCTGGACATGATAAACTTATGTATGAAGTACAGTTACGCGCATATGGAGGACTATCAAGCTTCATTATGGTTATCTCAAAATCACTTCTTCTCTTACTATTTTCCATTCTTTGGCTTCTTCCTACACTGATCTATACGGTCAACCATTCTTTTAGATCCGACAGAACACGGTTTATGTGTGCCCTTTGGACCGCTTTCGTTGGTACACATGACATGGCTATTTCCACCGCTTTCCGTGCTGAACCAATGTTGAATTGGTCATTTCACCTCGAATTGACAATGCTTTGGATGTCCCCTCTTTCTAGGAGTGGAGTTACCTAGTGAAGTATGTGCATGTTGCCTTCCGGACTTCTTATAATGGTGGGGTGACTTGTGATTAACTTGAATAAAACTATGTCGAAGCTGTGTACATCGCTCTTCTTGCTCAAGTTTCTAGATATATGAAACCTGAGGGTATACAAGGAATTATTGCTTTGATTAGAACAACAATTGCCAAAGCTGCCTTCACCAAAAAATGTACTTACATACGTCTATGCAACATAAACGTGTATGAGTGGATGTATGGGCCTCTCATGCAGGTCCAAATTAGTACAATTATTTTGCTTCCTAGGTGGAATAGTCTTTGAATTCAAAGTTTTTCGAGTCACGGACTCTAGATCGAGATAACCAGGTGTTCCCACTGGACGAGTTAAAAGATGAGAATCATGCTCTGTTATCAATGCTTTCGATAATCAAAAATCACAAATCTTCGCCTGCATGTTCTTGTTTTGTAAAATATTGGCTGTCTTGAGATCTCTATGGATAATGGGAGGTTTGCAGCCCTTATGCAGGTACTCCAACCTTGCACCACCAGCAGAAAAAAACTTGATGAAATGTGTTGTGTCGCTCAACTTGTGGAAATATGAACAAAGATGTCATCGATCTACTTTATGTACCTTGAGCTGCATCGATTGCGATTTGTAGTCTTTAGCTTCAGCTCAAAACATTAGGGTGGTGTGCAGCTGGAGAGTAGAGAAATAAGGAGTATTCCAAAAACATGAAAGACGTGGAAGCCTGGACACTATTGTCCTTATCCGCTGAGAAAGTTAATTTTATCTCCATGGTGCTATTAATGAATATGTAACTTGACCAATAATTAATTCAAAAGCCCGAACTATTAAAGGACAGTGTTGAGGTAATATATAACTTGACACGTGTCGTGCTGGCGTTGAAGAGATGATTTATCTAGTTAGAATTTGCAAAAAGAAATATCGGACAAACATACCAAATGTGGTCGGGAAAAGTGCCAAAAAAATCTTAAATCTTTTGTATTTGTGCCAATTTAGTCCTAAATCTTTTTTAGGTGCCAATTAAGTCATAAACCTTTTTACGTTGTGCCAATTCAGTCATTTCCGGCCAATTTTGGCCAGATTTTGCTGACTGAACACTGGCTGGCTGACGTGGCTTGATTGGTGCTGAAGTGGATAACTTTTAATAATATTATAATATTTTTGAATTTTTTTCTTTTCTTTTTTTTTCTTTTTTTCTTCTCCTCTTCTTTCTCCAGTTGGTTGCCGGACTTTGGTGATCGGCCGAGAGGCAACGGCCGGCGAGGTCGGCCTTGACCTCGCTAGCCACCTCGCTAGTGGCCGCAAGGGCGGCCTCGCTACCCAGGCCTCAAGGGTGACCTCGCGTCGGGTGGGTGAGGCTCGTCCTTGTCGGATCTAGTGAGGTCGAGTCTCGCCGGCCATGGGCGAGGCTCGCCCTCGCCAGATTCGGTGAGGGTGAGCCTCACCGCCCAGAGTGAGGCCGCCTTGGCAGCCATTGGCGAGGTGGCCGGTCGCCAAAGTCCAACGACTGACTGGAGGAAGAAGAGGAGAAGAAAAAGAAAAAGAAAAAGAATTAAAAAATTAAAAAAAAATTCAAATATTATTAAAAGTTGTTCACGTCAGCGCCGATCAAGCTACGCGTCGATTGGCGTCCGATTAGCAAAATCCGGCCAAAATTGGCTAGAAAGGACTGAATTGGCACAACGTAAAAATGTTTAGGACTTAATTGGCACTAAAAAAATGTTTAGGATTAAATTGACAAAAATACAAAAGGTTTAGGACTTTTTAGACACTTTTCCCAATGTGGTCAAACATTCCCATTACGCATGAATTCGTAAATCAATGTCATGCTTTCGAGTTCTTTGCAATATCCGATAAATGAAACCAGATTTCTACGATGAAGGGCATCAGGAGTTGCGCCTGCACATGAAGGTATCAGAGCGAATCTTGCCCTATATCTCTCTTTCATTGTATATTTAAACAATATCCTTGAGGATTCTTATGAATTCATTATTTGGTGATTTGTTAAGGTGGCTTAATATAACATTTAGAGAGTTCGTTGATTTCTATTTTTGTTTTTGGGGACACGCAACACGTGCGCAAATTTACTAGCTTACATGACATGTGGTAAAAGATTCGTTAGATTACTCGGCCGACATGTACAATCAAAGATTCTTTCAGTGCAAAGCAGCAGTTTCCTTTCTTCAGTATCATCTCTCACTATGAGTTCATAGGAGAATACGGCACATGCAAAACCTTGAAATGCTATCATATCATCAAAGAAAATCACATCGTCCACAATTACAGAACCCAAAGGAAGGTTTTGGAGCACATTCAGCACTGTCTCGTGGCACATTTTCGGAGACATTTATCCAAATCATAAGCAGCGATCGTGAAGGGTGAAGTAGAACAAAATCCCTCGGTTCATCAGGTACCTCGCCTAGAGAGAGTCAAGCATTCCTTCAGCTCTAACAGCATGCGGGTTCATGTTCGGCCTCTCGTTCGCAGTCACGACCACACACGACATTGCTGCCTCGACTGGTTAACAGCAGATGCCGCGCTGAACTGCCCGTGTAGCCTCTGATTTATGATGCTCTCTATATCCTATTGTTCGATGAGAGGCGATGCCGATTGGGTGACGTGAATGCTGCTCTTTGGGCTTCTCATGGTGGCCAGGTGGCTAGTACTTTGGTGGTTGTGGGCGGCAAAGATTGTCAAAAGATGACTTTGGTTCATAAAACAGAGAGTATAACAACGAAAGAAATTCATTTTTCCTCTGCTGCGTTATACAGGGGTTCACATGGATAGCTGAGCAAGGCTAGCTATCAACATCTTGATAACTGTACAGTTTGTAACCTTGTAAAGAGGGGCCGAAGTGTGAAGTGAACTCTCCATTCACTCATTTATTCACTAAGCTAGAAAAGCAACAACCCCAATATGCATCACTCGCAATTTGAAGTCACAAGCGCAGACTTTGCCCAAAAGTTTTTGAATCCATTCGATGTAATAACCAACGACTTATACAAGGAAGATGGACATGATAACCTTATAGATGAAAAATGGTTAACGAGCACTCGGAGTGATATCAACGTCAATTGAGGTAATCTCAAGAGACTCAATTCTTCCTGAACCGATCTCTGCTGTCAAGCTTTCTTTTAGTTCTGACAAAACATGGTTCATGTCCGGCCTTTGGACTGCCATAATCGGCACACACGACATGGCTATTTCCACCGCTTTCCATGCAGAATTGATGCTGAATTGGCCATTTAACCTGGGATCGACAATGCTTTGGATGTCCCCTCTTTCTATGAGTGGAGTCACCCAGTGAAGTATGTTCATGCTGCTGCCCTCTGAACTTCTCATAATGGCCGGGCGTCCTGTGATTAGCTCAAATAAAACTACGCCGAAGCTGTACACATCGCTCTTCTTGCTCAAGTTTCCAGATGTATAAAACCTGAGGATTCAAAAGGAATTGTTGCTTTGATTAGGACAATAATTGCCGAGACTGCCTTTACAAAAACGTACATACAAACGTGTATTCAACATAAACATGTACGAAAAAAAATGTATGGGCCTGTCGCGCTGGTCTAAATAAGTACAGTTATTTTGCTTCCTAGGTGGAATGGTCTTTGTATTCAGAATTGGTGGTTCGAGTTGCTTACTCTGGATCAAGATAACCAAACGTTCCTGCTACGTGAGTTGAAATGTGAGAATCATGCTCTGTTGCAAATGCTTTCGATAATCCAAAATCAGCAATCTTCGCTTGCATGTTTTCATTTAGTAAAATATTGGACGTCTTTAAATCTCTGTGGACAATGGGAGGTCTACAACCATTATGCAGGTACTCCAAACCTGCACCACCAACAAAAAAGAAAACTTAATGAAGCGTACCGTGTTGCTTGACTTGTGGATATGTGAACAAAGATTTCATCAATCTACTTTATGTACCTTGAGCTGCATCGATTGCGATTTGTAGTCTCTGGCTCCAACTCAAAACATTCGGGTTTTGTGCTGCTTGAAAGTAGAGGATTAAGGAAGTATTCCAATCACAAAAGATATAAAATCCTGTTCTCCATCTTATTCATTTGCTGAGAAAGTTAATTTCATTTCCATTGTGCTATAAATGAATATGTCACTTGACCGATTAATCCAAAAGCATGAACTATAAAAGAACAGAGTTGAGATAAAATGTAAATCGACATGTGTTGTCCTGTCATGTAGCGAGAGTCCAAGTGATGCTTTATCTGGTTAGAATTTGGAGAAGGAAATATGTGACAAACCTGACAAATGTCGTTGAACATTTCCATGGAACATGAATTCATAAATCAGTGCCATGTTTTCAAATTCTTCGCAATATCCGATAAGTGAAACTAGATTTCTATGGTGAACAACCATCAGGAGTTGCGCCTGCACATCAAGGTTTCAGAGCTTGTCATGAGTAGAACACCCAAAAAAATCGAAAACATGACATATTGATTATAGTTGCAGTAATGTTTCGAACCTCTGTGTGAAACTCCTTGTAGCCTTGTTTTGATGATCGAGATAACATTTTTACCGCAACTTTAGTGCCATTGTCAAGTCTGCCCAAGTAAACTTTCCCAAATCCTCCCTCTCCGATTATTGTTCCAAAGTTATCAGTAATTCTTGTAATCTCAGTGGATGTAAAAAGTTGATTTTTTGACAACCTCAATGTCCCAGTAGATTCTCCTCTGGTAGAGTTTGTAGCTGTAGTAGTAGTAGTAACATCTGGAGAAATGAAAAGCAAATTATATAACCTTAACAGAGTTAAGCGGATTATGACCTTCGGTCTGATATCATATGCCTTAAGTGCAAATAGAATCTTCTTGAAGAATTATGTAATGACTAAATAAAGAAGAGACCATGTTATGAAAAACGAACCAGAAAGAGCGAAGCGAGTTACCTCAACCAAATGAGGAATTATTCGTGCCTTTATCTACACGAGATGTGGGTACGCGTTGACGCGATTATGATACTATCAACAAATAATGCGTGCATAGGTTTTTTAACGTGAAACAGTGATGCACAGAAGCAAGATTCATGTTCACTTTTTCCGGGCCCGATTGTCGAAAGGGCCATGAGCAATTGGACCAGTTAAACCAGTTTGGGGTTGAAAACCCAACCCCGATTGAGAAAATCACATGTAAAACTTTTGATTTTTCTTGTACATGCAATACGCAAGAGAGTTACTTTGGATTTGTCTTCTTTTGATTATCCACAATACTGCAAGAGCTCCCACTAAAATCAAGACCAGAGCGGCTGCAACTGATGCAATGATTGGAGCAATAGAGATGCCCTTTTTCTTCGACTGCACATTGCTGGTCTGACAACCGTCTGATTGGCAAAGATTTGGATTTCCATCTAAGCTGTCGAAAAACGTCGATGGTACATGTCAATGCCAAAAGATTAGCACATGAATTCTTGGATATCCGACCGTGCATATATTACATACATAAGTTGATCAAAGAGAAAACTAAAAGAGCAATTATCACTTATTATCCTGTTCATTCTTCAGTGTGATCAGCAAATACAGAAAGAGGAAGCAGATTGTATAGATAATAATCAGTGATTAAACGTAGTGTTACGATAGCGTGGCAATGAGCGAACCTAAGTAGTAACGATCCATCTGTCATCTTCTTCAAGAGAGTTTGAGGAACAGAGCCATTCAAGTTGTTTCGACTTAAATTCCTGCAAATATCCATGATTAGAAGTTGATAGCCATTTACTCGAGCTAGATGACCACACATAATCTTTCCGTTAAAAGCTCAGCGACTCACAGAATTTTCAAGCTCGGCATTTGTGCTAAAAAGTCTGGCACGGACCCAGTTAATGAATTGCTGGATAAATCTCTGAATTTAAGCCAAAAAAGTGCTAAGAAACTTCATATGCATGTACTTTTTGAAATGCATAAAACAGGGTAAGGTAGATAATGAACATCATGCTCATGATAAAGAAGCGTGTCGCTTTTTTTGGGCTTAGTGTCGTCCATTCTCTTTCTGTTCAAATTAAATAAAATAAAAGAAAAACTGCTAATGCATACAGGGATACAACTGCTGTCAAATTGGAGATTGATGTAGCTACAAGTCCTTTCAGTCCACTAGAGCTCAGGTTCCTGCACATCAGCAGCTATCTTGATTAGAGTAAAATCCCACCGCTTAAATTTTTTTATTTATTTTTTTTATCGGTCAAAAAAAAAAAAAAAAAACTTTTAACATGGAAGGCATCAATTTAGAGACTTAATTTTCAAAATCTTCCTTTCTTCGCATGATGTATTACCAATCTGTACCATAGTTATTGTCAAGTAAACTTATATTTCGAGACTTGTGCGGTTCCAATGCAACATTGTGTCACAGGAAATATGTTTTTGTAGACTTACAATGAGATGATTCTTGGAGAACTATCAGAGCTACAATTCAGACCATTCCATGAGTACTGTGTAGGAATGCATGGATCACCCTGCCAGCTTGCTCTAATCACCCCATATGTCTTCTTGATATCATACATGGCATTGACTAAACCACCAAATAAAGAGCTACAGTCATAAGGAAATCAAAGAGTATTCAAGCAAAAATTTAGGTGAGAGCATAGATATATACATACAGTCATCAAGAAAAGTCGGTGAATTTAGAAGCTGCACCACAGTGAAAAACTCGACGGCATTGAGGAGCGGTGGCAGACTAGAGCGGGCTGTCGCATTAACAGTTAAGCTCAAATTATGTCCACTTATGGGCAACGAGACTATGGTCACTGGCTTTAGGTCCTCGAGCATGACAGTTTCCACGAATGTGTCTTGTACATACACTGTAAGTTCTCTGAATTGATCCTTTTGCAGTTGCAATTCCACAAAGTGGAAGTACACATACCAGACAGTAGTGGAGTTGTCTGAGGTCCAAGACAGACTCAGAGGATCGGTGACATTTTGTGCTTGTGTGGCGGTCATCAAAACTTCAGGTGGAACTTCATAGGCATCATTGCTTGTACTTGTCACGATGGCCGTCGTGTTGCTGACTGATGACAAACCTCCACTATAAGTGTTATTGTTCCAGATGCGATCACATACATCTTGTGGATGCCTATTAATGCCAACGCCAGTCAAATAATCATAACAGTAAGTGCAAGATGATGAACAAGCCGACACAAATTGGTTTGGGAATAACATCACATTTTCTAATGTTCATGCTTTGCATAATGTGAAATTGCATGTTTAGTAAATGTGTATACAACATGTCATTTACAGACTGATGAATGTGGTCAACGTTTGAATATCATAGGTAATAACAAAGAAAATCACCTGTATGTGTCTATACTCCCTAAATTATATCTCCATTGGGTTATAAGTGCACCGGGATTGATTTGGTATGTCGAGTTATCCAGTATTCGCAACTCAAGAGCTGATATGAATGGAACTCCTGAGCCGGTATTCACCAAACAAACTTGTATGTAATCTCTTGGAGGAGTGTAAATAATCTCTGCGCATACATAATATGGAGAGTTCACTGTGATCCAATAGTTAACATCAATATGGAGGTCAAATGATGGGGTTTGATTCTTGCCATCATAATTCCCATACCAAAATGAAGCCCTGACCAAATATTTGTTGCCCTTTCCTTTATCTGGCATTAATGTGTAACAATTCCTTATTCCACTGGAGAAGATCCTGAGATTCTTTGATTGTTGTCGGTTGTCTTGGTAGATGACTTTGGTAGACACCTGCATGTTTGTCCCAGAATCTACAAACCCCGTATCAGCCTTGTAGTATATGTCGAGCTGGTCGTCATGGTAATCATTAGGTGCACCGCAATCGATGCTTATGAAACCTAAATCGAGGGGGAACTAGAGATTGTCACTTGCTTTTCACCATGCATCACGAATTCAAAATTTAAACAGTGATATAAATTTCTTGATGCTTTGCAATGTCCCTTAATCTTTTTTTTATCTAATTTTTTAACAACTATATCAACTAGGACATTTCAGCAATGAAAATTACGTATTTAAGAACTGACTTGATAATTGTTAGTTGAAAAGAAGTTTTGATGGATAACCGGATGGTAAAGGCATATGTGAAAAGCTTGAAAACAGAGATATCAATTGCAAAAATAAAGTAAGCTAGAGGATGATACACTACTAACTCTCCATTATAAAGGAGGATTTGTGGATGTTTCGTAGAGAATGTAGAACGGCCTTAACTTTGCTAAATTCCTAAAGTTGTGTACAAATTATTGCTATGTGTAATTTTAAAAACGTTAAAACTCCTTGAGCTCAACTCCGCTTATATACTCAGTACTCATTTTCTAAGACAAATTTGAGTATGACTATTTTTTGTCTTCTGCTTGCAAGTTCAATTGCCAATGGAAAGAAAGGTAGACACTAAATCATCACCGTGCTGTTTTCTAAAATCCCTTTAATCTAACGTCTCTAACTCTTCACAATTCAATGATCACTGTGAGCACGCGTGTATGTGAGAGATAGAACCTGGATTTTGTTGCCCACGAGCGAAAACTCCCAGAGCTAGACAACCAACCAAGACATGCAACATCTTCGAGATCTTCATGGCATATCAAACCTTTCTTCTCATTGATTTCTCCATTTCACAGAGAGAGAGAGAGAGAGAGAGAGAGAGAGAGATCTACCATCTCAAGGCCAAGAAGAACAACATCAATGTTTTAATGAGTCATAAGAATATGTTAGTACTTCACTGAATGCAAGTTCATGGACCGGACCTGCACTTGTAAATTAGTATTGGGGGAATGGTTCCTCTATCAATGGCTGATATATCATTCACTTCAAATGGTCAACTCAATTGTAGAGAATGGAAGTTTGGACCTAGTAGAAGACCAACAAAGAATCATCAATTTCATTCGATGAGGTTTCGCCTAGTAGATTAATTGATTATGACCTTTTGGACTGGCAACAAACTCACAGTTGGACCTGAAGCCTACCGACAAATTGAGCGGTCAGCCCGTCTCTGACGCATTTAGCTGTTGACCTGTTCAAAAGCCAGAGAGACCCAGAGTCACGGGCGTTGCGTCGCAAGTAATTCAGTACGACGCTGTTGTTCATACAACGTTAGGACTAATGATTCTTGTGGTGGTTACATATACATAGACATGAAAAAATAGGAAAGCGCTCGAAATAACTCAAAGCAATGGCAAAACTGCTTTCTCCCTCCTCCTCCTCCTCCTCCTCCTCCTCTCTTATCAGAATGTTATGCGTTCTCTTGATTTTCATGACCCTTCACCTGCTCGCACGAGTTATATGGAGTAGCTCCGTATGCGGTGATCAGTCTTCCTCTCTAGTTATTTCTTCTTACTCCTAGGCTCGTTGCCTTGGATATACATATAAGTCATAGATAGATGTGTAGTCGAACATTAGTGGTACGATTTATGTTGTGTATCATGTAAAATGTGAGTTCAATTCGGTAATTGTTCAAACTTGGATCCAAATATCTAAATCATTGTGATTTGAATTATGTTTCACTTTTTTGAAATATCAAATCACAAAGGCTGATTTGGTAGTTGGCACTTTAATAGCATTGATGAGTTTGTGAATGGATTTTAGTAAAATTTAGCAAATTATGGATGTTGCAAGTGCTAATGAAACTGTGACCAAAAAAAAAAAAAAATGATAGCGAACCACATGACCCAAATAGGAGCCAGGGATGTAGCAAGTACTTTATTCCTTCAAAACGAGTATGTCCAAAGATATTTATGGTTGCTCTCGAAAGATGACATTCTTATCCCTTCAAATCAATAACCACATGAGAAGTTATATCAAAATGAGGAAATTCATAATGTTAGGTACATGTGATGATTGACTTAGGTGAATTAACATTACGCTATAAAAGTACCTAAATGTTTCTTGTTTGCATTAGTGTACAATGAATCTCTATAAATGCTAACATAAACATATTTGCTTTAACATGATGTTTATTATGTA
Organism: Eucalyptus decipiens; assembly: GCA_014182575.1. NCBI lineage: Eukaryota > Viridiplantae > Streptophyta > Magnoliopsida > Myrtales > Myrtaceae > Eucalyptus > Eucalyptus decipiens. Next base: position 34,825,603 of record CM024618.1, on the reverse strand, counting down.
ACGCCCTAGTCTCCAGGGTACATATATTGTTCGCTTTGGACACTAAGTTGGACACTAAGTCCTCACCTTTTGTTCTTCTCAGGGCAACCCAAGAACAGCCCAGATTAGAACAGCCCATATTATCCCCAAAAAACGGGTCCACTTTGAACCCGAAATCCTCACGGTTTTGTTTTTCTTAGGGCAACTCATACTATCCCAAAAAAACATTTGTATATAGTTAAAGGGCCCATTGCCTTATAAGGCAGTCCCAAACTTCCTCCCTAGGTGATGTGGGACAAGAGACATGCCTCTCGCTACGCACATGACTGAGGTGCGGACGCACCGCCATCCCTCCTCCCCGCACACCGTCACTTGAGCTATCACACTAGGATGAGAGGACTGTTGAGCTTGATGCGGACCATAATAAGTCTAGTGCTCGAAGGGTACTGGAAGTCCGATTAAAGAACAGATGTATACATGGATGGAGACTTTGCCAATATATTCTGCTTATATATAGTGGAGGAGACTTGACTTGCACATGGATACAAAATGAAAAGCAGAATAGATAGTGGAGACGACTTGACTTGCACATGGATATAAAATGAAAAGGAGAACAACAACCACCCGAGCGCACCTAATAATGCCGAGTCTAGTGCTCGAAGGGTACCGGAAGTCCGATTAAAGAATAGATGTATGCATGGATGGAGACTTTGCCAAGATATTCAGCTTATATACAGTGGAGGAGACTTGACTTGCACATGGATACAAAATGAAAAGGAGAACAACAACCACCCAAGCACACCTAATAACGCTCTCTCTCTCTCTCTCTCTCTCTCTCTCGACAGCCACTTTGTTGTCTGCTTAAGAAAGGTTGTCGTCCGATGAGTCAAAAGCGCGTCGGCTGAACCGTAGTTTTCGTCGTGGAAAACCAGATCGTCCTGAAGTGGAAAATGAGAGCATGGACCATCAGGAGTCGCAGTTCACGTCGTAAACATGATGCTGATCTGATTCTTAGCCCTTCGTATTCCGCCAAGTCTGGCGCAATTGACTTCACTAGTCAATCAATCATCTAGCAACTTCTGCAGGAGTCGCTCTGTCACGCCCCGATCCTCGGGCACGCACCCATCCCTCACCTTTGGTCGATTAATAACGACATCCCATGACGCATCGCCGACCTTTTCATTTTAATACACATGCGGAAGTATATAATAATAATCCCCAGACAATAAAGCAATGTGATATAAAAGTAGGGCCAATTTTCCATAACCTTTCAAACCAAACGAACCTTTTATAACAAACATGTTTATTCACAACATCAGGTCACTTACAAAAATACAGGCTTAATCAAAAAGGAATTGTCCTATGACTAACAAGCCAGACATGTTTGCCGATTTTGTTTCTTCCACCTTCCCCAAACTGAGGGACTTCCGGTTCTCCACAACCGTCACCTAGGGACCTGAAAATAGTTATACAATAACCACTGAGACAATGTCTCAGCGAGTTCTACCCCTTAAGACTCGATTAGGAAGTCAATATACTTTAAAGGCTGCTTAAGCACAACACGAGTTAGAAGGCTTACCTTGGCCTCAGTTCCTTCCTGCAAGTCAGTATATATATATATATCAAATATACACGATCACATCACATCATATCAATCATATCGAATTATCGATCAATCGACTTAGTTGATTACATGTCACAATGACCTTTCCCTGGTCGGTACATTCAGCATCATCTATTCTCCAAGATTGTATATCTAATCATCGAGCCCACGTGCATTCTCCAAGTTGACATACTTAGTCACCAAGCCCACTTGCATTCTCCAAGATGGTATATCTAATCATCGAGCCCACGTGCATTCTCTAGGTTGACATACTTAGCCACCGAGCCCTCGTGCATTCTCCAAGATGACCTGCCTAATCACCGAGCCCACATGCATTCTCCAAGTCGATATACTTAGTCACCAAGCCCACGTGCTTTCTCTAAGGTGATATATTGAATCACTGAGCCCACATAATATAACGTCTTTCTCCGAGATGACATCCCTAGTCATTGAGCCGATGTAGCATGGCATTCTTTCTCACATTCTATCATACCCGATAAAATAGTCGTGTGTGGGTACACAGTTGGTCTTAGCCAAAATATAACAATTTCACTGTTCATAAGTCCCACCATTTTCAACAGCTCATAAAATACTTTTGGCGCTATAAACCGACGCTTGGTTAATTTCCAATTACCAAAATTGATTAACTTATGAATAAAATCCTAAAATTAGAATTAAATCAATTCAGCACGCTTTAGCATTCAAACAAATAAACAGACTGCACCACGATAATCAGCATAAAATTCCGATCGTCGGCTATCCCATCCTTATTTTCGAAAAATAAATAAATAAATAAATAATTATGAAAATTATTAAATAAATGTAATAAATCCAACTTAGGCTCGTTATAGTGGTCGACGGGAATTTTCCAATTTAGTGGTGTCACCCACGATTAACCACACATCTGAGTTGAGCAAACCTATCTTTGATCTCAATTCGATTTTTAACTGTGCCGCAATGGTCTCTAAAGATGAGCACGGTCAAGAGGTCGATTCCTAGTCGAATTCTCAAGTCTATTGCATTAAAATTCCTTAATAACTTCCCTGAATAATTTAGTTATCTCGAGAGTGATCAGCTCTGAGAACAGCCCTATAGGCGAATCTATGAAATGCCCGATTTATTCAATAGAAAACAGGGTTGAAAAATCTGTCACGCCCCGAACCTCGAGCGTGCCAACATTCCACCATGGTCATGCAAATGTGACATTCCCAGGTAGTGTCATCGACCCCATTTATTTATTAATGCGCAAGCGGAACGTATTATAAAACCCCTGACAATGAAATATGAGATAGAAAAGCAAGAAGCAAAACCACAACCAATCACTTACATAAACCAACGGAGTTACAAACAAAGGCCTATAGCCAAAAGTCTACCAAAGATCGGCTCTTAAAAATGAACTGTCCTACGACCTACAAGTCAGACACGTTCTCCAATCCTTATGAGTTCACCTTTGCAACTCCTCAAGGTCAACCAAAGCTATCTAGCCGCTCCATCCACCAGGGACCTGAAATTGTAATCCCCAAACCGGGATGAGACAATGTCTCAGCAAGTTCAACCCCCTAAACCCCTATTAGAAAGAAAATACGCCCCGGGTGGCCTAGCCACATCACACAGAGAACTTACCTCACCTTAATTATTTCCTGCAGGTTAGCACAATTTGAATCATTCAATCATAGATAGTAATAGGAACTTAAACAACCGGAATGCATTCACTTTCATATAACCAACAACCGCAGGGGTCTTGATTATAAGACTAAATCGTTATGACACATCCCATTTTATGCCACACAATTCCGTCCCATAATCTGACACATCAACAACACTCAATATGCATTCCAACTGTTATTCACTGCCACACAAGGGCATAGCCTACTTGCAGTTCAGCTATCTACTGGCATATAGCCAGGCATCGCCTCCCCACCTTGGAGCGCAGCTTCGTCAGTGCGTCGACGGCATTCCCGAAGGAGCATGGGCTCAGAATCTACTACGACCCACAACCACTGCGTGGGCATCCCATATAGGGGCAAGTCCGGCTCAACAGCCCATGACGATCTCCTCTTAATTATCACACAGCCAAAGCATACTCGGTCCCAGGACACTTTGCATTTCACTCAATACTTCCACTTAAAATAGTGATCCCGACCATTTTTCTTCATATTAAAAATATTCCAGAAATTACTCACGTGTGTGGGGACACGCTAATTTCGAATCAAAAAGCCAAATATCTCACTTTTTCAAACCCCACTATTTAATATAATCATTAAAATCCAATCTTTGCATCAAAACCCAACACTTGGGTTTTTAATGAATAAAATCCATTTTTATCACAATCAACACTCAATTTGTCACATCCATTCATCAAATTCAAAATCTAACTACACAGCAGCGATCAGCACGAAATTTTGAGAAAATAAGGTTCCAAAATAATTTTCAGAATTTATTTAATAATTAAATTTATTCCGAAAATTAATTAAATAATAATATCCATATCTTTCACGATCCACACTCAATTTATAATATCCAATCATCAATTTCAAAATCTGACTACGCAGCTAGCGATTGGCACGAAATTCTGAGAATTTAGGGTCCTGACAAAATTTTCGAAATTTATTAAATAATTAAATTTATTCCGAAAATAATTAAATAATAATATTTTAATAATTCCCAATAATAAAATATTATTAAATTATTAAACAATTTCGAAATATTTATTTAATCCTAAAAATAATCCATTTATGTCAAATCACCGTTATACTAATATAAACATCAATTTAACCTTAACTAAACAAACTTTAAGTTAAACCAACCTCTTAATCTAATTCACAATTAAATAAATTAAACTAACCAACTAAGCTTAATTAACTTAAACTAAGCACACCTAAAGCATAATTAACTCTCTAAGCGAGGTTTAGTGAGCTAAACTCACCGGATTAACGAACCGAGCGGACCAAAACGACGGGGACGACGTGAGAATTGACTTTTCTCAAGGCGGGTCGAGCATCCGGGCTCGGGAAGACGGCCAAAACAGGCCAAATAAGTGCTGCCATACGCATTTTCGTAGCTGCTGTTCATGGGCGGAGGAGGGCTGTCCGGCGGTGATTTGGGCGGAGGAACAGCGGAGGAAGGAGGCGGCAGCTCAGACGGTGGCACACGGCGGCGGCTGGCGGCTCGGCTGACAAGCGGCAACGGTGGTGTGGGTTGGCGTGGGCTGGGCGAAGCGGAGGGAGAGACGGCGGTCCAGGCGAGGCGCGTGCGGGGTGACACACAGGCGCGCGGGTGCGGGACGACATGCGGCGGCGGCGAGCTTTGGCGACGGGCATGCGGCGTCGAGCTCGGGCTGGTCCGGTCAGCCGCCGACGAGATCTCGATTTGCTGGGAAACGGGCTGAGGCGAGCGGCGAGCTGGTCGGTCGCGCGGGCGAGCGCGCGTGGACGGCGACAACTCTGGCGACGGCGACGAGCGGCAGCGGATCTCGCTCCGGCGGTGGCTGCGACGGTTGCTGCTGCTCTGGTGACGTCCGAAGAAGATGAAGAAGATGCCGATGGAGGAGTCGCACGAGAGAGAGGAAGAAGAGAGGGAGGAGAGAGAAGTAGGGGGCCCTTTTCTTTTTCTTTTTCTTTAATCCCCAAAAATAGCCCACCATGACCTCATACATGACATCACACTCCACTATCTCCCACAACCATATTCCAATGGGTCCATTTTATTTGTCCGCCGAGGCATGAAACTTTGTACATCAATTCCTTTAATTCCAATTGATTCTCTTCCAATTGAATCAAATTGAAGTCCATAAAATTAATCCGATATCACCACACTTCAATTCACATCTTCACTTGTTCATAGAACCAACTTAAGTCCCAAAAGTACGACCAAAAGTGGGCCTACTAATTTCTCGAGCCAAATTAGCCATTCTCTGATTATTTTGCTGAAAAATTTGGCTTGCATGAAAAATCTTCCGAAGATTAGTCAATATTCCTAAAATGATTTGTGACACACCCAAACTTTCAATTTCTGAATTTGATATCAATTCCACGGTTAATTTCACTTTGGCACGATACTAGCGCGGCCCAACCTACTGGGTAGCCTTTAGAAATTTTCATGCATTTGACCTGTGGTTGATCATCTCAAGCCACAATGTACATCTTTGAAACATTGACGACTTTCGGTTGTCGGGGTAATCTCAAGATTTCAAATACACACACAGGGTACCCAATCAATAGAAAAGTCGGTCCGGTGTCCATCGACAAGACTTGTGCAATCTGGTGGAATCACCCATACTCGATCACATGCCTCTATCGAGTCGACCTATCTCCGGTCTCTAATCGATTTTTATTTGTGCCGTAATGACCATTGTAGATTAGCTCGGTCGAAAGATCGCTTTCGGGTCAAATTCTCGAGTCTGATGCATTAGCATTTCTTAACGACTTCACTCGATAGACTAGTTTCCACATGAGTGGCCGACTCAAGGAAAAGAACTATATGCGTGCCAACGAAATGCCCGTCTCAAATTATTGAAAATTGAATTGGAAAATCGGGATGTCACAACTCTTCCCCTCTTATAAAAATTTCGTCCTCAAAATTTAAACCTTTAACAATTCTTAAACAAAAAGGTGGGGGTACAGTTGTCTCATTTAGTCTTCTCTTTCTTAGGTTGCTCTTTTTGTACCAATGCTGCCAGATCACTACTATCTTGCCTAAACCACTTCGGATCCAAAATACTAAACACTTGCCCACTTAAAATCCCAAAGGTCTTCAACATAAAATCTGCGAAGCTAAACTGACGATTCTGAGCAGTCTCTAAACTGTATTTAATAATTGCAACTGAATCACTGAATTCTGAACCAACTCTGGACCTGCGATTTTCTAATCTTTGATCTCATCTCAATCGACTGAAGTCCTGAACACTCTGCTCTGCACTGATTAACAAGAAACTATCTGACTGATCTGCTGAAATTGGGAACCTCTGGGCAAGATTTGATATAACTCTGACACTGATCTTGGCATCTGCAATCACTGACTATTGTACTGACCTTGGCCTGTGATCTTTCTTTCCCCGACTTCATCTCAGCAATTGAAATTCTACACTCTCTGTTATGCACTGCTTAAGAAAGAACCAACTGAAAGCTCTACCAACTCAGAACATCTGATCTATATTGAAATACAATTCATCCCCGGCACTCCATGCAGATAAATTATATGATATACCCACACTTCGGTATACCTATTCTAATCGAGATCTTTTCATGCTGTACTAAGGTGAGTTGACTCTGTTCATCCATCGACCACAACCCCATAAGGAATCAATACTCTTCCCAACTCCTTAATAAGCTGTCATAACATTCTATCATGCTATACTTCCATTCGCACACATGACTCTCTCAAGTGCTTGAAAAAGCTTTCCTAGCTTACGTTACCAAATTCTCACTTACCGATACATCCAACATTTACAACTTGTTCGGTGATATCTATCTTCATACCAATCTATCAATCCCAATGATGTAGATTCTGACTCATCTTCGTACTGTCTGAACAACTCTGAAGTTGCTATGATGAGCTTCCCATAAGATCTCTTCTTTAATCTCTGTATTGTCAATTACACACAATCGTCCTCAAAACCTTAGCGTTCTGCCTTCAGAACTCTGAAAATCAACCTCTCTCTCATTTGCATTCTCTTATAGAGTATTCTGAAATTTTGAATCTGTCCACTGAAGCGCTTTGATTCTGATCTGTACTCTTGGCTCAATTCTGAGGGTAATCATAAGCTTCAAAAGTTCGCCTACCTTAGATTTGAAAACCGCATTTCAAACTTTCTCAAATAAGATCTAATCCTTGAGTACCAACTGTGCAACTAAGGACTCTCGACTCAGTGCATATGTAACTTTGCTAACCTTTTCAAAGTGATACGTAATATCATAATCATAGTCCTTAATGAGTTCCATCCAGTGATGCTATCTCATTTTCAAATCCGGAGGTCTTAACTGATGGGACGCGCATGTAATAACCCTATCATGCTGCATCAACAAGCAACCCAATCTTTTAAACGATGCAGCACTGCAAATCTCATAACTTCCACGACCAGATGGAATAGTCAGCATAGGTGTAGTAGTTAGCTCTTGCTTAAGCTCTTGAAAACTACACTCGCGACACTCGCACTTACCTGTCCATATGAACTTCTCTTCCTTTCTCAGTAGTCTTGCCAACGGTAACGCTAACGCTGAAAACCCTTCTACGAACTGTCTGAAATATCATGTTAATCCCCAGAAACTTCTGATCTCTATCACTATAGTTAATATCGGCCAACTGTTCACTGCTTTAATCTCGGACGAGGTCTACGGAGATTCCTTCTCCTGAAATCACATGACCTAGGAACACAACACGAGTCATCCAAAACTTGTATTTGCTAAACTTATTGTAAAATCCAAGAGCACTCAAGGTCTAAAGTACCATCCCCAAATGTCTCTCGTGCTCTTTGAACACATTAGGATAACTTCAATAAACACGATCACAACTGATTTAAGTACCCTTAAACATTCTGCTCATTAGACCTAAACAAACAGCTGGGGTGTCTATTAAACCACACAGCATTACAGTGAACTCATAACTATTGTATCGAGTGCGAGGTCTTAACTTCGGTATGTCTTTCTTCCTGATCCTCAACTGATGATACCCTGACCTCAAGTCGATCTTGAAGAATATCAATGTACAACCACAACGAACCACATTTCTCCTTCATGAACAGAACTGGTGCTCCCCAAGGTTATGCATTGGAATGTATGAATCCCCTCTTGAACAATTCCTGTATCTGTACCTTCAGTTCTTTTAACTCGAGTAACACCATCCGGTAAGGAGCCTTAGGGACTCGCTTTAATCCTAGTGCTAATTCAATCACAAACTCTATTTCTTTCTTTTTTTTCTTTTTCTGACAGCTAACTTGGCAATTCTTCAGAAAATACTTCAGAAAACCTATGTACCACGGTTATGTTCTCCATATTCGGCTCCTCAACTGACGCATCCATTATCCATTACAATTGTCATGTAGATTCGGTAACCAACAACTAGAACCAAGGTCGTCTTCAGTGACGAATAACAGGGATCGAATGTCCTTTCTGACTTTCGGTAATTCAAAACTTTCATATGCTAACTGAGCAAACTGAATTATATCACTGCCACGATTCATAACAGCAGAGAGCTCCTCGAGCCAAACCTTTTCATAAATGACTTCCAAGTCATACATAAGCAAATCCATTAGGGTACAACTATAGTCAGAGACTCATCTTCCTATTACTTTATTACAACAACGGAAACTCCACAACCTTCACTCAAAATCCTATTGCGCTACTATGATAAAACACCTCAAAACATTCTTCCCTTGATTGATGCATGGTCAGTCCATTCTTATTCCTTTCGCCATCCTAGTGGCGTCCTATTTGCAGTAACAGTGCTTACGCTCTCCTGAACTTATACGGACAGTTCCTAACTTGACGGCCGTGTTGGCCACATTCAAAGCATGTTCTCCTTTTTACTCTAATGTTGGGCTGACTCAAGCCTCCTTTCCACAAACTTGGCACACAATCAATGAGTCTTCTACCTCCTATCAAGGAATATCCAGCACCCTTCCTTACACTGGGGTTTATTCCAAGTACCCCACTGAACATCCTAAGCATGTTTCCTCTGTTCTTTTCTATCGACGACGGTGATAGAAATAGCTGCGACTCCATCTTTCTATACGGACCATCTTCGATCAAATGATCTTATTGGCGACACCTGTAACAAGTCATTTCCCTTTTACAATACGGAACTAATCCGTGTCTTTTCTTACAGACACGACACACATCTATGGAGTTAAGCTCTGACTTTCCAATTCTACTCTTCTAGTTGGGTGAGATAGGGCACATTTCTTCTGACATCAGCCTTTCTCCCCAATTGATTTCCATCTCTGTCTAAATTGAACCTTGACTCAGATACAGAGGCTTGATCCTCGATCACAACTCCAGATTAGGCCTCAATAGGCGCGGCAACAACAACGGTCACAATACTGGCAACGGTAGAAACAACGGCAATAGCAACGGCTCGATCCTAAGCTTATTGACCCAACAAGCTTCCAAGGAACACTAGCGCCTGAACGATCTCAACGGACCTAAGATCGTTCGGTGCTGCTACACTCTAAGTACCGACTTGCGACGGTACTCTCACACTCGCGCTGATCTAAGCCTGCGCTTTACCTCGGGTACCAACTCTTGTCAGCGTCCTACCCTGAGGAACAGGTCCTATCGACCTCCTCCAAGGAGTTCTTCACTCCCGGTCACTCATCCTATAGGCTCTTTATCGACGCCTGTTTTCGATTCCAACATCAGGTTGAAATTTGAGTGACCCCACAAACATATTACCAAACAGCTATCAACCACATGCATCAGCATATTAAAAGTCTTTTCTATTGACTATCCCATGACTTATTGCACCTTATTACTCCATACACGGACCATGCTCTGATACCACTTAAACGGGGATGTCACGCCCCGAACCTCGAGCGTGCCAACATCCCACCATGGTCATGCAAATGTGACATTCTCAAGTAGTGTCATCGACCCCATTCATTTATTAATGCGCAAGCGGAACGTATTATAAAACCCCTGACAATGAAATACGGGATAGAAAAGCAGGAATCAAAACCACAACCAATCCCTTACATAAACCAACGGAGTTACAAACAAAGGCCTACAGCCAAAAGTCTACAAAAGACTGGCTCTTAAAAATGAACTGTCCTACGACTTACAAGGCAGACACGTTCTCCAATCCTTATGAGTTCACCTTTGAAACTCCTCATAGTCAACCAAAACTATCTAGCCGCTCCATCCACCAGGGACCTGAAATTGTAATCCCCAAACCAGGATGAGACAATGTCTCAGCAAGTTCAACCCCCTAAACCCCTATTAGAAAGAAAATACGCCCCGGTGGCCTAGCCACATCACACGAGAGAACTTACCTCACCTCAATTCTTTCCGCAGTTAGCACAATTTGAATCACTCAATCACGATAATAATAGGAACTTAAACGACCGGAACGCATTCACTTTCATATAACCAACAACCGCAGGGGTCTTGATTATAAGACTAAATCGTTATGACACGTTTCATTCCATACCACACAATTCCGTCCTATAATCCGATATATCAACAACACTCAACATGCATTCCAATTGTTATTCACTGCCACACAAGGGCATAGTCTACTTGCAGTTCGGCTATCTACTGGCATATAGCCAGGCATCGCCTCCCCACCTTGGAGCGCGGCTTCGTCAGTGCGTCGACAGCATTCCCGAAGGAGCATGGGCCCAGAATCTACTGCGACCCGCAACCACTGCGTGGGCATCCCATATAGGGGCAAGTCCAACTCAACAGCCCAGGACGATCTCCTCTTAATTATCACACAGCCAAAGCATACTCGGTCCCAGGACACTTTGCATTTCACTCAATACTTCCACTTAAAATAGTGATCCCGGCTATTTTTCTTCATATTAAAAATATTTCAGAAATTACTCACGTGTGTGGGGACACGCTAATTTCGAATCAAAAAGCCAAATATCTCATTTTTTCAAACCCCACTATTTAATATAATCATTAAAATCCAATTTTTGCATCAAAACCCGACACTTGGGTTTTTAATGAATAAAATCCATTTTTTATCACAATCAACACTCAATTTGCCGCATCCATTCATCAAATTCAAAATCTAACTACACAACAACGATCAACACGAAATTCTGAGAAAATAAGGTTCCAAAATAATTTTGAGAATTGTCGCGACCAAATTTTTCGGGTGTGGACCACCTAAGGTTTGGCTAATGGACTGTTATGCCTAAACTTAACTCGGGCTCTCCCAAGCCCATACCAATTCGCGACTTAAGTTCAAATTCTTAACATGCAATTGATTTTCAATTAGGAGTCGCCATTAATCTATTTTTGGTGGGTCGATTAGAAACCAAAGTAAAGTAACGGGAGTTTTACTTTACTCCTACGAACCAGATTTATGAGTTCGGACTTGATTACGCTAGATTTTTCTAACGCCCTTTCGGTACCTTTCTTTTTATTTTGAAAATGTTTGGCAAACGATCTGGATTGATTTTTAATTTATTTCCCTAACATGTGATGTGATCATACGGGTGCACAATCCACTAATTTAACATCCAGATAAACAATATATAAATTGCAAAAACTTACCTCAAAGCGACGAAAGCATCTGCAATATTAAATTAAAATCCACATCAACAACTCTAGATATGATTTCTAATTAACGCGCAAATTTTTTTGTTTTCACTTAATTAATGAAAATTATGCAATATGCGATGCAATATTAGCTAAATAACCTACCTCTAATGACATGTAATTTCTAATTGAATGGACCTAGCAACAACTACCACATGACATGCATTTCAATGAATCTAATCCTAATGATGTGCATGAGACATTTTTCTTTTCTTTCTTTTCTTTCTTTTTCCTAAAAGAATGCAATCTATTATAGAAAATACAACTAATTCAACCTATGGCATTTTTTTTTTTGTATTTTTCATGAAATTTGAAATTAGGTGAAATGTGAAAATTACCTAATTAGATTAAGATCCTAATTAGTTTATACTAGGAATTAGGTTGAGCCAAATCCTAATTTAAATTAAAACATTATCTTAACCTAAATAATCCTAAAACGCAATATATCTAAAAATACCTAAACTTATAATAAATTAAAAAAATTATCTAAATTAAACTAAGTGCAATTTAACCCTAATATGCAATGACATGCAAAATATGCTCTAATTCTACATGACAAGTGTAAATGATGATTTTTTTTTGTCTTCGAAATTAATAATTGCCAACTAATTAAGCATGCAACCTAAATTAAAATCTAGCAACCTAAATTGATTTATTTGAATTTTGATTTATTTGATTTTTTTCTTAAATTTGAAATAAAATTCCTATTCTAAACATGTAAATCCTAAGACATGCAATATTCTAACTCAAACATATCTTGAGATAAACAAGGCAATTAAGACGAAACAATTCATTCAAAATCATCAAAATATCACACATCGTTCAAATCAAGGGATAATATTTCGCTAGTAAAATCGATAACTTGATCTTAAGCCTTAAAGATCAAAATATCAATTTTATTAAAACGATTAATTATTTCATCTAAAGTTCTATAGATGAAATAAAAATCACTGGACATTTGATTCTGCGAATCAAGTGATATATTGAGATTTCCAATTACGTATGAGAAATATTTCAAACAAAGAAATCAAGATATAAAAATAAAATAAAATAAAATAAAGCAAATCTACCTAATTTGATTTTTTCTTTTTTTAATAAAAGAAAATCTTGACCATCGGTTTGGGGCTCCGGCGAAGGGTTCCGGCAAGGGCACGACAAGCAGCACGTCCGACGCGGGGCAGCGAGAGTTGATGGAGCTGGAGCGCGAATCGTGGATCGCGGGTCGCCGGGTCACAGGCTTCGAACAGTAGGGCGATGTAGGGACGGCAGGAGGCCTCGGGCAGCTGCGGCGAGTAGCTTCGGCGTCTGGATCTGGCTGTAGGGCGCGGCGTCCGGTGAGAGAATCGGATCAGGGCGTGGGGTCCTGTGGATCGTCGCTCGGGCAGTGCGAATCGCGCTCAGGTTAGGGGCGATAGCAATGTCGCAGCATCTCGGGGCAGATCTGCTGCGGAGGAGCAAAGAATCAAGTCGCGGCTTGGCGGAGCTTGAGGGAGGCGCGGCAGTCGGCGCGACCTGCAGAGGGGGCTTGGGCGCGGTTGGATCTGTGCCGGCTGCTGTTCAGATCTGCAGGCGGTGAGCGGCGTTGATCTGCGGGCGTCGGGGCGGCGCTTTGGAACGACGACGCGGCGACGCGGGGAAGGTTGGCTGGGCGGCGGCGTTCGGGCGTCAGGGCTACGCAACGGGGCAGGTCTGGGCGTCGGCGCTAGGTCCCGAGTAGAGGCGAGCTTGATCCAGATCCGCCGGAATTGGGTCTCGGCTGGAGCAGGGCAAAGCGCGGCGGGACGAACCGGCGACGGGGGAGATCAGCTGGCGGGGGCGACACCGACGAGGTGGCCGGTGATGGCGCAGCACCGGCGTGGCGCCGACGAGAGAGGAGACCCCTCGAGGAAGACGAAGGGGTCACCGGCTAGGGTTTTGGGGCCCTTTTCTTTTTCTTTTTTTTTTTTCTTTTTTGACAAAATCTTTCTCTCTCAGCTTTTTTCGAAATTTCACTCTAAAAAAAATCAACTTTTCACCTTTGCTCTCAAAATTTTTGCCCCCCTTTTTCTGTACCCCATCACACCTTTTATAGGGTAAAAAATTGAATCTTTATTACATATTTCGTTTCCAATTTTGCTCGTGCAATATTCTCTTTTGCATTTTCCGCATATTCCATCCAAAATAATTCCATTTTCAAAAGAAACTACACCCCCAGGTGTATATTACTTAAATATGTAAAAAATCGAACGGAATATGTGAAAAATCCTCGTTTCACCGTGGCCTAAAATAAAATAAAACAAAATAAAAATAAAATGTTTCTAAACTATATGCCATGTGTGTGTGTGTGTTTTTTTTTTAATAGTAAAAATTAACCCTAAAAATTATGCAAAAATTTAGGTGTCAACAAGAATTTATTCAATAATTAAATTTATTCCGAAAATTAATTAAATAATAATATCCATATCTTTCACGATCCACACTCAATTTATAATATCTAATCATCAATTTCAAAATCGACTACGCAAAGAAATGTGATCGGCATTAAATTCTCGAGAATTTAGCCCCGACAAAATTTCGGAATTTATTAAATAATTAAATTTATTCCGAAAATAATTAAATAATAATATTTTAATAATTCCCAATAATAAAATATTATTAAATTATTAAACAATTTCGAAATATTTATTTAATCCTAAAAGTAATCCATTTATGTCAAATCACCATTATACTAATATAAACATCAATTTAACCTTAACTAAACAAACTGTAAGTTAAACCAACCTCTTAATCTAATTCACAATTAAATAAATTAAACTAACCATCTAAACTTAATTAACTTTAACTAAGCACACCTAAAGCATAATTAACCCTCTAAGCGAGGTTTAGTGAGCTAAACTCACAGGATTAACAAACCGAGAGAACCAAAATGACGGGGACGACGCGAGGATCGACTTTCCTCAAGGCAGCCGAGCATCCGGGCTCGGGAAGACGGCCAAAACGGGCCAAATAAGTGCTGCCATACCCATTTTCTGTAGCTGCTGTTCATGGGCGGAGGAGGGCTGTCCGGCGGCGATTCGGGCGGAGGAACGGCGGAGGAAGGAGGCGGTAGCTTGGACGGTGGCACACGGCGGCGGCTGGCGGCTCGGCTGACAGAGGGCGACGATGGTGTGGGCTAGCGCGGGTTGGGCAAAGTGGGCGAAGCAGAGGGAGAGGCGGCGGTCCGGGCGAGGCGGCGGTCCAGGCAAGGCGCGCGCGGGGTGACGCGCGGGCGCGCGGGTGCGGGACAACACGCGGCGGCGGTGAGCTTCGGCGACAGGCGTGCGGCATCGAGCTCGGTTGGTCTCAGTCAGCTGCTGCACGAGATCTCAGATCTGCTGGGGAAACGGGCTGAGGCAGAGCGGCTAGCTAGTCGGTCGCGCGGGCGAGCGCGCGTGGACGGCGACGACTCCGGCGACGGCGACGAGTGGCGGCGTATCTCGCTCCGGCAGTGGCAGCGACGGTTGCTGCTGCTCCAGTGACGTCCGAAGAAGAAGAAGAAGATGCCGATGGAGGAGTCGCACGGGAGAGAGGAAGAAGAGGGGGAGGAGAGAGAAGGAGGGGGCCATTTTCTTATTCTTTTTCTTTTTCTTTAATCCCCAAAAATAGCTCACCATGACCTCATGCATGACATCACACTCCACTATCTCCCACAACCATATTCCAGTGGGTCCATTTTATTTTTCCACCGGGGCATGAAACTTTGTACATCAATTCCTTTAATTCCAATTGATTCTCTTCCAACTGAATCAAATTGAAGTCCATAAAATTAATCCGATGTCACCACACTTCAATTCACATCTTCACTTATTCATAGAACCAACTTAAGTCCCAAAAGTACGACCAAAAGTTGGCCTACTAATTTCTCGAGCCAAATTAGCCATTCTTTGATTATTTTGCTGAAAAACTCGGCTTGCATGAAAAATCTTCCGAAGATTAGTCAATATTCCTAAAATGATTTGTGACACACCCAAATTTCCAATTTCTGAATTCGATATCAATTCCACGGTTAATTTCACTTTGACACGATACTAGTGCGGCCCAACCTACTGGGTAGCCTTTAGAAATTTTCATGCATTTGACCTGTGGGTGATCATCTCAAGCCACAATGTACATCTTTGAAACATTGGCGACTTTCGGTTGTCGGGGTAATCTTAAGGTTTCAAATACGCACACAAGGTACCCAATCGATAGAAAAGTCGGTCTAGTGTCGATTGACAAGACCACCCACACTTGATCACATGCCTCTATCGAGTCGACCTATCTCCGGTCTCTAATCGATTTTTATTTGTGCCGTAATGACCATTGCAGATTAGCTCAATCAAAAGATCGCTTCCGGGTCAAATTCTCGAGTCTGATGCATTAGAATTTCTTAACGACTTTACCCGATAGACTAGTTTCCACATGAGTGACCGACTCAAGGAAAAGAATTATATGCGTGCCAACGAAATGCCTGTCTCAAATTATTGAAAATAGAATTGGAAAATCGGGATGTCACAAAATCTAGGATGTCACACGCTCAACAATTCATCTAAGCCAAATGACACTTCTTACCGATTGATCAATAATACCAAAGACTCAGAACACCATTAGAACACTGATACCCCCCATCTGCGAGCTACCAGAGAGTCACAGAACCGGCGCAACGGTCTTATTAAGCCGTGAGAACCTGATATGGTCTGATCCATGAAAGTTAAACTGTACTTAATAGAGCATGGCATCATCATACAACCAGGCAAGTACATAAGATGGCAACAGTTTGTCCCACAGTGCTCTGAACTAGACAAGTTAGTTGTTGCCTCCTCAATCTAAGTATCTGAGCTGGACTGATTTAGTCCAATTCGTCCTCAGGAACTAGGAACCGGACTAGTAATTCCCAATTTTAAAGATTTAAAATTAAGAAGTGGACCGGTTATTCCCACAAGAACCACCCAGAACTAGCCAGTTCGATCTGGTTCCAGGTTGACCTAGGACCAATGCTTGCCCCCAGTTTTTGTCATATGGAAATTATATATTCTCGTAGGACACCCGGACTACTCACATTTCCTTGGCATAATTCTAGTAATGAATGGCCATGATCATACCATAAGGGCAAATATGTGGGAACATATATGGATGGCTGACAATTGTGTAATCATTAGATCAACAACAAATCTGCTTCATGCGTACAAATCTGGGCGTGCGCACGGGCAGATGATGCTCATTTCATGTAGTATAATATCATGGACCGGGGAGATATTAGATCTTGTGCAAATAGAACCAATCGCACTGTAGTAAAGCCACTTTCCATCAGGGAATGGAGAAAGTAACGACAAGTGATAGAACGATGTCATTGGACAAAATAAAGTAAGTTATGGGGCCTACTTGCACATAAAGAAGTCGAGGGAAGAAATTGATAGCAGTACTCAATCAATCACATTCTATCACAGAGACAAGAACAACTTGTGGGTGTCCAATTCTGCCAAAATTAACATGTTTATTGCCTTGAGGTCTCTGTGGATGATGGGCGGCTTCCAGCCAGTATGCGGACAATCCAAACCTGCAGTATTTGCGAAATCTACTTTAACTATGCAGATAATTGCTTGCTATATTTGAATGGTCCGGATCGCTGCGTCTCTTCTTTAGATTCCCCAAATGTTACCAATGAGTACTGCATCACAACTTTTGAAGTTCGCCAAGCAGACTTTCAAGGTAAATCTCCCTAAGATAACGGCTTTACTATCTGTTTATCATGCTTATGGCTGCAATTCTTGTCTGTCTATTCTCTCGCTTTCTTGTAGGATCACTTTGTGACTTGCGAGAACTTACAAGGAAAAAACATGGTTTCAAGGGACACAGTGGACTCTCGCGAAGGTAAAAACAGACAAGTTGCCACCTTATCTTTCTTAATGAAACTATCCTAGAAATGTCATCAAACATCTATCGACAAGAAGCAGAAGAAGAAGTCACCCCTGATCTTTTTTCTTTTTTATCAACCAAATTGTAGCCAGAGCACACAAGAGCACTGTTGAAGGCTGAAACCGATGCAACGACCTGGATGGAGATGGGATCTTCATTCTTCTGCAGGCGAGGATCTGGTAGGCCAAGATCTGGGTTGCCGTTCGAGCCTAAAAAAAAAAAAGAAAAAAAAAAGAAGTAAGTAGCTGGACTTAAGTGCTCTGGTAGCTTTTTGCAGACATGTTCATCGCAATAAAACATGCTCATGATCTCTCCACTCTAAATAAAGCTATGAAAGAAAGAGCGGAAGAACAAGCCTCAAGTTTATAGTCTAGTCCGGTAACCCTTTTCATGAGAAGATAAATGCATGCACGCACACATTAGTATGAGCTATACTGATACCCGGAATTGAGGTCTGAGTTAACTAAAGCTAATTAATTGAAACAGCTAATGAAAATGAAAAGCTTTACTTCGTTCGGCTCGTCTGCCTAAATTATTCATTTGAAATTTGATCCAATGTTAAGGGGGTGATAATTTATTAGCTCTGTTCCATTCGTAGTTTCATGCTTTAGTATATTTTCTTGATCCAATATTAACTATAGTGGCTTGTGGAACAAATATAACCAGTCGTAAGCAAACCGATCTTAGGAAGTTGTACCCCGATTAAATTCATCTCTCCAGTTCAAGACTTATAAAGATCCATGTCGATCTCGATAATACAATCTTAGGAAGTTGCGCCGTCAACTTGGCTTGAGTAATAAAATGAAAGAATTTTTGGAGCTCACACTAAGCTTTGGTGCTCATTGCTTTCATTGTCTGACTGAAGCAAATCACAGGGTCTGACAAATCACGCAGCATCCGATTTTTTTCCCCTGAAGAAACACGGAAGTAATTTTCTTTTGAAACGGAGAACATGAATCTGTTTCCACAAAATTTTGCACGCCCACCACATTAATTTCAGTAAAAAAAAAAAAAAATGAGTTCCAAGAAAATTTTACATAAGAAACTCCACATGTAGAAACCTCCACGAACTCAATCAACTTCATAAGCAGTTTCAAGAACAAAACTCCACATAGATTACCGCATTGATTTGGACCAGCATGTAAAGAACTTGAGCGACTACAGCAATTTGGATTAAACAAATTTTGCAGATTCATTCTTCAAGAAAGTAATGGGAAGAGTGCAGGCTGATTACAATCATACCAATGGTGTGCACCTGAAAAAGATTATTGGAGAAACTCTTCTGAGGGTAATGAATTGAACCGGAACCGCTGTTGCTCCCAACTTTCAAGCCAAAAATTGCAGAAACCCACTGCTCCTATAAGATCATGAGAAAATGATCCCTCCTACTTTTGAGTTTCATCCTTCCAGTCTTATACATTTCTCTAGCAGCAACGGCAATCTTTAGAATACCTCAAACTATACTACTCAAGTCCGCAACGCAGACATACCGACACCTGATATACTTTTTGCCTTTCCCAAATCTAATCCATTTCAATCTACAAGTAATAACTCATAACATGCAGCCACAGGCCAAAGCGCAGCATCAACTTTTTCTTCCGAATGATGTTTATCTTTGGAGCATGGATCTTGCAGACATACCGTGGAACTGTGGAAGTAGGGCCTAGCCTCCCGGTTAATATTAATATTACAAGCCTTCACTAGCATGACAACCATCCTCTTGCCATTTTCCCCAAGTCCACCTCTTGGGTAGTCTGTTGAAACCCACTGCTTGAACTGGATGGATGAAGGCCATACTCGCTAGTGGGGACACTAAACTCGCTTGTGGCTTGTTCTTGGCTTTCCAAGGCCATCATCCTAAATTTCTTTAAGTCCTCCCGGTATTGACTGGTGTCATAATCTGAGCTTCCATAAGGACTATATGCTCTGCTATGTCCGGGCACAATTCCTTCATTTAAATCGCTCAGAGAGAGATTTCCTTCTAATGCTTGAACGACCTGATTACATGAAGTTCAAATTTTATTCCACACTAGTAGACCATTCTGCACCTATGGTCATGCTGGAAAGCGAGTTGTAGCAAACTGAGATACTGAAACTAATTTTTTTCCAGGCTCAAATGAAGTGATATCCCATGACTTGAGCAAAACCACTGATAGAGCATAGATTATATCTATAATATAAGGAAAAAATGGAAACGTACATTCTCATATTGAAACAAGGGCTTTTCAACTAGCAATGTACCTGTGTCATTCGTGGACGGTGTCGTGCAGAATGACGAACGCAAGCAGCAGCACAAGCAATCATCCCAGTCATTTCCTCAGTATCATAATCCTTGTGCAATTTTGGATCAACAATGGCATCAAATTTGCCATCTTCTAAAGCTTGTGTGAGCAAAGGCCTTGCCTGAAATTTCATTAGAGTAGTCAATTCTTTGATGACATCCAAGGTGAGAGACGGAACCTTGGAAAGAAAGAATGAATTAAATAAAGGGAGGGGGAGAGGGCATGTAAGCTCAAAGTCCTAAAATTGTCGAATCACCAAGGTCCGACTTTCTTTTAAGAAGTTTTTTTGGCACTGTTTAATTATTTTTAAGAAGCCACACATGTCTAGCTTGTTCATTATTGCTGCATTCACTAAAAATGAAAAAAAAAAAAAAAACTTGTTGGACTCTAGAACCTATAATATGCTAGATTCCAAATTTTAGATTTCAATAGGTAGGTTCCACGTTCAAAAAATAAGAAATATGTACCTAATAATAGATTCCAAGTTTCAAGTGGAACTTGTATAGAATCTCAAACTGTTCACTCCTAGTTCTTGCCGCAAGCATTTCCACCTCTTGAAAAATAAAGTCCAACAAATTTGGAGAGAGTTCGAATTCACGATTTTCATCTGACCCATAATAGCAACAAGAAAGTTTTTGATCAGAATGTCAACGTTGTTGTGCACCTATGTGATATCAACAAGTTGGTAATAAAAAAAAAAAAAAAAAATTGGAGTTACACATAAAAGTGTAATTAAAGGCCCATTCGTTCCGTTAAAAATAAATAAAAATTATATTTATTTTATCTAAAATTAATCAGTTAATAAAAATAGTTTTCATTACCGATAACAGATTATATCTAAATATTTTTATGAATGATAAAATATTTCTTTAATTTTTATAGATGACATTAGTGATTATTTAAAAAAACTTAAATAATTTATGTTTTGCGAAATAGAGGGGACCAAAATGTGGGACAAAAGAGATGGACAATCGACACCCTCACAGAGAAAACAGCGCATGTCGAAGATTCCATCACGTTGAATGTCGTGAAAGCCTTGTCTGGAATTACATCATTCTTCTATCACGTGGAAAGTGTCTAAAAAAAAAGAGACCACATAATCAGGATTATCTTAATTAAATAATTTTTACCTTCTAGTATGCGGTGGATGCCAAGAACAATTCTAGCCAAAGTACATGGATTTGATTCAACTTATAGTATTAATCGATGAAAAATGTCATTATTACCGATAACAATTTATGTCTAAATATTTTTTTGGATGATGAAAATATTCTTCATTCATTTATGTTTGTAAATAAAATATATAAGTGATAATTTTTAGGAAAATATTTTTCAAATAATTTATTTTTCATGAAACAAATAGTATCTTAAAAGAGAGCAAAAAAGAATGCTAAACAGTTTATAACAAGGGCGCAAAGGGTGCTTTACCATCTCGCATCCCAAAAGTTTATAACAAACTCAAAACGTGAAGGATGGCAATGAGCAAGGCTCTTCCTCCTCTTCCCGTATCGTCATCCTCATCTGGCGCTCCATGTTGGTCATGACCTTCAGCTCCCCCCCACGAAGCTCCGCCGTTCCGTGGGTTCCAGTCTTGCCCTACTCCGGCAAGTTCTCTCTCTGTTTCTCGACTTGCGCCGTGGCATGGATTGTTGCGGCACAAGGACAGAAAGATTTTCATCGTGGCGATACACATGCGAATGGCTATATACCTGTGGATGGCAGTCATTCTCCTCGAGCCCCCTCCTCATAATGTTAAAAATTAAAAAGACTACATGAGCAGAAATTACGCCTCCCATATGAGGGCTCTTTCTTTTACGTCTTTTCTTCAAGAATAATTTTTACATGACGATGAAAATCATTCATAAGAAACCGTGCCGTAGTATGCCAATTCGACCGAGGTCAATTTACATACGTAGTCGTGAATTATAGATATTGCTTTCTTACGTGCAATTATGCCACGGCTGGCTGGCTTGAGTTAGAGCGGCTCATTTTATTGCACTTCTTGCACTCTATTTGAGCAAATATAGCTATGTCCCCGAAATTAGAGATGATGTTATTCCTTAGCCATGGCGAGAGTCACTATCCCATCTCCTCAAACTGTACTGCGGGCATAAAAATATACTTTGGCTAGCCTCACTCATTCCCTACCCGGATCAAATTCTCCTTTCAGTGAAGTATGTCACCGTTCGCCGAGAATATTCCCTCCTTTGCTCGACAGTCCGCTTGATATGGGCGAAAACAACTTCCCATTATGGTAAGAAGGAAATTACTTTCTATATACCACCAAATAATAGAAATTAACCATTTTTCTTCAAAATAATTTTCAAGAAAATATTTTCCTCTATCACGAAGATTTCATCGAAATAAACCGATCTGAATTTAATTGCAGCGGTGATAAGTGGTCTTCAAATAAATTTTATTTTTCTCTGATGGCTTTCTTTTTCTTCACACGCGCGGCTAACCAACCCTACAGCAGCTCTCCTTTAGGAGCCCCCGCACGAAGAACAAGAAGAAGCCGGCGAGACCTGCGTTCCGGTTAGCTTCCGCGTTCATATTACATCAGCTACAACAGAGGCAGTGAGGATGACGGTAGAGGCCACGACACCGGCGTATCCAACGGGATTGAAGGCCACGATGGAGACGACGGCATATTCGATGGGATCAAAGGCGACAATGGAGCCGACGGCAGATGGAGGGTCGAAAATTGCACAAGCCTGCAAGAAAGTTATGGTTCCTTTTTCTATGTTCGTCAACGTGCTTAGCATTTTACTTCGATTATTTTGGTTTTGAAGCATATTCAGCTATGTGTTTCCGGTCAACTTTATGATTCAAAAGCCAAACTGAACCATCAGAAATCCATTGTTTTATTTACGAACCAAAACCTAAGAAAATTCGACCTGAAATTTTTGATTCGGACAGTTGGTTTCTTTTATATCCCTATATCTTGGCTTCTTTTATTTCCCCTGTGATATCTGTAATCAATATATATATATATATTTTTAAAGCGTTCTTTTGTTAAATAAGATTAAATTAATAGTGTCTTGCGGGTGCTTTGTAAACGTGGCCTGAGGTTGAACGGGATGAAATTGATGTGAGAGCACTTGGTGGGTTCACTCTTTCAGCCCGGCTCTTGCGCACTTAGTGTGGTTCACTCTTTAAGTACGATGTTGTTGTTGCTGTTGTCTGTGATTCTCAGTGTTTGAGTGTCTCGAGTACTCCTTCAGATCCATTCAATTGAGACGAATCAGCGTAAGAAAACATGCAGACGTGATTATAATAATTGAGATGCCCTTAAACTAACGTGCATAGATCAAGTAGAAGAGATACGACATCTATTGCCTTTTTGAGTGTCTCGAGTACTCCTTCAGATCCATTTAGCCGAGAGCTAACATCGATCTAGGCTTAGTTTGACTTGATCCGTTCGTCGCAAAGAAAAGATTTAAGACCTACACTGAAGGGCAAAAAGAGTTGATGGGATTTTCATCACCATTGTTGGCTTTTCGGGCTTTTCTAGCATAGCGGCTTTTTGACTACTTCGAAAATAACAGTTTGTTGTGAGTTACAAATTCTTGAAGGAGTAGATCCCACACTAATATGAATGTTGACCGCCCTAGCCCACAATTGACAAGGGCTTGTAGTCTCTCCTCTAGTGGACCTTCGTTGGTGACAATGAAAAAGCAAAAGAAAATAAAAAATATGTTACAATTCAATTTTAAAAAAATTGTAAACATTGTTACGTCAATGACGGCT
This sequence comes from Eucalyptus decipiens, assembly GCA_014182575.1. Lineage (NCBI taxonomy): Eukaryota > Viridiplantae > Streptophyta > Magnoliopsida > Myrtales > Myrtaceae > Eucalyptus > Eucalyptus decipiens. Next base: position 34,801,814 of record CM024618.1, on the reverse strand, counting down.
GTGCCACGTATGATGACTAGTGTCAAAGTCAATGATTTTTCTACTAAAATTGGCTAGAAGGAATATATTGGCCAATCGATAAAAAAGTTTACGACTAAATTGGTCAAATTCAAAGGTTTACAACTAAATTAGCATCCGTCAATATATTTAGAACATCTTAGACAATTATCCTATAGAACTTGTTTGATGATTGAGCAAGCAAGAAATTCATGTTGAAGTTGAATTCCTAATCTAAGTCAACTAAAAGGCTTTTTTTTTTTTTTTTTTACTTATTATTTTGAATCCTAATATTAATTATATGGCTTTTGCCCATTAGTTGGCAGAGGAATTTTTTGTCGTAACAATCAATTGTGCAGCGATTTTGTGAATTACGTCATGAAGAGTATGCGAGTGTTTTAATGCCAATATATTTTGTGATAAGACATCTAAATCCCTTTGTGAGATTGATAGAGTATTTTGCAAGAAATCATGAGGGTAAAATACTGCAAAAAAAATTTACGGTATAATTGGGGCTGAAAAACATTGAAAGTGTTTAAAAGATTCGAGTATGCTTATAATTTTCATTGTATTGCTATGATCACATCAATCGGACCATGTAAATTCAATATTTGATTTATTTTCTTGTTTCATTTACTATTTGTTTGATCACTTATTTTTTGCAACAATTACATATGCCTATAAAGTATGTGCATATGTTGGAAAAAATCACGAGTAAATGGAGCCACGAATGCGCCAATATTGCACGATATCGAAGCTATAAAATGCAATATTGTACGTTCAAGTGATCAATGAATAGGATACTTACGACATAAATTGGAACGAAAAAAATCTATCATGTACTATATATGCTCCACCATATCCACGTGTGCAAACTTCTTGCCTTACCTCTTTGCTATCTAAATGCTATCAAATTTCACCGCACACATGCACTATCCTCTTCCCAATGTAGATTAAAAAAAATCTGCATTATTGATTTAAATTATTATATAACAAAGTCGAGTAATTTAGACATTAATTGCACGTAGTGCTGGATCCATAGGTCCAAACACCATAAGGGACTAGCAGTGGTAGTCCGGAAACTTGGCGTCCTGCCTGCACGCTCTATTGTTTGAAGAGGTTGAGCTTCCTCCCCTTACCCCCAATTCCAGCTAATTTTTTTTTTCTTGACTAATTGTGTCAATTTCCTAAGCTTTTTTCCCCCCTAGAAAGGAAAGAAATATTCTAATTTCTAGATCCTTGGCGATTGAACTCGGTCTGTTGAGGCCGGTTCCCACAAGGCCCGGTGCGCCTAGCCCGTTTGCAACCCGTCTTCTTCCCAAAACCAATGAAGCTTAGTTTCTTCCAAGCCACCACCACCCCCTTCCGACATAGCCCCACCATCTCTGGCTGACATCCCTCGTCGTCAAGCCCCTCGCCCCAATGATGAAGCCCCATTCAATATGTCTTGCCATAATTTCTTTGTCGCTCCATGTGAGAGAGGCATTCCCAAATGAAAACCCACGCAGGCCCAAATTCCAGGTCAGCACGGCACGGACCAAAGAGCCGGTTCCGGGTCCGCCGGGGCCCATTTCGAGTTTTGGGCGAGACTATATAAACGGGGAAACAAGGAAAATTGGAATGCCATCATATCGCAGATATTGCTAATTAATGTGCCTAAGGAAACACTAGCGCTCCTATTGCAAAGATATAGAACATAAACAGCAAGTAGTGTTAAGAGATCATATTCATTTAGAAGAATTGTATTTCTCCGCTCCAATTGGAAGTCTAAAATTTACTTTTTTGAATGATTGTAATCATCTCCTATTGCCCACAAAAAAAAAGGATCATACTTGTTTGTTCTTGCATAAAAAGAAACTTCGAACATGACAACATATCTAAAGATGAGCCATATATTGAGTTACAATGGACGAGATTTAGCAATCTCCATTACAAATTTAACATGCAAAATGCTTTGGTAAGGAAGTCACAAATTTAATCATGCTTTTCTAACTACTAGCACATAAAAATAAAGGAACGAGTCAGAAACCACCTTTGCTCTGTTGAGCCAACTATGCTCTCTAGAATTGACTCTTCACAAAGAATAGAAGATTAAAGCACACGTGATACCTAAATTTATTTTGCCAAGCTAACAGAATGCATGAAGTCATGGTCTTAGAGCATTTCCAACACTTAAGACTAAAATGGCACAGAACTACCTGTCAGCCAACATGGCATGCTTAATTAAGTGCTAAAAGTCAAGTATCTCTTCTTTCAGAGTATGAGGATAGCAACTGAGAGTATTGCTCTAATTTAGTGGAAAACATGAGACATGAGCTATTCAATGACTGTATATAACATAGAAATAAAGGAATAGCACAGACCCAAAGGAATAACTAGATATGCTATTTGCATATATGCCCTCACAGACTCAATCACGCAAATGATGTTTAATCCTTAAGAGTCCTAAATAGTGGAACAGATTCGGTAGATAAATTATTCGAGGAAATATGCACCACATATTTTTTGGCTGCAACAAAGTAGAAGACACAGATGCAAGTCAGTCCTATGTGGAGGCATAAACTTCATCTCATCTATAAAAGGAAACAACTGAGAATTCATTAGTCGGGACAGTCCCGAATGATGTATTTTGAAAATCGAATGAACAGCGAGGGTCTTCAAGTTGACCATCAATTAGAGATGTCACGTTTTATATCTTACTGGACTTAGAACAGACAAAATCCTGTTATGTCCAAATAAACTGTCTAAGGTCAGCAATTCATTCTCTTCACAGCTCCACAGAAACAAGAAGAGAAAATAAGAAAAAGTGTCCTACTTCCACGATTTTTTTTGTTTTTGTTAAAATGCTACCTCCACTTACTTGTGCACGAAATCAAATACGCGTGACTGATGACCCTCTTGTAATGGAAGAGACACCCATCGCCAAGGTCCAAAATGGAATGACAGTTATGGGTTAAATATGCTGAAAGCAGGCCATGGCTTAATAAGGCCATGTCAATCCAATGTCCACTTCAGAGTCAAGACAAGGGCAGCAAACACTTCAACGTAGATTAACAAGTTTTAAAGCACCAATAAGAAGATTCTGGCCCTCACCTGCACATATATAAGGGCCTACTCGAAGCATAACCAGGAGATTAAGCTTCTTGCACAAGTTGAGAAAAGATATTATATGTGCAATTCCCTCAAAGACTGTCTCCCCCGGTTTCGGTTCATGCAGATTCCAAGGAACATATGTCTGGATAGTGTTCAAACATAGGACTTTTGCTCTCAGCAATCTGTCTTCCCAATACTGCATGCACAATAAATGCCCGAGTGTAATTGATTCGTTAAATGGAAGTGGGCAAAGGTTGCTTCAAGCAAAGAATCCTTCTAGTCAGCATTGAAAGAAGATGCTTCAGTGAACAAGTCCTTCAGTGAGGAGCTCCCTGAATTTGTCATGGAGCTCTAGATTTTATTGCTTCCTGATGGAGCAGAAAGTCATCTTCTAAAACAATCTCAAGTTCAAAGTTCCTCTTCTAGCCTAAATTAGATGCATTACCCCATGCAGTAATACTGCTTCAGATATGGCCAATATAACACAACTTTCTCTTCTTAAAAAAGTGCATCTCCACATAGGAAGGAGAACTATTTGTGAGTAGCATTTGGAAAAAGCATATATAACAATTGTCACAAAAACCCATTGTAATCTAATCACATGAGTAAGAAGAACGACTAAAGGAAAGAAACGAAAATACCTCCGGGAGCACCCGGAAATAATGAACATCTCCACCGATTATCTGAAAGGAATAGCCATCTTTCCAGAACTTGTCACTGTCGATCTCAAATTTCCAACTACTGGACTGATTAAAGTAAATTGCAATTAGACTCAGGTACAGAAGCAACCCAACTGAAATTCAACCATGCAACGATAGGGATTTACAATTAGACCATTGGCATTTGCTTATTATTATCTTGAATATTTTTGCTTTAAACATATTGTATTAAAGTAAGAAATGTTATATTTTGACCATGAAGGTTTGTTAAATTTCTGGATTTGATGTGGTATAAGATTAACAAATGGAATGGACCATTAGCGTGTGAATTAATGAGATTGATTAGTGGATTAGACGACTATAAATAGTTATGTTGAAGCGTATGTAACTTATTCTTTTTACTGTATGTTTGTTATATCCTAAATTTGAGTTAAAAGAGTTGTAATTTGGTTTTGTAAATATGCATAGTAGGTGCTCGATCCGTTTTGGAAGAGATGCACTACTCACTAAGCCGTGGTTGCTCACCCCTCTATTTTCCAATCTTTTTCAGGTTCATCGACTAACGATGAGTAGATCCGAGAGCCATGGAAACTTTTAAGAGTTGTTGTCTTTAACTTTTAAGAGTTGGATTTTGATAGCTTTGAGGCCATGTCCTTTGAGTGGAAGGACGGCCGTGTCATCCCCCATTCTTGTTGATTTTGGGGTGTGACGGTAATTGCTTTCTTCATTGCTTGATCAATGGTGTGCTGCGTCTCTACAATAAATTGCATCCATAGTGTTTTGCACTCCTGGGGCGTGATTAGTGTTTCGTATGAAAGAATCTACAATTAAACAATGAATGTAAGTGCTCGCACCAAATTTAAGATCTCCATTAATTAGAACCAGCACGATAAAAGCAAAACTCACATCTTCCCACGTGCTTAAAGCCAACCAATCTATGCTCCCGTCGGTGGCATGAGGTTTGTTGTCCAACAATCAAACCAACAAAAGTTGTTCGATATTATCCTTCTCACCATCCAAACAAATTGCTGCCATCGCAGACGGCAACCTTAATGACTGCAAGCATCATTGAATCGTTTCTTGTGAAAGATCCACAGGCAAGCAACTGGAGAAACATGAAAAATATTTGCCGCATATAAATTTTGCACACTACCAAACGAGCGATATCTCAAATATCCTCCCTACTCCTCCAGACTCTATCCATATAGTCAACATCATGGCTGAACAGTGTAGCAAAACTAGATAGAAAATGAAGCGGATTTCAAGTACTATTGAATCTAGCCAACGAGTAAATAGCAAACTTAAAGATGCCTACCACTCCTTCATTAGCTCAACGACCCTTTGAGATACTTTATTTGCTTGCTCTTTTTCGTACGACAGACCTTCCATAATCTTTCATAACATTCAGCCTTCCTTCCTTCATCTGTTGATCCATCTCATAAGAAGAGAGGGCACTAGAGAACCGACTTATGACCAACATAGTCTCGCGCCTCTCTTTACAGATGGAGGGCTTTTCCCTTTTTTACTTAATGGTGGTTGATGGGATCTGCACGAATTATATCATGTTTTTACAGGCAAGACTGAAGGAAGCATTGTTTTGACCAATGGAAACTCTTTTGAAGGGAGCTACTAGTGAAACCTGGTCGGCCATCAAGACACTTCTTTCGCGCGAGACTATGTTGGTCATAAGTCGGTTCTTTAGTGCCCTCTCTTCTTATGAGATGGATCAACAGACGAAGGAAGGAAGGCTGGATGTTATGAAAGATTATGGAAGGTATGTCGTACGAAAAAGAGCAAGCAAATAAAGTATCTCAAAGGGTCGTTGAGCTAATGAAGGAGTGGTAGGCATTTTAAGTTCGCGATTTACTCGTCGGTTAGATTCAATAGTACTTGAAATCCGCTTCATTTTCTATCTAGTTTTACTACACTGTTCAGCCATGATGTTGACTATATGGATAGAGTCTGGAGTAGTAGGGAGGATGTTTGAGATATCGTACGATAAGCTCATTTGGCAGTATGCAAAATTTATATGTGGCAAATATTTTTCATGTTTCTCCAATTGCTTGCTTGTGGATCTTTCACAAGAAACAATTCAATGGCGCTTGCAGTCATTAAGGTTGCTGTCTGTGATGGCGGCAATTCGTTTGAATGGTGAGAAGGATAATATCGAACAACTTTTGTTGGTTTGATTGTTTGACAACAAACCTCATGCCACCGACGGGAGCATAGATCGCTTTGCTTTAAGCACGTGGAAGATGTGAGTTTTGCTTTTATCGTGCTGGTTCTAATTAATGCAGATCTTCAATTTGGTGAGAGCACTTACATTCATTGTTTAATTGTAGATTCCTTCGTCCGAAACACTGATCATGCCCCAGGAGTGCAAAACACTCTGGATGCAATTTATTGCAGAGACGCAGCACACCGTTGATCGAGCAGTGAAGGAAGCAATTACCATCACACCTCAAAATCAACAAGAATGGGGGATGACACGGCCGTCCTTCCACTCAAAGGACGTAGCCTCAAAGCTCCCAAAGTCCAACTCTTAAAAGTTTTCACATCCTCGGATCTACTCATCGTTAGTCGATGAACCTGAAAAAGATTGGAAAATAGAGGGGTGAGCAACCACAGCTCAGTGAGTAGAGCATCTCTTCTAAACAGATCGAGCACCCACTATGCATATTTGCAAAACCAAATTACAACTTAACTCAAATTTAGGATATAACAAACATACAGTAAAAAGAATAAGTTACATACGCTTCAATATAGTTATATTTATAGTGGTTTAATCCACTGATCAATCTCATTAATTCACACGCTAATAGTCCATTCCATTTGTTAATCTTATACCACATCAAACCCAGAAATTTAACAAACCTTCAGGGCCAAAATATAACATTTCTTACTTTAACACAATATGTTCAAAGCAAAAATATTCAAGATAATAATAGGCAAATGCCAATGGTCTAACCCATTGGTCAATCTCATAAAACATGTATCAATGGTCTATTCCATTGATTAATCTCATCAAACCACACATCGATAATTTAATTGAAATTACACGTCGATGGTCCATTCCTACGACTAATCTCAAATTACACGTCGATGGTTCATTCCATCGACCCAACTTATATCACATGTCAATGGTCCACTCTATTGACCAATCCGTTACTCAATATCAAACCATGGTCACGATACAACGCTTGGTGACGAGGCGACCAAGATTCCACCTTTGGCAAGGTCTCCGTTTATTATTAGCCGGTGCCTTAGCCCACAAGGATATCCTAGAATAATATTCGCATACTCACAAGCCCTTCGCTAGGCTCACAGCGATATTGAACATCCACAATAATCCAGAACCTTACCATCCATAATTCTCAAACCAAATTCATAAAATATTTCATATATCACGAAAAGATTTCGCAACTCAACTTATCCGCCAAAAATACTTTCCATAAAACATTCTCAAATAATTTCAAGACCTGTCTCATAAATCAATTTCAAATCAAATACATCTAAAAAAATTTATCACAAATCAATATCTATATAACCTTCCATAAATGATTTCAAAGTCGAGCTTTTCGTGAAATGATTTCACAAATCCAAAACATGTAATTTTTCTCAACTTCGTTCATCGAACCGAATATATATTGATAAAACGTTCACACACTATTTTCAAATATCAAAACTTAGTAAATGCCCAATCCAACTTTTATGCATTAAACATGCTTATTTATAACTCATAAAAAATCGAATCTTTATCATTTTGAAGACATGAGCTTATAAATTCTTAGAAAAGATAGCACCACTCACTTAAAAAAGTCGAAAATCAACCTATTTGGTTACTTGAGCCAACGCACTCGTATTCCTATTAATAAATCGAAAACGATATTAAAACTAGGTAATATTCCACTCTCCAACTAACGACTCGACTAAATTATGTTAAATCATCGATAAAACGACACCTACGCGTTAATAAATCGCTCAACCAAAACAATTACTCAAACTCTTCCTTAGCGTGAAGTGCGAGCACGAAACTTCATCATGCCATAATTTTCTCCATCAAACTCTGTTAAAAGCGCACTTATAATCAATGAAAAACTCATCCAACATACTACAAGAACCTCAATTTAGCCAATCCAAAATTAAGCCGAAAATCAACAAAATATAGCTCTAAAATTCTGGTCGTGCACTGTTCATCACTCGCAATAAACTTTAAAATTTTGTTTCGAGCAAATCGTAATCTCAAATTACGATCCGTAAAATCCCACAGCTCCACAACATCCCAAGTTGTCATTTCTACAAAAATACATAGCTCAACGACTTAAAAATCATAATCCGTCGCTCGATTTTCCCAAAATTCTGAATTTCAAGCCTTAGGTCCAAAATTACTCCGACTGAACGAAGGGGGAGCACGAGTGTTTACCGAAAGTTGCATTACTGTAATTAATGTGCCTTGACGAGGCTCCCATGATGAGAACGCGCGAAGCCCTTCTTTTTCTTTTCTTCTTCCTCTTCTTTTCTCTTTCTTCTTCTCTCTCTGTGTTGGAGCTCTCTGCCGTCCCTCTCTCTCCCCTTCTTTCCTTCTCTCTTTCCCTTTTATCTCCTTCTTTTTCTTTTCTTTTTCTTTATTTTTTTCTTTCTGTCTTTTCTTCCTCTCTCTCTCTCTCTCTCCTCTTTTCCCTCTCCCGAAAACTCTCGATTCCTCTCTCTCTCTCTCACAGCTGAAGCTTCTACCTTATTCTTTTTTTATTTTTGACTGGGTCAAAACCCATATTTTACAATTACTGCTCAGGCATATTTTAATGACATGATCCCCCACCCCCAACGCGCACACTAACACAAGAAAAATGAAAAGAAAAAGAAAGAGGCTCTATTTAATTGAGTGCACTAGAGCGCTGAGAAATATTTTCAATTCCACGAACATTTGCTGATTATTTGATTATTTGCTCTCTTCCTTTTGGAATTATCAGGAAGAGAAGAGCCGCAATGGGTGGTCGAAAGGGTGGCCAGTTTTGGGGTTAGTACTTTTAGGGCTCTGCGGATGGAGAAAATGTCTTTAGGCATATTAAACTGTTATAAGGGAAACGCGGACATAGGATGCCGATCCCATATGCATGTGAACAAACTCGTGAAAGCTACTCGAAGATGAAAATAAAGGTCGTTACACTTTTTTTTTTTTTTTCTTTTTCTTTTGGTCATAGGTCCTTAGGCTTCATTTGCCAACAATTTATGGGATTTTTCCTCCCCGTAATCAATAGCTCGTGTGGGACCCAAATTAAAAAAAAAAAAAAAAAAAAAAAAAAAGAGGCATGGCCGCGAATCGTTTTCGACAGATTCCCGGAAAATTCAGGTGTCTGATGCGAGACACTGCCCCGGTCGCGACAACGTTCGCTCGATTGTTTGCGGCTAAGGTTTTTCTTTTATTATCATCACGTGGAAGGAGCGCGTGTTCGTAAGGGAAGGAACAATGTCAATCGATGCAGCACGTGTAGAGAACAAGGTCGGAACAAGACAAAATCGTTAGAAAAAGATTCGCTTGTGGTTTCCTTGGAATTGCATATCGAACTTCAATTTTCAAGCGGTTAGGGCGGAAGCTTCAATGAAAGAATTTCATCAATTTCTTCTCCTTCAACCTTTCTTCTTTCTTTATGGAAATCGGACTTTTATTTGACGTTTAGCGTGCTTCCGATCTTTTTAATTTTTTTTCTTCTTTTGGATTGAGATAATGATTTCTCCTTCTAGCAGAAATTCAAACTGGGCTTTCTTAATTGAAAGAATTTCATTAATTTCTTCTCCTTCTTCCTTTCCCTTTTACCCTTCGACTTCTTTCTTTCTCGAAATCGGACTTTTATTTGACATTTAGCATGCTTCGAATCTTTTTTCTTGAGATAATGATCTCTTCCGCTGGCAGAAATACGAAATGGGCTTTCTTAATTGGCTTAAGAAGCATAATTAAGCTACGTTACCCTCACTCCCCACGAAGTCAATCATGAATTAGATGCGTCGTCATGCCTTACTAAGAAAGTTTCAAGTCTTGAAAAGCAAACTAATTACACACATCAATAAGAAAAAAAAAATTAGTACTCTGAAAATACAGAATTTTTCACATTTCATTGTTGATGTCGCTTATTCACAAATTCTTTGGTAAATATCCCAAATCAATTTATGAAGAGTAACAACAATCTCGTAAACTTCCCATTTGATTATTATAGAAATATGGAAAAATTCTTTGCGCGAGCGACGAAGAGAAAGAAAATGTTGCATGGGTATATTCGACGCGAAAAGGTGAGTTTCTAGAATAAAAGGTGACGAGAAAATTCTACTGGTTGGGAAAAAAAAAAAGAACAAGAAGAAAACAGGGACTTGGAGGGCACCAAGAACTTTTCGAAAGTAGCAAGGAGATAATAAAAAAAAACGAAAAACAAAAAACAAAACGAGAGACCAGCGTGAGTAAAAAAGCTAGGGACCACCAGGAATTCAGCAGATTTGCTTCCTTGTAAAAGATATGGTGGTTGGAAAAAAGTTGGACCCGGAGAACAATTCCATGCGCAACTTTCAGCCATGTGAAATATGACTTGGGAACGAGATCTGAACCACGAAAGGTGAAATATTCGATAGAGAAAGTTAAATCCGACACTATTGCCTTTGTCTCCTTGAAAATATGAAAAGCAAGTGATAAGCAAAGTTGATATGTCAAATTGATCTTGAACCTCGTAAATGTTGTGCTCTTCCAATGAACCACTGAAGATATTCGATTGAGACATGATTCGATGCCAAAAGAAGGAATTTGAAGGGTCCGAACCCATTTCCGATGACCAATTTGGCACAGAACTTGGATAATCTCGACCGGGCTTGAAATGCCTTGATCTTTGATCAGACATGCTTGCTCAGGAAAAGAGGGAAAAATTAACAAACACCACGATGATGACGTGGATAATTGAGATTAAAATCCATGTCGCAGTGGGAAATGTAATTGTCCAGAACGACCACTTGTACGAGCATGCCAGCTCGCACCGCCACCAGCAACGCGTTTTGTTAGCGTCGCGTGTTCGACGCTTGGCGCGCGATCGACCGTCTGGAATGAATTAAAACTGTCCGTTCTAGTCGCTTTGCTGTGTCTAGGCAATGGCCGACTTTAAATGCTGCTGATCAGTGAGTCAGCTGCAGTAATTTACTTGTCATCGGACCGTAATGTAGCTGTTCGTTCTAATTCATCGATGCTAGCGTACGTTGATAGTTTCTCCTTTCAAGTGTTGTGTTTAACTTCGTATAAGAGGACTTTCGCTTATCGGAGCTGCCTTAAGCTGCAAGTTCCTGCTTCTTCGTGTCCACCTTTCTAGATTATGTTCACCGATTGAAAAAGCGGTTTTGCAATATGATTGTAGTTTAGTTTTTGGTTTATTCTGCTCGTTCACAGTGTGCATCTCACTTTCGTCGACACTACCTGCCTTTGATTGTAAATCCCTATCGTTGCATGGTTGAATTTCAGTTGGGTTGCTTCTGTACCTGAGTCTAATTGCAATTTACTTTAATCAGTTTAGTAGTTGGAAATTTGAGATCGACAGTGACAAGTTCTGGAAAGATGGCTATCCCTTTCAGATAATCGGTGGAGATGTTCATTATTTCCGGGTGCTCCCGGAGGTATTTTCGTTTCTTTCCTTTAGTCGTTCTTCTTACTCATGTGATTAGATTACAATGGGTTTTTGTGACAATTGTTATATATGCTTTTTTCCAAATGCTACTCACAAATAGTTCTCCTTCCTATGTGGAGATGCACTTTTTTAAGAAGAGAAAGTTGTGTTATATTGGCCATATCTGAAGCAGTATTACTGTATGGGGTAATGCATCTAATTTAGGCTAGAAGAGGAACTTTGAACTTGAGATTGTTTTAGAAGATGACTTTCTGCTCCATCAGGAAGCAATAAAATCTAGAGCTCCATGACAAATTCAGGGAGCTCCTCACTGAAGGACTTGTTCACTGAAGCATCTTCTTTCAATGCTGACTAGAAGGATCCTTTGCTCGAAGCAACCTTTGCCCACTTCATTTAACGAATCAATTACACTTGGGCATTTATTGTGCATGCAGTATTGGGAAGACAGATTGCTGAGAGCAAAAGCCCTATGTTTGAACACTATCCAGACATATGTTCCTTGGAATCTGCACGAACCGGGGGAGACAGTCTTTGAGGGAATTGCACATATAATATCTTTTCTCAACTTGTGCAAGAAGCTTGATCTCCTGGTTATGCTTCGAGTAGGCCCTTATATATGTGCAGGTGAGGGCCAGAATCTTCTTATTGGTGCTTTAAAACTTGTTAATCTACGTTGAAGTGTTTGCTGCCCTTGTCTTGACTCTGAAGTGGACATTGGATTGACATGGCCTTATTAAGCCATGGCCTGCTTTCAGCATATTTAACCCATAACTGTCATTCCATTTTGGACCTTGGCGATGGGTGTCTCTTCCATTACAAGAGGGTCATCAGTCACGCGTATTTGATTTCGTGCACAAGTAAGTGGAGGTAGCATTTTAGCAAAAACAAAAAAAATCGTGGAAGTAGGACACTTTTTCTTATTTTCTCTTCTTGTTTCTGTGGAGCTGTGAAGAGAATGAATTGCTGACCTTAGACAGTTTATTTGGACATAACAGGATTTTGTCTGTTCTAAGTCCAGTAAGATATAAAACGTGACATCTCTAATTGATGGTCAACTTGAAGACCTTCGCTGTTCATTCGATTTTCAAAATACATCATTCGGGACTGTCCCGACTAATGAATTCTCAGTTGTTTCCTTTTATAGATGAGATGAAGTTTATGCCTCCACATAGGACTGACTTGCATCTGTGTCTTCTACTTTGTTGCAGCCAAAAAATATGTGGTGCATATTTCCTCGAATAATTTATCTACCGAATCTGTTCCACTATTTAGGACTCTTAAGGATTAAACATCATTTGCGTGATTGAGTCTGTGAGGGCATATATGCAAATAGCATATCTAGTTATTCCTTTGGGTCTGTGCTATTCCTTTATTTCTATGTTATATACAGTCATTGAATAGCTCATGTCTCATGTTTTCCACTAAATTAGAGCAATACTCTCAGTTGCTATCCTCATACTCTGAAAGAAGAGATACTTGACTTTTAGCACTTAATTAAGCATACCATGTTGGCTGACAGGTAGTTCTGTGCCATTTTAGTCTTAAGTGTTGGAAATGCTCTAAGACCATGACTTCATGCATTCTGTTAGCTTGGCAAAATAAATTTAGGTATCACGTGTGCTTTAATCTTCTATTCTTTGTGAAGAGTCAATTCTAGAGAGCATAGTTGGCTCAACAGAGCAAAGGTGGTTTCTGACTCGTTCCTTTATTTTTATGTGCTAGTAGTTAGAAAAGCATGATTAAATTTGTGACTTCCTTACCAAAGCATTTTGCATGTTAAATTTGTAATGGAGATTGCTAAATCTCGTCCATTGTAACTCAATATATGGCTCATCTTCAGATATGTTATCATGTTCGAAGTTTCTTTTTATGCAAGAACAAACAAGTATGATCCTTTTTTTTTGTGGGCAATAGGAGATGATTACAATCATTCAAAAAAGTAAATTTTAGACTTCCAATTGGAGCGGAGAAATACAATTCTTCTAAATGAATATGATCTCTTAACACTACTTGCTGTTTATGTTCTATATCTTTGCAATAGGAGCGCTAGTGTTTCCTTAGGCACATTAATTAGCAATATCTGCGATATGACGGCATTCCAATTTTCCTTGTTTCCCCATTTATATGGTGGAATAATCCTGATGGGTACACATTGATGCAGGGTGGGATTTTGGGGGCTTCCCTTACTGGCTGCTTGCCATAAAACTAGCACTTACGTTAAGATCATCTGACCCTGCGTTTGTCAAGCTACTCAATTTGTCAAAAATCAAGAATTTTTGTGCTTCATGATAGTGGAACATTGTGGGATTGAATAATTGCTCTAGAAAAGCTCTTTGATGTGTTTTGTATTCCTAAAGAGACTATGTTCATTTTCGGGCTCCATTTGATCAATAGATACATCTCTGCATTCGACTCCTGTTTTGTCATGTTCAGAGACGTAAGAAAGGTGGCTAGCTTGACTTCCACTTTATAGATATAAGAAAGGTGGATATATGTTGAAGCTCTCGTATATTTTTCTCTTTAGAAATTTTTTTGGTGCCACATTTCGATGTTACCCATGCTTTTCAGCACATCCATCTTAGTCCAGAGAAGTCATGAATTTTTCTCATCTATTCAGGAGCTTGCTTTAAATATGGACAAATTGTCTTATCCTTTGCATACTGTTAGTGGCCAGCCTATGTAAATCAAGGCTCTCTCAAAAGGAGCTATTAATCTGTGCTGATGATTCGTGTTTTGGAATGTTCCCATTTTTCTCTTTAGATGGAACATCATTTAGTGTCTTTTTTAGTTATACTAAAAAATTCAAAGTTGGGGAGTAACTCTCAAACTGTAATGAAATTGATTAAAGAGGTCTTAAGCACGAAAAAGCAAGTTGGTGGGACTCTCTTGCACACTGCATGGATTTGGAAGCGTTTGTAGCTGCAAAATATGAGGACCAAGACCAAGTCCAAGCCTTTAAGGTCCTAAATCACTCGCTGCATGCAATGAGAATGTCAATTGAAAAATAGTAATCGGATGGAAGCCTCATGAAAATCGAGTAAAATTTCAGCTGATGCTGCATCACTTTTGGAGTGGAAAATTTGTTGGAATTTGCTTGCTTTTCATGTCTATGAGGGAAACTTTGTACCTGTCGGTATTATAAGCTGAAATCTTGCTGTGGACCCAATTATGGGTGAAGCAAGGGTGCTATATTGTGGCATCAAAGTGGCGAGAGGAAACTGGAATAGGCCGAAGTGGGTAATAAGTGGTGCCTAGCAACCTATAAGTGGATTACTTAACCATGACAATGTTTCTCCAAAAATGGTCATTTTGGATGAGCTGAGAGGAGAGCTGCTGACCCAGGGGTTGGTTGAGTGGTTGATCGATTGGTTTGGATGTAATAGATTTCGTTTCGTGTTCAAATCACTTTCCACTCAGAGTAACTTAGGAATCATGCTCCCGCCCTGTGGGTGGTCTTATATGAATGAACGTGAATCTGGCGGTTTGTGTGCGTCCATAAGGGTGAGTCACAATGAAAGGTTTGGATGTCCCATGTTATTTATAAGAAAAAAACAATGAGTGGAGAGCCAATGAATGACGTGATCGACAGATATAATAATGTGGTTACCAGTTAGAATGTAGCTTGGCGGCCGTACGCATGGGTCTTTTCTGGAAAAGAATCATTTCATTCAGTAGTATCGGAGGGAGTTAGGGTACCGGGTGGGCATGTGGAATATAATGAATTGAAGTTCTAATAGTTTCCTAGGTCCTACTTGTGGTGAAGAATTAAAATAGAAATTAGAAGGTGATAGTCATTATTTGTTTGGTTTGCCTATAAACTCTGGAATGGTAAAGACTTTTTGGTGTAAACATATTTTCGTTGGTTTTCTTGTATGTTGTACCATATCTCAGTCAAAATGCACCGAAAACCACATTTTAAACAGCATACCTATGCTCAAGTGATTGTCGGTAAATTTCGAGCTCTCACAGGTCGAAAGGTGGTGGGGCATCCTCCTTCCGAAGGTTTCTTCTCTTCTTTATGACAATGGTGGCCCTATAATAATGGTTCAGGTATAATATGAAATAGTGTTGTCGTTTATTTTTGCTAACTAGTATGTTATGTTTCTCCTTAGGAAATAGGAGATGGCCAATGTTGGAGAGACTAGAATTGCTTCTTGGCTTAGAATTTGGGGCATTTACTTATTCTGAATAGAGTAGAAGAGGTTTTGCTTTTATTTTTTAGCTGAGGTGAACACTTTTTCTTTTTGTTTGAAGAGTTACTCATAATGACTGTCTTAGGGTCACATTGTCCTTCCGCCATCAGTAGATTCATTAAGATGTATAAACTCACTTCTTTTTTTCCTTGCGCATGCCTGTCTGCATGACTGTAAGCACACGTGCAAAGGACTGCAGCAGTTCTGATGCATTTCAAAATTTCTTTGAACTTTAAAGGCTGTATATGTTTTCACTGTTCTGTTTATTTGAGTATGAACATCGTGGCTGGATTTGTAAGCATGATATTTCTCCAATTTTCCATTGTACTTTTGATGCTTTGGAGCATTATGTGGTTTATGAGAGAAATTTGTGTTGAATTTGTTGTCAAGAATATCTGGTCTGAAGATGTTAGACCCACGTAGTCTCAGGACTATAATTACTTTTGAAGCATTTTGGCTTTTCAGATATAATCACTCCTGTTCTTTTAGGTGGGGGTTATTGACTCGGTAGTAAATGATTGTTTTGACATATTGAAAATGAATTCAGCTCATATGGAGACCATAAAACTTATATTCGTCACCTTGCGAAATTGGCTCAAGGATACCTAGGTGATGAAGTAATCCTGTAAGAAGTTCTATATTTAGCAAATTCAATTTCACTGTAGGATTAGATGCATGCTCAACCTCATTACTTTGGCAAAGTGATAGGAATTGTGGATGTATCTGTGAAGAAGTCTAGTTTTTCGTATATCGCCTAAAACTCATGTCTTGCGTTCATGGAACATGGAAGTACTTAAGAATGAAGCTAGATCTGACATTGTTTTATTCTCTGATCTTCGGGAATTCTTATTCTCATGATGCAGGTACACTACAGACGGAGGTTCTAAGGAAACTCTTCAGAAAGGAACTGTTGGAGGAGAAGATGTTTTCTCAGGTGAATTCATTGTTCATGTGTGTTTCGTGGATTTAGGGAGGCATTAGACTTCTCAGTTGTGCATGGTTTCCTTGTGTTCATTGCCTCTAGGATATGTTTATCAATAGTTGTTCCTATTGATGCTCCCTAGCATTTAGCTACTATTCGGTTTCCATCCTACATATATTTTTGAGCAACTGTTTAAATCTAAGTACCAGACAATCTTCTCACCTCAATTTTCTGATATTAGCTGTGGATTTTGGCACTGGTGCTGAGCCTTGACCTATATTCAACTTGCAAAAGCAGTTCAATGCCCCAGGAAAATCACCACCTCTTGTGGCATGGGTCTCTAATTATATCCAAGTACAAATCTTCAATTTAGTCTAAGCGATAGTTCTGGATCACTGGTTCAATTGTTAATATTTTTGTTGTTTCAGGGAGTTTTACACTGGTTGGCTCACACACTGGGGTGAGAAGATTGCTCAGACAGATGCTGAATTTACTGTGGCTGCACTGGAAAAGATTTTATCAAGAAATGGGTCTGCTGTGCTGTATGTATGCCAATATTATTTTTTTTGTCTTTCATATTTGAAGATTGCAAATAACTGTCTTCATTTCATCTCTTGACTTCTAGATGGCACCTGGTGGAACAAATCTTGGGTTCTACAATGGAGCAAACACTGGCGGGAGCGAGTCCGAGTATAAGCCTGACCTTACTTCTTATGACCATGTGAGGAAGAATGTCTTTTTTTTTTGGTCATCTGACACAGCCGAAGGTTCCTGTTGTAAGCGTAAAAGTGATTATCTTCTTCCAGGATGCACCTATTAAAGAATCTGGCGACGTGGACAATCCAAAATATAAAGGTAAAATAATTAGGGCTATCTTATCTTGAAGCTTATCCTTATCATATTACCCTAGGAACTGCTTCTGTTTTTGAGCCAATGTTTTTCCATGCTCCAAAAGTGACTGTAGAAGGTTTGAATGTTCGAGATGCTGCTTATGTAGTGTTATCCTGCATATTTGAAGTCATGATTTTCGTCCAAAAAACAGTAGTCATGGCGGAAATCTGCATTGAGAAATAGGTCTGGTATAGTTGTGGCGTTTGTCATGATCTCTGCTACGATTTTGGAGTAAGTGGTGCATGTGAATGGTTCTAAGAATTATGCGAAGAGATTAACTTGTTGTCTCCGGCCTTTTCAGTGTAGAGGTCTTTAATCATTTCTCTCCCTTTTACTTGATAAATAAACTGCGGTCAAACTATGATTGGGATGGCTTCTACGCGTTTACTTTTTTGTCTTTTTATATCTTGTGACAGATTGATTGCATCTTTTCTTTGGGACCAGAAGGGAGATTGGCTGTTGACTTTTCACTCTAGACAGTGATTTCTGTCCCAACACATATGCTTCACTTCCTGATAATTCTCATAAAAAATTCGTCTACAGGTAAGGATAAGCTAAACGTACTATAGTCGGTCCACTGAACCGATGTACTTAGTTATGTGATAGATTGTAGATGGATATATAATTGCACCGTCGGTTATATTTAAACATCCAAAAGAAAAAGTACGGCATCCTTTAATTTACCTCGGTGTTACTCATTTCGAATAAATGGTGTCGAGAGAGAGAGGAGATTGGTGACGCTGGGTGGAAGCCGTACCGGGATTACATATTGGTGTCGAGAGGATCATCCCTTCTGTTTTTAGCCTTCCTGAAGCACTTAGCATTTGTGGTGCTTCAGGCTGCATCGACCTCTTGGCTAGTAGTAAAAGTTAGGGAACTCTTTTACTTAGGGAACTCTTTTTACTCCCTGTCAGTGAAAATTAGGGAACTCTTTTCTCACTGCCTGATGTATCTATTTCGTGGAAAATGAATAATTAAAAAAATATTTTCTTAAATCTTCACTTGTATTACTTATAAGATGAATAGACAATAATAGCAAAATTTATCATTTTTAGGAAAATATCATTCAAATCAATTATTTTTCACGAAACAAACGAAGTAAAGATTATTGGATTTCTGTTTTTAACAGATTTCTTCAATCAAAGTTTTTTCTAAGAGTCTTTGGATTTATTTTCTATAGATTTCTAATATCTCTTCGTTCGTTCGTATGGGTCCAGCTTTTCGTAGGAATTTTATCTTCGCTAAAATCTTCAACATATGGAAGTTCAATTATATTTTTTACTTTTGTCTCGGGACCTTCATTAGTAATGTTAAAGGGATAAAGTTGAGCAATGAAAGGGATTTCCTAAAATGGCCACATCACAAATATATTTTACCAAGACTTTGTTCGTTTCGGAAAATGAATGATCTCAAAGACACTTCCCAAAAAACAATTTCTTATATTGCATACAAAAATAAATAAACAAAATATATTTTCATCGTCCATAAAAATGATTAGATATAAATTGTTTTGATATCCATTGATTAATAATTCCAAGCGATAATCATTTTTAGGAAAATATTTTTCAAAACATTCGTGAAACAAACGAAAACCAAATGAGAGGTTGTTTTAAATTTTTTCCTATTAGTATGGATTTTAGCTTTCAAGGACTTGCAATTAACAATTGGGGTGTGTTGATTTGAGTGAAAGTATTTGCTCCGAATTAGTTTTCTAGATTTTCACGGTTTGGTTTGTCGAAAGTAGTTATTTTACAGAACACCATTTGTCGATCAAAGAAATATGTTTATAATTAGAAAAATGAATTCTCTATCCCGAAGAGGAGAAAAATTTTCCTGAAAAATGATTTCGCTAGAAACATGTTCCTTTATGGTGAACTTTTCCCAAAAATATACACACCCTTAATCTAATACCATATGCACCATAAAGACTTTCAGTTGTTTTCTCATAAAGAGAGGTCGGAAAATGGGATTAATACTTCTCGAGTGCAATTTTGAATGGTTTGTCTGGTGACAATTCTTTTGCACGTAATTTGGGAAACGAAAACACTGGAAGACACTGAAGATGATAAAAAGAGAGTTTCAAGATGTTCTAATGGCAATGAAAGAAAAAAATAAGTTTAGTGTGGTAAAGATTTAATGTTTCATGAGTCACGGCACATTGAGCTGACCTTATCCGTAAACTCAAAGAACAAACCGACAGGCTATTAAGTATGCTGACCGCTTATCATTTGATCATCCTCGCTTTGATTCGTACAAACATTACAATGGATGAGATAGGGTAAAGAATCATAGCCAAGTTACGTATATTTTCTCCTGCCACTCACGTGATTTAGTCTTCAAGTTGAGGATATCGATTTCATTTACTCGTAAATGATCCAAAGTGACGTAACAAGCAATAATATCTGCAAATAAATTAATCGGCAAAAATAATATCTATTAACAAGGGGTAGAAGTAATGGGAGAACTCACTCGTCGCACCAACAAAATTTTATAATAAGTAAATTGCTAGGTGCAGTTATGCTCTTTCTCGCTCTCTCTCTCTCTCTCTCTCTCTCTCTCTCTCTTTTTCTGAAAATATGTTGAAGTTTGTCTTATACTAACAAGGAGTTAGTTTCGATCGAAGACCACCTAGCACTCTCGAAACCTCCTCACCGAAGGGTCCATACCTAAGCATCAAGCACCACAAGAGATCATTTACTCTGTGAAATTTGGGCGACACGTGTTTTTTTCCAAAATTAATTAATATAAGTACTAATGTGTTAAAATAACCAGCATGAATCGTTTTATCAAGGTGGGCAACAGATTGTCATCAGCACCAAAAGTCATATCTTCACTCTCATATTACTAAATTATACGATCATTCTGGCAAATTTCATCAGAAAATTTCAAAATAACCACATAGCGCTCTACGATCCAACTCCCAGAAAGATGTTACGAAATAAATCACATCTAATGTAGATAAGAGAATAAAATTAACTAAACAACAACTTTCTTCAACCATGTATCTTTCTATAGCACCTGCATATAGGGTCCAAAGCTAACCAGTTATTAATCTCCAAGAACAGAACAAACTTACAGAGGAATCCGCCGCTCTGACTGATTCAAACCCCTATTCACATCCGTCAACCGCAGTGGCTGCACCTCGCCATCCCGCTGCGGCAGCCACGTCCTCCCCACATTCTCCGACACCTTGAAACCGCTCACTTTCTCACTTCCGCCGCCATTTTCCTCCCCCGTGAACTTCTTCATTGTCCCGGAGCTACGGCATGACCTGCAAGAACCCCGCCGTTGTCCATCCGTGTACCCGCAATTCGAACAAACCCAACAACCTCTCTTCTTCCCCTTCTTACTACTACCACCAGAATAGGAACTCCTTCCACCTCCAAAATACCTCCTTTCTTCAGAAATTTCGCCGTTCCCACTTCCTGCTTCGCTGTCAGGACCCGACCCTGCTTCTCTGTCACTGCTTCTGACCCAGCGGTTAGCATGGTCATAGAAGCTGGGTTTTCGCGAGAGGAAGCGGTGATTCGTGGAGTGAACACCGGGATAGAAATGGGGGCTCTGGAGGGGCTTGAAGAACGCGAGGGATGTGGGTTTAGTGGTGGGATCGAGGAAGTGCTTGTGGGTGCAGAGTGTTCTCAAAGCTCTCATTGTAGATGCTGGTGTGACATGAAAAGGGAAGCGAGAGAATCTCAGAAAGATGGAATCTTTAGGGCTGATTAGCAGAGCTTAGGCCATGATGAGGACGAAGAAGTCAGCACAAAACCCCGCGAAGTTCAAAAGACGATGGAGCTTCGGACAGGTAATATGGTAGAGAGAATGTGGAGTCCAGGACCCCCACTCCACTTCATGCACTTGAGCAACAAGAGGGTCGAACTCCGACACTGCGACGAGGGAGAGAACTGGTTGGGTGTTCCATTTTATCTCTAATGAATTTTAATTTTAAAAAACTGAATCTTTTCCGTTGCACTTTGCAAATTCTTGCGATATTATTCTTTTTCCTTATATCCTTCATTATTTTTCTTTTAAAAATCTGTTCCATTATTGGACTGTAGAATTGTAGAATTTTATGCGACTAATGTAAATAATATTGAGGTGAGAAGCTTGTTTTTGTTTTCTTGCAGGATCGACCCCGTTGACGTGAGACAAAAAAGGTTATGTAATTATCAGTGTAATCTTGGCTTTGATTACTCAACTCTCCCTTTATCTTTCGGAAAAATAGAGACGATTGGCTCTATTCGTTTCCCGAAGAATGCAGCGTTTTCTAAAATATTTTTCAAAAAGTTATTTTCCACGAAAATGTCATTATTTTTTGGTGTTTATTTAAAACCTAAAAATAAAATGGAAAGTATTTTTCAATATTCAGTAAGGGAAATCTTTTTCTCGTTAAACTTTTTTTTTTTCAAAAAAATTATTATTATTTATTTTTAAAATCAAATTTTAAATTTTTTTTTTTTTTTTTTTTTTTATCTTTTTATCTTCTTCTTCTTTGGCTAGTCACAAGTCATCACCATGGCCGGTGATGGCTTGTGACTAGCCAAAGACTAGCTTCGCTAGCTTGTTGATTTGGCAAGCAACGAGCTCGAGCTCACCGACCTCTGGCCTCGCCAAAGGTTGGTGCTAGTTATTAGCTCACCAATTTGGCAAGCGGCGAGGAGCATGCACAAGGGCAAGCCTTAAACTTGCTGAATTCTTGCTTTACTAGATTGGTGAGCAAGAGGCTTGCACTTGTCGCCGGGTTCGCCGATTTGGTGAGTAGCATGTGGCGAGCTTGAGCTCATCGGGGTGAGCCTCAAGCTCGCTCGTCGTTGGCTACTGGCCATAGTCATGTTGACGATCGGCCAAAGAAGAAGGTGGAAAAAATAAAAGGAAAAAGAAAAGAAAAATAAAATTAATTTAAAATTCAAATTATTAAAAAAGAAAACCCTAAAGAATGGGGCTTGTAGGGTATGAGACAAGAGAGAGTGAGTAAGGAAAATGATTTCCTAAATTTGAAAAGTGGAAAACATTTTCCCCTCTCTTAGAAGACTTTTTTTCTCAACGGAAAATGTTTTTCATGATCAGTTCATTTTCTGTGAAATGAACACTGAAAAGTCCGAAAAATATATTATTGGAAGTTATTTTCCGCGAAACGAATAAAATCTAAAGTTTTTGTCAATTCCTTGTGAAACAAATGGAGCCTAAAATTTTTGTCAATTCTCGTGGTAGACTGACAAAGTGGAGAGAGAGAGAGAGAGCTTGATTTGTCTCGTTATCGAACACCAGTGCTACTCCTGGAGTTAGAGAGGTCATCATCAAGGGGGTAAACGGCCAACAGGAGATTTTGTCACTTAATCAAAGAAAATGAGTTATAATATCTTGGCAAACTTGGAATTAATAGAAGGAAACCAACTTAGATCGATAAGTGTTTTTATGATTATATGGCAGTTGAAATTAGACATAGCCTAAAGGTCTTTCTTCTTTACTGAATCTCACTAGTTTTTGTAACATAATTAACTCGTGCATCAAACATGATATATGTAATCCCCCATTTGAATCACTTGAGTCAAGTCTTTAAATGAAGTGTTTATGCGTGATCATGTAAAGTAGTAAGCATGTGAGGGTAATTCTTATGAATCAATTCGGAATACCTCTCACGTCCAACTTGGTACTTGAGAGAGTCACAAACTACTCAGCATAAAATAGTGATGAATGTGAGCGTAACGGCCGGTGTGGTGATGGTCGTCGGACAAGTGTTTTTTTTTTTTTTTTTTTTTTTGGGTGACGCCCCAAGGCAGTAGTAAATAACAATGAGCGTTCGCTTTATGTCTTGAGATTCTTGTCTCCAAGCGAAGTTCTCTTTTGGTGTTTTCCTGTGAAGAGGTCGAAGTACTGGGAAAAGGAAGGAGGCAGATGTTCGGGCGAGGATAGGTGAAGTGGCCGTGGGTGGTGAATCGTCGGCTTAAATGAATTTAGGTTCGATTCGGCTTTGATAGAGTTGGGCTCATCTAGACTTATTGGACTTTGTGCGATTTTTTTTAAGATGGGCTGACCGAAATTTGGGTTTAAGATGGGCTTAGTACTTAGGCTTAAGTTTATAATGGGCTTTGAGTTGGGCTTCTTTCTTTTATACCCCTTTAGTTTTTCTTTTTTGGGGCGTTGCGGGACTGGGCTCAGTTGATGAGCCCAGTCCAGTCGTGGACCCGGTCGGTCCTGACCCGAGTCAGATGTAGAGATCCGACCCGGGTCCGTTTTATATTATATTATTTTAATATTAACAAAATTATTTGTATAAGAAATTAAAGATTAAAAAATTCGGCAAAAAATTTATATTTTAGAAATTAAGAAAAAGCTTTAAATTTTAGTTTTTGAGTAATTTTCTCTTAAAATGTGCAAAAACCTATGATAAAAAAATTGTACTCAAAATTAAACAAGCTCTTAGGGCTTTACCGTAGGGTTTGAATGTTCTTAAAGACAAATACTAGTTGTTATGTGCACATGTCTATTTGGGTTATCATTTGATTGCACATTTTTGATATGTTGATTATGGTTTACCTTTAACGTAATTAGGAGTGACGTTTTTATTATCTCTTATAGCATTAGATTCTCGCTTTGCTTTGCAATTCATTAAGTGCTTTCATTGGTTATTGATTGTTATTTTAATGATTTTGCTTCACATAATCACTTCACATGTTAATGGATAGATTTAAAATCAATATAGACTATTTGACAAATATTTCTTTTAAAATGAATAAGATTAAGTATCAAAAGGATACTAGTTGACTAATTTATATAATTAAATCCACAATCCTAGATTCTCTAGTTGCATCGGAAGTAAGGTATACTCTTATGCTTCACTTAATTTCTAATTTAACCCAATAGGTGAGTGGCAACTCATTAATAGAAAATCCTAGCATCAATTTGAAACTAAATTTGAATATCTCAACGTTGCGCAAGATATGGATTTGGTAGAGCCCGCGTCTAAAATGAGAGTCATAGGCCCACCTTTTAGGCAATATCTCGAGACCTATGTATTTTTCTTTTTGGAGGGAAAAAGTAGGTTGCAACAATGTCCTTGTTACTATTGGTTCATATCGCACAGCATTATTCTCACAATTGGATGTATGATTTGGTTTATTTCTCCCACTTTGTCATTCTATCATCATGTTGAAACACAAATTTGCTGAAGGAGGTCTTGTTTTGATATCGTTTGTTAAAAATTGATTTGATTCCATCCACTGAGGCCAATCACTCGAAAAGAGCACTCAAATATGGCCGCATAAGGTAACAAACCTTTTGGGATAAATCACTTTTGGATATTTCCGCAAAGCCTCTCTGGCGGACCCGAGACTTTCATTGCAATGGCACATGACGGCAGATTCCTCGAGATTTTCCATTTTTTAATCCTAGTATAGAGCAATGGGCGGATTTTAATCGATATAAGTTGTTAATAAAGGATGTGAGTGTCATTCGTCGACATGCTAATCCTCTTTATCACCAGAGACAATATCTTTTCATTGATAAACAAGAAGCAATTGTAATTTCATACATCAACATATATATTGTCTTACTGTCATTTCATTCGTTAACTTGGAATCTTATCATGGTTTCTATATGTTTTGAATTGTATTCTTGTCATTGTATTTTGTATATAAAAATGAATTGTGTGAACAACAAAATGCAGATTTTGTAATATCATGTCAAGCTTTTATTTTTTGTTAATTAATGGTTTTTTTTTTTTTTTGTGGAGTTTTTCCAATGAACTTCATGTCTTGTTTCATTCTCATATTTTATTTAATAGTTGCCTAACCCAGAATCCCTACTTGAATGCAAACTAAACTATTTTTTTTTTGTAGAAAACAAATTGGATTTGAACAGTAAAATGGCGATGTCTCAATTTAAGGATCTGCTTTGGTATAAAAATCAACGAATTTTCATTGCTTTGCACTTAAATAACTTGATAATTCAAATGTAGAAACAAAATAAATTTTGGTAAGTGACTCAAATAAGAAGGGGTAATACAAAACTAACTGGTAATTTAATCAGCAAAAATTAAATGTACATCAGTAAAAGAAAAAGTTTGTAAATTCTGGTAAGAGTTGATAAATCTAAGATCATTAGGAGAAAGACAAATAAAAGTTGATAAAAGATGACAAAAGCTGGTAGTTGTTTAATAGTGTTGGTAAGTTATAACAAGTTATTGAGACATCAGGAAATTGCTAATTATTTTTTATCTAGCAGTTTTTTAATGTTTACTAATTTTTTCTTAAATTTACCAACACAAAAAAGAAAACTCCATTTTGATGCGTGACCACACATCACATTTATTTGGGGAGTGGAGCAGTAAAAGCATCTAGGTAACGCCAATAGTCATTGTAGTACGGTTGATTGGAGTATATGGCCTTTTCATTTCATGACTGTAATATCTCTTCTTTGGATTGTATTTGTGTAATGTACACCGTCAATCTAAAACATTTGTTAAAAAAGTGATCCATTTTTTAGAAAATTCTAGACTACACCAGACTTAATGGAGAAAGAAAAATGGCGGCAACAATGTGTCCAAGACAAGTTGAAGATTCTAGTACCTTGGAGAAATTTCTAGTGCATGTGCATGCAAGAAAAAGGCAAGAAAACTCTCAAATAATGAAGAGCTTTCTAGTACGTGGGTAGCAGAATGGACAGCAAAATGGCCAAAGAAAAGTCAACAAAAGTGGCTGAGAGTTGGAGAGAATAGAAAAATGCAGAAAAATTGAGAAGAGACCAGATTCTTCGGGAGAAGCCGCAACATGCAAAGACAAATAAGCAAGCTGAAATTTTTTATTATTTCTTGTACTCAATGTCGGTGAAGAAGAGGCGGTGCTCACGCCTATAAATAGGGGCTGGGGGTGTGTGTTTTGAGGTGTAGAAAACCAAAACCACTCCTTCCTTTGTAATACTTACTTTCATAATAAAAGTTATGTTTTTTTAACCCATACACCCTTGCCTTTGTAGCCCACATTTCACACATACACACTTGCACACACACACGCTTCCGCAAAATCACCAACAGTGGTATCAGAGCCACGTCTTTGGTTGGTATTGGGTGTTTGTCCTACCTACCCATTTCTAAAACTACCACTTCCAAATACCTACTAACTAAACCATGGCCAACCCAACCTCATCCTCAATTCCCATTCCCATTTTTTATGGGAACAACTATGATTTTTGGAGCATAAAAATGACTACATTCTTGATGGCCCAAGACTTATGGGACATCGTGGAAAAAGGTTGCGAGGCTCCGCCAGAAGGTGCAAGTGTTTCGAAGGATCAACTACAAAAGGATGCAAGGGCACTATATTTTATCCAACAAGTGCTCTCGGAAACCATATTTCCGAGAATAATTGGAGCAAGGACTGCAAAAGAGGCTTGGGATATACTACGAGAAGAATTTCAAGGATCGGTAAAGGTACGCACTATTCGCCTTCAAACACTAAGAAGAGATTTTGAGAATTCTAAAATGAAAAATTATGAGACCATACAAGAATATTGTGGAAAATTAAAGGAACTCGTTAATCAAATGAGAGCCTACGGAGATGGGATAACTGATCAAAGGGTTGTTGAGAAAACATTGGTGTCACTAACCAAAAAATACAACTCCATAGTTACAACTATAGAAGGAACTAAAGACTTGACGACCCTATCAATAAGTGAATTAATTGGCTCTCTAGAAGCATATGAGAAAAGACTAATGGCACAAGATGAAGATTCAGTTGAAAGTGCCTTTCAGTCTAAAATAAATATACGGTCTCATCAAACTAAAAATGATGGAAGGAGCTCATGGAAAAACAAAAGAGGAGGAGAAATTATAAAAAAAGGAAAATTATCCACCTTGTGGTATTTGCAAGAAAACAAATCATTTGTAAAAGGATTGTTGGTTTAAAAATAAAAAACAATGCCGCTTTTGTAAAAGATATGGTCACGTAGAAAAAGATTGTCGCTCGAAAACAAATAATCGAGCAAACTATGTAGAAAAAAAAGAAAGTGAAGAAAATACATTCTACGCAGGCCAAGCGGCAAATGACAATAAAAGTGAAACATGGTACATCGATAGTGGGTGTAGCAATCACATGACAGGGGACAAATCTATATTCACTGATATTGATAAGTCGGTGAAATCCCAAGTAAAGTTGGGCAATGGTGCATTAGTAGATGTCAAAGGAAAAGGCACCATCGCCGTGGAAACAAATAAAGGCCCAAAATATATACATAACGTATATCTAGTCCCTCGTCTTGCACAAAATCTCTTAAGTGTGGGCCAAATGATACAAAGTGGGTATTCTCTATATTTTAATAGAGATACCTGCATTATCTATGATAAATATAAAAATATCATTGCCTCTGTTAAGATGAAAAATAACAATTTTCCTATTCAATGGAAATATGTCAAAGATATAGCCATGAAAGCTCAACTTGATGATTCATGGCTATGGCATCAAGATTTGGCCACTTCAATTTTGCTGGGCTGAAAATTCTCCATCAGAAAAATATGATGAGAGATTTTCCAGCCATCACAGAAATTTCAGATGTTTGTGAAGGCTGTCTTCTTGGAAAACAACAGAGACAGTCCTTCCCATCTGGAGTTTCATGGAAAGCTAAGGAGCCATTGGAACTTGTCCACACGGACGTGTGCGGTCCGATGAGGACACCTACACCTAGTCAAAATAAATATTTCATCCTATTCATTGACGATTACACAAGAATGACGTGGGTATACTTTCTTCGAGAAAGATCTCGAGGTTTTCTCTATCTTTAAAAAATTCAAGAACCACGTCGAGAATCAAAGTGGCCAAAGAATCAAAGTCCTAAGAAGTGACAGAGGCAATGAGAATACAATTCAAAGGAGTTTAATAAATTTTGTGAAGATGAAGGAGTCCATCATCAACTAAGCGTTGGCTACGCCCTAGAACAAAATGGAGTAGTTGAAAGAAAAAATAGAACTGTCATGGAGATGGCAATGTCAATGCTAAAGGAGAAAGGCCTTCCCAACACTTTCTGGGCAGAAGCAGTTTATACTGCTGTATACCTACTAAACAGGTGTCCAACTAAAGCAGTTCAAAATAAAACACCAATCGAAGCATGGAGTGGACGAAAGCCTTCAGCAAAGCATCTCAAAGTGTTTGGATGCATTTGCTACGTCCACATCCCTGCTCAAAAAAGGAGTAAGCTAGATGAAAAGACAGAAAAAGGAATATTCCTTGGCTACAGTGACCAATCAAAAGGCTATCGGGTTTATAACCTAAGAACCAAGAAGCTTATGATTAGTCGAGACGTCGAGTTCGATAAAAATGCTGCCTGGAATTGGGAGGACAAAAAGATCGAGAAGAAGTACATAACCTTGCCAGACATACCTACTCAAGAGGAGTCAATGTCACAAGAAGAAGGAGAAGTACCGGATTCCACCACTCACGACGTAACTCCACCAAGCTCTCCAAGAGCAACGCAAGAAGAATCTACTCCAGAGTCTCCAGTACTAAGGGTAAAAGCCCTTAAAAGAATTTACGACACATGCAACTTTGCTATTTTGGAACCAGAAAACTACGAACAAGCATCCAAAGAAGAAGTTTGGAGAAAAGCCATGAAGGAAGAGATCAAGATGATCGAGAAAAATGAAACTTGGGAGCTTGTCGATCGACCCGAAGACAAGGAGATCATTGGTGTCAAGTGGGTCTACAAGACGAAGCACAACGCGGATGGATCAATCCAAAAGCATAAAGCAAGGCTTGTGGCGAAGGGATACTTGCAACAACCAGGTATCGACTATACTGAAACTTTTGCTCCAGTCGCTCGCCTTGATACTATTCGAGCACTTATAGCCTTAGCGGCACAAAAAGAATGGAAGATTTATCAACTAGATGTAAAATCAGCGTTCCTAAATGGATATCTTCAAGAAGAAATTTATGTAGTTCAACCAGAAGGCTTTATCCTCAAAGGCCAAGAAGAAAAAGTCTTAAAGCTTAAGAAGGCCCTATATGGGTTAAAGCAAGCACCACGTGCGTGGTATGGTAGAATCGATGAATTCTTCATCAAGCAAGGATTCAGGAGGAGTATGAGTGAGCCGACACTGTACATCAAGACCCAAGGTAAGTCCGACACTCTCATTGTCTCTCTATATGTAGATGATCTCATATATACAGGAAATAATGAAACAATGATCCGAGAATTTAAAAAAGAAATGATGAAAACATCTGAAATGACGGACTTGGGCTTGATGAACTATTTCCTCGGTATTGAAGTTAATCAAGATAAAGGAATTTTCATCTCACAAAAGAAATATGCAGAAAAGCTCCTTGAAAAATTCAAAATGAGTAATTGCAAAACAGTGGCAACACCACTTGTGATGAATGAAAAACTATTGAAGGAAGATGGAGAAGAAAAAGCCGATGCCTCCCTTTATAGAAGTTTAATTGGGAGTTTATTATATCTTACTGCTACACGGCCAGATATTATGTACGCGACAAGTTTACTATCACGGTTTATGCAAAATCCAAGCCAAATTCATTTTGGAGCAGCCATGAGAATTCTAAGATACTTACGAGGAACCACTGATTATGGTATTTGGTATCGACCTAGCGCAACAACTAAGTTGATCGGTTATACTGATAGCGATTGGGCAGGATCTTCTGATGACAGAAAGAGCACCACTGGTTATGCATTCACATTAGGTTCTGGAATATTTTCATGGATATCTAAAAAACAAGACTCAGTGGCACAATCCACTGCAGAAGCAGAATATGTTGCGGCTGCTACAACTACTAGTCATGCAATATGGCTTCGAAAAATTCTGGAAGACATTGGAGAACCACAAATGGAATCAACGCCAATATTTTGCGACAACAAGTCCGCAATAGCAATATCAAAAAATCCAGTCTTTCATGGAAGAACGAAACATATTGATATAAAATATCACTTCATTCGTGAAGTGCAAAATAAAGGGGAGATCGAGCTAAAATATTGTAAGACTGAAGATCAAATTGCGGACATATTCACTAAAGCACTACTAACAGCAAAATTCGAAACATTGAGAAGCATGCTTGGAGTATTACAAAAATGGATCAAGGAGGAGTGTTAAAAAAGTGATCCATTTTTTAGAAAATTCTAGACTACACCAGACTTAATGGAGAAAGAAAAATGGCGGCAACAATGTGTCCAAGACAAAGTTGAAGATTCTAGTACGTTAGAGAAATTTATTAGTGCATGTGCATGCAAGAAAAAGGCAAGAAAACTCTCAAATAATGAAGAGCTTTCTAGTACGTGGGTAGCAGAATGGACAGCAAAATGGCCAAAGAAAAGTCAACAAAAGTGGCTGAGAGTTGGAGAGAATAGAAAAATGCAGAAAAATTGAGAAGAGACCAGATTCTTCGGGAGAAGCCGCAACATGCAGAGACAAAGAAGCAAGCTGAAATTTGTTATTATTTCTTGTACTCAATGTCGGTGAAGAAGAGGCGGTGCTCACGCTTATAAATAGGGGCTGGGGTGTGTGTTTTGAGGTGTAGAAAAACCAAAACCACTCCTTCCTTTGTAATACTTACTTTCATAATAAAAGTTCTATTTTTTTTTTAACCCATACACCCTTGCCTTTGTAGCCCACATTTCACACATACACACTTGCACACACACACGCTTCCGCAAAATCACCAACAACATTCTATATAGAAGCAGTCATAAATTTAAAAACGGTATATGTGTTGGTGCATAAACATTGCTTGTGTAATTATTTTATTACACTCCCACTGCAACGTATAAGATTCTTTTACATAATATCGAAAAAAGGAAAAGAAAGAGAGAGAACTCGTACCAAGAGATGGCGACTTCTGCGGCAATATTTGAATTGCGTCATTTTTGTAAGTAAGAGGCTGCGACTGTCCTCTGTCAATTTTCATGCAGACCAAGTCATACGATTTTAAGACATCTCGGTACAAATCAAAGTGGGTGAATTGCCCAGAAAGAGATGAGAAGGAAAAACAGAGGATGAAATTCCACACGCATGACCATGAAGACAAGAAAAGCCTCCGGGTATCCATATCTATACACGAACATGAATTTAAAACACACCGACTCGAGTTTAGTAGTACTAGGAGTTTCCATAGTTTTGCAACAAGAGTGGACTAATCCTGACGGAACTTAACTACTTTGCCATGGCTCCAGCAGGCGCATCAAGTTCTGATGAGGTCGTTCCGAGTTGCTCATTTGGTTTTCCTTCCTCCCGCTTTGTCTCGGATGCCTGTTCTCTTGTCAAAGATCCCTGCAGTTGCGTCAATACCTCACTTATGTCCGGCCTTTCAGCCGATCTTCCTCTGGTACATGACTCCGCAATTTTTACCACTTTCTCAGCTGAGTCGATGTTGAATTTTCGTTCCAGATGTGGATCCATAAGTCCCAGTATATTTCCATTTTCGATGAACGGAGTCACATACTCAAGTATGGGCACGATTCTACTCCCAGGCCTATTCATTATTGCCGGATGTCCTGTGATCAGCTCAAAGAGCACAATTCCGAAACTGTAAACATCACTTTTCTTGTTTAAGCTGTAAGAGCGTTGCTGATACCTGCAGAAGACATACGAGCATGGAGGATAAGGCTTCTCTTTGAATTCTCGAGTCATGTATCCATGCTGAGCATTTTTCAGTGGAATCCTCATCATAGCCACTAAGAAAGTCAAAAAAGAT
Source organism: Eucalyptus decipiens (assembly GCA_014182575.1). NCBI lineage: Eukaryota > Viridiplantae > Streptophyta > Magnoliopsida > Myrtales > Myrtaceae > Eucalyptus > Eucalyptus decipiens. The sequence goes on along the minus strand of CM024618.1, from coordinate 34,769,723 downwards.
GTAACCTCTGAAGTATAAACACTGCATGTGTAACCTAGTACCAAGTAGGGGATACTGATGACTGCGAAGCAAAAGATGAAATCATTGGGAATGTCAGAGAATTATAAGGAAATTGAGTTTCAGACATTACTCAGGGTCGAGGTAGCCCTCAGTGCCTAAAGGAGACGATGACTTATAACCACCACTTTTGGTTGTGGAAGCTCTTGACAGGCCAAAGTCAGATATTTTGGCTACCTTTTCTTCACTCAACAAGATGTTTGCGGCCTTCAAGTCTCTGTGGATGATGGCTGGATTGCAACCATTATGCAGATAATTTAGACCTGTAATTTTGGCAAAACACTTCCTTTAACCAAGCCGAAGCCATGAAGAGAAAAATGCAGTGGTGGATATGATTCACATACCTTGTGCTACATCCAAAGCAATTTGCAGTCTCTCACTCCAAGTCAAGGCATTTGACTTCTTTCCTTTTAATTTAACATGTCTTTGCATCATATCTTTGCAGAGTTATTATAGAGAAATTAAAACATACAGGATAATAATGAAGTACCTGATAAGTGTTCTTCCAGATTTCCATTAGCCATGAATTCATATACTAAGGCCATTTTTTTGCAGTGATCACAATATCCAAGTAAGGAAACCAAATTTCCATGGTGAGCCCTCGATGAGAGTTGTAACTACAAATTCAAGACAGTGCTTTTTACGTTGGCAGTACCGCAGCGTAGGAGCAAGCTCCTAAATAAGCATCTGATTGGTCATTTCTATCTAACCTCAGCCAGGAATTCCTTGCGCCCTTGCCATGATGATTTAGAGAGCACCTTGACAGCTACACTGGTGCGGTTATCTAGAGAACAACGATATACTTCTCCAAATGCTCCTTCGCCAATTTTAGGCGCTTTATTGATGATACTCGAAATCTCGCCTCTGTTGTAAGATTTTAACCTCTCCATCCCTTCATTATATATTACCAAATTTTTACGAATCAGTCTACATTACATCAGTACTACTAAACTAATGTAACAAGAGAGAGAAAACAATACAGATATATGGATAAATATATAGGTAGATAATAATTAGTACGATGATGTTTTACAATTTTTTATAATATGGATGCCGGCAACTAGGCTTTAGCGATCCCAGTATGTATATATTCTCTTAACTTGTTAGGATCACTCTGTGGCTTTGCAAGAATTTGCTTTAATTCAAGGAAAATTTGCCTTAAGCCTGATTGCAATGTGTGTGAGATTTTAAAACGATGTGCTCTTGTGACGGTTAAAACATAGAAGTCGCCCATTTCTCTCTCAACTAAATTATCCTAGAAATGTTGTGAAAACTCGTGCTTTAGGCTGATCAGGGGCAACTGTTTTATTAAGTTGTAACAGTTTTACTGCATGCGTGTTGTGTAGTAGGCTTAATAATACTATTTTCATGCTTGATTCTTGTTTCCTTCCTTTGAGACTTGTCTTTGAACCTCACAAAATGTTGAAAATGTACCAGTGAAGATGTATGAAGCGAATCATTAAAGTCCCATAAGCAAGGGGTTTTCTTGGACGCGGCATAGACAAGAAATAATGCAATAAAGTGGATGAGTTCAGCTGAACGTGTTAAAAATGATTATGCAGGAAATGTGTCCATCATAACAGACGACAGATAAAAATGCATACAGAAACTATGTCATCATAGGAGCATAACCAATAGGAATGCCTATAATGCCTTTCCTCCACAATTTTGTATCTAAATGACAATTCTGCTGTAAAATCTGTGAAGAAATTCGTAATGCTGATGAAACTAACACTTGGATTTTTTGTCTGTCTAATCTATCTTCAATCTCTTAGGATTACTTTGGGAATTGAAATACTTTAGAAAGAACTTCTAATTTAAGAAAAACATCTGTTAGGCCTGATCGCAATGTGGATTATATTGTAAAAAAATTCTCGATTAAGTTGTTGGTGATATCTTTCTCAACTAAATAATTCAGGAAATGTTGTTTAGTTTCATGTAAATATGCTGTGGACGAGAAGTAAAAGAATAAGTTACCTTTTGACTGTTTCCTTCTGATCGACGTGATAGTCAACACACAAATAACTACGAATAATACTGAAATAGATGCAACAACTGGGACCAAGATGGATTTTTTAGGCTCCTCCTTTAAGCAAGGACTTGCCAGGCAACCATTGGTGTTGTTGTCAAGCCTACGACAGAAGTAGGTAAAGTTATATTTATGGAATTGCTTTGCCTACAAGTTGATCACAACCGGCCTTCTCATTTGCTTTGAAGCATAATAAGACATGTTAATGTAAAAGTCTTTGTATACACTGAAGAGAGAGAGAGAGAGAGACCTCAAGTCCAATCCGTTGTCCTTAACCTTACTTATAAGAGCCTCAGGAACTGAAGCGCCAAGCTTGTTTCTGCTCAGCTTCCTGCAAAACATAACCATGTATAAGGACTTATGCCCTGTCAATTCTTCAGGACGCCACTAAGGCACGTTTACTTACAGAATTCTCAACTTTGACAAATTTCCCAAAGTTTCCGGTATGGCTCCTGTAAGTTGATTGTTGGACAGATCTCTGAAACAAAGCAAGTCTGGGTAGTTAACAATTCAATAGATCTCATCCGAAATTTTGAGTATATGAATAAGAAAAAACAACAAACATTTTGAGCCAAAGAGGCCAAAAATATCGTCACACTGCTTTAAAATTGATGGTCCACATAAACTTCCTCTAGTAAAGGCTCCCTCTTGAACCCTCCGAAGTAACTTTTCTTCAGAAAAACTTAAAACAAGCTCCATAGCAAAAACTAGGATGTTCCAACACATTCAAACAGAAATTATAAAATCTGTGCCATTAAAACACTACGTAAATCCTCCAAACAAAAGTTGACCCCATGGAAATGTAAAGTTGAAAACACTACTTAAATTACCATTGTGATACTTTTTTTCAATTTTGTCCTGGGTAGACATTTACACGTAAGATTGATACAATGAAGATCTAAAGTTCACTCAATCCCAAAACACCATCACCTCAATAAGGGCCTCACTGGGCTAATACTTACAAGGACTCCAATTCCGATAGATTTGATAGTGAAGAAGAGATAATGCCCCTCAAATTGCTAGAGCTCATATTCCTGACCATAGTCAATAAAATGAGAGGAAGCCATGTCATTACCATGTTCCCAAAGACAATAATGCTGGTTCAGTACTCAAAAGTTTATGCACTCAACTGTAGAGAACACAATGTAATCAAAGATTAAAATGGAGAAGCACACAACTGATGAAGGAGTTTTATAGATTAATGGAGTCATATAGAGGAACACACTTCCAATTTCTTAAGAAGAATGACAAAAAGCCTTCAATTCTTCAAGAAAAGAGAATTCTTCTAAAGTTTTACCAGCAGCACCAGCATCATCCTACGAGAAATAGTGTGAGGAGACTTACAGTGAAATAACCCTCGGAGTATCTCCATAGCTACAAGTCACACCATCCCATGCAAATTTGCTTGGTACACATGGATCCCCTTGCCAACTATCTTTATTCATGTTATACTCTACCTTGATGTCGGTGAGAGCTTTGACTGTAGTTTAGAATGCAACAAGATCAGTTTGCTTCAAGAGAAGGATAATGAAAAGATGGGGATTTCGAGCAAATTGAAGTCATGCGTTGAATTTCATCTTTCCCCCTCCAAAGAATGGTAACCTTTATGGAATTGGTGAAAACAACTTCCATGTGCAATTTGAAGTGATTTTACAATAAAAATCTATGTTGAGCAAGGAATGGCCTGTTAATCGGCAACTTTAATAATTCAAAGCTCACTCGAAGAGAACTCCTTCACTATCTCCTCCAAAATTTTTTGGTCCACAACTACCTATGAACTTAATTTTCACTGCAGATTTCCACTGTGCACTCTAATGACCACAAAAAAACTTAGCTTATCCTTGCCACGAAACCGCAGTTTTATAGCATCATGTCTGACAATCCTCATCCATCTCCTGTAAATTTGCAAGCCCCCTTTCATTGGAGCAACCAAGGCAAGTGAGTACGAGAAATTCCCTTCCTAGAGTTTGCATGTAAGGTGTCTTGGGAGGTCTGAATTTTAAATAGTGTATTAGAGAAGTGTGAGCGTACTCTTCTAATCTCTAGAGTGTCCAATGGGATATATACCTATTACACAAATGATTACTTTCAAAACTGGCTTTCTCTTTATTTCAATTCAGCAATCTAATACCAAAGCCAAGTTAGCCAAAAACTCTTTATGTGTTGTTCATGTCAAGGTTGTACTTCACAATATTTATGGTAGCACTAGCACAAGTGAAAGTAGAAGCGCGAAAGATTACCATCATCTTGGGCTGTTGGTACATTCGGAAGTTCTTGAATTGTAAAGATCTCCAAGGCATTGACGATTGGTGGCGGATATCCAGACTGCCTCGTTGTTGCATTGAATGAGAAGTTGATCTGGGACCCGGAGACCGGAGTGGAAACTATGGTCACCGGCTTCAAGTATTCGAGCCTCACTGTCTCCGTGAATTGGCCATCGCTTGTGGAAACTGTGAACTCCCTTTGACGGCCGCTCAGCAAGCTTTGGGTTTCGGCAAAATGGAAGTACCCGATCCATTTTGATGTCGAGTTGTACGGCTCAACAATAAAGGTAAAGCTAGGGTTAGTGTCACTCGCCGTTTGAGCTGTCCGGAGGACTTCCCCTGGAACCTTGTACTCATCGTTGTTGTTGGATAAATCAGAGGCGGACGTCCCTGGGTTGAGCATACGCCACTCTTCATAGGTCTTACTTTCCCAGATGCGATCATAGACATCGTCCGGGTGCCTGGGTGGGACATTTTCGCAAAATTCCTGAAATGTCAATGCAATGTCCCGCAGAGCATGTTCCATATGCCAATTATCAAATGAAATTTTCAAATGCACTTGCTACCAATCCGATTTCGAGGCCATTGTCACAAAATTGAACTCCGATTGGGTGATTATTCGCTCAATTATCACTCCCTGTGACTTTTACTAAAAAAAAAAATGAAGTCTCTAGTATTTAATCATTCACAACCAAAAAACTGACACGAAGGGACTTTTTTGGTCCCATGGACCAGTCCACGGGTCGTAACTTGTTATAATTCCTCACCTATTTTTCGTAAATCATAACACACAAAAACATAAATGCTTTATGACGGGCGAAACTTACTCTTTTCTCGATCTGATGGTCATTAGAGAGTTGGGATCATTCCATAAGATCCTTAAAAAAGCCCGCTATTCTGACTCACGGGTCTCTTTTAATTTTAAGTATATAATTTAAATTAGAGCACCCCCAATAAAAATTGAACCTTTTGTCAATAGTATATGCTGATTGTCGACTGTTCGGGTTTCCATGTTACCCGAACTGATCCGAACATATCCGAAAAATTCCAGGCCTGATTTGCGACCCGAGCTGCGTAATACCTGAGCCGAGAACACAGTCAGGGTCGGTTTCTCGGTTTTCCAAAGCTTTCACCACATATAAGAGAAATCAGGCCGTTTCCTCTCTTGCTTGTCTTTGAATTTGCCTCCATTTGAGCACTCAACTCACCCGACCAACGCAGAACCAAACCCAAATTAAATCCCCCATTCGCCCTCATCGTGTCAAACCATACAGAGAGAGATAGAGATAACAAAGAAAATGGACTTCAAAAGTTTCTTATAGTTTAATCCATAACAATTTTCGCATGGAGGAATCATCCACAAGATCGAAGAGACCTTCCACTTGGGAGGAGGAAGTCACAAGCAAGACAAGCACAAGGTTGAGCGCGAGGAAGGCCTCACCGACAAATCCAAGGACCAGCTTCATGACAACGACCTAGTGCAAGGGCCGGAGGAGCGGCGGCGAAATAGAGGGAGACCAAGATTTTGATCGAGGTGCACATGAAGAGGATGGAGTCAAGGTGCAGACCACAAGGGGAAGGAGACTCTGTTAGGGGTTTTGCTTTGTCTGGGAGCAAGAGAGCATTTGGTTTATGTTTTTCAGTTCGGTTCGGGTCCAATCCGAAGATGTTACCCTAAACTTTTTATTTTTATTTTTTGTACCTATTACCCGAATCAGAAGATGAGGTTCGGGGTGGTTCGGGTATTTCTGAGCAGTCAGCATCAAGCGATAAGGTGGCATGTATATCGTTTGAACAGAGATGTTAGACAATACTTGGGCACTCCAAAAAATTTGACAAATGATGAAGGCTTTTCGTTGATCTCCAATGCATCTAAAGTACGTAAATCTGAAAATAATGCTCGATCTCTAGTTTTTACTCAAGTATTCTGTGTACAGAAAATTATTCAGAATTAATATGCATAACCACAATAATGTTTTCTATTTTATTTTATTTGATCTCTTAACACTTTTTAAAGTTAAATTCAAATCTTTCTCGGCATATTTAGATTATGCAAGAAATAAAACATATGTTACATTTGTCAATTTCTGTAACAAAAAGAAAGCTAAAAAAGAGAACTCACCTGATGGGATTATTTAAGCTTCGTCCGATGTCATATCTGAAATTGAGCCCCAAAAAAGATCCTCCTTTAAATTGATACGGCGAATCGTACAAAGTTCTAAGTTCCAATGCTGAAATGAAGGGCACTCCTTTACCAATATTTACGAGGCACACTTGTATATAATCTCTTTGGGGCACATAGACAATTTCTGCGAACACATGATTGGAAGTTTGGATTGTGGCCCAATAATTAACATCAATGTGTAGGTCGAATATAGGAATTTGGTTCGTCTCATCATATTTCCCATAAAAAAATGATGCCCTAATCAAGTATGCGCTACTCTTGCCTTTGTCCGGTCTTAGGGTGTAGCAGTTTCTCATTCCATTAGGAAAGCTCCTTAAAGTACTAGGTATAAGATTGTAGTTTTCCTCGTAGATGAGGTTCATGGATATCAGCTTGTTCTCTCCGGAGTCTATGTATCCTTTGTCCGTCTCAAAAGATATGTTGATCTTGTCGTGGGTGTATGCATTTGGTGCTCCACAGTCGATACTTATGAAACCTTGAAATTCAAAAACCGAAATGGAATAAATAGTTGCTGGAATTACGAATTTTCCAAGAAATAGTGTTAAATGTTCCATATAAGACCGAAAGACCATTTTTTTAGTAGTCAAATTTAGGGCTCTCTTCGTTCTGTGATATAAAAAAAGCAATCCAGCATTTCTTTCAAACGACGGTTCACATCACAATTCTATAATCCGCAACATAATTATGATTTAATAATTATAAAAGTTAACAGACATCATTCTAAAATTAGAATTAATTAATATACATCATAATAACTATAAGTAACATAAGTCATTTTGTTAAAATCTATTATTATTGATCATTAGACTATAATGTCATAATACATGGGGAAAATGCCTGTATTTTTCTCATGATTTGTGAGCTTGAAAAAGGAATAAATGAAATTTGAACATTCCTGACACGGCCCATGGAATGATGGTTCCAGCAGAATTGAGGCTATATGATTCCCTTATAATCACCATTTCGTGGAAAATGGAAAAAAAAAAAAAAAATGCTTCTGCCCCTCAACCGAGAGTAGGTGACGTCCATTCATGTTATTCTTGATTATCAACATATGAAATCACTTTAAAAACATATCATGACTCAAATCAATGATAAGCAGGTGCAGTGCCTCCCGTTTTTAATTTCTTTCAAATTGATCTTCTGTACCGAACATAATAAATTACAGTCTTTCGAGCTCTTATGAAACATCTGAAAGACACTATCCCAATATAAAAAGGACAAAATCGATGGGCTAATTCAATTAGAAATACAATAGACGAAATCAATCCCATTACAAGATTTTATTATATGTTTTCACATGCGATTCTATGTGAAATTTATTGTTTCTCCATTTTTCCTACAAGTAAACCTATGGAAAAATTATCCAAAACGTCATAAACTTATTACAGTTTTGCTAATTCAGTCATAAACCTTTCAATTTTGTCAATTCAATCATAACCCTTTTCACATTTTGTCAATTGAGTTTATCCCACTAATTTTGGCTGGAAATCGTTGATGTGAACACTGACGGCGCCACATAAGACGGTTGTACCGATGTGGATATTTTTAAATAATATTATATATATATATTTTTCACTTTATATATATATATTTTTTTTTTTGAATCTTTCTTCTTTCTTTTGCTAGTGGTTGGGTGGGCTAGACTTGTCTACCACATGTGAGGCGCGATCGAGCGAGGGTGAGACCAAACGAGCCTCGCCCTTGCCTAGGTGGGGCTCGGTCTCACCTAGGCCAGATCTAGCAAGGCTAGGGTGGACTCGCTAGATATGGCCTAGGTGAGGCTGACCCTCGCCTGGGTGTGTGCTTCCCTCACTGCTGTTCGCCCTTACTTGGCCAAGCCTCGCTTGTAGCGGGTGAGGCTAGCCTGCTTGATTGCCTGCCACACCATGGTTGGTGGCTAGCCATACTGGCCATAGGCAAAAGGAAGAAGGAAGAGAAAAAAAAATGCAAAATAAAAAATGCAAGAAATATTAAAATATTATTAAAATATTGTCCACGTAGGATCGGCCATCCTGCGTGGCACTAGTGATGTCCGTGTCAGCAAATGCCAACCAAAATTAGCTAGATTAACTCAATTGATAAAATATAAAAATATTTGAGACAAAATGGACATGTTTAGGACTGAATTAACAAAAATACAATAAATGTATGATTTTTTGGACAATTTTCCCATAAACCTGTTATTTCTTGAATATATTGTGGCTTGACCCCTTTATGGTAGATATTGGTGCACAGTCGTGTCTTGAGTGTCTTTTGTTTGTTGTAGTTGAACATCAGAGAATATACATTATAGATCTCTGGACAGCTCAACCATATGGAGGTCTTGAGCCTGCTAAAAGGGTTCATGAACTCGGTGTCTATTTATCATTTTTGCTTCTTTTCAAGTTTGCCTTCTCTCAACGAAAACTTGCTGTAGGCTTGCTCGAAACATATAATGTTGCCATATAGCTTACCCGAATCAGCAAGAACAAAGTCATAATTAATATCATATTTATATTTCACGAAAAAACCTTCAAATTCTGGTATGCTGATTGCTGTCTCAGTTAGCTTATAATAAATATACAGAGAGAGAGAGAGAGAGAGAGAGAGAGAGAGAGAGAGAGACCTGGTTGGGCTTGAACCTGCAGCATTATTCCCGGAACCAGAGAAGCAAACCACGCGCAGAAAATCAGTAGCACAGTTGATCTCTCCATCTTCGAGAGGGAGGGAGGGAGGGAGAGAGCTCGCAATAATGACGTTGCAGTGTAGAAGAATTGGACAGTCTCAAACTTCAGTATATGAATTATTAAATACGCATCAGAATGCTCATTGAGGTGTGTGAGGTAGATATTCTTTTCTTTTTTTTTTAAAAGAAAAAGAAAAAAAAGACTTGGTTTTAGTCATGAAAGGAGACGAAGACTCCCACAGCTAGGTCTTCGTTATTGGTTTCATGTTTTACTAATTCATGTTTTACTAATTGAGTTAAAAACATTTTCACATTTTGTTAATTAGGTTTATCCAGCCAATTTTAGCTAAAATTACAAATATAGACACCAACAGTCGTACATGGTACGACCAAACGCTGATGTTGACAATTTTTATAATATATGAATTTTTTATTTTTCATTTTCCTTTTTTTCCAAGCTTGGCAAGGGTCAAAAAAAGGAAAAGAAATAAAGAAAAGGAAAAAAAGAAGAGAAATTTTAAAAAAATAATAGTGTTCGGTTGTCCAAGCGCATTTTGCTTGGACACTCAACCCAACAATGCGGTTTTAATTCCTATTTTGAAATCCTTATACATCATAACTTGTGACAACCCTAGGGATCTGAGTATGTCTTTAAATTGCTCTCATTCTCTTTGGGGGTTTGTGCTTAGCGGAGGATGGGGAGCCTTCATTCCTAGATGCGAAGCAATATGAACTTGGGAAATTGGGCTAGGGGAGAGGGAGGCGCACCCTCATCAATAATGGCGCACATGACAATATTTTCGGAACAAAAATCAATTTTTGACAAGAAATTGATTTCTAAATTTTTATTCCCTGGACGAGTTTCTAAGTGAAGAAACGTGTTTGTTAACAACTCGAAATTTATGTTTTGAAGTAGAAATTCGTTTGATAATAGAATAAAATTTCTATTTCTTGGGGTTGTTTGTATGGAAAGTAGCTAAGTGTGAACCTTAGTTTTGATAAGAGAATTTTACCTTCTATTCTTTTGCGTGTAGAATGCTTCTTTCCAATTAAAGTTAGGGGAGAGTAATCATGTCAAAAATATTCCCTGTTTATACCGGTCGCGGTCGACGTCATTTTATGGTCGTCCAAAGATGCAGTACATTGCTTTATCTTTATCATTATCATTCTCTTTTTTGGGCCATTCAGAAATAAAGTAAGGAGTAAACTTTCGAAAATCTACCCATCCTTTTGATAGTGCCCTTTCCTTGACTTGACTTGACTTGAACTTCTCTCTCTGTAAGTCTCTTTAACGCATAGCAAGTGGAACGATATTGATAAATTCCGTCGAATGATTTTACATCAACCTAAATTACTAGAGAAGAATTATTCAAAACATCATAAACCTATTATATTTTTGTCATTTCAATTGTAAATTTTTTAATTTTGTTAATTGAGTCGTAAACATTTTTCATGTTTTACTAATTGAGTCAAAAATATTTTCACATTTTGTTAATTGGGTTTATCTGGCTAATTTTAGCTATAAATTACTAATATAGACGTTGACCATCTTGCATAGTACGACCAAGCGCTGATGTTGACAATTTTTATAATATATGAATTTTTTATTTTTTAATTTCCTTTTTTTCAAAGTTCGTCGAGGGTCAAAAAAAGGAAAAGAAGCAAAGAAAAAGTTAAAAAAGAAGAGAAATTTTTAAAAAATAGTAGTGTTCGGCTGTCCGGGCGCGTTTTGCTTGGACACTCAACCTAACAATATGATTTCAATCCAAACATGTTTTAATCCTTATTTTGAAGTCCTTATAAATCACAACTTGTGACAACCCTAGGAATCCAAGGTTCTTAAATTGCTCTCATCCTCTTTAGGGGTCTGTGCTCAGCGGAGGATGGGGAGCCTTCATTCCTAGGTGCGAAGCAAAATAAACTTGGGAAATTGGGCTAGGGGAGAGGGAGGCACACCCTCATCAATAATGGCACACATGACAACATTTTCGAAAAAAAAAATCAATTTCTAAATATTCTCGGACGAGTTTCTAAGTGAAGAAACGCATTTGATAACGACTCAAAATTTATGTTTCTAAAGTAAAAATTCATTTGATAATAGAATAAAATTTCTATTTCTTTTGGGGGTGGGGAAGCGGGGTTGGCATCCCATGTCCCTCTGCCGACATCTGGCAGTTGGCGGCCACTGTCCAGTGTGCCACGGGCAGTGGGCGGGCAGCAGGTGAAGACAAGAGTGAACGATAAGAAGAGTTTTCATTTCTCATTTTTGTTCCAAAAATAGAAAAGCTAAAAATTTTAGCTTTTGATTTCTACTTTAAATATATTTCTTGAATATAAATCTATTCTAGAATTTAGAAAAATGAAATTGCATTACTAAATGGATTTCCGTTCCAAACTTATCTCGAGGATTGGAAAATAAAGAAATAGAAAAACATAAATTTTATCATGCGTGCTCTAAAAGACTGCATTGTTCTTCCCCAAGAACAATCCTGGGCAGAGGCAGGAAGCCCCTAGGGAGCGATCCCCCCAATGATGGACTTCCCTACATAAACAAAGGGGAGGAAGCTGAGGGGCCTTTTTACGTTTATGTCCAGAAAGTTTTTACAAGAGAGTTGAGAACATATAAAAAAAAAAAAAAGGAACTCATTTCTTATGATTGTTCCTTGTAAATTGGATTTCTAGGATCCAGAAACACTTGATAGTTGAGCCTTCAAATGATTGTAATCTTCTATTGTGGAACCATCTCGATCCAATATGGTTAAGTTCTATTTCACGCTCAAATCATTTGTTTGTTCACACTTTCACATTAGTCGTAAGGGTTTATTATTGATCGATTATTCCATAAATTTTATTTATATGCAATAATCATTATGGATTTCATTAAATTTGAGTCGGAGAAATTTACTTGCAGGAATGATTTTAATTTGTGGTGCATTAAGATGTGTGCGATGTTAGAGCCACGACATTTGGATTTAGCATTGGAGGGAGATGATAAATTTCCTCAAATTATGAAAGCAAAAGAAAAATTTATATTTTGAAAAAGGCTAGATGTATAATAGTGCTGAATCTAAGGGATAATGTTTTGGTTGTAGAGATAAATGAGACAAGTGAAGATGCAGTTCGGGGGAAACTTGAAGTAAGATAATGTTTTGGTTGAAGACATATTGAAATCTCTCTTGAAGAAACTTTTATTGATTCAACGGTTCTTCATGCCAAGATTATTGAGGAATGTCAATCCAGGATCACCTAAATGAGTTTCAAGTATCTGATTAATGGTAGACTATGATATTGTTTGTGGCAGACTATGATATTGTTGTATTCTTTGTAGAGAAATGAACATAGGAGTGGCACTGAGGGCTTGTTGGTCAAAGGCAAAAACATAAAGATGGGTTCTTATAAAAGAAGCAAGTCTAGATTGAAGTTAAAGTAAGGAAAGGCCGTTAAGATGATACAACTATCAGAAAGAGGGGCACATTGCAGATGGATTGTCCATAGCCAAAGAAAGCAGGGAGATTGGAGAGTGGCGTGAATGTCGCAACGGCCAAACAGAGGAGTCATATGTTTTCAGTGGGACTACCAATTCGACCGGAGAGAAGTGTATCATGAATTCTAGATTCACACATCACATGACGTCACATAGGGATTGGTTTTTAGATTATTAATCTATTGAGGATGTCGATTTATTAAAAAGTATAAGACTTTGAAGGTTATCATCCACATGTCTGAGAGAGGCATGAACGTTTTGAGTGAGCAGGGTCTTATGTATGGGAATGAAATTTGGAAGATGGACTTTTGCAAACATTGCGTGTTCGACAAGCAAAGTGCGGCTCAGCACAGCAGTTCACAAGACCAACGTATAATATATTACATCCATTAAAACTTGTGGGGGTCCTTCTCAGGCGCAGTTAAAAGGAGGTGCCCGAGTATATACTAACCTTCGTTGATGAGGTCGAATGAACTTGCCACTAATCGATAATAATAATAAAAGTTGGCCAACCTTTTATGTTTAACATGAAGAAATACGAATTTGTGGACTTTGTTTTATTAAATTAATAAAATCTAACATTCCATAATAAACAGGAATGGACGAGAATATTATTCTAGATATGAAAAATCTCTAATGGAGATGGAATCTACATTTACTGACAAAATGGACGATCCCACATGAAGAAAGCAATCTACTTGCCAAGATTTTTTAGCTTAAATAATGGAGGAGACTTGACTTGGATGGAAGAACACGGAATGCAGATCCCATGGCGAATCACCTCGTTGATGAGGACAGAATCTTTCGTTGTTCCATGCATTATTAAAGTTGTCTAGACATATATTTTCCAACCAAAAAGATGATCTCGATGGGGAGCCCGAGAGCAGGGCAAATCAGAATTAAGTTAATTTTTTATTGTAATAATGATTTAATTCTTTGTTTTGAATAGTCTTCGCACTAAGTCCAGCATGATGTGAATTCACAAGTATGTATTAACTTTCCTGAGGCAAAAGGGAGTTAGAAATTCTTAATTTCTTTGCTTTATTTTGGAGTGATGAAAGAAGTTTCATCTGCTGCTCATAGCTTGATGGTGCTTATCGCTTTCAACTTTTTGAAGTGAAAACTGCCCAAGAACAAAAATTCTAGGTCCCATGGATCTGATATAAATTTTTTTGGATGGTGATAAGACGAAAGTAGGAATAGAATGCCTCTTACCAAAAAAAAAGTAGGAATAGAATACGAGGGCAGTCAAGTCACCAATCACTTGTGCAATTGTGATAATTATTTGCTTTTCAAATTGTTCATGTTCCATGCCGACCCCCAATGATGGATTTACATATGACAATGGAATATGGATTGATCTTAAGGCGACTAGAGAAAGATTGACTTCTACTACCATGCTGCTAATCAAGTGTTTACAATTTCTCTCACTTATTTTTAGAAAAAAATCACAAAAAATCTCAAATTATATTCAATGAGACATATTTACTCTTAACTTTTTTATATCCAAACCCCAAACTATACGCACTTTGATACATTTACCTTAAATTTTTTCTTGTGATATAAAAAAATCCAAAACTTGTACCTGTATGACACATTTGCCCTCCATAAAAATTCCATCAAATAATTTTTCATTCAAAATAACGTTGTTTTTATTTCACTTGAGCCATGTTAGCACTGTGTCGACAATGTTTGCTAATTGGCATCAACATATGCAAATTTTTAACGGTCCTCTCATACTGGTACAAGTTTGGGTTTTTTTTTTTTTTTTGTATCACAAAATATAAAAATTATGGTAAATGTATCGCTGTTGACATAGTTTGGAGTTTTTAGTGCTTTTGCCCTTTTTTTATGCTAAGAGAGTTTTTCAATATTGTTTTTTTTTTTTTTTATGTCCACAAAATACGGATTTTTTCCCTCACAATAAATTTTAATAGGTAAGAGGACGATTCCAAAACACCAAATATCACTTTTCTTGTTCAACCCAATGATTGATTCCTGCATTAGAAACATCACAACGTAGATGAGAAGACAATTTCAGGTCATAGATAAGGAATCTCCTCAAGTTCTTGAGCCCTTTATCTATATTTAACCTATATTCCGTCATATCCTTAGAGAAGTGAAGTATAAACCATTATGTAGATAATCCAAACCTGCAATTCTTGCAAAATCTTCTTTAATAATGCCAATCCAAAGGAGCAAAAGTAATAATGGATATGCCATTTTATATACCTTGTGCTACATCTATAGCAATTTGCAGTCTCTTACTCCACGTCAAGACATTTGGCATGGCCCCTATTATAGGTCAGCATATCTTCGCATCATACACAAGAAAGAAATAGATATTTGTGAAATTATTTTAAAGGAAATTAAAACATGCAAGAATACGATGTACCTAATAAGTGTTGTTGTAGGTTTCCCTTAGACATAAGTTCATATATTGACTCAATCTTTTTGGAGTCATCACAATACCTAATTAGAGAAACCAAGTTTCCATGGTAAACAATTGTTAAGAGTTGTGCCTGCAATGTCATGAATGTGGCTTTACTACATGTAAGGGCAAATTTATAAATAAGCAAATGGTTGCAGCATTATATCTCACGCCTGCTTGAGAATGCTTGCATCCTTGCCACAATGATTCATAAAGCACCTTCACGGCAAGTAGCATAGAGTGCAGTTCAGCACGATAGTTCACATGACCAAGAAACAATGAGCTACATTCATTCAGATTTGTTGGGGCTTTCTCAGGTATAGTTGAAGGGAGGTGCTATGCATATACTAATCTTCATTGATGAGATCGACTGAACTTGCCACTTATTGATGATAATGAAAAAGTTGATCATTTTTTTTTTTTTGTGTTAACACAAATAATTATGAATTTCTCGACTCTGTTTTCAAATTAACAAAATCTAACATTTGACAATTAATAGGAATTGATGACAATGTTATCCTAGATATAAAAAATCTCCGCAATGAAGATGGAATCTACATTAACGCACAAAACGCACAATCCCACACAAAGAAAGCAATCTATTTGCTAAGATTTTATTTTTAGCTTAAATAATGGAGGAGACTTGACTTGCACTTGAATCGATGGAATTGATGGAGGAACACAATGTAGACCTCAAGGTCAATAATACTTACTATTCACCTTATTGATGAGAAGAGAATCCTATATTGTCCTATCACATTATTATAGTTGTTTGGGATATATTTTCCAACCAAAAAGATGATTTTGTGTGGAACACGTGTTTTGAATAATTGTCGCACTAACTACAGCATGATGTGAATTCATAAGAGTAGAGTTTTCCTGAGCTAAAAAGTTAGAAATTCTTCATTTAACTACTTTACTTGGAATAACAAAAGAAGTTCCGTCCTCTGCTCTTACCTCGGTGTTTTTCCCTTTCGACTTTCTAAGGTGAAAGCTACCCAGGAACAGAAACCGAGGTTGTCGTCCTCGCATGGTGAGATTAAAGTAGGAATGTAACATGAGGGCGTTGAAGTCATCAACAACTTGTCCATTTGTGATTATGATTTTGATGTCAATTTTTCACGTTTCACACCAACCCTGCACCATGGATTTTACTTACGGAAATGGAATATGGATTGATCATGAGGTGACATTTACTTCTATGCCGCTAATCAACTATCCATAATTTCTCATGCTTCTGTTTACAGTAAGAGAGTTTTCCAATATTATTTTTTTCTTATCTAGGAAATACCATGAGGTGACATCTACTTCTATGCCGCTAATCAACTATCCATAATTTCTCATGCTTTTGTTTACCCTAAGAGAGTTTTCCAATATTATGTTTTTCTTGTCTAGGAAATACCATGAGGTGACATCTACTTCTATGGCGCTAATCAACTATCCATAATTTCTCATGCTTTTGTTTACCCTAAGAGAGTTTTCCAATATTATTTTTTTCTTGTCTAGGAAATAAGGATTTTTTTTTCCGTGACAATAAATTTCAATAAGTGTTGGTAAGTATTGAATAAAAATGTTGCTTATAAAAATTATCGTTAACTTTTTTTCTCAATAACTTGTTGGAAATTTACCAACACTTTGATGAAATAACGATTGTTTTATGTAGTTTGCAAATTAAGAATTTCTATACTAACTAACCAACTTTTATTTACATCACTCACGATGTTTCAAGTTTATTAACTTTTATGCAAATTTATCAACCTAAGTCACCAAATAATTTTGAGGTACCAACTTCGTACGAGTTATTTTATGATGTTTAATAGCTTTCGCTTAGCAGCCCCTTAAATTTACTAACTATTACCAACTCAAATTACCATGACTCACTAAATTTTGTTCCATTAAATTGCAACTTAATATTGGTTATCAAAGTGAGTTACCTACCATAGATTATATGCGCATAAGAGAGAATTTACATTCTATTTCATTTACACACAATTACACATGTTCCTTTCTACGCATTTTTTCATATTTCCTCTTTACGAGCACAACCAATAATGGTCAAATTCTTCTATGTATGAAGTTAAACCAGCGGAAAAAAAAATCCCAAATAATAAGCCTAATTAGATATGCACACGCAATGCCCCATTGATAATGCTGCTCCTTATGGGGCAGAGTACTCCTGATCACAATGCACTCACGGCAAGATCCAGAGCATTGTCAAATTAATTAGACCATTTTAAAGCAAAAATCACTTTTATTTTCTTCAATCCAAGTATATGGGATGCAATCTTTTCCATTACGGAAGTCAAGAACTTGCCACGGCATTCGTGGATAATTTTTACTTCTCTTTTGGGGGCCAAAAGAGAAGTGCTTTGGCTTGAGCAAGAAAAGGCAGTGGACGGATTCCCCGATGGAGAACAATAAGAAAATGACTTCTGCTTCAATAATGCACACCGCTCTCCCATTATAGACATCAATGAGCAAAAAGTTTTGCTTTAGTAAAAGTGAGTTTTGCTTTCACATTTCCCAATTGAAAAGATGGCAAAACCATTTCATGCGTCAAGAAAAACAATTAAAAAAAAAAAAAGAGATTGTCATGCAAAATCTTTACTTCTCTTTTGGGGGCCAAAAAAGAAGTGCTTTGGCTTGAGCAAGAAAAGGCAGTGGATGGATTCCCCCATGCAGAACAATAAGAAAATGACTTCTGCTTCAATAATGCACACCGCACTCCCATTAAAGATATTAATGAGCAAAAAGTTTTTCTTTAGTAAAAGTGAGTTTTGCTTTCACATTCCCGATTGAAAAGATGGCAAAGCCATTTCATGCGTCAAGAAAAACAATTAAAAAGAAAAGAGATTATCATGCAAAATTTTTGTCATGGAAAAATTTTCTTTTCAAAAAGTATAAAAAAAAGAATATGAGAGTGGAGTCATCCAAAGTTAAAAAAATGTTTAAATAAAAGCATGAAGCACAATTATTTTCTCAAAAGAAAACTCTGAATGAATGTTATATTGGGGGCTGAAATGACTATTGACTAATTCAATCTCAAATAAAAGCACTAGCCCGGCCAAATCCTCGCCAGGCAACAAGTATGTGCATCTCACGTGCCATTTTCCAAGCCACGGTTGGAGGCATTGGAGCATTTGTTTTTTTCTTTCTTCTTTTTACTTTTCCCTGTTGCGACTTTCCCAACCGTAAACCGTTAGAGAAAGCTAATGGATTACTAAGCTTACACTTAGTGCGGACTCTCCCAAGCCCATACTAATTGTAACTTTGAGGGGTTTTAATCTAATCATCTAATAATGCAAATGCAATTCAATTTGGAGTAGTCACTAATCCATAATGGGTCAATTAGAAACTTAAGCAATTTATGAACCAGATATTCATGTAAACGAGGACTTGGTTATGTTAGGTTAAATATAACGCCATTTCGATATCTTTTCTCTTTATTCAAAAATATTTTGCAAGTAATTTGAGTCAATTTTAAGCCTAACCACTAACAACATGCGAGAGATGATCATGTGGGCCTACAAACAAGAATTTAACACTCAACAATTTGAGCAATTATTAAATTACTTGAGGAGATAGAAAAACCTTGGTGTGCTAAGCAAAGCTTCCAATGAATGTTTTACAAAATATTAATTGATGACCAAGGAACGATTTGATATATGCATGGCTTAGACATGATTTTTTAGATATGAACAAGAGATGCCAATTCACTCTTTTTGCATTTTTCTTGTTTAACAATAACATAATTAAATTAAATGCTATGACTATGTGAATTCTAATTTAGCATGTATTGATGAACTAACATGAAATCCCGGATGATATGTATGCTACATTGGAAAATTTGCATAAATTATCCAAAAAGACTTACATTGGAATTTCGCATAGAGTTTTATGACTCAATTATAAAGATTGAATTGGTTTCTGTACAATAAGTTCATAATTAATTTAGTAAAATTTTCCCTTCTTTGCTGATGGCAACGGGACTTGTGCAATGTACGACATATAACAACCAACAAGAAAAATGTATGCATGGAGATTGCCAAGATGTTTCGCTTGTAAATAATGGAGGGGACTTGTCTTGCACTTGGATAAATGAAACAAAAGGCAGAACAACGACCGACTCAGTGGATACAAACTAGCCTCACTTTTTCTAAAGCTGCTTTTCCCCCTTATTAGGTTGTCGTATGATAAAATAAAGTATGTCGGAGAATACTTTCCACACGGAAAAACAGATTTTTTGATGTGGAATATGAGAGTGTGGGTCACCAAGAGTCATTACACGTTGGCAATGTGATGATGACTTGATCTTTGCTTTTCATATTCCACCAACTCCTGCACAATTGAGTTCTCAAATTATTCAAAATACTTGATCGGATAAAAACGTCATATGATTTTATGCCAAGATATTTTGTTTGAATAGACGAATCAAGAAATATTTAATCACTGTTTCTATATTATGTATCTTTAAACTTCACTCTTTAGATGTATTCTAGTCCACACAAATTGGTGGATTGTCACATGTACAAGTCTTCAACAAATGATGCGAGTGTAATTTCATCTCGTGGTTTTTTCTTCCTTTTTTGGTTGTAATTTCAATGAACTTTGTGTTTTGCTTCACTCTCATATTTTATTACTTGTTGCCTAACTTGGAATCCCTATTTTTTTTTTTTTTACTAAAGTAAAGTACGTAATAAATGTGGAACATAAGTCATTCCAATCAACGTTTGGCGAGAACAGCAGAGTCATTTTAGCATTTTTCTAAAGAGATTTAACTATATATATATTTGTTTGGATGCAGAAAGCTTTCTTTCAATAAAAAATCTTAAGTAGGTGAAAAAAAATTCTGAAGGTATCACCACATAATTTTTTATGATACGCTGTTCTTGTACTTCATAATACAACGATATATTTATGATGCAAAAGTATATCAATTACAACGTATTATGATATTTTTGTTTTTAGTTACGACGACTAGTTATCTTATCATATGTCATAACAAATGCATGGTAGAAGTTTTTGTGGGCTCATACCAGTTATTAGCCTTACCCAAGTTCACACGTTTGATAAAATGTTCTATCATAGAGTAATAAAATATTTTAAGACAACTTTTTCATCTTGTTTAGTGACTTGTAAAGTCATTTTCTGCATACATATATATTAGATTCGCAAAATAGTAGGAAGACCAATTAATTACCTTGATGATACTAATTCTTCAAACTTATTTTTAATTCACAATATCTTGATTTATAATGATAAATGAAAATTTAGGGGCCAAACAAATTACAATTCTTCTTATTAAATGGCTCTTATGGAAATAAGTAAGAGGCAACATGGTACGGCACAGCAAGAGTATTACAAAAGTTGCCATGCGCTTGTATATATTTTTTATTAGCTTTTTTTTTTTTAACCAACTGTTTATTAGCCTTCATTTCCACGCATTTCACATGCTAAATAGAAATTATTTATCAAAGACATTCATTATTTTTCTACGACTCCGTTCGTTTCATGAAAAATAATTTCAGGAAAACGTTTTCAGATTTTCCGACGTTTGTTTCACGGAAAATGATTCATTGGGGAAAATATTTTCCATGAAAAGAAAAAAGTCTCTTAAATTAGAGGAAAATGTTTTCCACTTTTGAAAAGTGGAAAACATTTTCCTCACTTGATCTTTCTTATCTCACACATCTACAAATCTTCACTTCCTCCTCTCTTTTTTTTTTTTTTTCTTATTTTCTTTTTTTATTCAAACACCATAAAATATTGTCATTTTCCTAGAAAATGACTCCTAGAAAATGTTTTCCGAAAATGACTTATTTTCCGCCAAAGGAACGGACCCTAAAAGTTATTTTATCTCGCTTAGCACTATTAGTGTTTTTTTTTTTCTTCTGTGTATACATATATATTAGATTCCCAAAGGAGTTGAAGAAACAAAATTTGCACAACTATCACGATTTAGCTTCATGGCTTAGCTAGTATAGACGTTATTACCATATTACACATAATTTCTCATTCCACAGTCGTCTTTCTTAGGGGCATTTCTAAAATCGGTCTTGGAAAATGGACTTATATTTCGTTTGTGGTAAAAAAGTAATTATGAATCACGGTTGTAAATTCATGTAATTGGTAACTAGCTGATCAAGTTACTAACTGTAATTTAGGAATGACGTAAACTGTTTATGACCATCAATAAAGTTGATGAAATTGAAAGATAATGCTCCTGTAACACTTACAATGAAACAGACAGGAATAGCCTCTAGGTATTCCAAACTTATGTACAGACACAAATTTGAAATATAGGAAGACTTGATTTTAGTAGTGGGAGTTGCCAAAGTTTGACAACTGACGTTGACGCATACTAATGGATAAAATGAACTACCTTGCCGCGAGTGCACTATCCGATTCAACTTCCAAGGAGGTCGCTCCTATGTGCTCCTCCATCCGCATAGTTGGGCTTGGATGCCAGTTCAGTCGCCCCCTTCAATTTTGTCAAAACATGATATATGTCCAGCCTTGCATCTGGTTCTATTTGAGCATAAGACTCTACAACCTTTGTTGCTATCTCGGCCGAGTTGATGTCGAATTTTTCTTCCAACTTTGGATCGACAAGTCCACATGTATATCCACTTTTGAACTTTGGAATCGCCCATTCACGTATAGGCACGCTATTTCCATCTCCACTTTTATTGATTGCGGGATGTCTTGAAATTAGCTCAAGGAGCATGATCCCGAAACTGTATACGTCACTTTTCTTGTTTAATTCATAAGCGGATGGTCCGTACCTACTCAACATACAATAAGAGCCCGGACTGTCGGATTTTCTATGCATACAGAGATTGAGAACCATATCAACGATATCGTGTTTAAGCCATTACTTCGGGGGAGGTAGCCAGGAGTGCCCGAAGGATTGGTTGACTTATAAGTGTCATTTTCAGCTGCCAAAGCTCTTGCAAGACCAAAGTTGGATAGTTTAGCTTGCATGTTTTCATTCAACAAGATATTTGAAGCCATGATGTCTCTATGGATGATGGGCGGAACATAACCATTATGGAGATATTCCAAACCTGCAATTCTTTGAAAATTTCCTTTAAGCATGACAAATGTGAAGCGGGGAAAAATTCACTGTTCTGCACATCTTATTTATATACCTTAAGCTACGTCTACCGAAAATCGTAGTCTCCTATCCCAAGTCAAGACACTTGGCTTGGCCCCTGTTAAACTGACATCCTCACATTGCGTTTCAAAAAAAGGGAATGCTTTGTAGGATTATTATGGAGAAAACAAAAACATACAAGAATATGATTAAGGACCTAATAAGTGTTTTTTTAGAATTCCGTTAGCCATGAATTCATATACTAATGCTTTATTTTTGGAGTCCTTACAATATCCAATCTGGGAAACCAAGTTTCTGTGGTAGACAGTCCCTTAGAATTGTGCCTGCAATATCATGAATGTGCATTTCATATTTGACATTGCTGTAGCATGGGATTGAATTGTCAAAGAAGCATATGATGGAATCATTCTATCTAACCTCAGCTCGAAATTGCTTGCTTTCCTGCCATGATGATTTAGAGAGCACCTTCACAGCATATTGTTGACACCCAAATTTTGACGAATCCATTTAATCATTCATTAATTGCATAGAAATTAATGATTAATTTTTAATTTTTTTTAAAAATAATTTTCACTAAATTGTATAGCATATAAACATTAGAAGCACTGGCATTAATAGTAATATAATTTATAATAAAAAAAAAAAAAAAAGGATCAAAAAATTTTAACTAAAATATTATTATTAATTTAAAAAAGAAGTCGTGGCCAGGGCTGGGCCTGCCCGGCCCCTTCTTCCTTTTTCCCTTCCTTTTCTATTCTCTCCAACTGGGCCGGCTCACTTTCCTTTTCTTTCCTGGCCCGGCCCCCATCTCTCTTTCTTTCCCCGTTTCCCTTCACGCCTCTGCAGAGAACAGAGGACGGAGGAGGACGAGGAGGACCGAGGAAAGAGACGGGGAAGACAGGGCGAGCGTCGCGCCGGAGTTGGTGGTCGGGGGCAGGCCGGCAGCAACAGCTTGCGTAGCAGGAAGCCATGCGCGCTGGCTAGAGAGCTTAAAAGGGAGGGAAGGAAAGCAAGACGTGAGCGGGGGTGTCGGAGAGAGATCCGGAAGGGAGTTCGAGCGAGAGCAGCCGAGAGAGCGAGAGGGCCGAAATCTAGCCCCGGCTGAGCGTCGTCCAGCCATCCTCGACGCAAACCGGCGCCACCGAGCTTGCGGTTCCCCCCCTTCTTCCACGTCCTCCGACGTTGGTGAGTTGAGTTTTGGTTTCGACCCGTTGTTTTCCCAAGGATCCCGCTTGGCGACACTAAGACGGCTGGCCATAGCTAGATGTGTGTTAAGACCGGCTTCTGGACGTCGTCGCCAAGCCAGGTAGGGGCCTGCGATTGAGTGCCCGTTCCTTTTTTTTAGCTGCGTCCCGCTTGATTTTAAAGAGCTAAGCAAGCTCGATTTCCTTAGTCCTCAACCGCGTCGGACCCGAATGAGTCGGTTTCTCTTAAGTTGGAACGTTGCTCGCTGATTTCTCGAGTTTGGGTGTGAGTTCGAGCTCTGAAGAAGTCTATATTCGCTCTCCAACGCGCTGTCCACTACGGGTTCGAAGAAATGCCCGAACAAAGTCCGTCCAGCTTGGTCTCAGACTCTTGACAGTTTAGGGGGCATTCGAATTTGTTCCCTTCAGTGCATGATTGTTCTTGATTATTGAGTGCATTCTCAGTCAAAAATTTCATTCCCATCGATTCCGAATCTCTTAAAACTTTCGGTTGCTTTGCTTGGTGCTTTGATATTGTCCTCGTGAATATTCCCGGAGTTGTCATCATAATGTTCGGAGGCGTGGGTCTGTGCGTACTTAGCTATTAAATCGCACTATGTATGCGATACCATGATGATAAAGCAATCTGTATCATACTGCCTATAGGAGACATATTTTAATTTTGCAGATCCACTTAGTATATTGTACCAAAATAAAAGTTGTATGTCGCATACAGAAACCTCATATTTAGGCTAGATTAGTAAGAGAAGCCATTAAAAAGGAAGAAAAACCTTGCTTTTGAGAGAGAGATAGATTTGCCAGGGAAGAATGAAGGGAGACCTTTTATCCTAGTGTCCACCTTTGAAATTCCGTGCTAGTCTGACCTGCCAGATTAAGATTTATCTAACACCAAAAACCGTTGTAAGGGACAAGTTGGCCTCTTGCACTGGTATGGGAAGCACTGATTTGATCAATGTTCAAGTGAAGCAGTTATTTTCGGCTTTCTCTTCATCTATGGATTTGCTTGGATTCATACACATTACAGCTGGAGATTTGTGATCCGAGAGTCGTCAGAGAGTTCTGCAAGTGTCCAAGTGAGTGACATGAGTTGTATGAGTGAGAAATCGAAAGTGTAAGTGCGGTCTTCATTTGCGGCTGAGTGTATCGTTTCTTTACGTACTCTCATCGAAACTGGTATGTTCAAGTTCATGAAATAATGCTTTTTCTTACTGTGCCCGCCAATGTATACACTCGATAAGGGACATCACAGCTTTCTCAACTCGACATTTGATATCAAAACCATGTCACCATACCAGCAAGTGGTATAGAGCCACGCTTCCCTACTCTACACTATCTAGTCGTGAAGTTCTAATATTGTGCCCTTTCTGACTGAATTGCATGCAAGCTACATCTATATCTCCATGCACAGTTTGAAAAACGAAAATATAGATACCATATAACTAAAGTACTTTTTCTTCCCGACATCTCTGGGATTGAAGAGAATTATTTTTTTACCTGTGTAAATATGGAATGGTAGAAATAGAGTTGATGAAAGAGAAGAGAAAAGAAAAACATGCTTTTATTGAGGCAAATGAACAATAACAATGATAAAAGTTGTGTATGGCGCTCACTTTAATATCAAAATTTTCCATAAGATCAATTAATTGCTAAATTGGAGAAAAATGATAATTGAGTGTCAACAGGACAAAAATGATATGTGGCTTTTATAATTAGAAATTTTATATAACTTACCATATTATTTACAAAATCTAGTTCACATGGCATTTCCACGTGATGTGCTTGGTATTGAAGTGATTGATTTTTAATAATGACTGACATTGAAGTGATGACTTTACAATTTTTTAGATGACATCATTTGTGAGTTATATGTTGACTGGGCACGCCGGTGAGCCACATAGGACTGAGAAATTAATAAAATATAGTTATGTTGAATTTCTAGCTACCTAGATCTGAGTTAGCACTTAAGTGGTCATTTTTTTTTTTTTTACATGGTACCTAAGTAATATGAAAAAACAAAATGGCATTAAAGTAAGTGTCGTATAAAACTTTTAGCACTTCTAGTGTCATTTTCTCCTTTTATTGATATGGGTCTTCATACATCTTTTGCATTTAACACCTGATCGTAGTTAAAGCCACTTAATTTCTCATGTGACTGCAACTTTATAGAAAGTGTTGGAGAAATCTTCTTGAAGTGTTTTGAAGTTGACAAAACGTTTCTTTCAGTCTAGTCTGAAGGTTTTGCAGACACTTCTATTTAAAGTCTGAAGACCTCCGGACAGCCAGACTCAAGACTCAAAGTCTATCCTCATTGACAGTCTCTAATCCGTTGAAGAATGGTTATCCAGATTTGGATGATTCGTTAAGGGGATGACCTTATCAACTGGAGAAGACCTCATGGCTGGAAAAGACATAACGGAATCCTTGATTGATCGAGATTGACTCAATGATTGAAGATCCGATGATTGTCTGGATATTCTTGGAAGGTTTTACTTATGGAAACCGAGATCCTGATTGTATGGGCGAGCAGGATTGATGGGCTATCGACATGTTCCTTTAATAGCTTAATTAATCTTCTTAATTGATTCCGTCCAACGGGTAGATTGGAGGAATTCCTTTGGTAAGTGCCAACGGGTATGATGGCATGAAGGAGTATATAAAGAAGACGTATTAGTTGTTGAATGTGTGCGCGATAGAAAAATTTCAAAGTCTAAAAGCTTCCTGTTGTTTAGACAAATTCTTTGAGCGAATCATTGTACTCAAAAGAGAGTCTATATTAGTAAGAGACCTTGAGGAGGTGTAGTAGTACATCTACACTTTGTGGAATCAAGGAAGAGCTGTGGTGTAACTCCTTTTTTGTTCATAGTGGAATCCAGCCAATTGGGTCGGTGCGGGAAGAGTGGACGTAGGCTTAGAATAAGCCGAACCACTATAAACCTTGTGTTTAATCTTCTCTTCCCTTATCTCAATCTTACTTTGATCGCTGATTGTCTCAATTCTATTAACTGTCGATATTGTGCGATTAACGAGAAAAATATTTATATACCTATTCACCCCCTCTAGGTGCTTATACTAGCTATATCAATTGGTATCAGAGTTCGTGTGCTCACTTTGTTTGAAGTGTTTTACTTCAGAGTAAAAGATCCATGGCTAGTATGTTGGCTCCAGGGCTGGTAGAAGGGCAAAGCAACACGAGACCGCCTTACTTTGATGGAAAGGACTACAACATATGGAAGAACAAGATGAAGGCGTTTCTAAGATCAAAGGATCCTCTGGAATGGGACGTTGTAGAAAAATGAATCATTCCTAAAGTTGCATCTGTTTCAGAAAGAGGAAAGGAAAGCTGTTGAGACCAGTGACATGAGTCAGGAAGAGAAAATCAAGAGACAAACTCTTGATGCAAAAACAATCTATTCTTTATATTATGCTTTATCACCTACTGAATATAACAGAATATCTTCTTGTGATATAGCAAAAGAAGTCTGGGATAGATTACACATTACTTATGAAGGAACTGATCGTGTGAAAGAGACCAGAGTCAATATACTCCTCGGTCAATACGAAGCCTTCGAGGATGATAATGGGAGAATCTATAACCGACATGTTTAGTCGTTTTACGAGATATCGTAAATGGTGGAGAATCAAGGTCAACCAGTTTGATTCCATGAAAGTAAATAAGCTATTGCGAGGACTCTCCAAGGATTGGAATCACATAAAGACATCAATCAGAGAAACTCAAATAATCATGCCACTATCTGTTGATGAGTTGGTTGGAACTCTTCAGTCTTATGAAGTAGAACGAATCAATGAAGACGAAGACCCTAAAGGTAAGAAATCCATTGCATTAAAATCCAATGCTGATTCTGATGTTGCAGATTCTGAAGACGATATGGATGATGAGGAGCTTGCTCTCATGATTAGAAGATTCATAAAGCTGAACAGAAAAGGAAGAAGATTCAATCCAAGGAAACAAGGTTTTCAAAAGCAACAGGCTAAGTCTGTTGAGGATGATGAATCAAACAAAGATGTTGTTTGCTTCGAATGCAAGAAAAAAGGACACATCAGACCCAATTGTCCTCTTTTGAGAAAGAAGAAAGGAAAAACTGAAAAGTATCGAAAGGCTCTTAAAGCAGAGACACGGGTGATACGGAATGTGAAGAAAGTGATGATGATTGTGCCAACATATGTCCGATGGCTGTCAGATTCGAAATCAAACTCGATTCAGATTCGAAAGTGAATTCGAGGTAAGTAACTTCAAAATCCCTGTTAAAGTTTCAAAATACATTGATGAATTATGTTTTAGTCTTAAGACTTCTCTTAAAAGAATTTCGAAATCAAAAAGGAAAATTCTGCTTTAAAACATCAAAAGAATGTTTTGGAAGAAAAAGTGAAATGCTTAGACCAGAATGTTTCTTCTATCAATGAAAGCAAAGATAATCTTTTAAAAGAGAATGCATTTTTGAAAATGACATTTCAAATATTTCCAAAAGATTTTCTCGGGATCTGAAAAACTTGAAAAAATACTTTGTTCAAAGACCTTATTTCAATAAATCTGGTTTAGGAATGACTGCTGAAACTATTCCTTTAATCGATTTTCCTAAAGTAAAAGAAAGAATCAAACAAAGACCTTCAAGAAATGCTTACAAAAATCATTTTGAAAGGAACTTTGTAAAACCAAGAGGTCGCAATGCTCTTAAATGTTCAAAATGCAATAGTGCGAGATCATTTTGAGAAAGAATGTCCTATGATATGGAGACCTGTCAATAAAGTCTGGGCAAAAACCGTATATCAAACTAACTCAAAAGGACCCAAGAAAATATGGGTACCAAAGAAAGTTTGAGTCTCTTTTTATACGCAAGTCACTATCAAGAAAAAGGTGAAATGGTACCTGGATAGTGGATGCTCGAGACACATGACAGGAGATTCAAATTGCTTCATAAAGCTCATTCAAGTGAATGGTGGAAAAGTCTCATTTGGTGGAAACAGCAAAGGAAAAATAGTAGCCTTTGGAACTGTAAAGATTGGGAACCTCACAATAAGTAATATTTCTTTAGTTGAAGGGCTCAATTACAATCTGCTCAGTGTCAGTCAGCTATGTGATGCTGGTTTTAGGATAAACTTTCAAGAGGGTATTTGTTCAGGAACCAGTAAAGACTCTACTCAATCATTTATGGGTCGAAGACATGGAAATATCTACCTCTTGGACTTAAAACCAGATGAGTCACAATGTTTAATCTCAATCCAAGACGAAGCAAGCTTGTGGCACAGAAAGCTTGGGCATGTTAACATGAAGCAGATAGCCAAGATCTCAGCAAAGAAGCTTATTCGTGGTCTACCCAATTTATCATACCAAAAGTCTGATCTATGTACACCATGCATATTGGGAAAACAAGTAAGAAATTCCTTTAAATTAATAAATCAAGTTTCTACTAACCGTGTACTGCAACTTTTGCATATGGATCTCTTTGGACCAACAAGAACGCAGAGCATTGGAGGTAAGAAATATTGCCTGGTAATTGTGGATGATTACTCACGATATACTTGGGTATATTTCTTAGCAAGTAAGTCTGAAACTTTCTCTTATTTTGAAAAATTTGCTAAGATGGTTCAAAATGAAAAGGGATATGTTATTTCAAGAATAAAAACAGATCATGGAGGAGAATTTGAAAATCAAGATTTTGCCAAATTTTGTGAAGAATTTGGTTTTCAGCATTTATTCTCTTCTCCATATACTCTAGAGTAAAACGGAGTTGTGGAAAGGAAGAATAGATCTCTTCAAGAAATGGCTAGAACTCTTTTAATTGAAAGTAATATCTCTTTACAATTTTGGGCTGAAGCTGTTTCAACATCATGTTATATTATCAATAGAGTTTTTCTAAGACCTATTCTAGAAAAAACCCCCTATGAACTATTTAAAGAAAATAAGCCTATTGTTTCATATTTTCATGTATTTGGATGCAAATGTTTCATACTGAAAAATGCAAATGATCGAGTTGGTAAGTTTGAAGAAAAGTCGGATGAAGGCATCTTCCTTGGATATTCAACCTCTAGCAAAGGATTCGAGTCTACAACAAGAAGTCTCTAAAAGTGGAAGAATCAATGAATGTCAAAGTCCAAGATTCCATTCAAAATGAATCTACTCGAGAGTCATATTGAGGAATCTGAAATGCTCTCCGAGACCCTACAAAGTCTAAATCTCAAGAAGCAGCTCGAAGACTTTGAAGGATCGGCAAGATTTGTCGAAGAATCAAGTGAAGAAAGTGATCATCAATCGACAAATTATTTAACAAGCTGGAAGCATAAGTCCAGTCATCCCAAAGATCTTATCATTGGCAACATCAATGAAAGAATTCATACAAGATCCAAAAGGCGTGAAGAATCTAGTCTTTGTAGCTCTTATTTCGAAATAGAACCCAAGAGCATAGAAGAAGCTTTATCGATGAAAGCTAGATTGAAGCTATGCAAGAAGAACTCAGGCAATTCAATATCAATGATGTCTGGGAATTATCTCCTAAACCTAAAGGTAAATCTGTTGTTGGAGCAAAATGGGTTTTCAGAAACAAGATGGACGAAAAAAGGAAAAATCTTGAGAAACAAAGCAAAACTCGTGTCCAAGGGTTACACGCAAGAAGAAGGGATCGACTATGACGAGACTTACGCACCAGTAGCAAGACGCAGATTTAGCTGGTTGCAGAGTTGATAGAAAGAGCACCCGGGTACACTGTCAACTACTTGGAGGCGGGGATGGTGTCTTGGTTTTCAAGAAAAAGCAGTACGGTAGCTCTCTCTACGGCGAAGACGAGTATGTAGCTCTTGGAAGTTGCTGTTCACAAATTCTATGGATAAAGCAACAACTAAGAGACTTTGAAATTGAAGATTCATGCACTGAGATAAATTTCGACAACACCAGTGCTATCAATCTTACCAAAAATCCAATTCTCCACTCAAGAGCAAAGCATATAGAGATTCGACATCACTTTATCGAGATTACGTTCGGAATGGAGATGTTTCAATTCAATATGTTGATACAAAGAATCAGGCGCAGATATATTCACGAAGCCTCTAGAGAAAAATCAATTTGAATCGATTCGCTCCAGACTCAACATTTTGAGGTTTGAGGAGATCAAAGTCTAAAGACCCTCAGACTCAGGGATGCAAGACCTTAACTGTAAGTTAGTCTTGGTACGATTGTCAGACTGTAAGTTAGTCTTTCTCTCTCTCTCTCTCGAATTTTATCTTGAAAAGGTACGATTGACAACCGTGCTTTATTGCTATCTTCAATCGACGTAATTATTGCATCGTTTCCTTTTCGAAAAAGAAGTTATTTTTTCAAATGAATATCTTCACGGAAAAAGGGGTAGTTATTTTTTTAAAAGGCATCTTTTTACCTTCCTTTGTGACGGTTCGTTTACCTCTCCTTTTATTCGATAGTGCTCTGTTTGTTCCTCTTCACTTTACTTTCGAAAACCCTAGAAAGCATCAATCCTCCATTCCCATTTTTCACCCTTGTTTAATCATTGAAAAAGTTTTCATCTTTCTTGAGAAAGTCAAGCAAGGAATCTTCCAAAAGCGAGAAGAATGTCGTCCTCGAGAAAGTCATCGAGAATCGCTAACGAGGGGACCACGAAGATTGAATGAGGGGCCTATGCACTTCGATCTCACCGAAGAAGAATCTCTGAAGAACAGCAACCGAGCCCACAACATTCTCAGCAGCGTCATCCATCAAGTCCTCAAGGAGTTGATCAACAACAAGAGGAAGAAGTCATTGAGGATGCAGATCCAGTAAGAACTCAAACGCCCGCTTTTATTTATAAGCTGTATCGTGCTTTGAAAGGAACTCGTACTCCCTTGAACTATGTCGACGCCTTTCTTAAAGACAAAGGATATGGGAACGAATACATCTTTTTGCGAAGAATGGAAAGTTTGGGAATTGCTCGACAAGGGGTGGCTGAGGAAACTCTTGCGAATATCCCAAGTGATCCTCGTGATTGGGGACCGAATCTTGTAGATGGAAAAGATGATGACAAACTGTACAGTCAATTTCAGCCAAAAATGGGTGTTGCGGTTAACAGTCGAGGAAAAAGGGGAGAAGTGTTCAGATCGAAAGAACAAGAGGATTTGTACTCGAAATTGCTGAAGCGTGGGGTTATAAACCCTAGAAGTGTGGACTTTGATTTTCTGGATCTTTGTGAAGGTGAACTTGAGGGAGAAATTAAGTTACCTTCAACTTGAGACGTTACATTCCGATTCGACGAGGCCTATCCCGAAGGCCGGCTACGCTTATTTCTATTCGAATCTTAGCTTTTGGATGCGGATAGATTTTCTTTCAATGTCAAAGATCAAGACTATGTTGTGGATATGAATGTGCTGGCAGATGTGTTAGGAGTTGAAAGAGGAAGATATCAGTCGATCAAAGTATCCATTGCTCGGGCCACTCTGGAACTTGTGAAGGATAGGAGAACAGATGAGAAGATCACCTACCTAAGGATGAATGCATTCAATATCTTGCTTCACAAGATAGTGATCAATTGCCTCCGGCCAAAATCAATCTCGAAGATCGATGTTTCAAGTTCGAGGCAAAATTGATGTATGCCATCCTCACTGGAAAAAGGTTTTCTCTTCCTCACACTGTCATGTTTCACATGTATAGAGCGATGATGAAGGATAGAGGTCAACTGCCTTATCCAAGCCTTGTGACAAAGTTGTTTAGACATCTCAATATTCAGCCTCTACAAATATTTTGTGTTCGATCGTGCGATCATATGGTGGTAGGACTGAAGATGGTGACCAAAATGCGTACGAAGGGGCGAACAAGGAGTTGGAGAAATTCAAGGAGAAGACTCCGGTCGAGATCTCATCAAACCTCTTCTTCAAAAAGAAAAGGAAATGAGCCCTTGATTGCTTCAAAGCAGAAAAGAAGAGCTCTTATTGTGGACGAAGAAGAAGATGATGATCTTACCATTTCGGCAATAGCTTTGAAAAGGCTAAGTCGTTCTGTTCCCAGGACTCAACGAACGGCGTGAGACAGAAGGAAGAGAAGGAGAAGGTCAAGAAGAAAGAAATGTTGAAGAGAAGGAGAAAGAAGATCAAGCAAGAGAAGAAGAAAGAAGAAGAGAAGAAAGAAAAGAAGGAGAAGAAGGAGAAGAAGAAGAAGAAAGAGAAGTTGGCGAAGCAGAGGAAGAAAAATCTGGAAATGAAAGAAGAGAAGAAGGAGAACCTGAGGAACAATCCTCTCCACCTGTAGGCATGAAAACAGGGGGAGATCAAGAGAAATGAGGGAAGTCCTCACATCCTGACATGAGTGAAGGAGTGAGTCGTTCTCCTGCAGACCCAGAGGATGTTTATGCCTCTCAATTTCCAGAAGAAGATCATGAAGTTTCAACGCCCAACCTGCGAGATTATTCAGACATGCCATCATATGCAGAACGTGCTGAAGCCAGTACGCAGATTGATAACTCAGGGGATTTTCGCAGAATTCTCGATATTCTCTTGGAGATGCGTGGTCAAATTTATGCCTTGGGATGCGAGGTTCAAAATTTGCAGAATGCTGGTCAAGATTCTTCGGTGTCCTTACAAGATCGATCCAAGCCCTATCTGTTCAAATTCAGGCCAATGCCAAGGGTGAGGAGATTGCTCAAGGCGAAGGAAGACTTGAAAATTTGGAAGGGATGGTTCGATCAATGGAAGATTTCCAGCTTGTTCGTGTTCCAAGAAATCTTGACTTCATTCCATTTTCATCTCAACCCTTTCAATGCTAACAAAAAGGGGAGAGATGCAAGAGATTTGAACAACCTTTACTTTTGAACAACTTTTTTTTTTTGTTGGTTTGTTTGATTTGAATTGATGTTTAACTTTAAACTTTGTGTGTTTCTGTCTAGATTTGAATTTGGATTATTGCTATTGACTGCTATTAATATCTTATGGATAGTTTATCATATTCGAGACTAACCTATTTTCTGTGGTTGCAGATTTTAGAGTTAGCCATTTATCTCTATAAGATATGCACATATGTTTGAGATATGTTTTGCAGGTCAATGTTGTCCAAATCTGCGAGGAAAGTTTTGTCACCATCAAAAAGGGGGAGATTGTTGGAGAAATCTTCTTGAAGTGTTTTGAAGTTGACAAACGTTTCTTTCGATCTAGTACGAAGGTTTTGCAGACACTTCTATTTAAAGTCGAAGACCTCCGGACAGCCGGACTCAAGACTCAAAGTCTATCCTCATTGTGATCTCTAATTTGTTGAAGAATGGTTATCCAGATCTGGATGATTCGTTAAGGGGATGACCTTATCAAGCTGGAGAAGACCTCGTGGCTGGAAAAGACATAACGGAATCCTTGATTGATCGAGATTGACTCGATGATTGAAGATCCGATGATTGTCTGGATATTCTTGGAAGGTTTTACTTATGGAAACCGAGATCCACGATTGTATGGGCGAGCGGGGTGATGGGCTATCGACACGTTCCTTTAATAGCTTAATTAATCTTCTTAATTGATTCCGTCCAACGGGTAGATTGGAGGAATTCCTTTGGTAAGTGCCAACGGGTATGATGGCATGAAGGAGTATATAAAGAAGACGTATTAGTTGTTGAGTGTGTGCGCGATAGAAAAATTCCAAAGTCTAAAAGCTTCCTGTTGTTTAGACAAATTCTTTGAGCGAATCATTGTACTCAAAAGAGAGTCTATATTAGTAAGAGACCTTGAGGAGGTGTAGTAGTACATCTACACTGTGGAATCAAGGAAGAGCTGTGGTGTAACTCCTCTTTTGTTCATAGTGGAATCCAACCAATTGGCTGTTAGTGCGGAAGAGTGGACGTAGGCTTAGAATAAGCCGAACCACTATAAACCTTGTATTTAATATTCTCTTCCCTTATTTCAGTCTTACTTTGATCGCTGATTGTCTCAATTCTATTAACTGTCCAGTATTGTGCGATTAACGAGAAAAATATTTATATACCTATTCACCCCCCTCTAGGTACTTATACTAGCTATATCAGAAAGAAAAAGTTGAGGGGTGACAAAACTAGAGTTAGGTTCGAATAAATGAAGCTTACTTATTTTGCACTTCGATTAACTCTAAAGTTAGAAGTCGAGATAATTATCTATGGAATACAGAGGATACAAAGGACGCAAGCTCATAGGAATTACTCAGATGGAAGAACTAAGTATTCTTTCACAGTCACAGATCCAAAGAAAGCACTTTTGGGGCATATCAGAACAGCACTTCCTCGCCACACTTCCACAACAATACCATCCAAATGCAAATTAATAACAAGAAGCGGGTCATCATGATAAAAACTTACATGTTTTTTCATTTATTTGGATGAC
This sequence comes from Eucalyptus decipiens, assembly GCA_014182575.1. NCBI lineage: Eukaryota > Viridiplantae > Streptophyta > Magnoliopsida > Myrtales > Myrtaceae > Eucalyptus > Eucalyptus decipiens. The sequence continues at coordinate 34,734,958 of CM024618.1, read as the reverse complement.
GAAAAATGCCACCTTAGGAAAATAAACCCCGGACGGATGGATAATCCGACTTCACCGACATGGATCTGGTAAGTAGTAAGCCAAAACCTAAACAGGTTAATTCTGCAACCTACCTGGCACGCGTTGCTTGATCGACCTCCGAGGAGGTCAACTCAAAGGACCCAGAAGCATTGGCTTCATGAGATAAGCATTCTTTGAGCTCAGATAAGCCATGGTTTATGTCAGGCCTGCCCATCGAAGTTAGGCTCACGCAGGACATTGCTGTCTCCACTGCTTTCCAAACTGATGCAGTGTTGAACTGGCCTTGGAGCCTCTGATCCGCAATGCTGTGTAGAACCCCTTGCTCTATGAGAGGAGTCCCCCATTCGATAATGTTGGTGCTTCTCTTCAGGCTCCTTATGATGGCTGGTCTGCCGGTGATGAGGTCAAGCAGTATGATCCCAAAGCTGCACACGTTGCTCTTCCAACTAAGATTGCCAGATGATTGAAATCTGAAAGTCGGAAAGCGAGATTTGTTCAGCAAAACCATGGAGAGCCGGAGGCATAACAGATACTAAAAAATTGTGAGCTAAAGCTTTTCTTTAGTATTTTTAAATTGTTGGAATCAGGCCTAATCTCAATTGCCTAACTTAGACAGGTGCCTAGCAATTGGTTGAGCTGAAGATCGAGCTTTAGCCGATGCCCAAGCCATCTTATTTGTTATATATCACAGAAATTCACCTAACAATCTGAGGGTCCGCTAGAGGGAGGGGATTGGCCTGCTTCAACTAAATTATCTTATTCTTAGGGTAGTGCCTTGTGGAGCCTAATAGGCAAAAAATTAGCCCCAGCTGTGATAATGATATACTGTTAAAATCACTGTACTTATTATTAGGTCTAGTTTCAAGGTTAATAGAGTCTTGAGATCACTCACTTGGGATCAAGGTAACCTGGCGTGCCAGCTGGGCGAGTTGAAACGTGAGAGTCCTAGATTGGTCGCGAAAGCTTTGGATAGCCCAAAATCTGCTATCTTCGCTTGCATGTTTTCTCTAATGAAAGGAAATCGATCATTATTGCTTCGTCCAATTTATACCTTGAGCATCATCGATTGCAATGTTCAATCTTTGTGACCAGCTCAAGACATTCACATTATCTTCTGTAGACATGAAGAAATAAGGTCAAGAAAGTCACCACAATGAATGCTTTTTGGACTTAATCGTATTGCAAACATTGAAGGAGACAAGTTACACTTCTACTAGTACTCTATATGGTTGCTTTGCTAGTTATGAACATCTCTTATAACTGTTATATATAGTTTGTTGAGCAACCAATTTGGAAACACGATATTGCTATAGTACTGCGTTCCTGATAAAAGTTGCCTGAGGTTTCCATAATAGATGGTCGCAAAATTAGTGCCATGCCACGAGCATGATTGCAATATCCAATTAGAGAAACCAAGTTCCTACGGTAAACAATCATCAGAAGTTGTGCCTGCACTCAGCATGGAAAAAAAGAAGATTCATAGACTCGTTAAGGTTAAATAGAATGGTTGGTGCAAAAAGAAAAAAAATAATAATATTTCTAGATGGCGTTATCCATTCATAGAAAATCAATTCGATTTCATGTCCTAACCTCGGCTAGAAATTCCTTGTGACCTTGCCGTGAAGACTGGCAGAGCATTTTCACCTCAACTTTGGAGCCATCATGAAGAATTCCAAAATAGACTTTCCCAAATCTGCCTTCTCCGATCACCACCTTAAAATTCTCGGTGACGCGCAGGACTTCGTCGCATCGAAATGGTCGTTTTTCATCATTTTGAATGTATCCTCATTTGGCTCTCTTGCGTTAACTAGACAAACGAAGACTAATTGATTACCACAAGTGATCATTGGGTAGAGATTATACTCGAAAAAGGAAATGAAAATCACCTTCGTCTTCTCCTTGCGGTTCTCCAAATTATGATGACGAGAGAGCATACGAAGATTAGGGCTAAAATGGATGAACTAATTATAATAATCGGCACAATTTAATTTCTCTTGTTCTGTGCTTGGCCCTATGTGCTGGGACTGGGATCTGGCTCGGACACATATTTTTGAGACGTATATAGATTTCCTTCTACTCTGTAATATTGTAACTAGTTATCCATTAAAAAAGATTAAGATAACTAGGAAGAAATTCTGACTTTTTGGGGATTAATATTATTTTTTTCTTTACCGTGGCCTTAAACTTAGATAACAATTGGAAAAATGTCACAAACAGTCCCTAAACTTCTACTTAATGTGTGATCTCGTCCCTAGACTTTTAATTTGTTCAATTTGGTCCCTGAATTATCAATAAATGTTTGATCTAGTCCCTAACTATTTGAAAATTGACCAATTTTGTCCTTGTGTTAGTTAAAGTTAACGGAATTGGCTTACATGGCTTTTAGTCTCTTAAATAAAAAATAAAAAAGGACATGTGGAATATTCACATGGAAATTACCTTTAAAACAAGTCAAATTGTGGCCACCATCCAAAAAAGAGATACAAACCCCTTCATCTCTCTGCTTTTGTGATCAGTGCTCTCATCTCTAATTAACCCCTAATTTGTTTTCCTTTTTAAAGATATATATTGACTCATTATTCTAGTAATCCAACTCAGTTCCATGTTATCAATTAATACTCCACGTCATCACTTAATGGTTTGAACAAACGGAAGGACTAGATGGAACATTTATTAATAGTTCAGGGATCAAATTGAGCAAATCGAAAGCTCATTGATGAAATGGAATATTAGATGAAAGTTCAGGGACCATTTGTAACATTTTCTCATAACAATTAGGAAACAAGAATAATTAGAATTTCTATTGTCAGTTTGAGATTAACTTCAAGTCTTGGGTCATGTACCTCAGCTTCAACGTTCCATCTGCCTCCTTCTTCATAAGGGCTTAAGGAATCGCACCGCTTAAATTGTTTTTGCTTAAGTCTATGGAAATGGAGAGAGCAAAATGCATATTAAAACTCTCAATTAGTTAATAATGACCTGTTCTTGTTGACTAAGTTCTTGCATAACCAAGTGGGAAGCAACATACTAAACCAAGTTTCGGAATCGCGCGGGCGTTTGCGGAGGCTTCGCAGTTGGGCAAAAGTTGTTGGTATCGGACCGCTCAAACCGCTGCTTGATGAAGATGGATGCTTTTTTCTCTCTCGACATGAAGAGCTTTCTCTCTCGACATGCAGAGTCTGAATTTGGGTATTGCCATTTGTTTGTGTCAAACCCCGATATCACCGTCCACAACCAGCTTTCATTGCCCTAATCTGCCCTAATTGCAGCTCTTTCTCTAACTTCTCTGTTATTCTACCTTGCACTATAACCAAACCCGAACCCTGTCTTCAACGATTTCCATACCTATCCTTACCGTCTGTGGAGGAAGCCTCTGCTGCTCGTCATTGCTACCATCGCCATTGCCAATTGAAGCTCGCCATCACCTCTTTCTTCTATGGCCACGGCTAGGCGTCCACCATCACATCACGGATTGGTTGCATGCATGGCATAAGGTCCATTTTGTCCATCCTTCCTACTGGGTTTCTCTCTGTTTATCATTTGCTTGCTGCCATTGGTCCGATGGTATGGGATTTCTTTCGCTTATGGCATAGAAACAGATCTTTAGAATTAGCTCAGCCCTCCCTCATCTACGACGTATGGCTTTGGAAAATCAGGAAGAATCTGTCCGCTTGGCTGCTTTGTGCCAACGACTTGGCCATTTATGCTCTGCACATGAAATAGAAGTATGGGAGGAGGAACCAACACCAACAATTTTGGCAGAATGTAGGCTAACTTTAGTTGGCAAAGTACTCACTCAAACCTCTGTTAATTTCCAGGCCTTACAAAGTACTTTAAAACGTATATAGCGAATAGACAGTGTAGATTTTGCTCAACGCGAAGGAGGCTTATATTTGGCCAAATTTCGATCCGAAAGTGAGAAGCAACGAGTCTTGGACGGTGGTCCGTGGCTCTTTTCTAGTAACTTAGTTTGGTTCAAGCCTTGGGTCTCTCACACGCCGTTCTTTGTGTTATGACTTTACCGCTTTGCGCATTTTGGGTACAAGTCATTGGTCCGCCCTTGGAATGGACTACGAAGATGATGCTAAGAAAGGCAGTTAATCAGCTTGGGGTCTTAGAGGTACGAGTGGATTTTAAAGAAGGCTCGGCCTTAAGGGCGGGGCGGGTTAGAGTGGAGATCAAGTTGGATGAACCTCTAAAAGCGGTAAACTAGTGAGGATTTAAGGGAGGATGTTGTGGCTGGACTTTCGCTATGAACAAAGTTGTCTCACTATTGCTACTCATGTGGCAAAATTGGACATTATGCTACATATTGTGAAGAGTATCCTTTTGATGAAGCCAAAATGGATGGGAAAGAGAAGATGGCTTTTGGTCCTTGGTTACGAGCGGAACTTCGCCAATCTAGCCCCTATTGGGATGCATTCTACAACCCCCCCCCCCAATCAATCAGGAACAACATGAGGAGACTATACCAGAGACACCTCCAGCTCTATTGCCAGCTGCTCCCTTCTTGCCCACTACATCAACTGGAATTGCAGTTCCCATGGACCCATCTATGCAGCCTCATCCTAGCTCAAGCATGACAGAAGTGCCACCATAGCATCCACTTCACAAGAAAGGCCACACCATTACCACGACTTTGATCCCTGCACAAGAAAAACAGAAAGGTCAAATCAGCAATCTCATGGATATCCCTCAACTGAAAAAAAAAAAAAATGCAAGCTACTCGACTAAGTCCTAGGGTGGCACCAGCGAAGACACAGAAAAGATATGCCCTATATGAAATGAAAAATGTCCTTCTTAACAACTTTGATGATACTAATTTAATGGAAACACCTGTAGTCGAAGCCTCATAAGAGCATCAGTGGGCTTTGGTGGCTGGCCCTAAACAGCCACCGCCTTATAAATGAAGATGGTTTGCTGGAACTGTTAGGGTTTAGGTAATCCCCTGATAGTTCAAGTTTTAAAGGCCTTGACGGCCAAAGAAAAGCCCAACTTTTTGTTCCTCATGGAGACTAAAAACCCTGAGTTAGTTCTTCAGCGTTTGCAAAGACACTTACATTTCAGTAACTTGTTTATTAGTAATCCTCAGGGCTTGGCAGGAGGTCTGTCAGTTTTTTGGAATGACAATGTGTCCGTAGACATTATAAGCTCCTCGGCAGGCTTTTTTGATATTATCTGTCGAGATGTAATGGAAGATAAGCTCATGCGTTTCACCTGTCTCCATGCCCCATCATCCTACCAGCATCGACAGTTACTATGGGATCAACTTCGCTCCATCAGCACATTTAACACTCTCCCTTGGATAAGTGCCGGAGACTTCAATGAAATCCTATATGCTTGGGAGAAAGTAGGCGGCCGATCCCCGGACAGGTATAGAATTCAATCCTTTTGTGATGTCATCAATGACTGTGCTTTTATGGAGATTGAAAGTAAGGGATGCAAGTTTACGTGGTCAAATAATAGAGATGGTCTGGATCAGATTAAGGAAAGGTTGGATCGTGTTGTTGTGCACACCGGAGTGGCGTATCCTGTATCCTGAAGCCCAAGTCCTCGCGTTGCCTCCCCTAGGTTCTGATCATAGCCCCATTATCATCTCGACATCACCATCTTATCCGAGGGGCCAATGCAATTTTGTTTTTGAGGCTTATTGGAACCATGACCCGGAGTGTCGCAAGGTCATTGCTAATACATGGAATTAAGTCGAGATGAGCAACACCAGTTTACTACGCAAACTCAGAATTGTCTCTTATCAGCTGCAAAAATGGAGTAGATCCAAGTTTGACAATGTTCAGTTGATGGTGCCTGCATTACAACAGCAGCTCCAATCATTGATTAATAGGCCTTACAGCTCCAATACTGACGCCGGAGAAGTTGCCTCTCTCCATGGGAAAATCAGAAATCTTTGGTAGCAGGAAGAACAATTTTGGGCTATGCTCTCCCGAGTTAACTGGCTACAGTGGGGTGATAAAAATAGCAAGTTTTTTCATGCAACTACGGTACAATGGAGGCAGCGTAATAGAATCGGAATGTTAAGGGATGAAAATCTCAACTGGGTTAGAGAAATACCGATTCTAAAGGAGATGACGTTTGATTTTTTCTGCCGATTATACACTTCTGTGGGTTCTCGTGCCTATAGTCCGATACTTGCTCAATGCCAGCCCCTAGTAACTGAAGAGATGAATGCCCAGTTAACTGCTGTGGTCACAATGGAGGAGGTCAGAATTGCAACGTTTCAGTTGGGTGCAACCAAGGCTCCAGGTCCCAATGGTCTCAACGGACTTTTTTTATCAGACACATTGGGATATAATTCAACACGACATTTTCAAGTTAGTTCAAGAGTTCTTTACTTCAAGGGTTATGCCTACTGAGCTTAATAAAACAGTACTTGTTCTAATTCCTAAGATCAACCACCCTGAAAGTCTCGATCAATTTAGACCGATTAGCCTCTGCAACTTTGCATATAAGATTATATCTAAGGTATTGGCGAATCGTTTGAAACTTTGGCTAGGGGATCTCATATCAGTAGAACAAGTTGCCTTCGTGAGTGGGCGTCAAATTCGGGATAATGTGTTAATTGTCCAGGAGGTTATACATCACTTCAAGACAAGGAAAAGGAAGCGGAACTTTAATGCTTTACTCAAGCTGGATATGCAGAAGGCCTACGACAAAGTTGAATGGGATTTCTTACTGGATTATCTCCTTACTTTGGGTTTTCACCCCTCATGGGTTAGACTGGTGATGCAATGTATTACTACTACATCCTTCAGCGTACGTTTTAATGGGGAACGATTGACATATTTTCGACCCTCAAGAGGGCTACGACAGGGCAACCCGCTATCACCTTACATCTTCATTCTAGTGGCAAATCTACTATCCACCCTTATTCGTCAAGCCATCAGCATGGGCCAGCTCCGTGGTATTCAACTAAACAGGTTCTGTCCTACACTTTCCCACCTTTTCTTCGTTGATGATTTAGTGTTTTTCCTCAGAGGTACACTTACGGAATGTCAAAATCTGGCTAACCTATTGAATCAGTATTGTCTAGCAACTGGCCAAGTCATTAATAGGAATAAATTGGGAATGTTTTTTCCAAAATTCTGTCCCTTCAGTCTTTAGCACAATCTAGCGGCAGAATTCAGGGTGCCAGTATTGCAAAAATATGAAAAATACTTAGGTATGCCTTCTGATTGGGAAAGATCTAAACACGACATGTTTAGTTGGATATTAGGGAAGGTAACTGCAAAACTTGAGGGGTGGAAAGAGCTTCTATTGTCGAAGGGGGTAAGGAGATCCTACTCAAGTCGGTTATACAGGCTATTCCGCACTATGCTATGTCAATGTTCAAAATTCCTATATCCATATGTCGCAGAATTGAACAGAAAATCTCCAATTTTTGGTGGAGGAATGCTACAAGAAAGGCTAGTGTTCATTAGCAAAACTGAGAATTACTAAAAACCAGCAAGATGAATGGTGGATTAGGTTTTCGTGATTTGATCGCTTTTAATGAGGCTCTACTTGGAAAGCAGGCTTGGCGCCTACTTCAACAGCATCAATTGTTATGGTGTCGGCTGTTCAAGGGCCTTTATTTCCAAACCAAAGACTTTTTGTTTGCTGAGAATGGAATGAGGCCCTCTTGGGGTTGGCGGAGTCTCCTTTGTGGCAGAGATGCCATCTTATGGTCGGTGGGGGATGGCAGAAATATAAACATCCGCAATCATCGCTGGTTGCCAATAGGCACCATTGACGGCCCAGCTAGAAGAGAGGAACCAGAGATGGTGGGAAGTCTTATTGACCATGTCCACCACACTTGGAATGTTCCCCTTATTTCAGAACTATTTGATAGTAGCGTTATGACTGAAATTCTTAAAATCCCAATCAGACCATTACATGCCACTGATCAGTTAGTCTGGATAGCCACTAAGGATGGAAAGTACACATTTAAAAGCAATTATCAAACTCTAGCCAGCAGCAAAGCGAAGCAAAGACACCACAAAGCATCAACATCATATCAACCACCCACTATTCTTTGGCGCAAAATATGGACAATTAACACAGCTCCGAAGAGCCGTCAATTCCTATGGGCAGCATGTCAAAACGCTCTTCCTACCAAAGCTCAACTTTTTTCTCGGCATATCACCCTTGATCCCATATGTGAAATTTGCAAACAGAACTCACCAGAAATGGTTGAGCACTTATTTTTCTTTTGTTCATGGACAACCGGGATCTGGAGTCACTCGCAGCTCAACATCACAATATCTCCTCTAACTATTACTCGCCTAGATGCGTGGATTACAGCAAGAGCAATAGAGCCGAAAGCCGTACCTGGACTGTAGACGATTGCCCATGTTCTGTGGAAGATTTGGTTCTCCTGTAACAATTATATCTTCCGCCGAATTTGTCTAGATCCAAAGCGTGCTGTCACTGATGCTCTAGCATAGGCACGAATCCAGACCCTTTCCTCCCAACACGACTAGCGAACCGGCCACTCCAGAACAGGGGACTCCACTGAAAGCCCATCACTACCCGTCTAGACACCTCCGCAACGTGGATTCCTTAAATGTAACATAGATGCATCTCACTTTCCAGGTACTTGTCATGGCACTATGGCCTGTATAAGCAGAAATCACCAAGGAATTCTTACCGATGTCTATACACAAGAAATCATAGCAGCTTCAGCATTTCAGGTAGAGGTTCAGTCACTTGCCCTCGCTCTTAAACGTTTGTTGCAACAGGGCATCAACATGGAGAACATCATTATGGAGAGTGACTACTTGGCCTTGATAGACATCCTTCAACGGAAACGAATGCTGCCGTGGGAAGAACGAGTCCTTTTCGCGGAGATCGACAGCTTCCTCTCTCTGTGCCCTAATTTGCGTCTCCAACACTGCAGAAGAGAGGCAAATGGGGTTGCGGATTGGGCCGCCAGAGCCCATGGCAGAACTGATTTGGCCCATAACTAGAATATATTTCCTCCCTTTATGTTGCAAAGTCTGGTATCCGCAGAAGCTATAGCTTCTGGATGTAATGTGCGATTCCCATGTAATGCTACCTTTAGTAATGAAATACCTATATTTCTGACCAAAAAAAAAAAAAAACCGCTGCTTGATAAATCCCTAAATAAAAGAGATGGCATTCTGAATTAGTAGACGAGTGACAAGGTAATTTGATCTGGCTTTGCAAATGCAAATAATGTTTGTCGAATCGTCCCTCCTGAGAGGCTATATCTGTAGACGATTGTATGCGAATGGATATTTTATTCACTGAATTTTTATTATGTCCAATGTTAGTAGAATTTTCGGTTCACACAGAGGTAGCTTCTACATATCAAAAAGTGTTCTTTTTCTTGTGTACGTGTATCTATACTCTTTTTCTTGAAAGATCAAAATCCTAATTTGCATAAATTGGGAGATATATTAGGAGATATTCAAACTTACAAGATGGCCAAATCGGTGAGATTGGGGAAGGAATCGGATACACCCCACTTTCAACATGCTGGAGCTCAAATTCCTGTACAAATGCCACTTTCATTACCAAAAGCTTGTTATTTGTTAAAAGAGATCTCAATCAATACGGAAACAAAGATTGATTGATTGCATCAAGATTCAAGTTTGGTCAAACGAAATGACAAGAACTACTTAAATAGAAGCACCTCCAATGAGATGATCCTCAGAGGACTGATAATTGCAACTCAATCCTTTCCACAAATAATCTTGTCAAGCGCATGGATCGCCTTGCCAGCTATCTCATACTATTGCATATGTTTTCTTTATGTTGACAGTCGCGTTGACTGTGATTTTTCCAATCGGAACGAAATTATTAACTAATATAGATGAATCATACAGATGGAAAAATGTATGTGTCGCATGAAAACTGGAACAAGGCATGCATAAAATTACCATCATTGAGTGCCGTCTGAGAGATCGGTAGATCATTAGTGTTGAAAATCTCGAGGGCGTTGATCATTGGCGGGAGGGTGGATTGGGACGTGGTGGCGAGTGAAGTTGATCTCGGTTTGACCGGTGATGGGCTGCGAAACAACGATCACGGGGTCGAGCATGTGGCTCGAAAGCATGGCGGTCAAGTTCCCTTCCATGGACACAGTGTAATCCCTCACTTGGCCCGGTCGAAGAACTTCGATCTCAGCGAAGTGTAAGACGATATACCAGGTTTCGCCAGGATTTTTTTTTTTTTTTCAGTCCTACTCTACACTCACTCTCAGACTTTTACCCTGCCTTTTGCAAGGCGTAAGAGTCGAAATCCACTCCTGAAACTTACACATCCCTATCCCATCCCCCCTGAGAAGGTGGGGATTTGAACCCCTCACCTCCCCCTTCCATGTTAGAAAGGTGGCCACTGGGGCGAATCCCAGTGGTTAGGTTTCGCCGGGATTGGACGACCAATAAATGTACATGAAAGACCGGACTTTGTTTTATTTTTGTGCGGACATCAGCACATCGGCTGGAACAACATAAGCATCGTTGCAGCTTGTTAGGTCGATGACCGTGGTGGAGGTAATCGATGTGAAAGCATCATACTCTTGGGCATTCCAAATGCGGTCATAGTCATCTTGCGGGTGCCTATTTGAAAGACAAAGTGACCAACTAATTAATGAGAAGGCGACTCCATGTATAAATTCACTCTTCGAGTTTCCTTTTTGGAAATTCGACATGTGCAATTCAAGTCGATTCGTTATAGAATATATATTAAGAAAATAGAGTTTCGGATATTGTTATTGGAATAAGAAAACAAAAGATCATTTATATGTGACGGTGGATCCAATATTCTCTTGCCATTTGGTCACTAGAGCACCCGAATCAATATGGTAAGTTTTGCTGTCCAAAAGTCGCAACTCTATGGCTGAAATGAAAGGTTTTCCTGTACCCTTATTCACTAGGCATACTTGTATGTAATCTCTTGGGGCAACATAAATGATTTTGCTCCACGTGTAGTTCAGTGAGTCCACCGTGGCCCAATAGTTTGTGTCCACGTGCAAATCGAACACTTAGGGCCATTCCTTTACTATTGTAATTCCCATAGAAAAAGGTTCCCCTAATCGAGTATTTTTCGTTCTTGCCTTGCTCTGGTTGAAAAGTATAGCAATTCTTAGTACCATTAGGAAAGCTTCTCAAGTTCGTCAATTGTTGCATGTTGTTCTAGATGAGATTATTGGAGACTTGCATCACCTGTCTGGAGTCTATGAATCTGGTATCTGCCTCGTAGAATATGTTGAGAAAATTATTGTGGTAATCATTCGGTGTGCCATAATCAATGTTTATGAAGCCCGTTGTTAAAAATAACCCAAAAGAAGAAGAAGAAGAAATAGTTGAGGAGTTTTTCTCGAGAACAATGTTCTTTGAAACTAATGTTATTTATAGATAAACCTCTCAAAAGATTTTGCAATAAGTGTGAAACTTTATAAAACGGTGAATTGCTCTGTTTATACTAGGTGGGGGACTATAAGTTAAATGAGAAGCAAGAAGGCCGCTTTACATGTGACATGTCTGATTTATTTGGTAAGAAATAATTAATTGAATTTTTCCAGGTAGAAAACTTATAATATCAGCCTTTGTTTAGTTTAATGACCTTATCTTGAATGGTTAATTGACAAATAGAATAAAAACACTGGAGAGAAAATATCGATATTATTTAGAATCGCGTGTGAAAGGAAAATTGACACGATATGTTCCATGCATATTAAATAAAATTGTATTGCTTATTGGAAAAACTGATGATACGAATATACAATTGCTTCCCGTACAAGATTTGGTTGAGGCAAGCCACTCTGGTTTACATTAATTTCTTGAAACCAAATGATATATTTGTGAGAGAGAGAGAGAGAGAGAGAGAGAGAGAGCCGGGGTTGTCTTGTCCTTGAACATAAAGTCCGAGAGCAAGACAAAGAAATGACTCAGATCGAGTCTTCATTGTTCTTTCACAAGTACGATTTTGCCAGCTTTGTCTTCCTCTGAGAGAGAGAGAGAGAGAGAGAGAGATTTCTAAGTACATTGCGACATGAAGCCTAGGTAAAGCCATTGATATAGAGAGTTAACAAAGAGACTCGGTTTGCTATCTTGCACATCCATTGACTTATACATGCGCTTGACCTTGTAAAGATTATGTCACATTACTTAGGTATCCTTGCGGATGCTGATAGGAGCACGAATGTTTCTAAGCTTATTTTATACAGCACTAAAAGATTGCCAATATTCATAAATATCTCAAGAATATAAAGCTAAAGGGTTTTTGAGAAAAATTAAAAGAATGTGAGGATGAAACATGAAAAGGACATATAAGATTGTGTCAATTTTGTTTGGGTCAATTGATGAAGGAGAGAATACATACATACATACATACATACATACACATATATATACATACCTATATATACATACGTACATATATATATGAAGTTGTTTTTGTTAGAATAGGCCATGTGTGTGCGTAAGGAGTAACATATATCAATAACATATCCTCTTCCCTTGACCAAAGGGTCTACTATTAAAAAGTTCAGGTTCAGTTGGTATTATATTTTATTTAATTTGACTAATTTTCATGTCTTTTTTGGTACACCCAAAAACTAAATATTACTCTAGTATTGCATTAAATGCAAACTCAAACTTGTTGGAGGTGTTAATATTTTATCCATGGTAATTAGGAACAATAAATAACTTCACCTAGCTTTTTTTCTATGAACTGACTGGACGAAAGAGTAATTCAACAAGGTTTTTGGTTAACTTGAATCGAAAAGGGGTTAATGTCCTTAAAAAAACATGTAGAGCGCTTTGTCCAAATATTTGGTGCAAAATGGAGACCGCCTAGAAAATGAATTCCGGGAGGTTTGAAATGGCTATTATATAGTTAAGTTATCGTATTTGCAAATTACGTCCAATGAGAGTTGTTTGAAATTTACGCTAATAAAAGTTATCTTATGTTGATCAATCAAATTCACTAATTATAAATTGAATATTTAATATAAACTTGTGTCGATCAAACATCTAATTAAAACATATTTAGATGTCATCTTCAAAGAAGAAAATTTCACATCAATTAGATCAAATCGTCCATGCTTCAAACGTCCGGAGGGTACAATGTAATCCAACACTAAGACGTTGGCTCATCCTTATGCGCCTTCATTTTCCAAAATTATACGTAGCTTATATTTTTCTTCAGAGAAATGTATTGCATGGGTGATAATTGACACTTAAAATGTATATAGAGGCATATGATCACATAATTAGTAAGGCAATAGACCATGCCTTTGAATTGATTGATTCAGCCACATTGCCAATGTTTGGGAAAAGTACTTAAAAAAGTCTCAAACCTTTTGTATTTGTGCCAATCTAGTCCTAAACCTTTTTTTGGTGCTAATTTAGTCTTAAACATTTTTACTTAGTGCCAATTTAGTCCTTTCTGGCCAATTTTAGCCAGATTTTGCCGATCGAACACCAGTCGGTTGACGTGGCCTGATCGGTGTTGACGTGGATAAATTTTAATAATATTTTAATATTTTTGAATTTTTTATTTTTTATTTTTTCCCTCCCCTCCTCCAGCCGGTCGCCGAGTCGGCAACCGGCTGGATGAGGGGAGGGAAAAAAGAAAAAATAAAAATAAAAAATTCAAAAATATTAAAATATTATTAAAATTTGTCACGTCAAGACCGACAGCCATCATCCGCCAAGCATCTAGTTAGCAAAATCTGACCAAAATTGACCGAAAAGGACTGAATCGGCACTAAGTAAAGGACTAAATTGACACAAAAAAAATATTTATGACTAATTTTGCACAACTACAAAAGGTTTAGAACTTTTTTAACACTTTTCCCGCCAATGTTTCTAAGCTTCCATTATTTGACCAACGCTGAGAATACACTTTCATACGTCAGATTCATCTTGTTTTTAAACAGAAAAGTCCATCGTACGTAAGCAAATTTTGGCATCATGAGATATCTCAATTATGTTTACCATCGTTCCTAAGATACAAATTGAGCCCAAATACAGAAAGATGCCCTTGATAGTATATGAGATTGAGCATAACTCGTGTTGTGACATCCTGAAATTCGACCCCGTTTCGATAAAGTGAAATGGACATTTCGTCGGCGTGCCTATGGCCTTTTTCTCTCGAGTGATCACTCACGAGTTAACTAACCTATTGGGTGAAGCCGTTAAGGGATGTATCGGCCGTAAAATACCTAATTGGTTGGATTGAGCTAAAATCACGTCCGATCGATTTTTAACACGAAATGAACTCGATTTCTAATCGAATTTTAAGCGCGTCATAATTCTTATTTTTTAGGATCTCTGTCTCATATTTCGTCAATTTATTGACGAGTCCGAAATTTCAATAAAGAAATTATCGGAAGAAAATTGAAGACCAAAATAAAATAGAAAGAGAAAAGAAAAATTTGCATAATAGAAGTATACATTTTATTTTTCTTTTTCTCTCCCTCCCCTTTTCTTTTTCCTTTTTCCTCTCTCTCCCTCTCTTTTCTTTTCTTTCTTTTTTTCTCTCTTTTCTTTCTCTCTCCTCTCTCCTCTCCCCTCCCCCTCGTGCGAGTTGCCCCACCGTCCACCCTCTCTCTTTCTTTTCTTTTGACCGGTCAATGCATATCCTTCTCTCTTCTCTCTCCTCTCTCTCTCTCTCTCTCTTTCTTTTTCTTCTTCTTCCTCCGCACGCTCGACCGAACCAGCTCCTTTCTTCTCCTTCTTTTCTTCACGCCGAGCGAACCAGAAGCTGCAGCTCGCCCCTAAGCCGCTCGCCGCTCGTCCCGCTCGCCGCACCGCCGCACCGCCGCCCGCGCCCGCGCGCTCCCGCCGTCGTCCCGCCGTCCGCGCGCGCCCAGGCCGCGCGATCCAGCTCGGCCCAGCCCTGTTTCGCCTCTGTTTCGCACCGACCAGCCCATCTCCGGCCACCTCCGGCCACCGCCTAGCCCCGCCGGACCTCCCCCGCGTCCCCCTCGCCCTCCGCCGGCTTCCCCTCGCCGCCCTAGCCGCCGGAGCAGCCCCGATCGGCTCCGTCCAGCAGACCCACGGAGTGGATTTCAGCATCTTCGTGGGCCGTTTTGGGCAGTTTCCCGGCCCCGAACCCGAGCCGTGCTTTGGGAAGTCTCGTTCCTCGCGTCGCCGCCGTCAGATTGATCCGATTTGCGCGCGATTTGGTGAGTAATCTCACTAATCCAAGATTAGTGGCTAATTATGCTTAAGATTGGTTTAGATTTAATTAATTATGTTTAGGTTGTTAGATTAGATTAAATTAGCAATTATTAGCCAATTGTGATGCGAATTAGATAAATTGAATGTGTAATTAGCAAGTAGACGTGGTCTACTATTTATTGGAAGTGTCTCGGGATTTTTCCCGACCCTTAGTGGGCTCCAATTAGGCTTTTCGGGCCTAAGTGGATTTTTTAGTATTTAAATATTAATTTTCGGAATTTAATTAAATAATTATTTATTTTCCGAAAATTCGACTGAGATGCCCTGGAACCGGAAAATTATGCTGATGACCGTGGTGAAGTCCGTTTATTTAATTGGGCTTTATTTTGAGCTAAATTGAATTTTTAATATTAATTATTTAATTTTCGAAATTAATAAATTAATTATTTATCTTTCGGAAATTAAGATTTTGATGGCCGACGACCGAAATCTCGTGCTGATCGTCGTGGCGTAGTCCGTTTATTTATTTGAGCTCTACGTTGTATGGAATTGAATAAATTGTGATATTTTAGGGATTTACCCTAAATTGATTGGAATTGATTGAAATTGAATTGTTGATTGGTAAATGGCCAAGTATGTTATTCAGCATTTATAATGCTTTGTTGAGTTGATTTAATTAATTGATTGAGAAATCGTTGGCTCTGTGATCAGTGTATCACCATGGCGAAAAAGACGCCCGAGAGCATATTGAATTGTTTACGTTGGCTCTGTGATCAGTGTATCACCATGGCGAAAAAGACGCCCGAGAGCATATTGAATTGTTTACGTTGGCTCTGTGATCAGTGTATCACCATGGCGAAAAAGACGCCCGAGAGCATATTGAATTGTTTATGTTGGCTCGTGATCGTGTATCACCTTGGCGAAAAGACGCCCGAGAGCATAGTAAAGTGTTCACTGTACGTCACCTTGGCGAATCGACGCCCGAGAGCATTGATGGAGCTCTGTGACTAAGTGCAGGCATCTAAAAGGGCACGTGGCTCGGTGACTTGATGTATCACCTTGGCGAAAATGTCGCCTTGGAGAATGCACGTGGGCCCAAGGTTCGAGGCACGTGAACTCAGAGACTTGGAAGGTCATCCTTGAGAATGCACGTGACCTAGCTTTTAAATATCCCACAGCGGGGATTGATTTGTATGACATGTAATCGTCGGTTCGATTTGTTGGAAGTGAATGGGTGTTTATTTGAATTGTACGACTTGCAGGTGGGATCGAGGCCAAGGTAAGTCCTCTACCCCGTGCGTGTTTAGGCAGCCTTTAGTATAATGGTTTACTAATCGGGCTTAGTGGGTAGAACTCGCCGAGACGTAGCCTCATCCCGGTTGGGGAAAACCATTTCAGACTCCCGCTGAAGAGCTGAGGAGGAGGAATCCGAGAAGGAGAACTCGGAGGTGAGATCTGAAGAAAAGGATTTTTGGAAGAACAAGACAAGCCTGAGAGGGGCCTTGAGTACGGCCCAGTTCGTCTAAGATTCTGTCTTCTTTTGAGGTCTCCATTATGATGTGAATAGAGTTTAAAGTAAAAAGTTGTGAAGTGTTCTGGTTTATGGTTTGTATAAAAGTTTGGTTATAAATTTTAATATGAAAAATATGGCCCTGTTTTCTATCCCATTGTTTTATTGTTCTGGGATTTTAACCGCTTCCGCATGTGCTTAAAATTGAAAGGGTCGGCGATACATTGTCCTGGGATATCGCATTATAAAATCGACCAAGAGTTGAAGGATGAGTGCGTGCCCGAGGATCGGGGCGTGACACGTGTCGTGTGATTAATCCACACACCAATATTTATGAATTAGAATGAATTCTAGGGATAAGTACACTAATGGTGCCATAAGTTGTGTACGGCGCTCATTTTGGTGCCAAAAAATTTGAAAAACGCTCACTTTGGTGCCAATGCCGATCTGAACTGCCGGAAATCCGACGTGGCCTTTTTTTATTAATTTCTTATACTGATGTGGCTTGCCGGAGAGTCCAGTCAACAAGTAAACCCACCAAACGACTTCGTTTGGCGTCTTAAACTCCAAGTTGAAACCCTAAATCCCCAAATTGAGAGAGAGAGAGAGAGGCCATGGCGGCGGCGTTGTCTTCTTCCCTGAAGAACAACATTTGCGCAGAGAGAGAGAGAAGCCATGGCAGCATCATCTTCTTCTTCGAAGAACAATACCAACAGAGAGAGAGAGAAGCCATGGCGATGTCATCTTCTTCCCCGAAGAACAACACCAACAGAGAGAGAAGCTATGGCGGTGGCGTCTTCTTCCTCAAAGAATAACACGAGCACCAGCCACTCTTTGAACATAGCCCAATCCACCATCTCCATCTGCGCCCTCCTTGTTTCCCTCGCACTCCTCGTCTTCTCTCTCTCTCTGCACCTTCAATCCCCCTTGTTCCTTCTCCTCCTCTGCCCTTGTCTCCTATTTTCCCATCACTTCTTGGCCGAGCGATGGTGGCCGAGCACGGTGGCCGAGCGACGGTGGCCGAGCACGGTGGCCAAGCGACAGTGGCCAAGCAAGCTTGGTCAGCGATGATGAACAAAAAAAAACCCTAATTTCAATCACAAATGAGCTATACGGCATCGTTTTTCCTAAGCCATCCACATAGGACGGCAAAACGACGTCGTTTTCTTAAGTAGGACAGAAAACGACGTCGTTTAAAGGGTTTATCGAATTTTTTAAAAAAAAATATAAAGCCACGTAATCATTTTGGCCGGAATTTCTCGCCGGTGGCACCAAAGTGATTGTTTTTTCTCCGATTTTGCACTTAAGTGATCCGGCGGAAACTTTTGGCACCAAAGTGAGCGCCGTACACAACTTATGGCACCATTAGTGTACTTATCCCTGAATTCTAGCTTTGTGGGTTCGATTTGGGGGTCTTTAATATACGTAGAATAAGGGGAAATTGTTCAGAAAGTTGTAAACCTATTGTACGGTAATTAATTCAATTATAAGCCTTTCAATTATATTAATTCAATCATAAATCTTATGACGATTCTCCAATTTAGTCCTAAACTTTTCAATTGCACCATTTTAATCCTTAACAATTTTATGATTTTGTTAATTGAGTCATAAACCTTTTAATAATTTGTCAATTTAGTCATTCTAGCCAATTATCCAAATAATCAGTTTATGACTAAACTGAAAAATTTTAAAAAGGTTTAGGACCAAATTAAGACAATCAAAAGATTTAAGACTAAATTGACAAATCGTTGAAATTAGCATAATTGAAAGGTTTAGGATTAAATGGGCCGATGAACAATAGGTTGAAGACTTTTTGGACAATTAACCCCATAGAATAGTATGTGTCCCTATAATTTATAGATGTATCAGTCCAAAACTTATGGATTATATACCAAAATTATGTGATATCATAAACAAAAACTGTTTACTCAATATATATTATTGGGGTTGACATCATCAATATTCACGTTTATAAATCCTAATGTCTTGGTCAATTTTTTTTTCCCTGTTTTTCTTATGATAATGGCAAACACTTAAATACAAGTGTGATCATTGTTATTATTACTTAGTGCTAATATTGACCAGCAAAATATGGCGCAATTTGCATTAGTCGTTAGTGGTCAATTTGAGTCCTCGTCAGATTGATTGCAACTTTTTTGTGAAGATAACGCTTATGGCAAGTAATTGTCATGACCTTGACTCAGACATGTCCCATGAAAGAGAACTGCAAAGTTTCTTCAATTATTCTACAAGTTTAAAGCCTGTGCACCATAAATGGCAAGTCGCTGCCGATAGATTGATTTCTGACTTAATCAGCTAAAGGAACAGATTGTTGGTTTAAGTGGACACTCGCGTACTTAGTTGCTAGCAACTGATGTCGACAGACATCTTGCTGAAATTTCTTAGCACCGAGTAGTTTTCAAGAATCGATTTAAGACTCTCAAGATTGACAGTAGATGAAACATGAAGCTTAAAGGATCGAGCTGTTTCTATGGATGTTCGAGCGAAACCCAGAACTTAGGTGGTTGTGGTTCTCAAAGATCGTCAAACGATGACTTCGGTCTGTAATACAAATAGTTTGACAATGAAAGAAATACATAGTTCCTTTCTTTCATTGTACAGGGGTTCACATGGATGACTGAGCAAGGCTGCCTTTCAACATCTGAATAACTGCACGGTTTGTAAGCTTATAAAGATGGGCAAAGTGAATTGAACTCGGCATTCATTAATTATAATTCTAAGGTAGAAAAGCAACAACCCCAACATACAACAATATGACAATTTAAAGTTACAAGCTCAGACTTTGTACAGAAGTTTTCAATCTATACGACCCAATAATCAACAACTTACACAAGAACGCCGAACGTGATAACCTTACATACCAAGTGCAGTTAACGAGCATTTGGTGCAATATCAAGATCAATTGAGGTCATCTCAAAAGACTCACTTCTTCTCTTACTATTTCCCATTCTTTGGCTTCTCCCCGACCCAATCTCTACCGTCAAGCATTCTTTTAGTTCCGACAGAACACGGTTCATGTCCGGCCTTTGAACAGCTGTCATTGGCACACACGACATGGCTATTTCAACCGCTTTCCATGCAGAACCGATGTTGAATTGGCCATTTAACCTCGGGTCGACAATGCTTTGGATGTCCCCTCTTTCTATGAGTGGAGTTACCCAGCGAAGTATGTGCATGCTGCCCTCTGGACTTCTTATAATGGCGGGGTGGCCAGTGATTAACTCGAATAAAACTATGCCAAAACTGTATACATCGCTCTTCTTGCTCAAGTTTCCAGATGTATGAAACCTAAGAATTCAAAAGGAATTGTTTCTTTGATTAGTACAATAATAGCCGAAACTACCTTTTAGAAAGTACCTACACATATGTATCCAACATAAACATGCACGAATAAAATGTTAGTTTGAGTCACTTACTCCGGATCAAGATAACGGGCGTTCTGTTGGGCGAGTTGAAATATGAGAATCTTGCTCTGTTACAAATGCCTTCGATAATCCAAAATCAGCAATCTTCGCTTGCATGTTTTCATTTAGTAAAATATTGGGCGTCTTTAAATCTCTATGGACAACGGGAGGTTTACAGCCATTATGCAGGTACTCTAACCCTGCACCACCAACAAAAAGGAAAACTTAATGAATTGTATTGTGTAACTTAACTTGTGGAAATGTGAACAAAGATTTCATCAATCTACTTTATGTACCTTGAGCTGCATCGATTGCGATTTTTAGTCTCTCGCTCCAACTCAAAACATTAGGGTTGTGTGCTGCTTGAAAGTAGAGAAATAAGGAGTATTCCAATCATGAAATATGTAAAAGCTTGTTCACCGTTGTCCTCATTCGCTGAGAAAGTTAATTTCATCTCCATAATGCTATTAATAAATTTGTAACATGACCGATTAATGCAAAAGCCTAAACTATCAAAGAACAGTGTTGAGATAAAATATATTTGGACACACGTCTTTGCTGTCACATTGGGAGAGTCTAACAGATGTTTTATCTGTTTAGAATTTGTAAATGGAAATATCAGACAAACCTGACAAGTGTTGCCGAACATTTCCATTGGACATGAATTCGTAAATCAGTGCCATGTTCTCAAATTCTTCGCAATATCCGATAAGTGAAACTAGATTTCTGTGGTGAACGACCATCAAGAGTTGTGCCTGCACATCAAGGTATCAGAGCTTCCTATTAGTTGAACATCCAAAAAACCAAAAACATGCAATATCGATTCTAGTTACACTAATGTCTCAAACCTCTGCGTGAAATTCCTTGTAGCCTTGCTTTGATGATCGAGATAACATTTTTACCGTGACTTGAATGCCATCATCAAGTCTGCCAAAGTAGACTTTCCCAAATCCTCCCTCTCCAATTACTGTTCTAAAGTTATCAGTAATTCTTGTAACCTCCGTGGATGTAAAAGGTCGATTTTTTGACAACTTTAATGTCCCAGTATATCCTTCGCTAGAGTTGGTAGTTGTAGTAATAGTAGTAACGTCTGGAGAAATTAAAAGGAAATTATATAATCTCAACAGCAGAGGATCATGATTTTCAGTTTGACATCACATGCCTTCACCACAAAAAAAAAACCTTTTCGGAAAAGTATGTAATGACTTATTATAAGGAGAGACCGAGTCATTGAAAAATGAAATTTGAAAGAGCGAAGCTAGTTACCTCAACCAAAGGAAGTATTCACGCCTTTATCTATCCGAGATATAGATACGCATTGATGCAATTATGATATTATTAACAGAGAACGGGTGCACAGTTTTTTAACATTGAACAGTGGTGCATAGAAGCATGATTATCACGTTCACTTTTTCTGGGCCCAATTGTTGCCATGAGCAATTGGACCGGTTAACCAGTTTGGGGTTCAAAACATGACCCGGACTGACAAAATCCCATGTAAGAACTTTGGATTTTTCTTGCACATGCAATACGCAAGAGAGTTACCTTGGATTTGTCTTCTTTTGATTATCCACAATACTGCAAGAGCTCCCAATGAAACCAAGACCAGAATGGCTGCAACTGATGCAATGATTGGGGCAACAGAGATGCCCTTTTTCTTTGGCTGCACATTGCTGGTCTGACAATTGTCTGATTGGCAAAGATTTGGATTTCCATCTAAGCTGTCGAAAAACATCAGCAGTACTTGTCAATGCCGAAAGATTAGCACATGAATTCATGGATATCCCGCCCTCTATATGTATTACATGCAGAAGTTGATCAAACAGAAAATGAAAAACCGAGTACCACTTTCATCTTTTGCATTCTTCAGAGTGAGAACAAACGTAGAAAGAAGAAGCAGAACGTATAGATAATAATAAGTGATTAAATGCGGAGTTACGATAGTGTGGCAATGAGAGAACCTTAATAGCAACGATCCATCTGCCTTCTTCTTGAACAGAGTTTGAGGAACAGAGCCATTCATGCTGTTTCCACTTAAATTCCTGCAAGTATTCATGATTAGAAGTTGATGGCCATTTACTCGAGCTAGATAACCACACATAATAGTTCCATCAAAAGCTCAGTGACTCACAGAACTTTCAAGCTCGGCATTTGAGCTAAAAAGTCTGGCACGGACCCAGTTAATGAATTGTTGGATAAATCCCTGAAATTAAGCCAAAAAACTACTAAGAAACTTCATATGCATATTCTTGTTGAAATGCATAAAATGGGATATTGTAGATAATGAACAACATGCTAGTGGCAAAGAAGTCAAGTCGCTTTTTTTGGGCTTAGTGTTCTCCATTCTCTCTCTGCAAATTAAGTAAACAATATGAAGAAAAACTGCTAATGCCTACAGGGATACAACTGCTGTCAAATTGGAGATTGATGTAGCTATCGGTCCTTTCAGTCCACTGGAGCTCAGGTTCCTGCACATTCTCAGCTAACTGTATAAGAATAAAATCCCACCGGTTTACATTTTCTATAAGGAAGGCGTTCATATGGTGACTTGATATTGAAATCATTTCCTCAGTCGCATGACATATTACCAACCTGTACTATAGTTGTTGAGAAAACTTATCTTTTGTGACTTTGTGGTTTGTATGCAGCATGTTTTCAGAGAAAATATGTAGTCGTGGACTTACAATGAGAGTAGTCGTGGACTTACAATGAGATGATTCTTGGAGAACTATCATAGCTACAATTCAGTCCGCTCCATGTGTACTGCGTAGGAATGCATGGATCACCCTGCCAGCTAGCTCTGATCACGCCATATGTTTTCTTGACGTCATACATGGCATTAACTAAACCACCACATAAATAGCTATAACCATAAGGAAATCAAAGATTATCGAAACAAAAAAATTAAGTGGGAGCATAGATATAAATATACAGTCATCAAGAAAAGTCGGTGAATTTGGGAGCTGTGCCACAGTGAAAAACTCGACCGCATTTAGGAGCGGTGGTAGACTAGAGCGGGCCGTCGCACTAATAGTGAAGTTCAAACTATGTCCACTTATGGGCAATGAGGCTACAGTCATTGGCTTTAGGTTCTCGAGCATGACAGTTTCCACGAATTCGTCTTGTACATATACGGTGAGTTCTCTGAATTGACCCTTTTGCAATTGCAATTCCACAAAGTGAAAGTATATATACCAAACAGTGGTGGAGTTCTCTGAGGTCCAAAACAGACTCAGAGGATCGGTGACATTTTGTACTTGTGTGGCGGTCATCAAAACTTCGGGCGGAACTTTATAGGCATCATTGCTTGTACTTGTCACGATGGCCGTTGTGTTGCTAACCGATGACCAACCTCCACTATAAGTCTTATTGTTCCAGATGCGATCATATACATCTTGCGGATGCCTATTAATGCCAAAGCCAGTCAAATAATCATAGCAGTAAGTGCAAGATGATGAACAAGCCGACAAAAATCAGTTTGTAATTGACAGCATGTTTTCTATAGTCCATGCAGTTGCACAATGTAAAAATGCATGATTGGTAACATGTAAATACGTTAACTTGTCATTTACTGATCGATGAATGTGGTCAATGACCAAAATTGAAGGGCAATAACAAAGAAAATCACCTGTATGAGCTTAGGCTCCCCAAATTATATTTCCAGTTGGTTACAAGTGCACCGGAATTGATCTGGTAAGTCGAGTTATCCAGCAGCCGCAACTCCAGAGCTGATATAAATGGAACTCCCAAGCCAATATTCACCAAGCAAATTTGTATGTAATCTCTCGGAGGAGTGTAAATAATCTCTTTGTATATCCAAGACGAAGAGTTCACCGTGATCCAGTAGTTAACATCAATATGGAGGTCAAATGCTGGGGTTTGATCTTTGCCATCATAATTACCATACCAAAATGAAGCCCTGACCAAATATGTGCTGCCCTTTCCTTCATCTGGCATTAATGTATAACAATTCCTTTCTCCACTAGGGAAGATCCGGAGATTCTTTGATTGTTGTTGGTTGTTTTGGTAGATGACCTGGGTAGACACCTGCACGTTTGTTCCGGAATCTACATATCCTGCATTAGCCTTGTAGTATATGTTGAGCTGGTCATCATGGTAATCATTAGGTGCTCCGCAATCTATGCTTATGAAACCTAAATCAAGGGGAAACCAGAGATTGTCACTTGCTTTTTACCACACATCACGAATTCGAAATTTAAACAATATTATTAATTTCTTGATGCTTTGCGATGTCCCTTAAACTTTTTTTATTTGACTTCTTTAGAACACTAGATACAAATTTCAGCAATGAAAATTACATGTGCAAGATTTGGCTTGATAATTGTTACTTAAGAAGTTTTGATGGTTATTCCGATGATTAAGGCGTCCATGAAAAGCTTGAAAACAGAGACGTCATCTGCAAATATAACGTAAGCTAGAGGATGATGCATTGCTAACTCTCCAATAACTATGAGAATCTGGAAATGTTTCCTGGGGACTCTTGAACAGGCTTAACTTTGCTAAATACCTAAGTTGGAGTACAAGATACTACCTAATTACCCAGTGCTCGATTTTTGTATCAAATTTTAGTGTCGCTGTTTTTTCAACTTACGCTTGAAAGGTTGATCACTAACAAGAAGAAAAATTGCTATTAAATCATCACTGTGCCTATTTCTAGAACCCCATTTTCTGATGCCTCAACTCTTCGCGATTCAATCATCACTATGCGTGCGAGCGTGAGAGGGAGAGAGAGAGGGAGGGAACCTGGATTTTGTTGCCCGCGAGCAATGACTGCTAGAGCTAGACAACCAATCAAGACATGCAGCATCTTCAAGATCTTCATGGTATATCAAACCTCTCTTCACATCGGTTTCTCCACTCTAGTGAGGAAAGGAGGGCTCTACCATCTCAAGGCGAAGAAGAAGAAAATCAACGTCTTCAAGCTTCATAAGAATATATTAGTACTTCAATGAGGGTACGTTCATGGACCAGACGTGCACTTGTAAATTAGTAGTGGGGGAGTGATTTCTCCACCAATGGTCAACTCAGTTATAGAGAATAGAAGTTAGGAACTAACAAATAAAGAATCAGGAATTTCATTCGACAAAGTAGATTAATTGATTATCACCTTTTGGACAGGCAAGAAGCTCGCAGCTGGAGCCGATGCCTACCAACTAATTGAGCGATTAGAGTACAGAGTCAACTCGGATAAGGCATATTAAACGACGGCAACTGCATAATTCTGAAGAATCCCTCATTCTACTAAGAATGTCCCAGCTGTGTCATGACAAGGACATGCCTTATGTTCCTAACAAGCTCTAGAAGGCGCCGAATTCAGACAAATCAGAACAAGGAAATTCGCAGACAAGATTATAATAATTGAGATGTCCTTAACCTAACATGTGTAGATCAATTGGAAGAGATATTACTTCTATTGCCTTTTCGAGTGTCTCAAGTACTCCTTAGGATTTAGCCGAGGGCCAACATCGATCCAGGCTTAGTTTGACTTGATCCATTCCATCAAAGATTGTGAAAAGATTTGAGGTCACCATGGAGGGGTGAAAAAAGTTGACGTAATTCCCATTATTATCATGGACAAAAGCCACAAAAATCCCAAATTATGCCAATTGTGACATATTTACCTTTTTTTTTTTTGTGACATGAAAAATCATAAACTTATACCCGTATGACACATTTACCGTTTGTTAAGGTTCCGTCAATTAACATAGTTAAAACTCTGGCTATGTAAATGCTGGAAAGCATGTTGCTCACGTGACTTAAGTGAAATAAATACGGCATTATTTTAGCTAAAAAATCATGTTATAGACTCTTAACAAATGGTAAATGTGCTACATAAGTATAAGTTTGAGGTTTTTTATGTCACGCAAAAAATTTTAAGATAAATGTGTCATGGTGAGTATATCACAAAAAAAAAAAGTTTAAGATAAATGTGTTGAAATGGACATAATTTAGAGTTTGTTGTGGCTTTTTCTCTATTATCATTGACTTCTATATACTACACATAAATTTTAACTAAATATTTATGATTAAATTTCATAGAAAATTATGGATTAATTCAACCCTAACAAAAAAGGATCTTCACATCATATGGGCACTAGTATTATTTTCATCAACTAAGTTTTATTTTTATTTTAATTTCCCTTATTTTACTGCATTTTGGATAAATAAAAATATTTAAAAAATAATAATTTTTTTTTTTTTAAAAGAGAGGGCCCTGCGAGGGCTGAAGGGCTGGGCCTTTGCCCCAGCCCCCTTTCCCCTCCTTTCGCCATTCCGGCCCAGGCCCAATCTCGCCCAGCTTGCCCGGCCCGGCCCGGCCCGGCCCGGCCCGGCCTTCTCTCCCCTCTCTTCTCCTCTCCCTCCGCGCCACCGAGTACGCTGCGGCAGCAGCAGAGCAGGAGCAGAGGAGATCGAAGGTTCGGCAAGGGGGCCGGTCGGCGAGCCAAGGACCGGCGGCCGAAGAGCCTCCCCGACCAGCCTTTTCGGCCTATAAATGGGAGTCTTCGGTGGGAGAGAATGGGTGGGGGGGGGGGGGAGACAGAGGAGATCGAAGGGGTGAGCGGTGAGAGAAAGCCGAGTGAGAAATTGAGGGTGAGCGAGCGAGCGAGCGTCCTCCGGCGACGAGTACGGCCAGGGGCTCACCAGCGTTCGCCCTCACCCTTTCCGAATCAACCTACGGTGGGTGGTGCGTCGTCTCCTATCGTTCTTTGGTTGACCCGACTCTGAGGCACGTCCGACGCCGCGAGCCGGGTAGGGACTCTGGGCGGACCGCCCCGGTTTTTGTGCCCACGCCCTGTTTCGGGCTCGCCGGGACCGGGCTTCCGTAGCTCGGTTCGTACGAGTTTCTAGCTTTATTTGCGGGCGTACTCAGGTCTCGGGGCCTAGCGTATTGATCGCTGCGGATCTCCACTTCAAAGGTGGAGTCTATTCTCTCCATGGCTGATAACGGGCAGCGGGGAGAAGAGACGAGAGAGATAAAAAAAATAAAAAAGGGAATAAAAAGAAAATGAGAGAGGACAAAAGGCGGCCCCCCTTCTCTGGCCATTCGGAGGCGCGAACCCGGGTCCATCCGAATCGGGCCGACGCGCGGGTCTAACCGACCTGAGTCAGTTTATATTATATTATTAATTTTTAAAATTTTATAAAAATAAAAGAATTAGAAAAATCCCTTTTTTTTTTTTCCAAAAAATTTCAGAAAAGGCTTTAAAAAATAATCTTTGAGTGGTTTTTCTTAAGATATGTGAAAATCCTCAAAAATAAACCAAAAAAAAAAAAAGAGAAGAGAAATTGTGCTCAAATATGTGAAAGCATATGGATTGGTGTTTTCAAATTTCCTTTATCTCAATTACACCATTAGATACCGAAATGGCATCAGTCGATTAACAAGTGTAATCATTCATGCATAACTATAATATTTCTCCAAATATTTTTACTTAGATTGCTAATTGACCCATCACAAATCGATTAATAAGGACTCCTAAATAAAATTTAATTGCAAGTTAAAATACTTGAACTATAAGTTGCAAATTAATGGGCTTGAGAGAGCCTGGGCTAAGCCTAGACTTAGCGAGCCATTAGCCTAGTGCCTAAGGAAGGGTTCGAAGAGGTCGCGCCACTCTAATGGCCTTCTAAATAAGAGTGTATTTACGATGGGAAGAGGAAGAAAGTCCTTTTGAGCCGTTTCACCTCTCATCTCTGAAATGATCCATGATAATACATTTGTCATAAAAGCAATAACAACAAACGAGACTCTAGTTTATAGTGACAAATCCAAATCCAAATCCAACATAGATGAGTCTCCTCAAGTACATAGTTTCTCCCATGAATGACAAAAGCTATGAATACTCATGTTTCTATCAAGAAAGGACCTATTCATAGACATAATAGAATAACTAGAGACAAGAACAACTTTTGAATATCCAAATTGACACATAAATATAAGTTTGAAATATGAACCACACTAAGGTTCCATTTTGATGGCTGCAGAAATTTAGCAACATAAATTCACACGCACTAAATACCCAACACCCTTCCAAGGGAAGTACTGGCTGAATGAACTCTAGAGGAGGTCCTTTTGAAAGAACTACTTGATTTTCTCATCTTCTGGACTTTTTTCAGGTTCCAGTGCTGTTTTCCAACAATCCTTCAATTCTGCCAATACATGATCTATGTTAGGCCTTTGATCTCCAGTTGGTTTTGTACAAGACTCTGCAACCTCTATTGCTTTCCAAGTCGAATTGCTGTCGAATTCTCCTTTTAACTTTGGATCCATGATCTTCTGCAAATTTTTACTTTCAATAAGGGAATTCGCCCAATTAAGTATGTGCACATTTCCTTTTGGTTTCATCATCATTGCCGGATGTCCTGTGATTAGCTCAAGGAGTATGATTCCAAGACTAAAAACATCACTCTTCTTGTTTAATCTTCCAGTCAAATGGTACCTGTAGGAAATATGAGAACACGGCTGAGGATAAATCTTCCAAGTCCCAATACATTGCTTTTTGTACTCTAGAGTCATTTGTCAATGCTGAACTTTTCTTCATTGAAATTGTACACGCTGTGTACAAGTACATGAGTCTACGATGCAATTTTAGGGAGAGCCAGATTTTCCATCCATACAAAGACTACATCGCATATTAACGAGAATAAGTTTAAGCCCATACTCAGGGTCAAGGTAACCAAGAGTGCCGACAGCACGAGTTGACACATGAGCATCAATCTCAACTGTGATTGTTCTTGAGAGACCAAAGTCAGATATTTTGGCTTGCATTTTTTCATTCAGCAGGATGTTTGTCGCTTTTAAGTCTCTATGGATAATGGGCGGGTCACATCCATTATGGAGATACTCCAAACCTGCAATTCTTGCAAAAGATCCATTTAATCATTCAAAAAAGGAGGGGAACAAACTACACTGGGCAATATCCTTTAAGTACCTTTTGCTACATCTACAATGATGTGGAGTCTCTGTTTCCAAGGTAAGGCATTTGGCTTGTCCTCTGTCAAATTAAAGTATCTTTATATATGAGAAAGAAACATATATTCGTGGGTGCAATCTAGAGAAAAAAAATATATACAAGAGGACATGATAAAGTACCGTGTAAGCGCTGTTGCAAGTTTCCATTAGCCATGAATTCATAAACTAATGCCTTCTTATTAGAGTGATCACAATATCCATGTAGAAAAACCAAGTTTCCATGGTGAGCGTTCATTAAGTGTCTCTTCTGCAATGTCGTAAGTGTCCTTTACCACAATTTTATCGATAAATGGAAGCAAGTCTAAAAATGAGCATCTTATTGCATTGTACCTCAGCTTGAAATTCCTTGTCCTCTTGCCATGATTTTTCAGAGAGAATCTTCACTGCAACTTTGGTTTCATCATCTAGAGTGCCAAGATATACTTTCCCAAATCCTCCTTCACCAATCTCTATTTCAAAGTTTCCAGTGATCCTTGTGATCTCGCCATAATTGAAAGATCTTAATTTCACCATTCCTTCAATAAATAACCAATATATTGCCAATGAGTAATAGATTCAACCTTTCGAAGATTTCCAAGTAGACTTCAAAGGAAAATCTCCCCAAGATAACTCCACTTGGGTCCTAAAAAAGTCAACCTATGGGAAGTGAAAATCCAGGCGAGGTTTGAAGTTTTGGCACCTAGCTCTCCATATGCTAAGATACAATCACTTTGGTGGATCGGTCATCAATCCTTGAGGAGCATTAGACTAGGAAGAGACCGAGTCAAAAAAAAATGAAATTTGAAAGAGCGAAGCGAGTTACCTCAACCAAAGGAAGTATTCATGCCTCTATCTATACGAGATGTAGATACGCATAGATGGAATTATGATATTATTCAAGGAGAAGATGACATATAGGTAAAAAAGCGGCAGGGATTGAAGTTTTGGCACCTTATGGAGCATCAGACTAATCAGGGAAAATAGAATTCTCAAGTTGTCACTTGTTTGCATGCTTGTCATGGATAAAATTCTGGCTAATTAAGCGTCCAGTTAAATATGACCAACACGATTCTCTACAACTATCTGGCACATCATGACCATCCTCTCTCTGGGACAACCTTCTTGTTTTTTAGGGTTCATTCTTTTCCAAAATCACGTTGCCTGTCACGTTTACGTGATGTTTGCTGGAAGAATTCAGCAAGTATTATTCAGAAAACGCAACCAACTTACAGAACCTACAAATAGGCCAGAGAAGCTTTTGGAAAGGTGGGCACAAGCACAAATGTGGGAAATGTGAGTAGGAGTGCACTTTAGTGTCGTGGCGGAAACATTAAGATGCGAGAAGTACCAGCGACGCGAGAAGTTCCAGTGATGGCGAGCCGGCTGACTAAACCTCTGAGGCAGCCGTCATAGTTACGTGGCTGACAGGTTGGTAATACCGCTTCTGATGTTGAAAATGATGAAGATCGAGAGGAATCAGGGGTGACTAAATTGAAGACCATTTCCTTCCTTTCGCTCTGCTCTTGAAAGCTAAACCTTGTGCTCTGTCACGACCTGAAACAAATACCTATGCACAGATCTATTCCCTCCTCTCAGAGGAAAAGGATGTGATGATCACGAGAAAATACAAGGTTTCCGAGTTGTCAATATCTGCTTCTTGCGGGAAAGAGACTTACAATCATCAAATAGAGTCCCCGGTCCAGTGGCGTGCCAGTGCCCACACGGGAATGCCACTTTCCGAGAAGGAAGGCACGTTTCCCCGTTGACAATGTAATTTCCTTCGAGGCCAGCTGTAAAAACTAAGGGTATGCAACGGGAACCGCCCGAACCGGGAACCGCCCAGATCGGACCGAATTGGCCAGTTTTGGGTGGTTTCCACGGTTGGCGGTTCGGTTCCCAGTTCCTAATCTTGGAACCAATGACCGATGGCCAGTTGGTCCGGTTCCAAGGTGGGAACCGGACCGAACCGAACCAATTTTTTATATATGTAATTTATATACATAGAATATATAAAACATACAAACATTATAATTTATTGCGATCAAAATTGCAATTGAGATAACAACTTCTTATGTGGCCAAGAGACCATTAAAACTATTTTGGTTATTCTTTTATTTATAGAGAAAATCTACTTTCATTTTCTACTCGATGTGGAATTAAGGCTCCAAGAAACCCACAAGGCACTTCAAGCCTTCAAGAATCCCACATTGACTAAACATTCAAAAAGCAGAAGAGATATTGTTTATAAAACCTAAGCCAAGCACATTGTTTAGCTAAATTGTTCATGGCCTTCATGATTAAGGTTAAGTGTAAGACACACGAAGTGTGGTTGATATTCACACAAATGAAGTTTGAATATATTTCATGTGGAAATATGTGTGAGTAGTTTTATTGAATCGTGTTTGGTGGTCCAAATGGTCCAGTCCACGGCGGTGCTCCCTATCCGGTTCCCGGCTCCAAGGTGGTCCACAGCGGTGCTCCCTATCCGGTTCCCGGTTCCAAGGTGGAGCCGACCAGGAAGGCACTCAAATTTCATGTGGGGATATTTTTGTCCCACTCCTATGTTTGATTGGAAACATAGGTACTGTGGAAGAAAAGGATGCCAGATTACTTTTTTGGTAAGAAAAAGAAAGACACACACACAATACGTGTGCACTGTACGGCATCCAATGTGATCTTGGCTTTTGGACTGGGTCAAAAGGAAAGGCGCCCAAAAAAAGGGGGAAAGTTTTTGGTTTTTCGGGTAGGGAAAAAGGAAATTTCCCATGGTCAAAAAGTGGATGAACCAATAGAATCTAGTAGAAGGTAAAAAAGAAGAGACACGGACAGAAAGAGAAGAAAGAGAATAAAAGGAAAAAGTGGGGAGAGAAGAAAGGGACAAGAAAAGGGGAAGGAGTGCACCCTTGAAGACGGATTAACTCCGTTTTGTAGCACCGTTAAGGAGTTGTTAAGCTGTCAGTGACTCCGTTTTTTTTTAGAAGTGATTAAGCCTTGAAATTATACGGAGGTGATAATTAAGGGAGTTGTGTAATCACGGGATTTAATCCAAGTTACGGTTTGATCAGATCGAGCGTTTTATTAGCACATTATAGTCGATGAAGAAGCTAAATTTAAGTTTAATTGAGTCAATATAGCGTTTTACTTGATTTTGATATTGTTTCTTGCTCATTTGATAGTATTGCGAGTTCGTGGGCTCGAGTAATCTTTGTTGTTTAGTTTAAGGCTTTTCTCAAGCAAGTAGTGCTTATTTCCTTTTTGAATTTGTAAATTCATGTCTTGAAAGTGATATAAATTAAATATAATATGAGTTATGAAATAACGTTTTTAATTACATGAAATTCAGATCAAGCATTTACTACTTTTTAAGTTATTCAGACTAGATATTGCCTTACTCTTTGTAGGGCAACGGACACAAAAGTGGTGCTGAGGGCTTGCTGGTCAAAGAGGGGTTCTTATGAAAGAAGCGAATCTAGATTGAAGTTTAGAGTAAGTGCGAATGGTTGGTGCGCGGGGATGAGAGATGGCGGTGCATCTGCATCTCGATCCTTGGATGTGCGCAAGAGGGGGACGCGTTTCTTGTTTCACATTGCCTAAAGAGGGAGAGAGAGGTTGGCCGAGAGTCTTTAAGAGGGAGAGGGGAAATAATTTGGCTTGCAAGACACATCTTGCATGAAAAATGAGTGGCCCTAGAACTAATCATTCACAATTACTTGCTTTTAAGGTTGTGTGTGTGATTCTTATGCAAGAATCATTGAGGGCAAAATGGGGATTCGGCGGTTATGTCGGCCATGAGTTATTAGGGCACAATTGTGTCCTATCTTGTCCAAATTTAAATGTACATAGTCCCACAAAATATACACTTTAGGATGTAATTGGCCACATTATTTTAATTGGCCATTATATTTCTTTTTAACATAAGAGTATAGTCAAATACTATATTTTGAAATTGTCCAATGAATTTCCAATATTCTTGGACCCAAATATGTTAGATGAAATTCTGAAGGTGCCCCGAGAAATTCATATTTCTATTTTGGCCATCACCAATCTTTATTTATTTATTCTTTTTTACTGAAATATCACTGAATAGGTGGACTAGATTTAGAATGTCACAACTCTCTCTCTTTAAAAAAAATTCATCCTTGAAAAAAGCTGTTAAGATGTTACAACTATCGGAGAGAGGGGCACATTGCTGGTGGATTGTCCATAGCCAAAGAAAGAAGAGAGATTGGAGAGCGACACGAATGTTGTAGGAGCCAAAGGGGAGGAGTCTTATGTTTTGAGTGGGACTACCAGTTCAACCGGATAGGAGTGTATTATGAAATCTAGATTCACACATCACATTACATCGCATAGAGATTAGTTTTTAGATTATTAGTCCATTGAGGATGTCAATTTATTAAAAAGTCTAAGACTTTGAAGGTTATCATCCACGTTTTTGAGAGAGGTATGAACATTTTGAGTGAGCAGGGTCTTATGTAGGGGCATGAAATTTGGAAGATGGACTTTTGCAAAGATGTGTGTTTGACAACTAGAGTGTAGCTTAGCACAGCAGTTCACAAGACCAAGGTAGAATATATTGCACCCATTAAAACTTGTGGGCATCCTTCTCAGGTGCAGTTGAAAGGAGGTGCCCAAGTATATACTAACCTTCGTTGATGAGGTCAAGTGAACTTGCCACTAATCGATATTAATAATAAAAGTTGGCCAATTTTTTGTGTCAACACGAAGAAATACGAATTTGTGGACTTCATTTTATTAAATTAATAAAATCTAACATTCGATAATTAATAGGAATGGAAGAGAATGTTATCCTCGATATGAAAAATCTCTACAATGGAGATGGAATCTACATTTATTGACAAAACGGACGATCCCACAGGAAGAGGGCAATATATTTGCCCACATTTCTTTAGCTTAAATAATGGAGGGGACTTGACTTGCATTTGAATCGAAGGAAGAACACGGAATGCAGACCCCATGGTGAATCACTTCATTGATGAGAATAGGATTTTACGTTGTCCCATCACATTATTAAAGTTGTTTGGACATATTTTCCAACCAAAAAGATGATCTCAGTGGAGAGCCCGAGGCGGGGCAAATCAGAATTAAGTTAATTTTTTTTTATTGTGATAATGATTTGATTCTTTGTTTTGAATAATAGTCGCACTAAGTCCAACATGATGTGGATTCACAAAAATGTATTTACTTTCCTGAGCCAAAAAGGAAGTCAGAAATCTTTAATTTCTCTTCTTTCTTTGGAGTGATGAAAGAAGTTTCGCCTGCTACTCATAGCTTGGTGGTGCTTATCGCTTTCGATTTTCTAAAGTGAAAGCTGGCCAAGAACAGATTCTAGTTCCCATGGATATGATATAAAGTTCTTTGGATAGTGACAAGACGAAAGTAGGAATATAATACAAGGGTAGTCAAGTCATCAATGACTTGTGCATTTGTGACAATGATTTGCTTTTCAAATTGTTCATGTTTCATGCCAACCCCAAATGATGGATTTACGTGCCACAATGGAATATGAATTGATCTTAGGGCGAATAGAGAAAGGTTTGATTTCTGCTACCATGCTGCTCATCAAGTGTCCATAATTTCTCATGCTTATTTTTAGAGAAAAAAATCACTAAAAATCTTAAATTATACTCAATGTGATACATTTATTCTTAACTTTTTTTTTTTGATATTCAAACCTCAAACCATACTCACTATGACAAATTTACAATAAATTTTTTCTTATGATATAAAAAACCAAAAACTTGTATTTATGGGACACATTTATCCTCCATCAGGATTTCATTAGATGATTTTTCAATTAAAATATCGTCATTTTTATTTTACTTAAGCTATGTTAGTGCTATGTCGACAATCTTTGCTTTTCGACATCAATGCGTGCAAATTTTTAACGGTTTTCATTAATAGAATTTTGACGAAATGTCATATCGGTACAAGTTTGGGTTTTTTGTGTCACAAAAAAAAGTTTAGGATAAATATATCACTTTGTTGGCATAATTTAGAGTTTTTAGTAGCTTTTACCTTTCTTTTTATGCTAAGAGAGTTTTCCAACATTTTTTTTTCATGTCCAAAAATACGGAGTTTTTTCTGTGACAATAAATTTTAATAGGTATTGGTAAGCATAAAAAAATTGCTTAAAAAATGATAGGTAACTTTTTTTTTCCTATGTAATTTGTTGGAAATTTATCATCACTTCGATGAATAATGTTTGTTTTATATAGTTTGCAGATTATGGATTTATATACTAAGCGACCAACTTATAGCTACATAAATCACGAACATTTCAAGTTTATTAACTTTTTTGTCAACTTAAATTACCAACTAATTTGGATTACCAATTCTTACTTGAGTTATTTTCGAATGTTTAAAAGTTTTTGTTATATTTATTGACTCTTTTTTTTTATTGAGTTATCAGCTTTTATATGCCTAGTGGCCCTTTACATTTACTAACTCTTTTACCAACTTTAATTACTGAAATTCACTAAATTTTAGACCATTAAGTAACAACTTAATATTGGGTTATAAAAATGAGTTACTTACCATGAATTAATTGGAAAATTTAAGCTATTGATAAGAAAGATAAATAAAAATTAGTAAATATTAAAAAAATATTTTCTTTTATTTGGAGATAGATATTTGTAATTTAAGAAAAGACAAAATAAACATTGGTAACTAACTTAGAAAAAAAGTTGTTAATCACTCTAATTGAGATTTGTAATATCTTAAAGAGTTGATATATTTAAAAAGCTGGTAAGTAAGACAGATGAAAGTGAGAACTCTATAAAAAATTTGGTAAATATTAAAAAAAAAAAAAAAAAAAAAACCAAATGTTGGTAAAGCAATTCAAATGAGAATCGGTAATCCAAAATGAACTGATAACTTAATCAAAAGAAGTTAGTAAAACACTCAAATAAAATGGGTAATTTCATCTAATCATTTCTAAATATAAGGCATTAATAAGAAATGTCAATACGAGTATATATGATATAACATAACTTTTTTAAGTGAAAAGAAAATGGTAATTTGAAAAAATTCAAACAAAGTTGGCAACTAAATCAAATACGAGTCAGTAATACAAAACTAGTTGGTAACTTAATTAGAAAAGAAATTGATAATCACTCTAATTAAGTTTGGTAATATCTTAAAAAGTATATAAATTTAACGGATTGGAAGTAATGATAATAAAAGTTGGTAATTCAATAGAAATATTGGTAAATTAAAAAAAAAAAAAACCAACAATTGTAGGTAAGGAACTCAGTTATTAAAACAAACCTACCCAGTAACCTAATGGAAACATTCTAGTAACTTACACAAATAAAGGTTTATATATTGATATAAGAATTGAAACTTTAAGGTGTTTGTAAGAAAGACAAATAAAAGTTTATAAATGATAACATAAACGGATAAATTAGAAAAAAAAATCAAATAAATGTTGGTAAGCAACTTAGGGAGGGTTGATAAAATTAGTAGTTAATTTAGTTGGAAAAAGTTGGTAAATTACTCAAAAATTGGTAAATTCATACAAGGGGTGTTAAGTAGAAAGCGTTGGCAAAGAAAGAAAATAAAAATTGATAATCTGTAAATTGTCGAAGAGAGGATAATTTCATAAAAATATTGATGAGATACTAATAAATAGGCAAATTGGATGACTATTTTTTTATTTAATAATTTTTCACCACTTACCCTTTCTTTTAGAAATCTATCAACAGGAAAAATAAAATAAAATTTCAATGCAATAGTAGAACCATTCCTTTTCCAAGAGGTGAAAAATGGATATTGATGATCGTTTTATCCAAAAAGAAAGGAGGGGTCATTGTTTAATGAGGCCAATACCATCAAAAAATCCCATTCATATATTTGTGACGAATATATTCCAAACGAATTTTTTAATCACAAAAAACCCCAAATTGATACACCGATAATAAATTTACCCCAAATTAATATATATTTTCATGTGGACTTACCATGTTTATTGAATTATTGTCATGTATCATATCACTCAATAACTTTACTATAAAATTTGATGGAAGCTAACAAATGGTAAATATATTACGAGTGTACTAGTTTGGGGTGTTTGGTAACCCAAAAATTACTTTGAATAAATTTATCATAGATATAACAATTTAAGATTTTGTGATATTAACCCTTGTTTAATGTATCTTTTTCTTCGTGGAATTCGATTTATTTGTTACATTGGAAAGGAGAAAGTTGGTTGTGTGTGTTGCAAGCACAAAATGCTGTGTTTTTTCCTTTCATTCATCTAGTTACTAAACCTGTTCATCATTTTGATAACAATAAAAACTCAGATATCTCGTTATAATTATGTAGTCAATGAGAAAAAAAAGCATATTATAAGACTCCGACTTCACACGTCAACTTCTACCTATCTATTCACATTATTAAGTGCACTTGGTTGATTTCACGATATACCTTCGCGGCTTAAGCTAGTATAGACCATATGCCCATATTACACACAATTTCTCATCCCATAGCTGCCCATATTAGGGACATTTCTAAAATTCCATCTTGAAGAATGGAATTATTTTTCGTTCATGGTAAACATGTAATATTGGTTGCAAAATTCTACATCACGGTTATAAATTAGTATAACTGGTAACGTGCTGATCAAGTTACTAGTTGTAACTTGTAATTTAGGAACAATGTGAACAATTTATAAGCATCAATGAAGTTGACTATATTGAAAGATGGTGCTCACTCAATACTTATAATGACATAGACAAGAATAGTCTCCTAGCATTCCAATCTTTTACACAGACACAAATTCAAAATATAGGAAGACTTGATTTTAGTAATGGGAGGTGCCAAAGTTTCACAACCAACGTCGACGAATACTAATGGATCGAATAAAATACCCTTATCAGGGGTGCACTATCCGAGTCAAATTCTAAGGAGGTCACTCCTTTGTGCTCCTCTTGATTTTCATCCGCATACTTGTGCTTCGATGCCAGTTCAATCGCCCTCTTCAATTCTGTCAAAAAATGATTTATGTCCGGCCTTGCATCTGGTTTTGTTTGTGCACAAGACTCCGCAACCTTTGCTGGTATCTTGGCCGAGTCAATGTTGAATTTTTCTTCCACCTCTGGATCGATAATTCCGCGTATTTCCACTTTTGGACTTTGGGATCACACATTCACGTACGGGCACGCTATTTCCATCTCCACTTGTATTAATTGCTGGATGTCCTGAAATTAGCTCAAGGAGCACAATCCCGAAACTGTAGACGTCAGTTTTGTTGTTTAAGTCATAAGTGGATGGTCCATACCTACACAACATATAATAGAACATGGACTGCCGAATTTTCTATGCATACAGAGATTGAGAACCATCTCAACAAGATCAAGTCTAAGCCGTTACTCGGGGGAGGCAGGGAGGGGTGCCCAAAGAACTCGTTGACTTGTGAGTACTATTTGCAGCTGCCAAAACTCTTGATAGACCGAAGTTGGATATTTTGGCTTGCATGTTTTCATTCAACAAGATGTTTGTATTCTTGATGTCTCTATGGATGATGGACGGGTAGCAACCGTTATGGAGATAATTCAAATTTGCAATTCTTGCGAAATTTCCTTAGACCATGCCAATGCAAAGTGGGGCAAAATTCACAATTATGCACATCTCATTTATGTACCTTGCGCCACATCTATGGCAATTCGTAGTCTCCTATCCCAAGTCAAGACATTTGGCTTGGCCCCTGTTACACCGACATCCTCGCCTTATGTTTGAGAAAGAAACGGATGTTTGTGGGATTTATTCTAGAGAATATAGAAACATACAAAAACATGATGAGGTTCCTGAAAGTGTGAATGTAAATTTCTGTTAGCCAAGAATTCATATATTAACGCCTTATTTTTGGAGTTATTACAGTATCCTTTTAAGGGAAACCAAGTTTCCATTGTGGACCGTTGTTAAGAGTTCTGCCTGCAATATCATGAATGTGATTTTCATATTGACATTCTCGAAGCAGGGGATCGAGCTGTTACATAAGCATCTGATGGAATCTTTCTCGCTAACCTTAGCTAGAAAAGACTTGTCTGGTTTCCCTGAGGATTCAGCCCCTGATGATTTAGAGAGCACCTTCACGGAAACTTTTGTGTCTTCTAATTCACCGAGATACACTTTCCCAGATGCTCCTTGACCAATAACTGTTTCAAAATTCTTGGTAATCCTCTTAATATCGTCATACTTAAGGGTTCTTGATCTTCCTATTTTGGATTCTGCACACAATCTTACAGGGAGTAATCTGTGGTGACTTTTAATGGTTGCTAAATAGATTTTCTCGGTTGTGTGATCAAAGGGGAGAAAATAACTGATAGGAGTAGCACGAAAAGTGAAAGATCTAGGCAGCGGTTGGACTTCAGAATGCAAATATGTTTGGGATTGCACAATCAGATTCTTTCCCAAGAGACCAGTAGACTAAACAGAGGAAATTTAACTCTCCAGTTGCCACAGTTTTACCACTTCCTGTCGTCTAGTTGAGTTTGTGGGAACATCAGATTCATATGCTTTAGGCGAATTACTTAATTTGGAAGAACATGCCAATGTTGTCCGTTCTTGATTCTTCTTTTCTTCATTCATGACTTGCTCTCTTAGACACTTCATTATTAACTAGTGAAGCAAACCATTCCGAAACTATGAAGTCAGGACAACCAAAGTGGTGATTTGCCTTGAAAGTGATCTAGATCAACCATCCCCTTTTCCCCGAATATCATAGCATGACGAGAGAAGTTCAAAACAAGCGAAGTGTGGGAGCAACAGTAAAAAAGCTGTGGATGATAAGCAGAAGAAAAAGTTACCTCTGACATTTTTCCTTTCGATCAAACAAATTGTAGCCAAAGCACACAAAAGAACCACAAAGAAGGCCGAAACTGATGCGGCGACTGGGACAGAGATGGATTTTTCATTATTCTTCTGCGGGCATGGATCTGCCTGGCAAAGATTTGGGTTGCCATCCAAGCCACAAAAAAGAAAAAGAAAAAGGAAACTAACTAGAGTTAAATGTTCTGGTAGCCTTTTGCCAACATGT
Organism: Eucalyptus decipiens; assembly: GCA_014182575.1. Lineage (NCBI taxonomy): Eukaryota > Viridiplantae > Streptophyta > Magnoliopsida > Myrtales > Myrtaceae > Eucalyptus > Eucalyptus decipiens. The sequence continues at coordinate 34,694,817 of CM024618.1, read as the reverse complement.
TTCCTTTTGATTAACCAATAGTAGCCAAGGTAACTTTTAGGTATGCACTGGAAAGCTCGTACGCTCACATTGTAAATGATCCTTGATAAGAATGATTCATTTAGTATCCGCTCCTTGCATCAAGTACGGGCAACTGATATTATATTGGATTCTAACAAAATGTAAAAAGAAGAGATATCAAATTCTTTTTCATTCACACACAATCATAAATATTTCTTTCTACGCATTTTTCTTATTCCATATTCATCAGCTAACCAATAATGATCAAATTCTCCTATGGATGAAGTTCAATCATTGGGAAAAAAGAAATCTCAGATAATTACTCTATTAGATATGCACATGATTTGAACCCCATGGACAATGTCTTTCGATGTGGGGAAGATTACTTATCAATCATGATGACAATGCACAACTTTTCTTAGCATGATTAGAGCATTAGCGAATTGATTAGACTATTTTAAAGCGAAAATAATTTCTTTTTTTTCTCGAATTCATGTGCATGGGACACAATCTCTTTCATTGTGGAAGCGTGGAACTTATAACATGATTTAAGTATGATTTTACTTCTCTTTTTGGGGGCCCAAAAACAATTCCCTAGTGCTTTTATTTACAGGTTGAGCAAGAAAAGCAAAAGATGAACTACAGGATGCGCCATCAAGAACAATAAAAAATGACTTTTGCTTCAATAATGCAGATTAAAGAAATTAAAAAGTGACGACCTTTGCTTTAGAAAAAGCGAGTTTTGCTTTCACACTTATAGGTTGAAAAGAAGCCAAAACCCATTTCATTCATCGAGAAAAAAAAATGTTGGTTGTCGTGGTATGCATGCCTTTTCCATTCAAAAAGAGATTTTTCTCATGGAAAATTTTTCTTTTCAAAAAAAAAAAAGAAAAAAAGAAAATGAGAGTGAAGTCATCCAAAGTTAAAAAACGTAAGTAAAAGCATGAAGTACGGTTGTTTTCTCAAATGAAAACTCATAATGAATGTCATCTTGGGCTTGAAATGACTAATTCAATCTCAAATAAAGGCACTAGCTGGCCAAATCCTAGCTAGGCGACAAGCACATGCATCTCACATGCTATTTTCCAAGCCATGGTTGGGGCATTGGAGCATTTTTTTCTTTCTTCTTTTTATTTTTTCCTATTGCGACTTTCCTAGAGGTAAACCGTTAGGGAAACCTAATGGATTACTAAGAAAGCTAATGGATTACTAAGCTTATAATTAACGCAGACTCTCCCAAGCCCATACCAATTGCAAGTTTGGGGGCTTTAATTTAATCATCTAACCATGCAAATTAATTTAATTTGGAGTAGTCACTAATCTATTATGAGTCAATTAGAAACTCAAGCAATTTATGAATCGGATATTCATGTATACAAGGACTTGGTTACACTAGGTAAATATAATGCCATTTTGGTACATTTTCTCTTTCTTCAAAAATATTTTGCAAGTAATTTGAGTCAATTTTAAGCCTAACCACTAACATGTGAGAGATGATCATGTGGACCCACAAATAAGAATTTAAAACTCAATAATTTGAGCAATTATTAAATTACTCGAGGAGATGGTAAAACCTTGATGTGTAAGCAAAGCTTCGAATGAACGTTTTGCAAAATATTAATTGAAGACCAAGGAACCATTTGATGTATGCAAGACTTAGCCATGATTTCTAGATATGAACAAGAGATGGCAATTTACTCTTTTTGCATTTTTCTTGTTTAACATGAACATAATTAAACTTAAATACTATGACTATGTGAATTCTAATTTGGCATGTACTGATGAACTAACATGAAATCTTGAATGACATGTATGCTACATTGGAAAATCTGCACAAATTATCCGGAAAGACTTATATTGGAATTTTGCATGGAGTTCTATGAATCGATTGATAAACTTGAAAAATTTATGATTGAATTGGTATCCATACAATATGTTCAGAATTAATTTGGTAAATTGTTTCCTTCTCTATTTTTTTCTTTTTTGTTGGTAAAAAATCCATCATCGATCAAATTTTTTTCCCTTCTCTATTGATAACCAAGAAGAACAATGTATGCATGGAGACTTGCAAAGATGATTCGCTTGTAAATAATGGAGGGGACTTGACTTGCATTTGGATAAATGAAAGAAAAGACAGAACAACGATCAACTCAGTGGATACAAACCGGCCTCACTTTTTGTAAAGCCGCTTTTTCTCCCTTTATTATGTTGTCGTACGATAAAATAAAGTGAGTCGGAGAATATTTTCTCTATGAAAAAATAGAATTTTTGATGTGGAATATGAGAGCGTGGGTCATCAATAGTCATTTCATGTTGGCAATGTGATGACAATCTGATTTTTGCTTTTCATTCCACTAACTCCTTCACAATCGAGTTCTTAAATCATTCAAAATCCTTAATCGGATAAAAACATTATATAATTTTATGCCAAGATATTTTGTTTGAATAGACGAATGAAGAAATGCTTAATTACTTTTTCTATATTATGTATTTTATAACTTCACTCTTTAGATGTATTCTAGTCTACACAAATTGGTGGATTGTCATGAATATAAGTTGTCAACAAATGATGCGAGTGTAATTTCATCTCGTGGGTTTTTGTTCCTTTTTTGGTTGTAATTTCAATGAACTTTATGGTTTGCTTCACTCTCATATTTTATTACTTGTTGCCTAACCCCGGAATTCCTATTTTTTCAAAAGTAAAGTGGGTAATAAATGTGGAACATTAGTCATTCCAATCAACATTTAGTGAGAATAGCAGTGTCATTTTGGCCATTTTCTAAAGAGAATTAACTCTATTTTTTTTTTCCTTTGGATGTAGAGAGCTTCTTTCCGATAGAAAACAGTAAGTAGGTGAAAAAAAAAATTCTAAAGGTATCAACACATAATTTTTATGTTGCTTTGTTCTTGTTCTTCATAATACAACAATATATCTATAATGCTATATATCAATTTTACATATATTCATTTATAGTTACATTGAATAGTTGTCTTATCATATGGCATAACAAATATATGATAGAAGTTTTTGTGGGCTCATACCATTTATTAGCCTTACCCAAGCAATTCACATGTTCTATAAAAATGTTTTTATCATAGAATAATAAAATATTTTAAGACATTTTTTTTTTTTAATCTTGTTTAGTTACTTGTAAAGTTATTTTCTGCATACATGTATGTTAGATTCGCGAAATAGTAGGAAGACCAATTATTACCTTGATGATACGAATTCTTCGAATGCATTTTTAATTCATAATATCTTGATTTATAAGGATAAATGAAAATTTAGGGGCCAAACAAATTAAAATTCTCATTATTAAATGGTCTCACATAAATAAGTCAGTGGTAATATGGTACGACACTGCAAGGGTATTATAGAAGTTGCTGTGCAAGCTTGTCTATGTTTTTATTAGCTTTCTTAACCAACTGTTTATTAGCCTTCATACCCTCACATTTCACATGCTTAATAACTTCATCAAAGACATTCATTATTTTTCTAAAAGTTATTTTATCTCGATTATCACTATTAGTGTTTTTTTTTTTTTCCCTGTGTATTCATATATGTTAGATTCGCAAAGGAGTTGAAGAAACAAAATTTGCACAACTTTCACGATTTAGCTTCATGGCTTAAGCTAGTATAGACGGTATTCCCACATTACACAGAATTTGTCATTCCACGATCACCTTTCTTTGGGGCATTTCTAAAGTTCTGTCTTGGGAAATGGACTTATTTTTGGTTCATGGTAAAAATGTAATGTTGGTTGCAAAATTCTGAATTACCATTGTAAATTCGTGTAATAGGTAACCTGCTGATTAAGTTACTAACTATAATTTAGGAAGGACGTGAAAGATTTATGATCATCAATGAAGTTGACTAAATTTAAAGATAATGCTCACTCAACACTTATAATGACACAAACAACAATAGTCTCAAGGGCATTTCAAACTTATATACAGACACAAATTCGAAATATAGGAAAACTTTATTTTCGTACTGGGAGCTGCCAAAGTTTCACAACCCCAACACCCATGAATTATAATAGATCAAATGAACTACCCGGCCACGGGTGCACTAGCCGATTCAACTTCCAAGGCGGTCGCTACTATATGCTCCTCTTGATTTCCGTCTGCATACTTGTGCTTGGATGCCAGTTCAATCGCCCCCTTCAAATCTATAACATGATTTATGTCCGGCCTTGCACCTGGTTCTGTTTGTGTACAAGACTCCGCAAGCTTTGCTGCTATCTCGGCCGAGTAAATGTCGAATTTTTCTTCCACCTTTGGGTCGATAACTCCGCGTATATATCTACTTTTGAACTTTGGAATCGCCCATTCACATATGGGCACTCTTTTTCCATCTCCACTTGTATTGATTGCTGGATGTCCTGAAATTTGCTCAAGGAGCACAATCTCGAAACTGTAGCCGTCACTTTTATTGGTTAAGTCATAAGTGGATGGTCCATACCTGCACAACAGATAATAAGAACATGCACCGCCGGATTTTCTATGCATACAGAGATTGAAAACCATCTTGACGAGATCAAGTCTAAGCCGTTATTCGGGGGAGCTAAGGCAAAAGTGTCCAAAGAATTGGTTGACATGTAAGAACTATTTGCAGTTGCCAAAGGTCTTGACAGATGGAAGTCAGGATATTTTGGCTTGCATGTTCTCATTCAACAAGATATTTGTAGTCTTGATGTCTCTATGTATGATGCGCGGGTTGCAACCGTTATGAAGATAATCCAAACTTGCAATGCTCGTGAAATTTCCTTAAACCATGCCAATGCAAAGTGGGGGCAAAATTCTCATTTACGTACCTTGTGCCACGTCACATAAATTTCGTAGTCTCCTGTCCCAAGTCAAGACATTTGGATTTTCTATGCATACAGAGGTAGCCAGGTGTGCCTAAAGGACTGGTTGACTTGTAAGGGTCATTTTCAGCTGTCAAAGCTCTTGAAAGACCGAAGTGGGATAGTTAGGCTTGCATGTTTTCATTCAACAAGAAATTTGAAGCCTTCATGTCTCTATGGATGATGGGCGGGCCACAATCGTCATGGAGATAATCCAAACCTGCAATTCTTTCAAAATTTCCTTTAAGAATGGCAAAAATTACTATTAATTTAAAAATAAAAAAGAGGAGTGGTCAGGGCTGGGCCTCCCCGGCCCCTTCTTCCTTTTTCCCTTCCTTTTTCTCTTTTCTCCTCCTGAGCCGGCCCACTTCCCTTTTGTTTCCTGGCCCGGCCCCCATCTCCCTTTCTTTCCCCGTTGCCCTTGACGCCCCTGCAGAGAACACAGAACGGAAGAGGACAACGAGGACGAGGACCAAGGTCAGAGACAGGGAAGACAGGGCGAGCGTCCGCACCGGAGTTGGTGGTCGGGGGCAGACCGGCAGCAACAGCTAGCGTAGTAGGAAGCTAAGCGCGCTGGCTAGAGAGCTTAGAAGGGAGAGAAGGAAAGCAAGACGTGGGCGGGGGAATCGGAGAGAGAGTTCCGAAAGAGGGAGTTCCGCGAGTAACAGAGCTCAAGCAAGAGCAGCCGAGAAAGCGAGAGGGCCGAAATTTAGCCCCGGCTGAGCGTCGTCCAGCCGTCCTCGACGCAAATCGGCGTCCCCAGCCGGCGCCACCGACGTTGGTGAGTTGAGTTTTGGTTTCGATTCGCCAAGCCAGGTGGGGGCCAGCGATTGAGTGTTCGTTCCTTCTTTTTTTACCTTTTTTTTTTTTCTTTTTTTTTCTTTTTTTCTGCGCCCCGCTTGATTTTAAAGAGCTAAGCAAGCTCGATTTCCTTAGGCCTCACCCGCGTCGGACCCGAATGAGTCGATTTTTCTTAAGTTTGAGCGTTGCTCGCTGATTTCTCGAGTTTGGGTGTGCATTCGAGCTCCAAAGAAGTCTATATTGGCTCTCCAACTCGCTGCCCACTACGTATTCGAAGAAATGCCCGAACAAAGTCCGTCCAGTTTAATCTCAGATTCTGACCTGTTTAAGGGGGCATTCGAATTTGTTCTGTGCAGTGCACGATTGTTCTTGATGACTGAGTGTATTCTCAGTCAAAAATTTCCTTCCCATCGAGTCCGAATCTCTTAAAACTTTGGTTGCCTTTGCTTGGTGCTTTGATATTGTCCTCGTGAATATTCTTGGGGTTGTCATCGTAGCGTTTGGAGGCGTTGGTCTGTGCGTACTTAGCTATTAAATCGCACTACATATGCGATATCGTGATGATAAAGTAATCTGTATCATACCGCCTGTAGGAGACATATTTTAATTTTGCAGATCCACTTAGTGTATCGTACCAAAACAAAAGTAGTACGTCTCATACGGAAACCTCATATTTAGGCTAGATTAGTAAGACAAGCCATTATAAAGGAAGAGAAACCTCGCTTTTGAGAGAGAGAGAGAGAGAGAGAGAGAGAGAGAGAGAGATTTGTAAGGGAAGAATGAAGGGAGACCTTTTCTCCTAGTGTCCGCCTTTGAAATGTCGAGCTAGTCTGACCTGCCAGATTAAGATTTATCTAACACCAAAAACCGTTGAAGGGACAAGTTGGCCTCTTGCACTGGTATGGGAAGCCCTGCTTTCTCTTCATCTATCGATTTGCCTGGATTCATACACATTACAGCTGGAGATTTGTGATCCGAGTCATCAGAGAGTTCTGCAAGTGTCCAAGTGAGTGACATGAGTCGTATGAGTGAGAAATTCGTAAGTGCTGTCTTCATTTGCGGTCGAATGCATTGTTTCTCTACGCGAACTGGTATGTTCAAGTTCATGAAATAATGTTATTCTTACTGCGCCCACCAATCTCTACACTCAAGATGGGATATCACATCTTTCTCATCCCGACATTTGATATCAAAACCATGTCACCGTACCCAGCAAGTGGTACAGAGCCACGCTTCCCTATTCTACACTATCGAGTCGTGAAGTTCTAATAGTGTGCCCTTTCTGACTAAATTGCATGCAAGCCACATCTATATCTCCATGTGTAGTTTGAAAAACGAAAATATAGATACCATATAACTAAAGTACTTTTTGTTCCTGACGTCTATGGGATTGGAATAAAAAGCCATAGGAAGAGAATTATTTTTCCTTTGTGTAAATATGGAATGGTAGAAATAGAGTTGATGAAAGAGAAAAGAAGGGAAAAGAAAAACGTACTTTTATTGAGGCAAAATAACACTAGAAGTGCTAAAAATTGTGTATGGTGATAACTTTAATATAAAAATTTCCTCCAGATCTGTTAAGTACCAAATCGGAGAAAAATAATTATCGAGTGTCAATTGGCCAAAAATAATAGGTGGCTTTTATAATTAGAAATTTTATATAACTTGACATATTATTTAAAAAATCTAATGCACATGGCATTTCCATGTGATGTATTTGGCACTAGAAGTGATCACTTTTTAATAATGACTGGCACTAAAGTGATCACTTTAAACAAAATTTGATACTTAAATGATTATTGTTTACAATTTTTAGACAGCATCATTTATGGTTTATATGCTGATTGGGCATGTCAGTGAGTCACATAGGGCTAAAAATTAATAAAATATAGTCATTCGGATTTCCGGCGACTCAAATTGAAGTTGACACTTAAGTGGTCTTTTTTTTTTTTTTTTTTTTTTTTTTTATATGGCACCTAAGTGATCAAAAAAAAGAAAATGGCATTAAAATGAGCACTGTATAAAACTTGCGGCACTTCTAGTGTCCTTCTCCTCTTTTATTGATATGGCTCTTCATACATCTTTTGCATTTAACACCTGATTGTACTTAAAGCTGCTTAATTTTTCATGTGACCGCAACCCTACAGAAAGAAACAATTTAGGGGCGACAAAACTAGTGTTAGGTTCGAATAGATAAAACTTATTTTGCACTTTGATTAACTCTAAAGTTAGAAGCCGAGATAATTATCTATGGGATGCAGAGGATACAAAAGTACGCAAGCTCATAGGAATTACTCAGATGAAAGAATTTAGTATTCTTTACAGTCACAGATCCAGAGAAAGCACTTTTGGAGCATATTACAACAGGACACCCTCACTACACTTCCACAACAGTACCATCCAAATACAAATTAATAACAAGAAGCGGGTCATCAGGATAAAAACTTACACGTTTTTTCATTTATTTGGATGACGAAAAAAGCCACCTTAGGTAAGTAAACCCTGGACCGATGGATAATCCGACTTCACCATCATGGATCCGGTAAGTAGTGAGCCAAGACCGAAACAGGTCAATTCTGCGACCTACCTGGCACGCGGTGCTAGATCGATCTCCAATGAGGTCAACTCAAAGGACCCAGAAGCATTGGCTTCAAGAGATAAGCATTCTTTGAGCTCAGACAAGACATGGTTTATGTCAGGCCTGCCCATCGAAGTTAGACTCACGCAGGACATTGCTGTCTCCATTGCTTTCCACGCCGATGCAGTGTTGAACTGGCCTTGGAGCCTCTGGTCCACAAATCTGTATAGATCCCCTTGATCTATGAGAGGAGTCATCCATTGGATGATGCGGGTGCCGCTCTTCAGGCTCCTTATGATGGCCAGTCGGCCGGTAATGAGCTAGAGCAGTATGATCCCAAAGTTGTACACGTCGCTCTTCCAACTAAGATTGCCAGACAATTGAAATCTGAAAGTGGGAAAGTGAGATTTGTTCAGCACAACCATGGAGAGGCGGAGGCATGAGAGATACTAACAAATTGTGGGCTAAAGCTTTTCTTAAGTATTGCTAAAATGTTGGAATCAGGCCTAATCCTACTTGCCTAACCGAGACAGGTGCCCAGCAATCGGTCGGGCTGAAGATCGAGCTTTAGCCGATGCCCAAGTCATCTTATTTGTTAAATATCACAGAAATTCATCTAACAATATGAGGCTCCGCAAGAGGGAGAAGAGATTGCTCAAGCCTGCTTCAACTAAATTACCTTATTCTTAGGGTAGTGCCTTGTGGAGCCTAATAGGCACAAGTTTAGCCCAAGCTGTGATAATCATATACTGTTAAAATCACTGTACTAATGATAAGGTCTAGTTTCAAGGTTAATAGTCTTGAGATTACTCGCTCGGGATCGAGGTAACCTGGCCTGCCAGCTGGGCTAGTCGAAACGTAACACTTCTGATCGGTTGCGAAAGCTTTGGATAGCCCGAAATCTGCTATCTTCGCTTGCATGTGCTCGTTCAATAAGATATTCGATGTTTTAAGATTTCTATGGATAATAGGCGATTTGCAACCATTATGCAGATACTCTAAACCTGCATCAAGTTGGAAAATACCAGATTGCCATGCACTTTCACATGTTTTGTCTAATGAAAGCAAATCGATCATTATTGCTTCGTCCAACTTTTTACCTTGAGCAGCATGGATTGCAATGTTCAATCTTTGTGACCAGCCCAAGAGATTCACAATATCTTCTGTAGACATAAAGAAATAAGCGCAAGAAAGTCACCTCAATGAATGCTTTTCGAACCTAATCGTATTGCAAACATTAAGGAGACAAGTTACACTTCTACTAGTACTCTATATAGTTGCCTTGCTAGTTATGAACGTCCCTTATAATTGTTATATATAGTTCAATGAGCAACCAATTTGGAAACACGATATTGCTATAGTACCACGTACCTGATAAAAGTTGCCTGAGGTTTCCATAATACATGAATTCGTAAATTAGTGCCATGCCACGAGCATGATCGCAATACCCAATTAGAGAAACCCTATGGTAAACAATCATCAGAAGTCATGCCTGCACTCAGCATAGAAAAAAAGAAGAATCGTAAACTCGTTAAGAGTAAATAGAACGGTGGGCGCAACAGAAAAGGAAAAAAAGTCAATTTTCTGTATGGCGTTATCCATTCATAGAAAATCAATTCGATTTCATGTTCTGACATCGGCGAAATTCCTTGTGACCTTGCCGTGAAGACTGGCAGAGCATTTTAACCTCAACTTTGGAGCCATCATCAAGAGTTCCAAGATAGAATTTCCCAAATCCTCCTCCTCCGATCACTACCTTAAAGTTCTCAGTGAGGCGCAGGACTTCGTCGTATCGAAATGGTCGTTTCTTTATCACTTTGAATGCACCCTCATTTGGCTCTCTTGCGTTAACTAGACAAATGAAGACTAATTAATTACCATAAGTGATCATCGGGTAGAGGTAATAATTAAAAACAGAAATAAAAGTCACCTCGTCTTCTCCTTGTGGTTCTCCAAATTATGATAACGAGAGAGCACACGAAAATTAGGGAAAAAATGGATGAACCAGATACAATAACCGGCACAATCCATTTTTTCTTGTTCTCTGTTTGGCCCTTTGCGCCAGGACTGGGATCTCGCTCGGACACATATACTTGAGACATATATGGATTTCCTTCTACTTTGTAATATTGAACAAGTTCTCTATAAAAGAGATTAAGATAACCGGGAAGAAATCTTGACTTTTTTGGGTTTTTTTTTTTTCCTTTACTTTGGCCTTAAACTAGCTAATAATTAGGAAACATAAATAATTAGAATTTTTATTGTCAGTTTGAAATAACTTCAAGTCTTGGGTCATGTACCTCAACTTCACCGTTCCATCAGCCACCTCCTTCATAAGGGCTTGAGGAATTGCACCGCTTACACTGTTTTCACTTAAGTTTCTGCAAATGGAGAGAACAAAACGCATATTAACACTCTCATTTAGTTAATAATGACCTGTTCATGTTTACTGAGTTCTTGCATAACCAAACGAGAAGCAACATACTATACCAAGTCTTGGTAACTCAGAGGATTTGTAGGCTTGGTTTGGGCAAAAGATGTCGGTATTGGACTGCTCAAACCGTTGTTTGATAAATCCCTAAATGAAAGAGATGGCATTCTGAATAAGCAGATGAGCGACAAGGTGATTTGATCTGGCTTTGCAGATGCAAATAATGTTTGTCGAATCTGTAAGAGTTTTCCTAATGTGAACTACATTAATTGATATTGTAATTTACCGTTTTACGGGATTGATCTAAGGTGAGATAAAAGATTTTTTAATTAGTCTAATGTGGGGCTGGCTAGTGTGGGCTGAGTTAAGTCTGGCCCGTAATGAAAGGGAATGGTTGGAAATTCTATAAATAGTACTCAAATCTCTCCTCTAACCCTAATTCTTACAAGTATCCTCACAAAATGAGCGTTGACCTAGTGTTTAAGGGTGAGGGGGCCGTCTCATTGAGCCAGTGATATAGAGGGCAATAGAGGAAAAGTACTTGCGTGTCGATCATCACTTTTCCGCTTCCACATCAAGAATGATGGATTCCAAAACAGGTGCGTTAATCTTTCTACTCAATTATCTGTATTCTTGTTCTGGTTATGGAGATCATGGGATTGCAAGTTTTGCCTCTTATAGAATTGTCAGGGTAAGTACACTATCAGTGTCAAAAGTTATGTACGGTGCTCACTTTGGTGTCAAAAGTTTCCGTCGGATCATTTAAGTGCCAAATCAAAGAAAAAACGATCACTTTGGTGCCACCGGCAAGAGATTCCGGCCAGATTATTACGTGGCTTTTATATTTTAAGAAAAAGGTTGCGGTGACTTTTAAAGACATCGTTTTCCATCCTCCTCAAGAAACGACATTGTTTTGCCGTCATACGTGGACATCCTCACAAAAACGACGCCGTATAGCTCATATGTGGATTGAAATTAGGGTTTCTTTGTTTTCGCCGCTTGGCCACCGTCATTCGCCCGCCATTGCTCGGCCACTATCACTCGGCCACCATTGTAGTTGCTCGACTAGGTGAGCGAGGAGAGACTAAGATTATTGCTCAAGCAAGAAGTGGTAGGAAGAATAGGAGGCAAGGGTGGAGGAGGAGGAGGAAGAAGAGGGGTCGAAGGTGCCGCTGCTGGTGTGCTGCTGCTATTGCTGCTGGTGCCATTGCTGGTGCGGCTGCTGGTGCGGCTACTGGTGTTGTTCACTTTGCTGATGTTGTTTTTCGGGGAAGAAGACGACATGCCTTCTCTCCCTCTCATTGTTGCTGGTGCCGCTTTTTGGTGCCGTTCATTGCTGGTGTTGTTCTTCAGGGAAGAAGACGACATGCCTTCTCTCTCTCTCACTGCTACTGGTGCGGCTACTGGTGTCGTTCACTGCTGGTGTTGTTCTTCGGGGAAGAAGACAACATGCCTTCTCTCTCTCTCTCTCTCTCTCTCTCTCTCTCTCTCTCTCTCTCTCTCTCTCAATTTGGGGATTTAGGGTTCTAAGTTGGGGGAAAGACGCCAAATGGCATCGTTTTGTTGTTTGTATGCTGACCCATCCCTCCAACAAGTCAAATTGATCGGCGTTGGCACTGAAATGATCGTTTTTCAAATTTTTTAGCACTTAAGTGTTCCAAAATAAACTTTTGGCATCAAAGTGAGCACTGTACACAACTTTTGACACTGATAGTGTACTTATCCCTAGAATTGTCCCTCCTGAGAAGCTATATGTGTAGGTGATTGTATGCAAATGGATAATTATTCACTGAATTTTTATTATGTCCAATGTTAGCATAATTTTTGGTTCAGACAGAAGTAGCTTTTACATATCAATTGTTCTTTTTCTTCTGCACGTGTATCTGTACTATTTTCTGTGTTCTCGAAAGTGTGTGTAGCTTGATTACTATATGATGAAAGATCAAAATCCTAATTTGCATATATTGGGAGATATATTAGGAGATATTCAAACTTACAAGATGGCCAAAGCCGTGAGATTGGAAAAGGAATCGGATACACCCCCTTTCAACAAGCTGGAGCTCAGATTCCTGTACAAATGCCACTTTCATTACCAAAAATTTGTCATTTGTTAAAAGAGATCTCAATCAATACGGCAACAAAGATTGATCAATTGCTTCAAGATTCAAGTTTGGTTGAACTTAAATAGTTGCACCTACAATGAGGTGATCCTCAGAGGACTACCATAATTGCAACTCAATCCTTTCCACAAATAATCTTGACGAGTGCATGGATCGCCTTGCTAGCTATCTCGTACAATTGCAAATGTTTTCTTTATGTCAACAGTTGCGTTGACTGCTATTTTTCCTATCGGAACGATATTATTAACTAATATAGATGAATCATACAGATGGAAAAATGTATGTGTCGCATGAAAACTGGAACAAGGCATGCATGAAATTACCATCATTGAGTGCCGTCTGAGAGATCGGTAGATCATTAGTGTTGAAAATCTCGAGGGCGTTGATCATTGGCAGGAGGGTGGATTGGGACGTGGTGGCGAGAGTGAAGTTGATCTCGGTTTGACCAGTGATGGGCTGCGAAACAACAGTCGCCGGGGTCGAGTACTGTGGCCTGAGCATGGCGGTCAAGTTCCCTTCCATGGACACAGTGAAATCCCTCACTTGGCCCGGTCGAAGAACTTCGATCTCGGCGAAGTGTAAAACGATGTACCACGTTTCGCCGGGATTGGACGACCAATAAATGTACATGAAAGACCGGACTTTGTTTTATTTTTGTGCGGACATTAGCACTTCGGCTGGAACAACATAAGCATAGTTGCAGCTCGTTAGGTAGATGACCGTGGTGGAGGTAATCGATGTGAAAGCATCATACTCCTGGGCATCCCAAATGCGATCATAGTCATCTTGCAGGTGCCTATTTGAAAGACAAAGTGACCGACTAATTAGTGAGAAGGTGACTCCATGTATAAATTCACTCTCTGAGTTTTCTTTTTGGAAATTTGACATGTGCCATTCAAGTTGATTCGTTATAGAATATATATATATATATTAAGAAAATGAAGTTTTGGATATTTTTATTGGAATAAGAAAACAAAAGATCATCTATATATGTGACGGTGGATCCAATATTCTCTCGCCATTTGGTTGCTAGAGCACCCGAATCAATATGGTAAGTTGTGCTGTCCAAAAGTCGCAACTCTATGGCTGAAATGAAAGGTTTTCCCATACCCTTACTCACTAGGCATACTTGTTTGTAATCTCTCGGGGCAACATAAATGATTTTGCTCCGCGTGTAGTTTGGTGAGTCCACCGTGGCCCAATAGTTTGTGTCCACGTGCAAATCGAACACTAGGGCCATTCCTTTACTACTGTAATTCCCATAGAAAAAGGTTCCCCTAATCAAGTATTTTTCGTTCTTACCTTGCTCTGGTTGAAGAGTATAGCAATTCCTAGTACCATCAGGAAAGCTTCTCAAGTTCGCCAATTGTTGCATGTTGTTGTAGATGAGATTATTGGAGACTTGCAACACCTGTCTGGAGTCTACAAATCCAGTATCTGCCTCGTAGAATATGTTGAGAACATTATTGTGGTAATCATTCGGTGTGCCACAATCGATGTTTATGAAGCCTGTTGTTAAAAATAACCCAAAAAAAAAGAAAAAGAAGAAATAGTTGAGGAGTTTTTCTTGAGAACAATGTTATTTGAAACTAATTTTATTTATAGTGAAACCTCTCAAGAGATTTTGCAATAAGTGTGAAACTTTATAAAACTGTGAATTACTCTCTTTATACTAGGTGGGGGACTATAATTTAAATGAGAAGCAAGAAGGCCGCTTGACATGTGACCTGTCTGATTTATTTGGTATGAAATAATTAATTGAATTTTTCAAGGTAAAAAACTTATAATATCGGCCTTTGTTTAGTTTAATGACCTTATCTTGAATGGTTTATTGACAAATAAAAATAAAAATATTGGAGAGAAAATATCGATATTATTTAGAATTGTGTGTGAAGGGAAAATTGACTACGAAAATACAATTGCTTCCCGTACAAGATTTGGTTGAGGCAAGCCACTCTAGTTTACATTAATTTCTTGAAACCAAATGATATACATGAGAGAGAGAGAGAGAGAGAGAGAGAGCCGGGGTTGTCTTGTCCTTGAACATAAAGTCCGAGAGCAAGACAAGGAAATGACACAGATCGAGTCTTCATTATTCTTTCGCAAGTACGATTTTGCCAGCTTTGTCTTCCTCTGAGAGAGACTGAGAGAGAGAGAGATTTCTAAGCACATTGCGACAAGAAGCCTAGGTAAAGCCATTGATAGAGAGAGAGAGAGAGAGAGATTTCTAAGTACATTGCGACATGAAGCCTAGGTAAAGCCGTTGATATAGAGAGTTAACAAAGAGACTCGGTTCGCAATATTGCACATCTATTGACTTATACACGCGCTTGACCTTGTAAAGATTATGTCACATTACTTAGGTATCCTTGCGGATGCTGATAGGAGCACAAATGTTTCTAAGCTTATTTTATACAGCACTAAAAGATTGCCAATATTCATAAATATTTCAAGAATATAAAGCTACAGGATTTTTGAGAAAAATTAAAAGAATGTGAGGATGAAACATGAAAAGGACATTTAAGATTGTATAAATTTTGTTTGGGTCAATTGATGAAGGAGGGAATACATACATACATACATACATACATACATATATATATGAAGTTGTTTTTGTTAGAATAGGCCATGCATGTGTGTAAGGAGTAACATATATCAATAACATAATATTTCATTCAACCAACTTGCGATAGCAGCATGTATGGAGCTTATCCTCTTCTCTTGACCAAAGGGTCTACTATTAAAAAGTTCAGGTTCAGTTGGTACTATTTTTTAATTAATTTGACTAAATTTCATGTCTTTTTTGGTACACCCAAAAACTAAATATTACTTTAGTATTGCATTAAATGCAAACTCAAACTTATTGGAGGTGTTAATATTTTATCCATGGTAATTAGGAACAATAAATAACTTTACCTAGCTTTTTTTCTAAGAACTAATTGGACAAAAGAGTAATTCAATAGGTTTTTGGTTAACTTGAATCGAAAAGGGGTTACTGTCCTTTAAAAAAACATGTAGAGTGCTTTGTCCAAATATTTGGTGCAAAATTGAGACCGCCTATAAAATGAATTCCGGGAGGTTTGAAATGGCTATTATAAAGTTAAGTTATCGTATTTGCAAATTACGTCCAATGAGAATTGTTTGAAATTTACACTGATAAAAATTATCTTATGTTGATCGATCAAATTCACTAATTATAAATTGAATATTTAATATAAACTCGTGTCGATCAAACATCTAATTAACGTGGTTAGATGTCATCTTCAAAGAAGAAAGTTTCACATCAATTAGATCAAATCGTCCATGTTTCAAACGTCCGGAGGGTACAATGTAATCCAACACTAAGACGTTGGCTCATCCTCAAGCACCTTCATTTTCCAAAATTATACGTAGCTTACATTTTTCTTCAGAGAAATGTATTGCATGGGTGATAATTGACACTTAAATGTATATAGAGGCATATGATCACATAATTAGTAAGGCAATAGACCATGCCTTAGAATTGATCGATTCAGCCACATCGCCAATGTTTCTAAGCTTCCAGTATTTGACCAACGCTGATAATACACTTTCATACGTCAGATTCATTTTGGTTTTAAACAGAAAGTCCATCGTACATAAGCAAATTTCGGCATCATGAGATATCTCAATTATGTTTATAGTCGTTCCTAAGATACGAATTGAGCCCAAATAAAGAAAGATGCCCTTGATAGTATATGAGATTGAGCATAACTCGTGTCGTGTGATTAATCCACACACCAATATTTATGAATTAGAATGAATTCTAGCTTTGTGGGTTTGATTTGGGGGTCTTTAATTTACGTAGAATAGGGGAAAATTGTCCAGAAAGTTGTAAACTTATTGTACGGTAATAAATTCAATCATAAGCTTTTCAATCATATTAATTTAGTCATAAATCTTTTGACGATTCACCAATTAAGTCCTAAACTTTTCAGTTGTATCATTTTAATCCTTAACAATTTTGATTTGTTAATTTAGTCCTAAAACTTTTAATAATTTGTCAATTTAGTCATTCTAGCCAATTATCCATATAATCAGTTTGTGACTAAACTAACAAATTTAAAAAAGGTTTAGGACCAAATTGAGACAATCGAAAAGTTTAAGACTAAATTGGCAAATCGTCGAAATTAGCATAATTGAAAGGTTTAGGATTAAATAGGCCGATGAACAATATGTTTAAGACTTTTTGGACAATTAACCCCATAGAATAGTACGTGTCCCTATAATTTATAGATGTATCAGTCCAAAACTTATGGATTATTTACTAAAATTATGTGATATCGTAAACAAAAACCATTTACTTATATTATTCGAGTTGACATCATCAATATTCACGTTTATAAATTCTAATGTCTTGGTCAATTTTTTTCCCCTGTTTTTCTTATGATAATTGCAAACACTTAAATACAAGTGTGATCATTGTTATTATTACTTGTGCTAATATTGACCAGCAAAATATGGCGCAATTTGCATTAGTCGATATTGGTCAATTTGAGTCCTCGTCAGATTGATTGCAACTTTTTTGTGAAGATAACGCTTATGGCAAGTAATTGTCATGACCTTGACTCAGACATGTCCCATGAAAGAGAACTGCAAAGTTTCTTCAATTATTCTACAAGTTTAAAGCCTGTGCACCATAAATGGCAAGTCGCTGCCGATAGATTGATTTCTGACTTAATCAGCTAAAGGAACAGATTGTTGGTTTAAGTCGACACCCGCGTATTTAGTTGCTAGCAACTGATGTCGACAGACATCTTGCTGAAATTTCTTAGCACCGAGAAGTTTTCAAGAATCGATTTAAGACTCTCAAGATTGACAGAAGATGAAACATGAAGCTTAAAGGATCGAGCTGTTTCTATGGATGTTCGAGCGAAACCCAGAACTTCGGTCTGTAATACAAATAGTTTGACAATGAAAGAAATACACAGTTCCTTTCTTTCATTGTACAGGGGTTCACATGGATGATTGAGCAAGGCTGCCTTTCAACATCTGAATAACTGCACGGTTTGTAAGCTTATAAAGATGGGCAAAGTGAATTGAACTCGACATTCATTCATTATAATTCTAAGGTAGAAAAGCAACAACCCCAACATACAACAATATGACAATTTAAAGTCACAAGCTCAGACTTTGTACAGAAGTTTTCAATCTATACGACCCAATAATCAACAACTAACACAAGAACGCTGAACGTGATAACCTTACATACCAAGTGCAGTTAACGAGCATTTGGTGCAATATCAAGATCAATTGAGGTCATCTCAAAAGACTCACTTCTTCTCTTACTATTTCCCATTCTTTGGCTTCTCCCTGACCCAATCTCTACCGTCAAGCATTCTTTTAGTTCCGACAGAACACGGTTCATGTCCGGCCTTTGAACAGCTGTCATTGGCACACACGACATGGCTATTTCAACCGCTTTCCATGCAGAACCGATGTTGAATTGGCCATTTAACCTCGGGTCGACAATGCTTTGGATGTCCCCTCTTTCTATGGGTGGAGTTACCCAGCGAAGTATGTGCATGCTGCCCTCTGGACTTCTTATAATGGCGGGGTGGCCAGTGATTAACTCAAATAAAACTATGCCAAAACTGTATACATTGCTCTTCTTGCTCAAGTTTCCGGATGTATGAAACCTAAGAATTCAAAAGGAATTGTTTCTTTGATTAGTACAATAATAGCCGAAACTGCCTTTTAGAAAGTACCTACACATATGTATCCAACATAAACATGCACGAATAAAATGTTAGTTTGAGTCACTTACTCCGGATCAAGATAACCAGGCGTTCCTGTTGGGCGAGTCGAAATATGAGAATCTTGCTCTGTTACAAATGCCTTCAATAATCCAAAATCAGCAATCTTCGCTTGCATGTTTTCATTTAGTAAAATATTGGGCGTCTTTAAATCTCTATGGACAACGGGAGGTTTAAAGCCATTATGCAGGTACTCTAACCCTGCACCACCAACAAAAAGGAAAACTTAATGAATTGTATTGTGTAACTTAACTCGTGGAAATGTGAACAAAGATTTCATCAATCTACTTTATGTACCTTGAGCTGCATCGATTGCGATTTTTAGTCTCTCGCTCCAACTCAAAACATTAGGGTTGTGTGCTGCTTGAAAGTAAAGAAATAAGGAGTATTCCAATCATGAAATATGTAAAAGCTTGTTCATTGTTGTCCTCATTCGCTGAGAAAGTTAATTTCATCTCCATAATGCTATTAATAAATTTGTAACATGACCGATTAAGGCATAAGCCTAAACTATCAAAGAACAGTGTTGAGATAAAATATATTTGGACATATGTCTTTGCTGTCACATTGGGAGAGTCTAACAGATGTTTTATCTATTTAGAATTTGTAAATGGAAATATCAGACAAACCGACAAGTGTTGCCGAACATTTCCATTGGACATGAATTTGTAAATCAGTGCCATGTTTTCAAATTCTTCGCAATATCCGATAAATGAAACTAGATTTCTGTGGTGAACGACCATCAAGAGTTGTGCCTACACATCAAGGTATCAGAGCTTGCTATTAGTTGAACATCCAAAAAACCAAAAACATGCAACATCGATTCTAGTTACACTAATGTCTCAAACCTCTGCGTGAAATTCCTTGTATCCTTGCTTTGATGATCGAGATAACATTTTTACCGCAACTTGAATGCCATCATTAAGTCTGCCAAAGTAGACTTTCCCAAATCCTCTCTCTCCAATTACTGTTCTAAAGTTATCAGTAATTCTTGTAACCTCAGTGGATGTAAAAGGTCGATTTTTTGACAACTTTAATGTCCCAGTATATCCTTCGCTAGAGTTGGTAGTTGTAGTAATAGTAGTAACGTCTGGAGAAATTAAAAGGAAATTATATAATTTCAACAGCAGTGGATCATGATTTTCAGTTTGACATCACATGCCTTCACTACAAAAAGAACCTTTTCGGAAAAGTATGTAATGACTTGTTATAAGGAGAGACCGAGTCATTGAAAAATGAAATTTGAAAGAGCGAAGCTAGTTACCTCAACCAAAGGAAGTATTCACGCCTTTATCTATCCGAGATATAGATACGCATTGATGCAATTATGATATTATTAACAGAGAACGTGTGCACAGTTTTTTAACATTGAACAGTGGTGCATAGAAGCATGATTATCACGTTCACTTTTTCTGGGCCCAATTGTTGCCATGAGCAATTGGACCGGTTAACCAGTTTGGGGTTCAAAACATGACCCGGACTGACAAAATCTCATGTAAGAACTTTGGATTTTTCTTGCACATGCAATACGCAAGAGAGTTACCTTGGATTTGTCTTCTTTTGATTATCCACAATACTGCAAGAGCTCCCAATGAAACCAAGACCAGAATGGCTGCAACTGATGCAATGATTGGGGCAACAGAGATGCCCTTTTTCTTTGGCTGCACATTGCTGGTCTGACAATCGTCTGATTGGCAAAGATTTGGATTTCCATCTAAGCTGTCGAAAAACATCAGCAGTACTTGTCAATGCCGAAAGATTAGCGCATGAATTCATAGATATCCCGCCCTCTATATGCATTACATGCATAAGTTGATCAAACAGAAAATGAAAAACCGAGTACCACTTTTTCACCCAAAAAAAAAAAAAAAAACCGAGTACCACTTTCATCTTTTGCATTCTTCAGAGTGAGAACAAACGTAGAAAGAAGAAGCAGAACGTATAGATAATAATAAGTGATTAAATGCGGAGTTACGATAGTGTGGCAATGAGCGAACCTTAATAGCAACGATCCATCTGCCTTCTTCTTCAACAGAGTTTGAGGAACAGAGCCATTCATGCTGTTTCCACTTAAATTCCTGCAAGTATTCATGATTAGAAGTTGATGGCCATTTACTCAAGCTAGATAACCACACATAATAGTTCCATCAAAAGCTCAGTGACTCACAGAACTTTCAAGCTCAGCATCTGAGCTAAAAAGTCTGGCACGGACCCAATTAATGAATTGTTGGATAAATCCCTGAAAATAAGCCAAAAAACTACTAAGAAACTTCATATGCATATACTTGTTGAAATGCATAAAATGGGATATTGTAGATAATGAACAACATGCTAGTGGCAAAGAAGTCAGTCGCTTTTTTTGGGCTTAGTGTTCTCCATTCTCTCTCTGCAAATTAAGTAAACAATATGTAGAAAAACTGCTAATGCATACAGGGATACAACTGCTGTCAAATTGGAGATTGATGTAGCTATCGGTCCTTTCAGTCCACTGGAGCTCAGGTTCCTGCACATTCTCAGCTAACTTTATAAGAATAAAATACCACCGGTTTACATTTTCTATAAGGAAGGCGTTCATATGGTGACTTGATATTGAAATCATTTCGTCAGTCGCATGACATATTACCAACCTGTACTATAGTTGTTGAGAAAACTTATCTTTTGTGACTTGTGGTTCGTATGCAGCATGTTTTCAGAGAAAATATGTACTCGTGGACTTACAATGAGATGATTCTTGGAGAACTATCATAGCTACAATTCAGTCCACTCCATGTGTACTGCGTAGGAATGCATGGATCACCCTGCCAGCTAGCTTTGATCACCCCCTATGTTTTCTTGACATCATACATGGCATTAACTAAACCACCACATAAATAGCTACAATCATAAGGAAATCAAAGATTATCGAAACAAAAAAAATTAAGTGGGAGCATAGATATAAATATACAGTCATCAAGAAAAGTCGGTGAATTTGGGAGTTGTGCCACAGTGAAAAACTCGACCGCATTGAGGAGCGGTGGTAGACTAGAGCGGGCCGTCGCACTAATAGTCAAGTTCAAATTATGTCCACTTATGGGCAATGAGGCTACAGTCACTGGCTTTAGGTTCTCGAGCATGACAGTTTCCACAAATTCGTCTTGTACATATACAGTGAGTTCTCTGAATTGACCCTTTTGCAATTGCAATTCCACAAAGTGGAAGTATATATACTAGACAGTGGTGGAGTTCTCTGAGGTCCAAAACAGACTCAGAGGATCAGTGACATTTTGTACTTGTGTGGCGGTCATCAAAACTTCGGGTGGAACTTTATAGGCATCATTGCTTGTACTTGTCACGATGGCCGTTGTGTTGCTAACTGATGACCAACCTCCACTATAAGTCTTATAGTTCCAGATGTGATCATATACATCTTGTGGATGCCTATTAATGCCAAAGCCAGTCAAATAATCATAGCAATAAGTGCAAGATGATGAACAAGCCGACACAAATCAGTTTGTGATTGACAGCATGTTTTCTATTGTCCATGCAGTTGCACAATGTAAAAATGCATGATTCGTAAGATGTAAATACGTTGACTTGTCATTTACTGACCGATGAATGTGTGGTCAATGACCAAAATTGAAGGGCAATAACAAAGAAAATCACCTGTATGTGCTTAGGCTCCCCAAATTATATTTCCAATTGGTTACAAGTGCATCGGAATTGATATGGTAAGTCGAGTTATCCAGCAACCGCAACTCCAGAGCTGATATAAATGGAACTCCCAAGCCGATATTCACCAAGCAAATTTGTATGTAATCTCTCAGAGGAGTGTAAATAATCTCTTTGTATATCCAAGACGAAGAGTTCACCGTGATCCAATAGTTAACATCAATATGGAGGTCAAATGCTGGGGTTTGATCTTTGCCATCATAATTACCATACCAAAATGAAGCCCTTACCAAATATGTGTTGCCCTTTCCTTCATCTGGCATTAATGTATAACAATTCCTTTCTCCACTAGGGAAGATCCGGAGATTCTTTGATTGTTGTTGGTTGTTTTGTAGATGACCTGGGTAGACACCTGCATGTTTGTTCCGGAATCTACATATCCCGCATCGGCCTTGTAGTATATGTTGAGCTGGTCATCATGGTAATCATTAGGTGCTCTGCAATCGATGCTTATGAAACCTAAATCGAGGAAAACCAGAGATTGTCACTTGCTTTTTACCACGCATCACGAATTCGAAATTTAAACAGTATTATAAATTTCTTGATGCTTTGCGATGTCCCTTAAACTTTTTTTATTTGACTTTTTTAGAACAGTATCGACTAGATACAAATTTCAGCAATGAAAATTACATGTACAAGATTTGGCTTGATAATTGTTACTTAAGAAGAAGTTTTAAAGGTTATTCCGATGATAAAGTCGTCCATGAAAAGCTTGAAAACAGAGACGTCATCTGCAGAGACGTCATCTGCAAATATAACGTAAGCTAGAGGATGATGCATTGCTAACTCTCCAATAATTAGGAGAATCTAGAAATGTTTCGTGGAGACTCTTAAATAGGCTTAACTTTGCTAAAATTCCTGAGTCGGAGTACAAGATACTACCTAATTACCCAGTGCTCGATTTTTATATCAAATTTTAGTGTCACTGTTTTTTCGACTTACGCTTGAAAGGTTGATCACTAACGAGAAGAAAGATAGATATTGAATCATCACTGTGCCTATTTCTAGAATCCCATTTTCTGATGCCTCGACTCTTCACGATTCAATCATCAGGGAGAGAGAGAGGGAGGGAACCTGGATTTTGTTGGCCGCGAGCAATGACTGCTAGAACTAGACAACCAATCAAGACATGCAGCATCTTCAAGATCTTCATGGTACATCAAACCTCTCTTCACATTGGTTTCTCCACTCTAGTGAGGAAAGGAGGGCTCTACCATCTCAAGGCGAAGAAGAAGAAAATCAACGTCTTCAAGCTTCATAAGAATATATTAGTACTTGAATGAGGGCACGTTCATGGACCAGACGTGCACTTGTAAATAAGTGGTGGGAGAGTGAATTCTCCACCAATGGTCAACTCAGTTATAGAGAATAGAAGTTAGGAACTAACAAATAAAGAATCAAGAATTTCATTCGACAAAGTAGATTAATTGTATCACCTTTTGGACAGGCAAGAAGCTCACAGCTGGAGCCGATGCCTACCAACTAATTGAGCGATTAGAGTACAAAGTCAACTCGGATAATGCATATTAAACGACGGCAACTGCATAATTCTGAAGAATCCCTCATTCTACTAAGAATGTCCCAGCTGTGTCATGACAAAGGACATGCCTTATGTTCCTAACAAACTCTAGGAGGCGCCGAATTCAGACAAATCAGAACAAGGAAATTCGCAGACAAGATTATAATAATTGAGATGTCCTTAACCTAATGCGTATAGATCAATTAGAAGAGATATCACTTCTATTGCCCTTTCGAGTGTCTCAAGTACTCGTTAGGATTTAGCTGAGGGCTAACATCGTTCCAGGCTTAGTTTGACTTGATCCATTCCATCAAAGATTGTGAAAAATTTGAGGCCGCCACGGAGGGGTGAAAAAAGTTGATGTAATTCCCATTATTATCATGGACAAAAGCCACAAAAAATCCCAAATTATGCTCATTGTGACATATTTACCTTAATTTTTTTTTTGTGGCATGAAAAATCATAAACTTATACATGTATGACACATTTACCGTTCGTTAAGGTTCCGTCAATTAACATAATTAAAACTCTCTCTACATAGATGCTGGAAAGCATGTCACTCACGTGACTTAAGTGAAATAAATATGATATTATTTTAGCTAAAAAATCATGTTATAGACTCTTAATAAATGGTAACTGTGTTACATAAGTATAAATTTGGGGTTTTTTATGTCACACAAATTTTTTTAGGATAAATGTGTCACAATGAGTATATCACAAAATAAATGTGTCATGATAGACATAGTTTGGAGTTTGTTGTGGCTTTTTTTCTATCGTCATTGACTTCTATATATTGACACATAAATTTTGACTAAGTTTATGATTAAATTTCATAAAAAAAATTAGGGATTAATTCGACCCTAACAAAAAAGGATCTTCACATCATATGGGCACTAATATTACTTTCATCAACTAATTTTTTTATTTTAATTTCCCTTATTTTTACTGCATTTTGGATAAATAAAAATATTTTTTAAAAACATTATTTTATTTTTTTAAAAAAGAGAGAGCCTGCGAGGGCTGAAGGGCTGGGCCTTCGCCCCAGCACCCTTTCCCCTCCTTTCCCCATTCGGGCCGAGGCCCAATCTCGCCCAGCTACCCCGGCCCGGCCTGGCCTTCTCTGCCCTCTCTTCTCCTCTCCTTCCTTGAGAAAATATTGGGTGGTCCGGGACCTCCACGTCAGCGTGGTCCCCGGCCACTCACGAGATGCCATGTGGAGGGGTGGGCCCCACTTGTGTCTTCCTCGCCTTCTTCCCCTCTCTCTCCTCTTCCTAGCCTGCCGATGCCCTCTCTCCTCCCCTCCTAGCCTCGCACGCTCTCTCTCCTATCGAGCATTTATTGCAGACGTTTTTCTCTTTCCTCCGTTTGAGAAAGAAAACACCGTTTGGACGCACGTCCCTCTCCATTTCTTTCCTTTCGAATTTTTGAATCTGAAATTCTCTCTCCGCACTCGTTCCCCCCGTCGCCGAGCATCAGCGGCCGTTCCCCTGCCGTCGCCGACGAACCACAGTACGGCCGCTGCTACTCCGGTGCTCGCTCGCTTCTCTCTTCGGGCTCGTTGCTGCTCCGTCGTTCGTTCCGGCGTTCCCGGGGTCGCAGATGCAGCACGCGGAAGGCTCGGAGGCGAGGTTGCTGGAGAAGCTGGTGCCGTACGCGAAATGCGACGCCGACGGCCCTCCACCTCCGCCTCCGCCGGTTGATTCCGTCGCCCTCGACTCCGACGCCGACGCCCCTCCGCCAGTTGCCTCCGTCGGCGTCAGAGTCCGTCACCGACAAACTGAAAATTTGAATATGAAAATTTCTCTCTCCCCGCGCTCGTTGCTGCTCCGTCGTGCATCAAGCGGCCGTTCCCCTGCCGTCGCCGACAAACCACATTACGACTGCCCCTAACTCCGATGCCCCTCCGTCGCCCTCGACTCCGATGCCGACGCCCCTCCGCCTCCACCTCCGCCTCCACAGGTTGCCTCCGTCGCCCCGACTCCGACGCTGACGCCTCCACCTCCGCCTCCGCGAGGGACATCGATGACCTGCCGAAGAACGCGGCCAACTATCCTGTCGGTCCTTTCGGCACGAAGGTTAGCCTCATAGAGTGGATTGCGAATCCGAGATGTGCATTTTATCTCTTCGACATGTGTTCTTACTATGAGATGTGATTGTTTGTGTCTATAGACTGATCTGTTTACACTTGGAGTGCATTATTGGTCTCATGCTGCTTTTGATAGTTGTATTTTACTTATTATGTAATCATTGTTCGTTTGATGCGCTACAGTAACGTCTCGCGTTTGATGTTTATATATGGATCTTCATGCTGATGAGTTCCTTCCCATATTGTCGAGACGTTCAAGTTAGAAGACTGCGGTTATAGGCACTTCTAAATGTTTGAATGGGAGAGTTTTTTGGTTTTTCTGACAATGTTGGATTAGTTAATCGCTATATGTTCAAATGGTGCGGATGTTTTGTCTTTTCAGTTTCTGAACGAGCGCTTCTTTGTGAACTCATGCTGTCACTTTGCATTCAATTTTGTTGATCCAATGAAACAAAGTGATAAATACAATTGACTATTTTTTTCCCTATTTGCTAAGTGCTTATCACAAAATGAAATCATTGGCTCAACGGGACCGGTAAAGCTACATTGACCAATAATTTTGATCGAACAGTATAGAATTTTTGGTCAATTATGCATTGTGAAAGTGCGATTTGGAGGCTTTACGTGCATTGTTATGATATTGGTCGATAAACAGAAAATGCAACTCGCATCGGGAGTTTATAAAGTTGTAGAGGCATGTCGCTTGGTGGCTGATTGTTCATTTGCGAGTCCAAGTTTGACAACCAACGAAAGCTGTTTACCATTGATTATCGAGTTAAGGTAGGAGCCTGGATTTCTGGAGAAAATGGTTCCTCAATTACTACGGACATCAGCATAAATCCTCGCCAATCATTTGCTCCATCATGCAAGAAACCGGCCCTATAATTGCCCTCGACCTGGTCTTTCGCTGCACGTGTGTCCGAATAATCGGACAAGAACGGGGACGGGTTTGAGTTTTGCCAAGAACATTTCCTTCTTGCTTATTCGTCGGTTGTAATACGGACGGAGGGAGAGAGGCAGGAAGAATGGGGAAAGAGAAAGCGGGTTTGGTCGCGTTGCTGATAATTGTGTCGAGCTGGTGTGTATCATCGTCCTCCTACTCCTCTTCTTCTTCTTTCAGAGGTGATCTGAGCAGAGGCAAAAGGCGCCTTTGACTTTTGGGTTGGCATCGTCGTCGCTGGTTCTCAATCGGGTCGGGTCATCCGCTGTCTTTCCACTCCATGGCAATGTTTTCCCAACTGGGTACCCTTCTTGACCTGTCTTCAGTTCAGTCCGGCGTTTCATTTATTAGTCGAGAGAGAGAGAGAGAGAGAGAGAGAGAGAGAGAGGTGATGCACTTGCATTTTTGCTCCTTCAATGAATTCTTGAATGCCTGGGTGACTCTCTGTGCCGTTCACGTTTAGAATGTATGGGTCATCTCTCACATTTAACTGTCTTTGGTGATATGAAAAGGTATTTTTCCTCCAAAAGTTCAAAAGTTCCTACAGTTTGGCTTGTTACTACGTTGGATTGTTGTTTGATGACCTGAAGATTCATCCAATCCAATGTCATAGTGACTTATGTCTCCCTAAGTGGTGACCATAGATACTATTATCACCCCACTTAGGAATTCCTGAAGTTTCAGTATGTTGATCATCAGATTAAATCTTTCACGCCAAGGGAAAATTGCTTGGAAGATTCTATATGGTTTTCATCACATTAAAGTGTCTCTTTCTCGAGGGGAAGTTGTGTTTTGGTTTTCATAACATCAGAACATTTCTTAATGGTTTCTGAAAAGCTGTTTCATGGATTCTCATAATTCGACTCATGCATTCAAGGATCACTGAGTCATCTTAAGTTCTGCTCTAAGGTACTTAATCTGCTTTGGCCTCATGCTCTCACTCTATTTTTAGGAATTTGTCTACCTCAGCCATTATGGAAAGAATTCCAAGCAGGTGACCACATCCTGTGTGGCATCCTCCATGGAAGAACTACAGAATGAGAATTGTGGCCTAATTTTTCTGGCAGCTAGAAGAAAGTTCTTGTTTTGTTTCAATAATAGTTATGGTGTCATTTGATAATTATACATTTGAATTTATCATACAGCTGTGTCTTGTCCATGTTATTGTATCTGCAGTTATTTGCTCGCTTACTTGGATTGTTATGTGTTTTGTTTTCTCCTTTTTGTATGTGCAAGGTCATAAGTGGGCATTTGGGATAGGTGAGATCTATCGCATTTGATCCTAGCAATTAATGATTCTGCAACGGCTCTGCAGATTGGACAATTAAGGTATTAAGCTTTTACAATTGTGCTTTTTGATGATTCTGGTCTTCTTTTGTTTGTAAAATTTGCTGATAATAGAAGCTCACTTTTTAGTTCTTTGGTTGCTACCATTTGCTAATTTAAATTTCTATGTATAGTTCTTTTGGTTAGTTGAACGAGGTGATTTGGTTAGTTGAATGAGATGATTGTTAGAATCATTGAGTCGCCAGAAAGTTGATCACTCTTTTCTATGGCAGCATTTTGTTCTAAAACATTTTTGAAGTGGTATCCTTAATTCTAATGTTATTTCGAATTGCATGATCTCTGTGATTTAATTGTATAAAGTACAATTTGAGATGGAAATTGCTATTAAAATTTTTGAAATAGATGAGCGTTGCAGAGATGAATTCTAAATGCCCCCAACTGCAATGCATGAGCTTAAAGCTTTGAGTCATAATTATTAAGCATTTTGTTATAGGTCAAAGTTCTCAACAAACTTGCTTCAGCTCGAGCTTCGGGAGCAGGTAGCGGCAGCGGAGAGTCTTGACAGATTTGGTAGAGGGTCTAGAAGAAGCAGCTGTTGCTGTAGAATTGAGGTTGAAGATCAACCAGAGTCATCCGGACTTAAAGGGAGGGTACTTGGTTTCTTGGTTTCTAGCAATGTCGTTTTCTTTTTCCCTCTCTAAGATCCTGATAGTGTAGAGGTTACAGATCTTTCCGAGACTATGGAGAGGCGAGTGTTGAAGCACTTGGAGAACTCTATTGATTTAGACCCAAAGCTTGAGAAAGCTCCGAGTAAATTATGAAGGAGTAAGTTTTGAATCGATGAAGTTATTCTTAATAGATTGGACCTCATCATTTCAGCAGCTATTTATATTGTGTATTATCTTGTTCGTATGCTGAGGAGACAAGTTAATGCTCTAATTCTCAATTAAAGTACATACGTTATGAATGCTCCTGGGGATGGGAGCAAGAAGGAGAGTTAAACGTCGCAATGGAGTCCATGTTGGTTCTTGATTTGTATCTGCAAGAGGAGTCAAAATTATAGTCCACAATGAGTTGAGCAAAATGCTGTGGGCTTACCAAAATAATATCTGAACTAGTGACCTCGAGAGGAGTATTTTACTATAAAGAAAATGCAGGTCCAAAATGCTATCTAGTTAATTCCTCTCTTCTTTTTTCCCTGAATAGCGCAAGACACTGGGTGAGCTTTGCATTTTGCATGTGATGCTGATCTCTAGTCTGATTGCTGCTTAAATAGGTCCGGGTATCTGGATTTGGAGGATGGTTTCTTCTGAGGCTCTCGCTTCATGATCCTGTTCTTCCTCTTAACATTGAGGTAGAGGAATCTCTTACACAAGCTACCATAAAAATGATTTTATTGGATTAAGAATTCAATTCAAAATTTACCTGCTGTAGGCACCAACTCACGATGACGCTGTAAAACTTTGACTTGCCGTGCGTGGGGCTGTTAAGGAGTTTGCAGCTTTGGATACATCCTCTTTAGACAAGTTTGTTCAAGTATCATGAGCCGATGATGCAGAGCGCTTTGGTACAAGTATCTTTCGGCACATTATACTGGCAGTTAAAGTCGGCTTTGGCGTCTACCTCTGATTCTGAGGAGGTTCATTTTTCGGATGGTTTTGGTCACAGGCACTCGAAATACTTATGTTCCATGTATGCTACAGAGATGTTCTGATAAATAAGAAACGTTCTTCGACTACAGAATTTGTCGGAGGGATGTTTGAAGTTGTGATGCAATTAGTTTTTCTCGTTTTTATAATGTTCGATTAATTTTGATTGCGCGTATCTCCTGATCATTGTTCTTTACATAGAATGCGCAATTTCTGTGCTTAAATGTTGTGATGTTTCCCAAAGACATCCCACGCGTCTAATGTTTGTGAAGACTCGTATTGGACGTCCTGATGAACTAACCTAAATTTCCTTTTATCTTCACTAGTCGTATGATATGCCATCCAACACAACCCAATATTATTTCCAAAAAGGATGGTTGGACAAGAAAATAGAAAAAAAAAATGGGGTGTCGGGTTTGGACACCAAATTTTTTTAGCTCAACAACACAATGAGGTTGTAAACTAGGTGCGTGCAAAATTTGATGGATTAATTTTGAGCACGGGAGCACGTACGAATTTATTTCCGAAAGCTTTAAAGAAAAAAAAAGTTGGAAAAGGGTTGTTGGGCAAGAAATAGAGAAAAAAATGAGGCTAGGGAAAGGAGAGTGAGGGGAAGAGGGGGCATCCCTCGGCCCGATCATCCAGTCGGGTTTGGACGCCAAATTTTTTTTGCTCAATAACACAATGAGGTTTTAAACTGGGTGCGTGCAAAGTTTGATGGATTAATTTTGAGTACGGAAACTCGTACGAATTTTTTTTTCGAAAGCTTTAAAAAAAAAAAAAAAAAGAGTTGAAAAAGGGTTGTTGGGCAAAAAATAGAGAAAAAAATTGAGGTATCGGGTTTGGACGCCAAATTTTTTTTTGCTCAACAATACAATGGGGTTTTAAACTAAGTGCGTGCAAAGTTTGATGGATTAATTTTGAGTACGAGAACACGTACAAATTTATTCCGGAAAACTTTAACAAAAAAAAATTGAAAAACTTCATTGGGCTAGAAATATATATATATATATATATATATATATATATAAATGATGTATTTGGACGCGCAATTGGGCCCCTTGTTGTCTTTTGTTTTTTTTTTCTTTTTTTCCCCTCTGCGTAGCTTCTTCGTACCCTCTCCTAGCCTGCGCACGTCCATTCTCCCCCTACCCTGCACAGCCTGCACATTCTCGGGAATTTGCAATGCAAAAGAAAAGCACAGGGACTTTACTATTTCCTCTTCAAACGAAGGAAAGAGAAGCAAAGCTTCAAACGAAGGAAAGAAAAGCAGAGGCACTTTCTCTTTCCTCTGCAAACGAAGGAAAGAGAAGCAGCAGAGGCTCCGCACGGTTACTCTCCAGCAGCTGCGATTCTTTCACCCGACGGTTGTCGCTGCTCCGCCGTGCGTCAAGTCTCTGTTCCCTACCGTTGCCAACAACCTACATTACTAGCGCCCTGCTCGTACGCCGCTCGCTCGCTTCTCTGTCTGCTTTCATTACTACTCCGGCGTTTGTTCCGGCGTTTGTCAAGCGGTCGTCCCCCTGTCGACATCAACAAACGACATTACGGCTGCCCCATCTCCGGCGCTCGCTTGCTTCTCTTTGCGTGCTCCTTGCTGCTCTGGCGTTTGTTCGAAGTTCATCAAGCAGCTGTTCCCCTGCCGTCGCCGGTGAAGCAGGGGCCCCTACTACGGCTTTGACTCGCTTCTCTTTCTGCGCTGCTCTAGTGTTTGTCAAGCGACCAGAGGAGGAGGATAGGCCATTTCTTCCTAAGGCGGAGGAACAGGGACAGAGATTTGGCCATGGTTTTGCAGAGCCGATCAGTGACTGGGCTCGGTGATTTCACGTTGCTGTCAAGACTCAAGCCCCAGAGGGAGGTCATTGACTGGCTAAACTCCCTCATTTAAAGTGCGTTTAGGGCTTTCACGATGCAAAATTTGTTTGTGGCGATTCAACAGAAAAATTGCGTACTCATTAGCTCCTTACTTCGTTTTTGTTGTTATTTTCGGGAGAGAACTCTGTTTCCTCCTTCCCCTGTTTCCACACTCCCTATGATGAGTTCAATCCTCTTAGTTTCATGGGTTTGGCGTAATTTGATCGGCATAGTTAGTGTTGAGGACGTGATTTTGGGTGGTGGTAATTAGACATCAGTACAGAGGAGGCTCTCCTTGGAACTCTATTTTCTATTCTCCTTCCCCTAATTCCACACTCCGTGTGACGAGCTCCATGGTAATTAGTTTCATGGGTTTGGCGTAATTCTATTTTTGTATATATGTTCCCATGAATTCTATTTTACTGGTTAAGTGATGTCATACTTTGATGTTTTATGGCTATAGTCATTGAACTGATTTGGTGTTATTTTGCTTCTACCCAATAGATCCCTTTTGATCAAGTAAAGCCTTTGCGCCCGTAAATTCATAGTGTAAGGTTATCCGATGGCTGAATTAGAGGTAATTCTAAACTTATACTATGTGAAATATATTTGTTTTCTCAAAAAATGGAAGAAATTTTATTTTTCACGTAAAAGCACCATGTTGAAAACCTTTTGTTCTTTGTTTGCAGCTTGAAACTGCTCATTTTGCACATGTAATCTGATATTTGGAAAAAGATTTTGAGTTTATGATAGGAATGGTTTTTGCAAGCAAACTTGAAACATATCATAAATATGTGGCTTATGCTATAGGCAAAGGTTTTTGAGTGAGGAAGTCTAAGACTAGAAAAAACGACAAAGGAGAAATTACTCGACGGATTTTTGTGTGTAATTGTGCGGGATATTCTGTCAACTCATCTGATCAAGAAAAAAAATATGAAAGACCTGAAGTTAGATGTGGTTGTCCTGCTTTTATCAAATTTAAGGTTGAGAATGGTGTTCATGAAGTCGTGGAGTATGTTTCGGAGCATAATCATGAGTTTATACTAGAACATCAAAGGCACTTAATAAGATGTGGAAGGATGATTTCTAATACATGCAAAGGGGTTTTAGTTGACATGACTAAAGCTGGCATTGGGGGGACAATGGCATATAAATTCTTGGCCAACGAAACCGGATGAAGCCAAAACTTAGGTTTCATCCTACGTGTTTGTTAAAATTTTCTACAAAGTAAAAGATCAAATCTTAGGGGGTGATTGTCAAAATCTTTTGAATCATTTTCATTGTATGCAAATGCAAAATCTAATATTTTTCTATGCACAACAGGTAGATCAAGAGGGTAGATTGACAAATCTATTTTGGAGAGATAGTTTGTCAAAATTTGATTATGACTGTTTCGGTGATGTTGTGGTTTTTGTACTAACAAGTATAACTTGATATGTGGGCCTTTTGTTGGAGTTAATCATCATTGGAAGAATACTTTGTTTGGTTGTGCATTTTTATCGGATGGAACCGCAAATTCATTTATATGGTTATTTGAGGTGTTTTTGAAGTTTATGGGAAATAAGGCTCCAAAAACCATTTTCACTGATCAAGACCAAACAATGGCAAAAGCTATTCGAACTGTGTTCCCGAATGCTCAACATCGTTTATGTACTTGGCATATTGGGAAAAATGCTAATCAAAACACTGGACATCTTTATCATCAGCCGGAGTTTAAGGATAAATATTTTTCAAAACTTATGTATAGATGCAGATTAGAAAATGAATTTGAGTCTACTTGGAGAAAAATGAATGAGGAGTGGGGCACTGAGAATAATAGTTGGCTTCAAAGGTTATACGACTTGAGATATAAATGAAGTTCAACTTTTGGTCGTGATATTTTTACTTGTGGTATAACATCAAACCAAATGAGCGAGAGTACTAATAATGTCTTCTAAAAAATTTCAGCTAAGACATCGAGTCTTGTATTATTTGTCAACTACTATGAAGAACAATTGAAACATATGAGAGAGACTAAAGGTCAAGATGATTATAGTTCTCGTGGACAGCCTACATTGCATGTTATGCATAATGGGATATTGACACATGCTGCTTCAGTGTACACTCGGGCCATTTTTAAGAGGTTTTATGATGAATTTTTACAAATTGTCTCCCAACATATTTCAAGTACTACTTTCGATGGGTTGGTTTATGAATACACTCTCAAGTGTAAGGGGATTCAAGGTGAACATATTGTCAGATTCAATCCTGTTGACTTTTCCATTTCTTGTGAATGCAAGTTATTTGAATCAAAATGGTGGTTGTGTCGCCATACTTTGCACGTATTGAATGCGAACCCATCAGTTTCAGTCATTCCATCTGCTTATATTTTGAAAAGATGGACTAAAGGTGCGAAGCAAGGATATATGAATGATGAATCTCATGAAATGGCAGCAGGTCCATTTACTTCTAATAGATTTTCCACATTAATGCAAAATGCTTTTGAAGTGATGAGTTTGGAAGCCCAAAATTAAAATATAATGAGAATAGCGAAGAAGAACTTAAATGCAACAGTAGTTGAAATTTCATCATACAATTCAAGCGTGGCTATAACAGATGGTGCTAATGATGATAATGATAATGATACTTCTTTGTGTGAAATGTTGATATTGGACCGCTTTCAAAAGAAAGGAAGGGAACAAGTTATGGAAAGCTTAAAGCCTCAAGTGAGAAAAAAAGGAAAAAAACTAAGAAAATAATACCATTGGTGCCAATAGAAAGTCAATGTGAGCTAATTCTGATTGACATAGATTTTTAGTTAATGTGTTTAGTTTATTTCTTATTCTACATGATGCCAATTAATATATATCTTATTTTGTAATGTAGAGTTGATACCTCATTTAACACACGTGGAAACTCATTTATCGGATTATTCAATAAATGCAAATCAAATTCAAAATGCCTTTTGTCCTGGCAACATTGGTGGTCCTTTAGAAAATCTTAATTTTCATAATCAGGTGTGTCTCTTTGAGTTTAACATTTGTTTTTACATTCTTCTAATTTGATCAATATTTTATATATATATGCAACCATCATACATTATGCCGCCAGGGATTATGAATGAGTTTTTCCCAATCACTAATAAGGTATATAGTAGTTTGGATTACTAATTTAATTCTTTACCTCAATTTTAATGTCCCATGAAAGCATTATATTACATTATATTAGTGAGTTCATTTTTTTTATATAGATGCAACAATAATATATCATGCCGCCAAGGATTATGAATGAATATTCCCCCATTCACTAGTCAGGTATGTATTATGAAAGTCATTTGATATTGCAGTATTGTTTCATCTTTAGTAAACTATTTTAATGTTTATTGATAATGTTTTCTTATTAATAGATGGTGGAGTATCATAATAGATTCCATCAAAACATTTTGAATCAGGTACTAATCATCTCACTTTTGTTGACTTGCATTTTTTGAGATAATATTTATGCATGTCCATTGTTTAGAAAATTGTGTATTTTTATCAAAATATATTTTATTCCTTTGTACATGAGTCATCTAATTCTTTTCAACATCCTAAGTTCAATGAATTAAACGATTCTGAAGGTGGAGACAACGCATGATCACACAAAAATTCATCAGGAGGTGAAAGATAGCAGCATAAACGTTTCTTATGCTTGTTAGAATTCTTCTGTCTTCCAAGTTTGAGAAGCTGGAGACTTGAATGATAATGAAGGAGGCATATGTTTTTGTGTTGAGCAGTTAATTGAGTATATAGGATAATGTGTTAAAAAGTCATAAGTTGATGAAAACATGTGGTTTTCGTGTGTAATTGCATATGCTTATACCAATACGGTTATTGCTTTTTATGCTTGTTAGAATTCTCTCGTCTTCAGTGCTGTTTAGGAAGCTCAATTGTTGAGCACCTATCTTTTTAGTGTGTGGTTAGAAAATGCCAAAGAATTTGTACCCCAGAGATTCGCCAATAATGAAATAGACGCGAAAGGACATCATTTCGAGCTGCTTCCTTTCGGTTTAGGATGTAGGGGGTGCCCCAGAATTCTGTTAGGCTCAATACAAGTGAAGCTTGCTCTGGCTCAATTAGTGCATTGCTTCAAGTGAGAACTACTCGAGGGCATGGTGCCGAAGAAATTAAAGCTTTCGGGAATAAATTCATACGTGTTCCTGTATTCTAAATTAATTCATCAAACTTTGTACACACTTAGTTTAAAACCTTATTGTGTTGTTGAGCAAAAAAAATTTGGCGTCAAACCCGATACCTCAATTTTTTCTCTATTTTTTGCCCAACAACCATTTTTCAACTCTTTTTTTTTTTTTAAAGCTTTCGGAAATAAATTCGTACGTGTTTCCATACTCAAAATTAATCCATCAAACTTTGTACACACTTAGTTTAAAACCTTATTGTGTTATTGAGCAAAAAAATTTGGCCTCCAAACCCGATACCTCAATTTTTCTCCATTTTTTGCCGAACAACCCTTTTCCGACTCTTTTTTTTTATTATTAAAGCTTTCGGAAATAAATTCGTATGTGTTTCCGTATTCAAAATTAATCTATCAAACTTTGTACGCACTTAGTTTAAAATCGTATTGTGTTATTGAGCAAAAAAAAAATTTGGCGTTCAAACCCGATATCTCATTTTTTTTTCTATTTCTTGCCTAATAACCCTTTTCGACCTCTTTTTCTTTTTGTTAAAGCTTTCGGATATAAATTCGTACGTGTTTCCGTACTCAAAATTAATTCATCAAATTTTGCACGCACTTAGCTTAAAACCTCATTGTGTTATTGAACAAAAAAAATTTGGCGTTCAAACCTGATACCTCATTTTTTTTTTCTATTTCTTGCCTAATAACCCTTTACCAACTCTTTTTTTTTTTTTTTTTTTTTTTGTTAAAGCTTTCGGAAATAATTTCGTACGTGTTTCCGTACTCAAAATTAATCCATCAAACTTTGCACGCACCTATTTTAAAACCTCATTGTGTAATTGAGCAAAAAAAATTTGACGTCCAAACCCGACACCTCATTTTTTTCTCTATTTTTTGCCCAACAACCCTTTTCAACTCTCTTTTTTTTAAAGCTTTCGGAAATAAATTCGTACGTGTTTCCATACTCAAAATTAATTCATCAAACTTTATACACACTTATTTTAAAACATTATTGTGTTATTGAGCAAAAAAATTTGGCCTCCAAACCCGATACCTAAATTTTTTCTCCATTTTTTGCTGAACAACCCTTTTCCGACTCTTTTCAATTTTTTGTTGTTGAAGTTTTCGGGAATAAATTCGTACGTGTTCTCATACTTAAAATTAATCCATCAAACTTTGCACGCACCTAGTTTAAAACCCCATTGTGTTGTTGAGTAAAAAAATTTGGTGTCCAAACCCGATACCTCAATTTTTTCTCTATTTTTTGCCCAACAACCCTTTTTCAACTCTTTTTTTTTAAAAGCTTTCGGAAAAAAATTCGTACGTGTTTTCGTACTCCAAATTAATCCATCAAACTTTGCACGCACCTAGTTTAAAACCTCATTGTGTTATTGAGCAAAAAAATTTGGCGTCAAACCCGACGCCTTATTTTTTTCTCTATTTCTTGCCCAACAACCCTTTTCCAACTTTTTTTTTTTCTTTAAAGCTTTCGGAAATAATTTCGTACGTGCTCTCGTGCTCAAAATTAATCCATCGAATTTTGCACGCACCTAGTTTACAACCTCGCCCAGCGGCCGGCGACGCTCCAGCCAAGTTGAGGCCGAGCTTCGCCAGGGGCCGGTGACGCTCAACCTCGCTGGGGGCCGGCGATTCTTCGGCGAGGTCGCCGGCCCTCGACGGCCGGTTGCCGGCCCTAGCCGAGGCCGGTGACCGGCCAAAGAAAAAAGAAAGAATAAAAAGAATAAGAAAAGAAAGTGTTTCTAAATTTTGTTCCAGAAAAAAAAACAACTTTTTTTTTTTTTGTTCCAGAAACAAAAAAACAACTTTTTTTTTTTTTGTTTCTTGTTTCTATTCCAGATGTGTTTGGGAACAAAAAAATAATTTTAGAACAAAAACGCATACAAACGCGTTTATATTCCTTTTTGTTCTTAGGAACAAAAAAACAAAAAAGTTGTTTAAAAACATAAAAAAGAAATGCAAACAAACACAGCCTTACTAACTTGTGAACATTTTTGAGCTATTTGGTCATGAGACAAAAGCGTCCGTTCCGTTGATGATCTGCAAAACCAGTCTGGGTTTCAAAACATGACCTGGACTGACAAAATCCCATGTAAGAAGTTTTGATTTTTCTTGCACAGGCAATAACGCAAGAAAGTCACTTTGGATTTGTCTTCTTTTGATTATCCACAGTACTTCAAGAGCTCCCAATGAAATCAAGACCAGAATGGCCGCAACTGATGCAATGATTGGGACAATAGAGATGCCCTTTTTCTTTGGCTGCCCATTGCGGCCGAAGCCTTCTCGGCCTATAAATAGGAGTCTTCGGCAAGAGAGAATGGGAGGGGGGAGATAGAGGAGATTGAAGGGGTAAGCGGCGAGAGAAAGCCGAGTGAGAAATTGAGCATCCTCCGGCGACGAGTACGGCCAGGGGCTGACCGGCGTTCGCCCTCCCCCTTTCCGAACCAACCTACGGAGGGTGGTGCTTCGTCTCCCATCGTTCTTGATTGCCAGGACTCGAGGTCGGTTGCCCAAGGATCTCGGCTCAGAGGCGCGCAAGGCAGCTGGACGTAGCCCGGTCTTCGAGCTCGTCCGCCGTCCGACGCCGGGAGCCGGGTAGGGACTCTGGGCCGACCGCCCCTGTTTTTGTGCCCACGCCCTGTTTCGGGCTTGCCAGACCGGGCTGCCGTGGATTGGTTCGTGCAGAGAGAGAGAGATAAAAAAAATAAAAAATAAAAAATAAAAAAGGGAATAAAAAGAAAATGAGAGAGGAGAAAAGGCGGCCCTCTTCTCTCGGCCATTCGGATTCGCGAACCCGGGTCGGGCCGAATCAGGCCGGCACGCGGGTCTCATCGACCCGAGTCAGTTTATATTATATTATTATTTTAAAAAAAATTTATAAAAATAAAAGAATCAGAAAAATCCCAGAAAATTTTTATTTTTCCAAAAAAAAAAAATCAGAAAAAGCCTAAAAATAATCTTTGAGTGGTTTTTCTTAAGATATGCGAAAATCCTCAAAAGTAAACCAAAAAAAAGAAGAGAAATTGTGCTTAAGTATGTGAAAGCAAATGGATTGCTGTTTGCAAATTTCCTTTATCTCAATTATGCCATTATGAAGCATGGATTGGAATCCCAAAAGAGATTAGATACCAAAATGGTATCAGTTGATTCTAAGTGTAATTAGTCGTGCAAAAGTACAATATTTCTTCCGCTATTCTACTTGAATTTTTAATTAACCCATCACAAATCAATTAATGACGAATCCTGAATGAAATTAAATTACAGGTTAAAATATTCGGATTAAAATATTCGGACTATAAGTTGTGAATCAATGGGCTTGAGAGAGCATGGGCTAAGCTTAGACTTAGCAAGCCATTAGCCAAGCGCTTGCGGAAGGGTTCGAAGAGGTCGCGACACTCTTATGGCCTTCTAAATAATAGTGTATTTGGGGTGGGGAGAGGGAGAAAGTC
Organism: Eucalyptus decipiens; assembly: GCA_014182575.1. Lineage (NCBI taxonomy): Eukaryota > Viridiplantae > Streptophyta > Magnoliopsida > Myrtales > Myrtaceae > Eucalyptus > Eucalyptus decipiens. Next base: position 34,655,598 of record CM024618.1, on the reverse strand, counting down.
CGTGTTGAGTTGTTTCACCTCTCATTTCGTGAAATGATCCCTGAGAATATATCCACCATAAAGCAATAACAACAAGCGAGACTCTAGTCTAGAGTGACCAAATCCAAATCCAACATAGATGAGTCTCCTCAAGTACATAGTTCCTCCCATGAATGACAAAAGTTGCGAATACTCATGTTTCTATCAAGGACCTATTCATAGAATAATAGAATCACTAGAGACAAGAACAACTTCTGAATATCCAAATTGACACATAAATATAAATTTGAAATATGAACCACGCTTGAGTTCAATTTTGACGGCTGCAGAAATTTGGCAACAAATTCACATGCATTAAATACCCAACACTCTTCCAAGGGAATTACTGGTTGAATGAACTCTTGAGGAGGTCCTTTCGAAAGAACTACTTGACTTTCTCATTTTGCTTCCCATCTTCTGGACTTTTTTCGGGTTCCGGTGCTGTTTTCAAACAATCCTTCAATTCTGCCAATACATGATCTACGTCAGGCCTTTGATCTCCAGTTGGTTTTGTACAAGACTCTGCGACCCGTATCGCTTTCCAAGCCGATGTGCTGTCGTATTCTCCTTTTAACTTTGGATCCATGATCTTCTGCAAATTTTTACTTTCAATAAGGGAATTCGCCCAATCAAGTATGTGCACATTTCCTTCTTGCTTCGTCATCATTGCCGGATGTCCCGTGATTAGCTCAAGGAGTATGATTCCAAGAGTGAAAACATCACTTTTCTTGTTTAAACTTTTAGTCGAATGGTACCTGCAGGACATATGAGAACACAACCGAGGATAAATTTGCCAGGTCTTAATATATTGCTTTTTGGACTCTAGAGTCATTTGTCAATGCTGAACTTTTCTTCAGTAAAGTTGTATACGCTACTTACAAGTACATGAGTCTTCAATGCAATCTCAGGGAGAGCCAGATTTTCTATCCATACAAAGACTATATAGCATATTAATGAGATTAAGTTTAAGCCCTTACTCAGGGTCGAGGTAGCCAAGAGTGCCAACATCACGAGTTGATACATGAGTATCAGGGTCGAGGTAGCCAGGAGTGCCAGCACGAGTTGACACATGAGCATCAGTCTCAGCTGTAAATGTTCTTGAGAGACCAAAGTCAGATATTTTCGCTTGCATTTCTTCATTCAACAGGATGTTTGTCGCTTTTAAGTCTCTATGGATAATGGGCGGGTTGCATCCATTATGGAGATACTCCAAACCTGCAATTCTTGCAAAAGATCCATTTAATCATTCAAAAAAGGAGGGGAACAAATAACACTGGGGCATATCCTTGAAGTACCTTTTGCTACATCTACAATGATGCGAAGTCTCTGTTTCCAAGTTAAGACTGGCTTGTCCCCTATCAAATTAGCGTATTTTCTTATTATATATGAGAAAGAAACAGATATTCGCAGGTGTATTCTAGAGAAAAAAAATTATACAAGAAAACATGATAAAGTACCGTGTAAGTGCTGTTGCAAGTTTCCATTAGCCATGTATTCATAAACTAATGCCTTGTTTTTAGAGTGATCACAATATCCATGTAGAGAAACCAAGTTTCCATGGTGAACGATCATTAATTGTTTCTCCTGCAATGTCGTAAGTGTCCTTTACCACAATTTGTATTGACAATTGTTTGGAAGCAAGTCTATAAATAAGCATCTTATTGCATTGTACCTCAGCTTGAAATTCCCTGTCCCCTTGCCATGATTTTTCCGAGAGCATCTTCACTGCAACTTTGGTTCCATTCTCTAGAGTGCCAAGATATACTTTCCCAAATCCTCCTACACCAATCTCTGTTCCAAAGTTTCCAGTGATCCTTGTGATCTCACCATAATTGAAAGATCTTAATCTCACCATTCCTTCAATAAATAACCAATATATTACCAATGAGTAATAGACTCAACCTTTCAAAGATTTCCAAGTAGACTTCAATGGAAAATCTCCCTAAGATAACTCCAATTGGTACTACAAAAGTCAACCTGTGGGAAGTGAAAATCCAGGCAAGGATTGAAATTTTGGTACCTAGCTCTCCATATGGTAAGATACAATCACTTTGATGGTCATCAATCCTTAGGGAGCATTAGACTAATCAGAGACAATTGTATTTTCATGTGCTGTGGACGAGAAGTTGAAAAATAAGTTACCTCTTATCTGTTTCCTTTTGATCAACCAAATAGTGACCAAACAGATGACTACGACTACGCTTGAAACCGATGCAACAACCGGGACCAAGATGGAGCTTTTATTCTTTGGGCAAGGACTTGCCCAGCAAAGATCGGGATTGCCGTTAAAACTGCGACAAAAGGTAAGTAGGTAAAGTTACGTTTCTCGAACTGCTTTGCCCACATGTTGATCACAAGCGGCTTGAGAGAGAGAGAGAGAGAGAGAGAGAGAGAGAGAGAGAGAAACCTCAAGTCCAATTTCTTGTCCGTAAACCTCCTTCTAAGAGCCTCGGGAATTGAACCATTTAGCTTGTTTCTGCTTAGATTCCTGCAAAGCATAACCATGTATAAAGACTCATGCTCTGTCAATTCTTCAGGGCGCCACTAAGGCACATTTACTTACAAAACTCTCAACTTCGGCAAATTTGCCAATGTTTCTGGTATGGCTCCTGTAAGTTCATTGTTGGACAAATCTCTGAAACAAAAGCAAGTCTAGGTAGTTAACAATTCAATAGATCTCATCCGAAATTTTGAAATTATGAACAAGAAAAACAACAAACGTTTTGAGCCAAAGAGGCCAAAAATATCGTTGCAATGTTTTAAAATCGATGCTCCACATAAACTTCCTCCAACAAAGGCTCTCTCCTGAAGCCTTCGAAGTAACCTTTTCTTCAAAATAAGTAAAAACGAGTTCTCTAGCAAAAACTAGGATGACCCAACACATCCAAACATAAATTATAAAATCTGCGCCATTAAGACACTACCTAAATCCTCCCAACAAAAGTTGACCACCATGGAAATTTAATGTTGAAAACACTACTTAAATCACCATTGTGATACATTTTTTCAATTTTGTCCTAGGCAGGCATTTAAACGCAAGATTGATACAACAAAGGTCTAAAGTCACTCAATCCTAAAACACCATCACCTCAATAAGGGCCTCACTGGGCTAATACTTACAAGGCCTTCAATTCCGATAGATTTGATAGTGAAGAATGGATGTTACCCCTCAAATTGCTAGAGCTCAAGTTCCTGCCCATAATCAATCACATGAGAGGAAGTTGTGTCATTGCTGTGTTCACAAAGGCGGTAATATTGGTTCGATACATAAATGTTTGTGCACTCAACTATAGAGAACACAGTGTTACCTAATAGTAAAATTGAGAAGCACACAACTGATGAAAAAGTTTTTATAGATTAATGTAGTCATACAGAGGAACGAACTTCCAATTTTTCAAGAAGAATGAGGAAAAGTCTTCAATTCTCTGACTCCGTTTATTTCACGGAAAATGTGACATTTCTGGAAAATATTTTTCAGGAAGTCATTTTCCAGGGAAATGTAGTTATTTTCCAATATTTTGATGAAACCTAAAAATGAAATGGAAAATATTTTTTACTGTTCGGTAAGGAAAATATTTTCCTCCATATACTTTTTTTTTTATTTATTTTATTTTTTAAATGGATTTTTCATATTTTAAAATCAATTTTTAATTATTTTATTTTTTAAAATCGATTATTCAATTATTTTTCATTTTTATTTTATTTTTGCCTTTTCTTTTCTTTGTTTTCCATCTTCTTCTTTCTTGGTCGGTTGTTGGCCATGACGATGGCTAGCGATCGGCCACAGGCAAGCCTTGAGCTCGTCGATGAGCACAAGGCTCGTTGATCTAGCAATACCCGAGTCCAACAAGGTCGAGGCTCACCAAATCGGCGAGTGCGAGCTTGTGGTCGACAAGCGGCGAGCCCGAGCTCGCTAGAGATAGGCGAGCCTCGTGCTTGCCGGCAAGCTCAAGGCTCGCCCGTGGCCAATCGCAAGGCGTCGCCATGGCCGACGCGGCCAAGAAAGAAAAAGCTGGGAAACAAAGAAAAGAAAAAGAAATAGAAAAAAAGAAAATCAAAATATAATTTGAATTAAAAAGAAAAAGAAAATTAAAAATAATTCGAATAAAAAAAGAAAAGAAGAAGAAAAAGGAGGAGGAGGAAGTGAGGATTTGTAGAGGTGTGAGATAAGAGAGATCAAGTGAGGAAAATGTTTTCAACTTTTCAAAAGTAGAAAACATTTTCCGCTAAGTTAGAAGACTTTTTTCCTTTCATGGAAAATTTTTTCCTCAAGGAATTCATTTTCTGTGAAACGAATGCCGGAAAATCTGGGAAATATTTTCTTGAAAATTATTTTCTGCGAAACGAAAGGAGCCATCAAGAAGAAAAGAGAATTCTTTGGAAGTTTCACCGGCTGCACCAGCATCATCCTACAAGAAATTGTGCAAGGAGATTTATAGAGAGAGAGAGAGAGAGAGAGAGAGAGAGTTCTTTTAGAATTTCACTGCTGGATGATGCTTCAAGAAATAGTTCAAAGGCGAGTTCTTTTAGAATTTCACTGTTGGATGATACTTCAAGAAATAGTTCAAAGGCACTCACAGTGAGATAATCCTTGGAAGTTTTCCATAACTACAATTCAGACCATCCCATGTATAGTTGCTAGGGACACACGGATCACCTTGCCAACTCTCTTTATTCACATCATATGTTGCCTTGGTATCATTGATAGCTTTCACTGTAGTGTATACCACAACAATATCATTTCTTTTTAAAGAATTGTAACGTTGTGAAAATTGAGAAAATGCTACATGTTGAATTTGAAGTGATTTCTAGCAATGCGGTATTTCAAACAAAATGTAGCCTTTTACTTTCAGGATAAACCTAGTTTAAGAGTAGCCTATTAACCATTAAAATTGCATCTTCTAGAGATAAATTAAGAAAACTCTTATCTTATGCTTAGATTTTTCAAATTAAGCTTCTTGAAGCTCAATTTCACCTTACATTTTTGTAAACTTAGCTTACAACCTTTCCGTTGCCACGATCTTTACCTACCAAACCTCACCACCAATAATTACTTAACCAATCCAACATCAATTCTCTTCTGATGGAGCAACCAAGGCAAGTGAATCTAAATTATTGCCTTGCAAGAACAAATGAGGTTTCTAAGGAAGAGTAAGCATTAAGATCTCCTAGGTTACTGAAAGAGTAATCTTTATCCAATAGAGTCATCAATTTGATCAACAAATCCTTATTTTTTTAATCACGTTTTACTTTCATTAGCCATGCAAAACGAAACTATTCAAGTTAGATTATGCAAGAAACATCTCCTAAAATTGAGTTAGATGAACATAAATCAATGCAACAGTTAATCGCTAAAACCATCTAGCATTTGTGTCGACCCCTTAAGAATATGAGAACACACGGAGTGGAGGTTGACCAGTTTATGTGGCAGTACTTTTTACTGAATACAACCTATATGATCAGATGAGTAATGAGTCTTTTTTTAAACAATTTATTGTTCATGTCCACTTTAGAAGACTTCCGGTAGCACAACATTCGAATTGGCACTAGAATAACACGTGGAAGTAGGGGAAATACCATCATCTTCGGCTGTTTGTACATTGGGGAGTCCAACAATGTTATAGACCTCGATGGCATTGAGGATTGGCGGATATGTAGATTCGTTTGATGTGGGACTGATCAAGATGTTGATCTGGGAACCAGTAACAGGAGTGGAGACTACAGTCACTGGCTTTAAGTACTCGAGCGTCACACTCTTCGTGAATTGATTACCATTGATGGAAACCGTGAACTCCCTTTGTTGGCCCCTCCGCAAAATTTGGGTTTCGGCAAAATGGAAGTACAAGATCCAGTTACCTGGAGGAACGTATGGCTTCGGCGGTGTCCAACTGTAATTCAAGGAGGAATTACTCACGGTTGCAGCGGTCATAAGGACTTTTTCTGGAACCTTGTATGCATCGTTGTTGTTGGACAAGGACGTGGCAGATGCTCCGGTGCTGGGCAAAGGCCAGTAATTATCATCGTAGCCCCACCAGATGCGATCATAAACATCCAATGGGTATCTGGTTGAGGCATTTCCACAAACAAGTGATACGCTCAGCCATTGAGAAATCGATATACTTGCAAAATTTCAAAGTGTCTAAATCTTTGATTATTGTACTCCTACGATCAGTCAGATTCTTTTACCTGATAAAAATGGGACATCATGTGCATGATTCAAGGTGGCGGGCGCTTGTCTAGAATCATTAATTGGACCGCGTATTGAAATATTAAGTGGATTTCTTTATTTAGTAACTTTTCCTTGAATTCACTCTTTTTTATAATCAATATTTTAAAATTGAATTAGTACCTCATATTAGGTGGATCTTTAATTAGCAACTGCTGGTTCAACGTGTTTGCTGTAATCAATATTTTGAGAATTGAGTTATTAATTCGTATTTAGCATGTTCAACAAGTGTCGGAAGATATAAACAATGGTTATTTGAATGGCATGTTACCTATGATGAAAATAGTGATTGTCAACAAAGAGAGTTGTTTGGTTTGATAAAATGTTACATAAGAAGTTATCACACCCTATATCAGAAACTCATTTATGAATTAACTAAATTATTAGATGCAAACATTTTCAATCTCGAATGAGTATATTCTTAAGACATTCTCATAGAAAATTATGTGTTTTAGACATAAAATTGTCATGCACCAAAAATTAAATTATTAGTGAATTCTTTAATTAGTACATAGTGCGTAGCAATAAACCAAGCAAAGAAAAAAAGCATAGGGTAGAGTGAAATAGTCAGAAACAAAAAGGAAAAATGAAAGAAAAGGAAAGGAAAAAAAGAAGAAAAATTCAAAATTATAATACAAATGTTAGAAAAAGTCATCCACGTTAGCATTGTTATGTCATATAGAACGGTTGGTGTTCATATTAGTAATTTCTAGTTAAAATTGACATAAATGATTATATTGGCAAATTGTGAAAATGTTTAAAACTAAATTAGTCAAATTGAAAACTTTAAAATTGAATTGGCTGCTATAAAATAGGTTTAGTATATTTTGAACAAGTGTCCTATCTGAAAGGAATTGCTCTCGTGAAAGCTAACTTGTGTTCTCCAAAACGACTCACCTTGTAGATACTTTAGAGCTTGTTCCGATGTCGTGCCGCCAAATTTTCCTCAAGAACCCAGATCCAGTTTCATAGATGCTATTGTTCAAAACTCTTAATTGCAGAGCTGAAATGAAAGGTATTCCACTTCCCCTATTCACAACACACACCTGTATATAATCTGCTTGGGAGACATACATAATCTCGTAGGCCCTATTATCAGTGTCGCTGATGGTGGTCCAATAATTAACGTCGATATATAGGTCGAACATGGGTACTTCGTTTTTTCCATCATAGTTACCATACCAAAAGTTGGCCTTGATCAAGTAAAGGCTGTTCTTGCCTCGATCAGGCTTTAGCGTGTAGCAGTTCCTCATTCCATGCGGAAAGCTCCTTAAAGTTTTGGTTATTTGCAGATAATATTCGTAGATGTATTTTGAGGCAATCTGCTTGTTTTCTCCAGAATCTGCAAATCCGTTGTCCGTCTCATAATATATATTGATACTGCCTTCGAGATATGGATTAGGTGCCCCACAATCGATACTTATGAAACCTTGAAATTGAAATAAATTAGAACCAAATAGTTGATATATTCTCAAAGTTTCTGTAGCTAATTCAAAGATTCGGAAGCGGTCATCTCTTATCGGACCACGACCGCTATAATTAATTAGGCGTGATTGATCTTGAACGAAGCATCAAGATATTTCAAATACATGCATGTGCTCACCCTTTTAATTTTATCCTTTTCTTCGCTTCTTCTCTTTCTTTCTTTTATCTATTGCATGTTCTGTCATTGGGTAAAGAAACCTACTATTCACCATTGCGTGACCTTGCGATCAACTTTCAAAGAAGAAAACAAAAGAAATTAACCTGCTAGATGGGCTAGTTCACATATCAATGCGATCGACAGATCAAACCTTGCAAATTATAACCTTTTCATGTCTATCATTTAGCTTCTCTCTCTTTTGTTTTTAACTCTAATCTCATTAGTGGCTTCTATTAAAAGAAACGTGGATATGGAACCATAGAATAATAACTTAATTGTTGGTTATGAGAAAAGTATAGTGAAATTAAAATGGAAAGAGAATTACAATGGATTTAATCTAGAGCTTATAATACAAGTATGTATTTATTTAAAAGTGCAGTTCTACAATACCGGAACACGATTATAGTTTAATAATTATAAAATTTAACGTACATTATTCTAAAATTAGAATTAATGAATTTAAATCATACTAACTATAAATAACCTAAATTATTTTGTTAATATCTATTTTATTGTATATCAGAATAAACAGTCATATTGGGAGAAATGTCTGCATTTTTCTCTTGATTTGTGAGCTTGAAATTGGACATTCCCTTGCATGGCACATGGCACACGGAATGAAGGTTCCAGCAGAGCTGAGGCAATATGATTCCTTTATATCCACCGTTTTAAGGAAAATGAAAAGAAATGGTTTTGCTGGAAAAAAATTGTATGACAATCTAAATCTTTAATTTATTGTGAAAATCACAGTCTATTTTGCACCATAAAAATTCAAGGAAAAATTTTAAATAAAAGCCTAAAGTGCCATTATTTTCTCAAAATAAAAGTCTAAAGTGGACAATGTTTCACATAATAGCATGAAGGCCCATTCTTTTCTCAAAAAAAGGGTTTGAAATGATTATAACTATTTCAAATAAGGGTCTTACCTCGCAAGCCAACAAAATATTCCGATTGATCAAAAGTATTTTTCGTCCAAACACATTTTTAATTTAAATTTAATTAAACTAGTTTAAAAATAAAATATAAAATAAAAGAAGTTTTTTTTAAAGCAAAAATACAAGCAGCCACCCCATCATCAGTGGGGCGACGGCCATAGGTGAGAGGGAGCCCTACCTCTTGTTTGTTTCTTTTTTGTTTTTAAGTTTTAGTTTTTTATTTTTTATGGAAAGAAAAAACAACAAAAAGAAAGGAAAAAAAATTAAAAGACAATAGTGCCCACCATCAGATGATGAGTGCAAGCTCTTCTTTAAGATTGATATAATCACTTTAGGCTCTTATTTGAAATAACATTCACTCCATACCCTTATTTGAAACATGATGACACTTCGAGTTCTTATTTGAAATAATGGTCATTCGATGTTTTTATTTGAGAAAATGAGAGCACTTCAGATCATTATTTAGAATTTTTCAAAAAATTAAATAATAAATAATTATAAATTGTTGTAAGGTTCACTTTTTAAAGAATTTGTGCCCCAAAGATTCTTATGCTAGCAAAGTCCATTTTGTTGTTGCCCCGCAACCGAGAGACAAGTGACCGTGCGTTCATGTTATTCTTGGTTATCAACATACGAAATTAATTTACAAACTTATAACGATATAAATACCCTAAATTTAAAACACATCTCCCTCTATCTCTCTTCATCTATGGAGTTAGATCTGTCTCCGCCATGACCTGTCTCTACGCATATGCGCGGGAGAGAGAGAAGGAGAGTGGGGTGAGGGGTGTTAATGAGGTTGAGCATGTGCTAAGGCTCACCGGCCGCAACTAGGCTCCAGCTTCAACGAAGAAAGAGAAGGGAGAGGGGAAAAGAAGGATGAAAGAAAAGAATCGATGTAAGTTCTTATGTTAATTGATTCTTTTGTACTAAATGTAACAAATTAACGCCGTTTGAGCTCTGTCGAAAGATCTGAAAGACACTATCTCATATAAAAAGGACTAGATCGATGGCTAATTCTATTAGTAATACAACGGATAAAATCGATCACATTACAAAAACTTGTATTATTTATTTTCACATGCAATTCTATGTGAAATTTATTATTTCTTGATTTTTTCTACAAGTAAATCTATTTTTTCTCGAATGTTAAGTCGTGTCTTTTGTTTGTTGTAGTTGAACGGCGGACAACATATTCTAAATCTCTCAACAGCTCAATCATATGAAGGTCATGAAACCTGTAAAAAGGGTTCGTAAATTTGCTATCTGTTTACCCGAATCAACACGAACAAAGTCATAATTAATATCATGGTTATTTTTCCAGGAGGTAAGACGGGAGAAACTTCAAATTCTGGTATACTGATTGTTGTCTCAGTTAGCTTATAAAGTTTTCACACAGGGAGGGAGAGAGAGAGAGAGAGAGAGAGAGAGAGAGAGACCTGGCTGGGCTTGAACCTGCAGCATTACTCCCGGAAGTAGAGAAGCAATCCACGCACACAAAATCAGTAGCACAGTTGATCTCTCCATTTGAGAGAGAGAGAGAGAGAAAGCGCAATAATAGCGTAGAGAGAGAGAGAGAGAGAGAGAGAGAGAGAGAGAGCGCAATAATAGCGTTGCAATGTGGAGGATGATGCACGCGGCAATTTTTATAGGAGGTTCACTGGTGCTAGGAACTCAGGTGTGTACAGAAAAAGAGAACAGTCCCTCAGGGATAATTAAATTTAAGCGAAACCCTCATTCATTATAACTCATTTTTGTTAAAAAAATGTCTTTTAATATTTATCTTTTACAACTAAAAGACAATGCTGTATTTATGCTTAATTTCTTCATGCTCCATTTAATTATGTTTCGCATGATAATCCGCACAATGCGCGAGTTAATATCTAGTTTTGAGATATTAGACTTCCATTTTGATCTCCAACAAAATCAACCAAAGCTGATAGTTTTGATATTTCGAATCCTCATAAACTTATGATTCTTCCTTGGGATTGATATCTAAGATTGGAAACACCTGAGAATTGAGAGTTCGACCTACTGTAATCTTCTTTTTGCTAATTATTGTGGAACCATCTCGATTCGATGTAGTTAGGTTTTATTTTTGCAATTTATTTCTCACTTTAATTTTTCACATTAGTTGCAAGGATCTATTATTGATTGATTATTTCAGAAATTTTGTCTGTATGCAATTATCGTTATGGATTTTCTTAAATTCAAGTTAGAGAAATTTACTGGCAAGAACAATTTCAATTTGTGGTGCATTAAGATGTATGTGATGTTAAAGCCATAGTGTTTGGATTTAGCATTGGAGGGAGATGATAAATTTCCTCAAACTGAAGAAAAAGTTGATATTTTGAAAAAGGCCATTTGTATAATACTGTTGAATCTGGGGATAATGTTTTGGTTGAAGAGATAAATCAGACGAGTGTAGATGCACTTTGGGCGAAACTTGAAGCGTTGTACATTTCAAAATCTCTTTTGAATAAACTTTTTTGATTCGACGATTCTTCATTTCAAGATGGAAGAGGAATGTTAATCCAGGATCACATAAATGAGTTAAATAAAGTCATAATCTAAACAATGTGGATGAGAATGTATCTGAATAATGGCAGACCACAATATTACTTTATTCTTGTCCAGTTCTTATGAGTAATTTCGTGCTTATCTAACAAGAGAAAGTGAATTTTGCACTGTATTCCAAAAGAATGATATAAGAAATTGTAGGGCAACGAACATAGAAGTGGCATTATGGCTTGTTGGTCAAAGGCAAAAACCCAAAGATGGGTTCTTATAAAAGATGTAAGTTTGTCGCGACCAAATTTTTGGGTGTGAACCACCTAGAGTTTAGCTAATGGATTGTTAAGTCTAGACTTAACTTGGGCTCTTCCAAGCTCATATAAATTCACGACTTTATGTTCAAATTCTTAACATGCAATTGATTTTTAACTAGGAGTCGCCACTAATATATTTTTGGTGGGTCGATTAGAAATCCAAGTAAAGTAATGGGAGATTCACTTTACTCTTACGAACTAGAGATTTGGGTACGGGGACTTGATTACGTTAGATTTCTCTAACGCCATTTCGGTACAATTTCTTTTATTTTGGACGCCATTTCGGTACTATTTCTTTTATTTTGGAAAAAAAGGTTTTGCAGGTAGCTTGAATTGAGTTTAAAATATCTCCCTAACATGTAAGGTGATCATGCGGGTGCGCAAACCATGAATTTAACATCCAAGAAAGCAATTAAATAATGCAGAACTTACCTCAAAGCAACGAAAGCATTTGCATTGTTAAATTAAAATCCACATCAACAACCCTAGATATAGTTTCTAATTAACAAGCAATCACTCAATTTTCACTTTCACTTTTTTAACGAGACTATAATCCATATGCCATGCAATGCTTTTAATCTAATATGAAATGATATGGCATGGCAACATATCCTAAACTATATGAATGAATAGAAATGCAACAATTTCTTAATGATCATGCAATAATTAAATATGCAATCTAAATTAACCAGAATGACTTAATTCTAATGACGTACAAAATTATTTTAACTAAAATGACATGCAACATGCAATTCAATATGCGAGCTATATGTCATGCGACATTTATTAAATGACCTAATCTAATGACGACAATTTCTAGTTAAATGAACCTAACAACAATCACTAAATAACATGCATTTTATGGACCTAATTCTACATGACGTGCACATGATTTTTCATTCTAAAAATGCAATCTATCCTAGAAATTGCAACTAATTTATCCTAAGACAAATTTTATGAAATTTGAAATTTAAGAAAAAAATGACCTAGCTAGATTAAGATTCTATCTAATTTAAACTAGGGATTAAGTCATATTAAATCTAATTTAAATTAAGACATTATCTAAATCTAAAACGCAATTTATCTAAAAGATGATCTAAATTTAAAATGAAACATGCAATTCTAATCTAATATGCACAATGATTTATTTTGTGTTTTTCTTTAAGAAATTGAAATTAAAACTAACAACCTAAATGAATGCACTTTCTTTTTGGATTTTTATTTAAAAATTCGAAATAAGATTGCGATTTTAACCCTAAGACTAGGAATATTCTAAAACAAACTTAACCCCTATTCGAATTTTTTGATTTTTTCCTCTTATGAAAATAAAATTGATCCAAACACCCCGACATCAAATCAAGTAAGACAATATTGACATCCAAAAATTGGCGAACCATATCTCGCACATGAGATCGGGTTGATCAATTTTAAAATTAAATCGCGAATCGAATCTCGGGCTTGAGATTGGATTGTTGATTTTTGTAAAGGATTGCGAGTCGGATTTTGGGCGCGAAAATCGGACTGACAACTCCTAACTTGAGGGGCGCTTTCATGTTGGGATATCAATAATATATTAAGGAACAATTCCACTAAAACAGAATATTAAAGAAATAATAAAATAAAAAACATAAAAGAAAAACTACCTAATCTGATTTTTCTTTTTCCTCTTTTTCTGTTTTTTCTTCCTTTCCGCACACAGCCGTGAATCTCCAAGGGGAGCCGACTGATCAGTCCGGCAAAGGGGAATCCAGCAGGGCGGCAGCAGGCGACGCGGGGACGCGGAGCGCAGCTACTGGGCGTCACGGACGGGGCACCTACTCGTCGAGTCACCGATTTGCTGCTCGTGAAGATTCGAGCAGCAGGAGGAGCGGAGCGATGGCGAGATCGGGTTCGGCAGGGGCTCCGGGTGCGGGGAGTCGCGGATCGAGCAGGACCAGCGTTGGGCGGATCGACGTCGGCAGAAACTCCGGGCAGCAGGGCACAGATCCGGCTCGGGGGTCGCTCGGGTGGAGGCGGAGCACTGGCGCTAGGGCAGAGGTTCGGGTTGCTGCAGATTGCAACGTTGGTCGCGAGGGGGGTTGCGGTGGCACGGCTAAGTCACGGGCTGAAAAGGAGCGGCAACAGTGGGATGGAGCGCCGGACGGCTGCAAGGCGGTGGTGGCGCGGCGGAGGAACCCACGAGGAAGAAGATGAACAGCTTTTCTTCCCCCTTTTTTTTACTTTTTCACCTCTGCTGTACGTCTCCACCTTCTGCCCTTTTTTTTTTTAACTTTAGGAAACCCCCCTTTTAACCTTCTGCACCACTTCTCTGCAAAAAGCAAAAACCCCCTACTCGGCAAACCAACAAAACGAAGCTCTTCCCTCTTTTTTTGTGCTTGATTTTCACTTTTTTTTTTTTTTTCCAGAAAAGAAACCCCCTCCTCTAACGTACGCGACTCCTTTTTATACCCCAAAGAAATGTACGTTCGTGATATATTTCATTACCAATTTTGTTCGAGTAAAATTCCATTGAATTTATCTTTTCACCTTGCGCAATATTTTTTGCATATTCGACCAAAAATTCCCCTTTTGCGCAAAAATACATATCCCAATGCATATTACCTAAAATCTTAACGGAATATAAAATAAAACTTGCCTAAACTTTATGCCACGTGATTATTTTTTATTTCTTTTATTTTTTTTATTTAGAAAAAATTAACCCCAAAAATTTAGGTGTTAACAAAGTTTAGATTGAAGTTTAGAGTAAGGACAAAGCCATTAAGATGTTACGACCATAAAAAAGAGGGGCACATTGCAAGTGGATTGTCCATAGCTAAAGAAAGTAGAGAGATCGGAGAGTGATGCAAATGTCACACGGGCCAGAGGGGAGGAGTCATACGTTTTGAGTAGGAGTGGATCATGAATTCTATATTCACATATCACATGACATCACATGAGGATTGATTTTCAGATTATTAATCTATTGATGTCGATTTATTTCAGAGTCTCAAACCTTGAAGGTTATCATAGTTGCGCTTATGGTCACGAAGGGGAAGCGGGCAAGCGGTCTCTACTACCTTTAGGGACAGACAATTATAGGCTCAACTCGTACAATTTCATCCACATGTCCGAGAGAGGTATGAACATTTCGAGTGAGCAGAGTTTTCTGTATGGACATGAAATTGGGAAGATGGACTTTTGCAAACATTGTGTGTTTGACAAGCAGCATAGAATATAGCTCAGCATAGGAGTTCCCAGGACCAAGGTACAATAAATTACATTTATTCAAACTTGTGAGACCCTTAAGTTGAAAGGAGGTACCTCAAAAATGTACTAACCTTCATTTATGAGGTCGACTGATCACTTATTAAAACATGATATTCCACAATTAACAAGAATGGACAAGAACGTTACCTAGATATGAAAAATCTTTGAAATGGAGATGGAATCTACATTTACTGATAAAGTGTACGATCCCGCATGAAGAAGGCAATCCATTTGTCAGGATTTTTGAAGCTTAAATGATGGAGGAGCTTGCACTAGAATCGATGGAATAACACGGAATGTAGACCCCCCATGTGAATCACCCAATTGACGAGAACAGGAACTGTGTAGTCCTATGACATTATTAAATTTGTTTGTAAATATATTTTCTAGTCAAAAAGATGATTTCGGTGGGGCCCTCGACAGCAAGGTGAAATCAGACTCGAGTTGATGTTTCACTATTTATTTTGAATAATCTTCGCGCTATTTGTTTTGAATAATCTTCGAACTAAGTCCAGGATGACATGAATTCATAAAAATAGATTTCCTTTCCTCTGCTAAAAAGTAAGACCGAAATTCTTCATTTCTCTACTTTATTTGGAATAATGAAGGAAGTCTTGTCTGCTGCTCTTAGCTTAGTGGTGCTCATTGCTTCCGACCTCTTAAAGTGAAACGTTCTCAAGAACAAAACCCTAGGTTGTTGTCTTCGTAACTGGTGTAAAGTGCTTCGGATTGTGATAAGATGAACGTAGGAGTATCATATGAGGGAGGTCAAGTCACGAAAAAAAATCTCAAATTAACTTCTACTACCATGCCGCAAATCAAGAGGTGCATATTGATCTTGAGGTGGCTAGAGAAAGGATCGACTTCTACTACCGTGCCGTGAATCAAATGTCCATAATTTCTCATCCTTTGCATTAAAAAAAAAAGTCAAAAAACATTTCAAATTAAAATTATTGTGACACATTTATCTTAAACTTCTTTTTTGACATCAAAAACCTTAAGGTATACCTATTATGACTGTTGCAACCTATTCATCGGTAGGAGTGTCAACGATTCGGTTCGGTTCGATTTTTAAAAAAAACCGAACCGAACCGTTAGGAAAAACCTCCAAACCGAACCAAATGAAACTCGAACCGAACCAAAATTTTGGTTCTGTTTGGTTCGGTTCGGTTCAATTTTTGATTTTTGGTTTTCAGCTTTCATTTTTGATTTTTTCACTATCTGATTTTCTCATGATTTCTTTTTCTCAACCAATTCTATAGCTGCTAACCTTCCTCTTTCTCATCTTCACCAGCACTTACCTCGGCCCCTGAAGAATTATGACTAGCAAGACCACATCTACCAGCCAGCAACATACACAAGAACCGAAAACAGAAAAAGAACGCGCCCAAGAGAAAGAAAATTACACCTCTTAGATCGTCTATGTTGAGCATTTAAACATGTATGCGCACAGCTACTTCCACCCTCTTGTTTTCCAACACCCACTTCACTCCCCACTGCACTGCATTCAAACCATCCATGAATCTATGGATTTTGTTTTCAAATTAATGAAATATGATGCTCCACAATTAACAGGAATGGACAAGCATGTTACCTCAGATATGAAAAATCTTTGAAATGGAGATGGAATCTACATTTACCGACAAAGTGTACGATCCCGCATGAAGAAGGCAATCCATTTGTCAGGATTTTTGAAGCTTAAATGATGGAGCAGCTTGCACTAGAATCGATGGAATAACACGGAATGTAGACCCCCCCATGTGAATCACCCAATTGACGAGAACAGGAACGTGTGGTCCCATGACATTATTAAAGTTGTTTGTAAATATATTTTCTAGTCAAAAAGATGATTTCGGTGGGGCCCTCGACAGCAAGGTGAAATCAGACTCGAGTTGATGTTTCACTATTTATTTTGAATAATCTTCGCGCTATTTGTTTTGAATAATCGTCGGACTAAGTCCAGCATGACATGAATTCATAAAAATAGATTTCCTTTCCTCCGCTAAAAAGTAAGACCGAAATTCTTCATTTCTCTACTTTATTTGGAATAATGAAGGAAGTCTTGTCTGCTGCTCTTAGCTTAGTGGTGCTCATTGCTTCCGACCTCTTAAAGTGAAACATTCTCAAGAACAAAACCCTAGGTTGTTGTCCTCGTAACTGGTGTAAAGTGCTTCGGATTGTGATAAGATGAACGTAGGAGTATCATATGAGGGAGGTCAAGTCACGAAAAAAAATCTCAAATTAACTTCTACTACCATGCCGCAAATCAAGAGGTGCATATTGATCTTGAGGTGGCTAGAGAAAGGATTGACTTCTACTACCATGCCGTGAATCAAATATCCATAATTTCTCATGCTTTGTATTAAAAAAAAAAGTCAAAAAAAAAATTTCAAATTAAATTTATTATGACCCATTTATCTTAAACTTCTTTTTTGACATCAAAAACCTCAAGGTATACCTATTATGACTGTAGCGACCTATTCATCGGTAGGAGTGTCAAGGGTTCGGTTCGGTTCGATTTTTCAAAAAAACCGAACCGAACCGTTAGGAAAAACCTCCAAACCGAACCAAATGAAACTCGAACCGAATATGAACGGAACCAAAATTTTGGTTATGTTTGGTTCGGTTCGGTTCGGTTCAATTTTTTGATTTTTGGTTTTCAGCTTTCAGTTTTGATTTTTCCCAATCTGATTTTCTCATGATTTCTTTTTCTCAACCAATTCTATAGCTTCTAACCTTCCTCTTTCTCATCTTCACCAGCACTTACCTCGGCCCCGAAGAATTCTGACTAGCGAGACCACATCTACCAGCCAGCAACATACACAAGAACCGAAAACAGAAAAAGAACGCGCCCAAGAGAAAGAAAATTACACCTCTTAGATCGTCTATGTTGAGCATTTAAACATGTACGCACACAGCTACTTCCACCCTCTTGTTTTCCAACACACACTTCACTCCCCACTGCACTGCATTCAAACCATCCATAAATCTAAGGATTTTGTTTTCAAATTAATGAAATATGATGTTCCACAATTAACAGGAATGGACAAGCATGTTACCTCATATATGAAAAATCTTTGAAATGGAGATGGAATCTACATTTACCGAGAAAGTGTTCGATCCCGCATGAAGAAGGCAATCCATTTGTCAGGATTTCTGAAGCTTAAATGATGGAGGAGCTTGCACTAGAATCGATGGAATAACACGGAATGTAGACCCCCCCATGTGAATCACCCAATTGACGAGAACAGGAACCGTGTGGTCCCATGACATTATTAAAGTTGTTTGTAAATATATTTTCCAGTCAAAAAGATGATTTCGGTGGGGCCCTTGTCAGCAAGGTGAAATCAGACTCGAGTTGATGTTTCACTATTTATTTTGAATAATCTCCGCGCTATTTGTTTTGAATAATCTTCGGACTAAGTCCAGCATGACATGAATTCATAAAAATAGATTTCCTTTCCTCCGCTAAAAAGTAAGACCGAAATTCTTCATTTCTCTACTTTATTTGGAATAATGAAGGAAGTCTTGTCTGCTGCTCTTAGCTTAGTGGTGCTCATTGCTTTCGACCTCTTAAAGTGAAACATTCTCAAGAACAAAACCCTAGGTTGTTGTCCTCGTAACTGGTGTAAGGTGCTTCGGATTGTGATAAGATGAACGTAGGAGTATCATATGAGGGAGGTCAAGTCACGAAAAAAAAATCTCAAATTAACTTCTACTACCATGCCGCAAATCAAGAGGTGCATATTGATCTTGAGGTGGCTAGAGAAAGGATCGACTTCTACTACCATGCCGTGAATCAAATATCCATAATTTCTCATGCTTTGTATTAAAAAAAGTCAAAAAAATTCAAATTAAATTTATTATGACCCATTTATCTTAAACTTCTTTTTTGACATCAAAAACCTCAAGGTATACCTATTATGACTATTGCGACCTATTCATCGGTAGGAGTGTCGAGGTTCGGTTCGGTTCGATTTTCAAAAAAACCGAACCGAACAGTTAGGAAAAACCTCCAAACCGAACCAAATGAAACTCGAACCGAATATGAACGGAACCAAAATTTTGGTTCTGTTTGGTTCAGTTCGGTTCAATTTTTTTGATTTTTGGTTTTCAGCTTTCAGCTTTTGATTTTTCACTATCTGATTTTCTCATGATTTCTTTTTCTCAACCAATTCTATAGCTTCTAACCTTCCTCTTTCTCATCTTCACCAGCACTTACCTCGGCCCCCGAAGAATTCTGACTAGCAAGACCACATCTACCAGCCAGCAACATACACAAGAACCGAAAACAGAAAAAGAACGCGCCCAAGAGAAAGAAAATTACACCTCTTAGATCGTCTATGTTGAGCATTTAAACATGTATGCGCACAGCTACTTGCACCCTCTTGTTTTCCAACACCCACTTCACTCCCCACTGCATTCAAACCATCCATTCCCCCCTCTCTTCTTTTTCTCCTTTCAATCACTCATAAACTCCAACACACCATTCAAAGCTCAGACATTCGAACGTAAATGCAGATGCATAGTGAATGACCCACTTAAGCGGAAGGAACAAGAATGATTTCTGGAGGATGAAAACAAAGAATAACACTAGTTCTGGGCAAGTCCTGAACGAAAGGCTAGATTTTTAGGCATGCGCGAGCGAGCGAGCGTGAGAGAGAGACAGAATTAATGCAATCACGAAATGGAAGTAGGCCAAAAATTTACCCAAGTGAATAGCAGCACCAAGAAATAAGCTCTTACCGCGGGATGGCACCAAGAAATAAGCTCTTATCGACTTATTGGTTCGGTTTGGTTCGATTAACTGATTAAAAAAAATTGATTTTTAATGAGAACTGAACTGAATGAAAACCAAACCGAAATAATCGAATTTTAAGGTTTGGTTTTCGGTTCAGTTTTTGACACCCCCTACTCATCGGTAGGGAGAAAAGAGATTTAGAGGTATTTGCCTAATTTTACATGACATTGGACATTTGATTTTGATTTGATTAATCCCATGTGAATTTTTACATAAGGAGTCGCCACTAGTATATTGAGATTGGTTAAAAACCAAGTGAGGCATGTAAGTGTACTTTACTTTTTATGCAATTAGAGAATCTAGGGTCGGAGACTTGGAGGAAAAGTGTCAAAAAAGTCTTAAACTTTTTGTATTTGTGCCAATTTAGTCTTAAACCTTTTGATTTGGTGCTAATTTTTAGTCATAAACCTTTTAATGGTGCTAATTTAGTCCACAATATTTTGAACTAGCGCCAATTTAATCATAAACCTTTTAGTTTTGTGCTAATTTAGTCTTTTAAGCTAATTTTAGTTAGATTCCACTGACATGGACATCGGTCATTTGATGTGGATAATTTTAATAATAATTTTAATATTTTTTTATTATTTTAAAGATTTTTTTTTCCTTTTTAGCTTTCTTTCCATTTTTTTTCTCTCTCTCCTCCCTTTCTTCTTCCTCTTGGCGGTGGCGATCGACAAGAGATGGTCAAGCGAGTTGGCCTCACTTGGCCAGGGTGGCCAGAGCCTTGCGAGGGCCGCCCTTACCGAATTTGGCTTGGGTGAAGCCAACCCGCACTTGGGCGAAGGCAGCCTCGGCGAGGGTCCCCTAGCCAAATCTGACAAGGCTGGCCCTTGCCTAAGCTAAGGTAGCCTCACTGGGTGACGCCCGGCTAAGGCGACGCTCAGGGCTAGGTGAGGGTTGGTCTCGCTAGATCGGGTGCAGGTGAGGGTAGCCAGACGAGGGCTCCTCTCACCAAATCAAGCAAGGTTGCCTTGGCCTCGGCGAGGGGGTCGGGCAGTGAGGCTCCGCCTTCGCCCGGGCCAAATTCGGCGAGGCCAGCCCTCATTGGTGCTTGGCCTCCCCTTGGCTAGGCGAGGCTAGCTCGCTCGGCTATGGTCGGTGGCCAACCATCGTTTGCTTGGCTGGCCACCATCAAGAGGAAGGAGAAAGGGAGGATAGAGAAACAAGAAGGAAAAAAAAGAAAGAAATCAAAAAAAAATAAGAAAAATAATAAAAAATTGAAAAATTATTAAAAATTTATCAATGCCAGTGTTAGCAGTACCATGTTAGTGAGCCAGTGTTCACGCTAGTAAAATCCGACTAAAATAAGTTAGAAGGACTAAATTAGCACCAAACTAAAAGGTTTATTATTAAATTGGTACTAGTTCAAAAGGTTTAAGACTAAATTGACACTATTCAAATGTTTATGATTAAATTGGCATCAAGTAAAAAAATTTATGACTAAATTGGCACTATTAAAACGTTTATGACTAAATTAGCACAAATATAAAATGTTTAGGACTTTTATGTCATTTTTCTTGAGACTTGGTCATACTAATTAATCAACTAGTGCCATTTCCATACATAATCATGTTCATTTAAAAAAAAAAAAAAAGATTTGTTAGATAGTTTGGATTGATTTTAAACCTATCTAGTAACATGTGAAGTGATGATGTGGGTACACAATTATTAAAGTAACAATCAACAACCAAGAAAGTATGAAATATGTTACAAGAAAAAACAATAATCTAACACTACAAAATAAGGAACATGCCATTCCTAATTAGGCTAAAGTAAAACCTTAATCAACATACTAAAAATGCGGAATCAAGAGCATTGGTCTAAAAAAGAAACATTCAAACCCTACTGTAAAGCCTTAAGAGTTTGTTCAATTTTAAGCACAATTTTTTTTAGAGGATTTTCATACATTTGAATAGAAAACTACTCAAAAGCTAATTTTTAAGCTTTTTCATGAATTTTAGAAGAAAAAAAGAATTTTCGGAATTTTTTAATTTTTAGTATCTTTTTTAAAATAAATATTTTTATTATTTTTCAATTGATAATACGAAAATAGGGACGGGGTCAGAACATGAGCTGTTCGAGAACATGCTTTAAACGGGGTTACTACTTAGGCCAATTTTAATTGACACTTCAAAGGCCCACTCTCCCTAAAGCAACACAAAGCCCATTACTCAAGCCCTTTTTCCTTTCATGACTATTTTAGCCCAAGATTCATTAAGCCTAAATGAACCTAAAGTCCACTATGCCTAGCTAAGCCCACAACACTCACTCCTCTTGACCACCCCTTCTCTGTTCTATTTCAACATAAACGTAAGAAGAGTGACCACGCCCAAGCATGACCGAACGCCAAGCTTCGCAGTGAATGAATTAATATGTGCCCATCACCGGACTTCAACCGCCAGACCGATTTACCATCAGTTTTCACTTCTAACACCAGATGATTAACACCCATACACCCATAGCAAGTCAGCAACTAACGTCCATCGTCCTGGTCGGCCTCCACCTCGACTCACCGTCGAAAAAGCAAATCTACTTCCGTCACTCTGGCCAGCCATTGCATTAGACGGAAAAGACACAATACGCACAAAGAAACGACACATCAAGCAACGGATCAAAGAAAAACTACAAATCCGCGTCTAAGGACCAATGAACACCCAGAATCAACACAAAATCAGAGGAGTTCTAAGCGGAATCCAGTTCGAGCATTTCATCGAACAGGAGAGGTGCATTGGCTAAAAGAGAAAAAAAAAACGAATGGACTGAACCCAAACTCGTGCCGACTCATGCCATCAACAAGAAGTGACCCCAAAAAAGAAAAAAGAAAAAACACATCACACGTACGGATGGGGACCGGAACTCGCGCTAACCGGACAAAGGCGACCCCGGTCTGGCGAGCCCGAAAGAGGGCAAGACGAGGCGTAAGAAGGTAAAAACAGGGGCGTGCGATAGTACTCCCTACCCGGCTCAACGGCGACGGGTGGTGGGCGAGCTTGGTAGATCGCGCTACGTCTGTTCGTCTCGCGTGTCTCCGAGGCGGGATCCTCGGGAAAATTGACCCGACCCGAGGAAAATCAAGAAAAGAAAGAGAACCCGGATCTACTGTAGGCTTGACGCGGGAAGTGGGGCAACGTCGATGGGATGTCGGTCGGGGTTCAAGCGTATCCGTCGTTGGAAGAACCCTCTTGCTCTCAGCCCCGCTGTTTGCTCTCTCATGCTCTCTTGGATCTCTCTCTCCGAACCCCCTCGTCCGAGTCTCCTCCCTTGCTTGCTCTCCACTCTCCCTTTTAAGTTACACAGCGTGCATGGCCTCCTGCGACGCTAGCTGTTGTTGCCGGTTTGCCCCCGACCACCAACTCCGGTGCGACGCTCGCGCCTGTCTTCTCTAGGGGTGAGCGGTTCTCGGTCCCGGTTCCTTGCAGGTTCGCTTGGAACCTGGAATCTACCATCGGGAACAGATTCCTCATTTTGAAATGGGAACCTCACCATAAAACCAAGAACACTGGAACCTCACTGTCACAAGTTAGGGTCGGCCCGAGTTCTAACGAGGTTCATTTTTTTTTTTCATTTTTTAGTTTGAAAAAATAGAAATGAATGCAGCAATAATAAACAAACTTGTCATTCATCAAAGAAAATATAACACGAACACAATCTATAATACTCATAAGCGTTTAATATTCTAAAACGTGAACTATTTCTCTTTTGCAAAGTCCAGCGGTTCACTTCACAAAGTCCCTTACCTCAGCAACAACCCTGCACCAAAATAAAGTCATATTCCTCATTGTTTTACAGCTTCCAATGACTTCAGCTACTTTAGTAACAAAGCTTTCAAGTGGAGTTGCATGAATATCTCTTGGCAATGTTGCAGCAGTGGTTTCGAACCAGAACTGATTTTTCTTCGAGAAGCTTTCCCCGCAAATATCTCGTAGATATTACAACAGAAGTGAAAGATCATCATAGGATAATTTTAAAAAAGAACCGATAAATTTTTTATAATGGATGAGTATTATTTCATGGACTAGTAAATTCGATAATCTGATTATTGATTTACCTACATCAAACAACAAACTAATCAAAGAATAGAGCTTCACTTCATCTGGAAACTCGGATATGTTATCTTCCTTTTCACAAAGCACAAGTGACCTCACAACAAAGAGACTTAATCTTGCCCTTTCCTCGATAGGAGAAGAACCTTTGTTTGTTGCCAGGAAATCTTTCATTGAGCTAAATTTCTTCCCATTCCTGGGAAAAGTTTCCAAAGATGTCTATATATAGAGCTAAAAGTTATAATGGCTATCTTGTAGATAATAAAGACTTACTCTACAGCCACAGCCAGTTGCTTGATAATTGGTGATAGAGGAATTTTCTCTGTGTTACCAACAATTAGACCATCCAATATGGATATAGACTTTGAACCCTATCAAAACTTTTTTTAATCCAAATTAGACAGTAAAACCATAAATATGTCATCTTAAACCTCGAAGCCTGATCTCCTGTTGAAGTAAAAGATATTAATTGTTGTCATAACTATAAACTATTTGCAGCCATTTCTAATTTCACATGAAAAGAACAGCTCGAGGCATTATTGCAACAGATAGATTAGGATATGAGAGAGCTAAAGAGAGATTGAAGTACAAGATTTTCTCTGAACTGCAATGAAAAATTACGGTAAATGTACTGTGAGTAGGCAGTTGGCTTCTCCACTGATGATTTTGTCGAACTAATGAGGACTCTCTCTGTTCTCTATCTACTATACATATTTGACGTATAACAAAAGCTTCACTGGTTAATTCTTTTTTTGCTAATTTTTTTTTTTTGCTAATGTAATAGTAGATATTTAGACAACAAGAACACAGCTTAAAATTAATCAATCTACTGTCCTAGAATTGACATTTTCTATTGGCCATTCAGGGACATCTGATGCAACATGTTCATACATGTAAGCAAGTTGTCACATTGATGACTTCTAAGACATCTATGACTGATGATAATATGAGCTAGTAGCAACCAATGAGTTAGCCAACAGATCACTAAACTCAATTACTATAACACACACGGAAAATAAACATTTTGAGTGTGTAAAAGAGTTAAAAGCACAAAAAAAAAACCTCACCCTTGATTCAAAATCATTCTTCTCATTCACTATGTACAGCTTCCCTCCTGTTGAACATGAAAACCAATATGAGCATCTCATCACGTGAATAACATAAGACAAATTGAACAGGAAAACCAATATGAGCATCTCATCATGTGAATAACATAAGACAAATTAAACATTAAAAGTGTGAAGGAGGAGAAACCTTAAATGCCAATATTCTAGGAGCTGGAAATCATGATTCTGTGAGTTCTTTAGCCAAAGTTCGGCAAGCTGCTAAAGTTGTTGCACTTTTCCCTTCATCAGCAGCAAGTTGGGCACCCTATTCATCAATCGATGGGAAAGTTGTTAACAAGCCAATTAGAGAAGAAAGGTTACAAGAGTGACATATGATAGTGGGAATTCCAGAATGTGCAGTGGGTTAGATATTGATATCTAACCTAACATTTTCCTGTCATTCATCAAGGTGTATACTATTACGTTAAGAAGATTATATGTGCACGAAGGTGCCACCGAGGGGCTGAGCGGCGTCCACTAGCGGCGTCCACGGCCCGCAGTTGAGCAGCGAGGCAAGCGAGGGGTGATGGCGTCGAGGGAGTAGGAGGCAAGGGTGAGATGAGCGCGGGGCGACTGGCGTCTAGCGGCGGCATCGAGGGAGAACGGCGTCCGGTGGTGGCGTCCGGCAGTGGTGTCGAGGGCGAGAGGTGTCGGCGATGGGCAGAGGCAAAGAATGGGAGGGTTCGGTTCGGTTCTTCGGTTCCCGGGTGCTCAACCCTGCTTAAGCCCGAACGAAGACTCTTTATAGGCATACTAGCACACACAACAAGCGTACCAGAATGCACATTAGCGTCAACGGAGAACCGACAGGGCCGGAGTTCACATAAGCTGAACGGTTGCGAACTTAGACCCCGCGTGCCTAAAACAAAGCATGCACAGATGAAGAAAGGCCTACTTGGGCCAGCGTGGTGCTGTGGCGAGTGGTGGTCGGTGGGCTGGCCTCCGGCGACGCGAGTCTTTCACTTCTTTCTCACACAGACGAAGCGGACTACTCACTCTCTCTCTCACTCCCTTGGTCTCTCTCTTGGTCTCACTCTCTAATCGAGCCCATACATGGCTGAACCTCTCCCGCTCCCCCTCAGTCGCACGGAACTCTCCTTCTCGATCTCTCTCCCTCGAGCTCATCTCTCTCTTAGCCCAAAATCTACGGAAAAAACCAGAACCCCCTTGCTTTCCCTCTCTCTATCGCTCTCCCTTGCTTGGTCCCTCTCTCCCTCAGCCAAAAAGGAACCCTTCAAAAAGAGAGGATGGAAGAAGAAGAAGAAGAAGAAGGGGGGGATTTCAGCCTAGAGAGGGGGAAAGAGAAGAGAGAGAGAAGAAAAGAAAAAAGTTTGGGGGAGGCAGGAAGTGACGTGAGGAGGAAAAAGGGGAGAAAAGAAAGAGAGAGAGAGAGAAAAAGAAAGGGAATGGGGGAAGAATCGGCAGAAGGGGAAAATGAAATCACGTGGGGGGGCGATTAGGGTTTTTCTTTTAACTTGGTCGGTTCCGGTTCCCAGAAAAATAGAACTGGGAACCGGAACCAGTCCCCTTAGAATCGGGAACCGAACCAGACCCTGTGGTTCGGTTCTCCGGTTCCTGGTTCTACTCGGGAACCACGCTCACCCCTAGTCTCCTCTGCCTCTGTCCTTGGGTTCTCTCTCTCCTTTTTCGTGGAACGTGTGTGGGTGTGAGGGAGGGCGGGAAGGAGAGGCCGGCTTGGGCTGAAAAGAAAGAACAAAAATGAGCTGGGCTAGGCCCGGGCGGGGGAGGGAAAAAGAAAAGAAAAAAAGAGGACAGGGCGGCCTGCCTCGGGCCCGGTCTCGCTTTTCCCCTTCTCACTCTCTCTTTTTAATAAAAAAGTTATTATTATATAATAATTTTTAATAATAATTTTTAATAATAATTTTTAAAATATTTTTCTTATATTTTTAATACTAGTCATGCAAATGCTCCTAATGTCTATATGATTTAGTGAGGGTTTTTGCTACGGTTTAAAATTTAATCCCTACTTTTTTTATGTAATTAATTAATGATTAAATGGGTTGCAAAAAATTTAGGTATCAAGATTTCGTTAGATGATTCTTCTGTCAAAACAACATAATCAATATAGAGAAATTTTAATATGTCACACAAGTGCAAGTTTTAAATTTTTAGTGCCACAAAAAAAAAAAGTAAATGGTATTTATGTCAAAATGAAAATAGTTTAGGTTTTTGATGGCTTTCGCCCTTCTTTTTATGCTAAAAGAGTTTTCTAATATTGTTTTTTTCATGTTTGAAAAATATGAATGTTTTCCATAACAATAAATTTCAATAGTTATTGGTGAGTGTCGGAAAATGTTGATTAAAAATTATCGGTAACTTGTTGGTAATTTACAAACACTTTTTATGTAAATTAGGAATATCTATACTAATCGGCGAACTTTTTATCTACATAACTTATGAACATTTCAAGTTTATTAACTTTTATGCAAAATTATCGACCTAAATTATCACTAATTTTAGGTTACAACTCTCATTAAAGTTGTTGTCCAATGTTTTTTATAGTTTCCATTTGAATTTACCAACTTTTTTTTTTATTGATTTATCAGCTTTTGTATGCCTTGGTTAGAGGGCCGTTTACTAACTCTATAACCAACTTAATTACCACGACTCACTAAATTTTGTTCCATTAAATTACAACTTAATATTGGGCTTTCAAAATGAATTACCATAATTTAGTTAGAAAATTTAAGCCATCAATGATAAAGATAAATAAAAGTTATTAAATGATATAGGGAATTTTTTTTTTTTGTTAGAGACAAAAATTTGTAATTTAAGAAAAGACAAAATAACATTGGCAATTGACTTAGAATAAGGAAAGTTGGTAATCACTCTAATTGAGATTGGTAATACCTTAAAAGAGTTGATATGTCTAAAAAGTTAGTAAGTAAGACAAAAGAAAGTTAAGACAAAAGAAAGTGAGAACTCTATAAATAAGTTGGTAAATAAATAAAAACTAAATGTTAGTAAAACAACTAAAATGAGAGTTGGTAAATCAAAATTAATTGATAACTTAATCAGAAAAAAGTTGTACTGAGTTATGGTTCATACTCCTCATCAACATGAAGGCATGGTGTCCTGCCTCCTAGTGAGTGGGCTGGGGTCAATGTTTAATGCATGTTTTTCTTCGTATAGTTCAGTTTATTTGTTCCATTGGAAAGGAGGAAGTTGACTGTGAGTGTCACAAGCACAAAATGCTTTGTTTTTCCTTTCATTCATCTAGGTACTAAACCTATTCATCGTTCTAATAACACTAAAAACTCAGATTACTTGTTATAATTACAGTCAATCAGAAAATGCTTGGACCGATTGCAAACTCACACGTCAACTTCTACCTATCTATTCACATTACTGAGTGCACTTGGTTGATTTCATGATTTAGCTTCACGGCTTAAGCTAGTATAGACAATATTCCCATGGTACATAGAATTTCTCATTCCACAATTGTCTTTATTGGGGACATTTCTTAAATTTTGTATTAGAAGAAAATGAACTTTTTTTTTTCTTTCAAGGTAAACATGTAATTTTGGTCGCCAGATTCTGAATCACTTTTGTAAATTCGTGTAACTGGTAACCTGCTGATTACTGACTATAATTTATGAACGACATGAAAAATTTCCAATCATTAATGAAGTTGACTACGTTGAAAGATAGTGCTCACTCAATATCTATAATTACACAGACAACTATACCCTTCGGGTATTCCGATCTTTTACACAGACACAAATTCGAAATATAGGAAGACTTGATTTTAGTCCTGGGAGTTGCCAAAGGTTCACAATCGACGGGACGAATACTAATGGATCGAATCAACTACCCTTACCAGGAATGCATTATCTGATTCAACTTCGAAGGAGGTCGCTCCTATATGCTCCTCTTGATTTCCGTCCACATACTTGTGCTTGGATGCCAGTTCAATCGCCCTCTTCAAATCTATCGAAACACGATTTATGTCTGGCCTTGCATCTGGTTTTTCTTGTGTACAAGACTCCGCAACCTTCGCTGCTATATTGGCCGAGTCGATGTCGAATTTTTCTTCCACCTTTGGATCGATAAGTCTGCGTATATTTCCATTTTTGAACTTCAGAATCGCCCATTCACGTATGTGCACGCTTTTTCCATCTCCACTTGTATCGATTGCTGGACGTCCTGAAATTAGCCCAAGGAGCACAATCCCAAAACTGTAGACGTTACTTTTCTTGTTTATTTCATAAGCAAATGGTTGATACCGACTCGCGGACCCCTCAAGTGCCATAACTTTGGCCAAAGGGACACTTAAGTGCCATAACTTACAAAAGGTACACTTAAGTGCCAAAATCGGAGTAAAAGGGATCACTTGAGTGCCAATCCGGCCAAAATCCAGCCAAAACGCCAACATGGCGTTTTTCTGGCGAAGCGCGGCCAAAACGGCGCCGTTTTGCACGTTGACGTGGCCAAAACGGCGTCGTTTTGGGCTGACGTGGAAAAAAATAAATAAAAAATAAATTTAATTTAATTAAAATATTTTAAAAATAATCATTTAAAAATTTTAAAAAATTTAAAAACTTAAAAAAAAAAAAAAGGGAACAGGGGAGGCGGGCGAGGATCAGCCCTCGGCCCGCCGCCGCTGCCTTGCCGCCGCCAGGAAGAGCCTGGTGATGGCGGGGGAGGGTCGGCTGGGGTCTCGGGGCCGGCCGGGCCGGCGACCCCGGCCGATCGGCGCGAGGGCTTGCAAGCCCTCGCCGCCGGGGCAAGTGCCGCGAGCCCTCGCTGGATCTCGGGGGCGCGCGGCCTCGCCCGGATCCGGCGAGGGTCGCAGCCCTCGCCGGTCGGGCCAAGGGCCCGCCGGGGCGACCCCAGTGGGCGGTGGCCCTTGGCCCGGCGGGGCGAGGCCGCCGACCCTCGCCGTCGATCGGCCGGGGTCGCCGGCCTCGGCCGAGTGGCCCGACACCCTGGGCCGAGCCCTCCCCCGCCGTCGTCGGCCCTTCTCGGACGGCGGCGGGAGGCGGCGGCGGGCCGAGGGCCGATCCCTCGCCGCCTCCCCATTCCTTTTTTTTAAATTTTTTTTTTTTTTTTTAATTTTTTTATAAATTTTTTAAGGTTTTTTAAAGTTTTTTAATTTATTATTTTTTAAAATATTTTAAATAAATTTAATTTTAAAATTATTATTTTTTAATATTTTAACTAAATTTAATTTTTAAATTAATTTGATTAATTTTTAAATTTTCTTTTTACCACGTCGGCCTAAAACGACGCCGTTTTGGCCACGTCGGGTGCAAAACGGCGTCGTTTTGAGCGCGCGCCGAAAAACGCCACGTTGGCGTTTTTGGCCGGATTTTGGCCGGGAGTGGCACCCAAGTGATCCGTTTTTCGAATTTGGCACTTAAGTGTATCTTTCGTAAGTTATGGCACTTAAGTGTCCTTTTGGCCAAAGTTATGGCACTTGAAGCGTTCTTTTGCTAATTGATACCTACACAACATACAATAAGAACATGGACTGTTGGATTTTCTACGAGAATAGAGATTGAGAACCATCTCAACAAGATCAAGTGTAAGCCGTTACTCAGCGGGGAGGTATGCAGGAGTGCCCAAAGGACTGGTCGACTTGTAATAACTGTTTGTAGCTGCCAAAGCTATTGACAAACCGAAGTCAGATATTTTGACTTGCATGTTTTCATTCAACAGGATATTTGCAGTCTCGATGTCTCCATGGATGATGGGTCGGTCGCAATTGTAATGTAGATAATCCAAACCTGAATTTTTTGCGAAATTCCCTTAAACCATGCCAATTCGAAGTGGAGCAAAATTCACAATCATGCACATCTCATCTATGTACCTTGTGCCACGTCTACAGCAATTCATAGTCTCCTATCCCAAGTCAAGACAATTGGCTTGGCCCCTACTAAACCAACATCCTCGCCTTGCGTTTTGAGAAAAAAAAGAGATGTTTTGTAGGATTATCCTGAAGAAAACAGAAACATACAAGAATGAGATAACGTACTTGATAAATGTTGTTGTAGATTTCCGTTAGCCATGAATTCATATACTAACGCCTTATCTTTGGAGTCATCACAATATCCAATTAGGGAAATCAAGTTTTCATGTTGGACAGTCGTTAAGAGTTGTGCCTACAATATCATGAATGTGCATTTCATAGATTGAGCTGTCAAATAAGCATCTAATAGAATGATTCTGTCTAACCTCAGCTAGAAATTGCTTCCTCTCCTGTCATGATGATTCAGAGAGCACCTTCACGGCAACTTTTGTGTCTTCTTTTAGGTTACCAAGGTATACTTTTCCAAATGCTCCTTCTCCTATCTCTGTTCCAAATTTCTTGGTGATCTTCAAAATCTCGCCATACTTGAAAATTGTTAATCTCCTTATTTGCCCTTTGGATTCTGCATACAATTCCACAATGAGTACTCTATGACAACTTTTGAATATTGGCAAGTAGACTTTCAAGGTAAATCATCCCAAGATAACTCCGATTGTGTGATCAAAGGGGAAAAAGAGTAACTGATAGGAGTAAACGACTACACATTTCAAAGATTTCCAAGTAGACATTGAAGGAAAATCTACCCAAGATAACTCCAATTGGGTCCTAAAAAAGTTAACCTATGGGAAGTAAATCCAGGCAAGGATTGAAAATTTGGCACCTAGTTCTCCATATGCTAAGAGACAATTACTTTGTTGGTCATCAATCCTTGAGGAGCATTATACTAAGAAGAGACCTAAGTCATGAAATATGAATTTGAAAGGGCAAAGCTGTTAGTTATATGCCCTAAAGCGACCATATAATAGTTACATGTTAAGGATTTCTGTTGCATTGTCAAATTAATGGCAAAGACTTATTTATTCATTTGTTCAATTATCTATATGAATGATTTCATAAGATTAGTTGTGACTGGACTTTTTCTTGAGGCGTTAAGAATATGCGTGATAGGTTCACAGTTAGACTGAATCTTTAAACCATTCCCGATCAATTGATCATTGAGTGTATATTAATGATTCCGTTGAGACCGGTGTGTTCTTAGCTTCACCGTTAAGCATTGGATGCTTAAGGTAATAACGAGTCACGAGTCATTGAGTGTTATGATGCTCAAGTTAGAACATAGGTGCTTGTAGTAGACAAGTTCACTAAATGTGACACACATAGAACGATTGGCAACATGGAAGCTTTTAGCAGGGTTAATGACTAATCGTTCATGTTTTGGTCCTGTGTAAATAATCCTTAAACCTGAGGCATAGTGTTGACTTGTATATTTGACGACTATGGTTTACAGATACGCATATTGGCGGCTCATTGATCTGTTTCTATACATGATGGTCATAACTCGTTCACATATGAAGTTACACGTGTGCGCAACATGGAATTTGTCTCCTTGTTACATGCAAGGTACAATAATGATGTCCTATGTGATCTAATTGTGATACTACATGGGAATCTTCAGCCGAGGTTGTAATCGAGAATGAATTGTTTATGTCTCGTATAAAATGCAAGTTAATTAGGTTTGTACATATGATCGAATTTGTGACTTAATAAATATTCCATGGTCTTTGTTTGATCGTGACATCGTAAGACAGAGGGATTGAATTATACTGTAGCAAAAGCTGACAGGTTCATTATGTTGTTAAAGTATTCACATTATCTAGGTAACAATGACATATTACTATATGTTAATCATGGCTTGTAGGACCTGAAGATTGATCGGGACAATCAATTCTCTTAGGAGTACTAATATGTTAGTGCAAATCTTACTGCTAGCTCAATATTGGACCTAAGGATATCACACACAATAAGCAATTTACTCGATTGGACTTAACCCACTCACAAGAGCTATTCTCTTACTCACCCAACTTATGGAGGAAGTAGTTAGTAACTTATATGAGAAGTTATATAGTAACTTTTGGAGGAAGTGGTCAGTAACTTATTTGAGAAGTTAGAGACTAGCTTATGGAAAAAGTAGTCAATAACTTTTTTGAGAGGTTAAAGACTAACTTATAGAGAAAGTTGAATGTTAACTTCACCAAGACATTATATATACAAGACAGAGAAGGTGAGTGGGTTAAGTTAAGAAAAAGAGAGAAAGAGAGAGAACTACATGGTTAGCAAACAGTCGTTAACCACATGTAGAAGATTGTCTCTACAAGATTGCTAGCACAATTATAGTGGCGATTACCTGCGAGCTCTTTTTCATTCGAGGTACGTTGTGGTGTGTTTGAACTAGAGGCTCGATGTTTGTAAGGCTTGAACCAAAGAACATCTGAATCAAATTGTTTAAAGTGCACTTTGAGAGGTAATCTGTATAACTCCATTTGATATTATGATTTTTGATTAAAACACACGAACAACGCCTTTTGATATACATGTATAGTAGAATTTTATCTTTGCTTCCGCTGCGTTTATGTTTATTTAGCCTAGACATGTTCCGTAAAACCCCAACGGTGGTATTAGAGCTAATCCTTAGGCATTTTCACGCGTTCATCCATAAATTTGATTCAATTCGGAATTTTATTTGTGCCTTCTAGAGCTTTAAATTATGAATTTATGGCTTGAAAGGAATGGTGGTGATCATGGAAAAATCCCTAAGTAATATGATTGATGAATGGATGAATGGATGATGATTACAAGTTTTTTTTTTTTTTTTTTTTTTTTGTAATTATTAAGTGGAGGCTACACAATTCCTTTTATTTTTCATGAAATGTATTTTTAGCATAGTTTAGTATATCAATTAGGGAAAATTCTAAAAAGGGACCTGAAGTGCCCTCTTTCTCTCAAATAAGGACCGGAAATGGACCTTATTTCAAATAAGGACCTAAAGTGCCATTACTTTCTCAAATAAGAGCCTAAAGTGGATGTTGTTTCAAATGAGGACCTGAAGTAATTATGTTTATTTCAAATAAGGGGCTGAAGTGGTTATGTTCATTGCAAATAAGGACCTAACTTTCCGATAGTCAAGGGAATTTTGTGATTTGTCATTCCCCCACCTTTTTTTTTTTTTTTTTTTTTTTTTTTTTTTCTGGTTCTTCTTCTTCCTTTTCGCCAGTGGCTAGCCAGCCACCGACAATGCCCACAGAGGGCTAGGTGATGGTCACCCTCGCCAACGAAGGCCACCCATGCTGACCACAGGTGAGGGACGGCCTCGCTTAGGCAAGGTGACCCTCACCTAGGGGCCATCTGCGAGGTCGGCCCTCGCGACCCTAGGTGAGATCGATCTGGCGAGTGTGGCCTCACCCACGGTTGGTGAGGGCTGGGCATCCAACGAAGAGAAAGAAGAAGAATCAGAAGAAAAAAATGGGTAAGAAAAAAAGGAAGAAAACGGCCCGAACGGGGATGCCAAATGACGAAAAATCCTTGATTGGTTGGAAAATTTAGCCATGTGAGCAAGCGGGTGAGGTTGGGTCCTTATTTGAAACGACCAAAATCACTCCGGGCGTTTATTTGAAACAACTAAAATCACTTCAGGTACTTATTTGAAACAAAGTCCACTTCGGGTCCTTATTTGAGAAAAAAATGGCACTTCAGGTCCCTTTTTGGAATTTTCCCTATCAATTATTAATGTAAATGCTACGAGAGAAGAAGCCATAAAGCCGGAGAGCTCTATGGCCCCAATCTTTGAAGAGTTCAAGGATCTAAGAAGAAGTGAAAAGCAGGTCTTTATTATTAAAACATTAAAATGGCTAAATGGGCCTCATTGGCTCGAGACCCATTGAGCCATAATTCCATGATCACCATGTAGGATAGATATATATGCATTTGATATCTATTTATTTATTTTGTTTTATGTTATTATGCACATTAAACTGGTTAATGTGCAAAGTGAGAAGGTTAATAACAACTAAAACCTCCTTATTAATAATACTAAGTCGAAATGGGTTTCGGACTTATGACCTTCCATCATTGTGGTTTAATCCAACATTATAATAGTTGATTGACCGGCTATGAACACATAGGGGTTAATTGCCGCTCATAATATTGGACCACTCCATTATGCATGTGATGTTGTGGGGTTGAAGCTGAATGATTTCCAATAACTATTAGCTGAGGGGATCGTTTGTGCTTTCAATACTAGCATGAGATGATGGGCTAGACTTAACTATGAACATGATGCCAATAAATGTTTTCATGGTCTAGAGGCCGGAGTTATAATTAGGACTCGCATATGATGCATTGAAACAAGTTGGTTCACTCACTAATTTCATAGAACACCAATAATTGTCAAGTGAGATGCGCTTTGGACCGGTGAGACTTCAATTCTCACTAGTAATCTTTATCCAACAAAAGATTACCATTTCTCATTTTAAGGAGTATGAGATTCGAATATAAATTTAGTAGGAGGATCTGTTTCATTTAAAAGCCAAAATGAAATAGCTATTTTGAAATATAGTGGCTAACAATATATTTTCTGCACAGATATATTAATAATCTTTAAGCATGAACACGCTTTAACTTAGTATGCAATGTATATGAGAGAGAAGGAGAGGGAGAAAGAGTGAACCCTTCCAAGCAGATACATGTTTCTTCTATCCAAAATTGTATCAAGATGACTGGAAAAAGTTTTAGAGATCAACTTTGGTAATCATGATCTAGATGTGCGCCAAAGCCAACATATAAAGCAAAAATTTGATGTAAAAAATATCCCATTAAAGCCGCATTCAAAACAAAAGAACAAGCCATAGATACACAAAACTGCCGAAACAAAGAAAAGGAAACAGCATGAATTCTGGTCCATGTGCCAATGCAACACATTAGTGGAATGCATACCTCATCGGTGGAACCAAAGCGATTTTTCACAGATCGCAGCAGATGATGGGTAGAGTGCTTCTCTCCCTAAGAAATCAACAGAGAGGTTTTAACAAGATAGTGCAAAGCGCTAACTTGTCAAGAGGCTCATACATGTAGCATACCTAAACTAAGTATGACACGTCAAAGAGAAAAGCTCTACAGTTATTATTGTATGATATATATGAGACAACACATGAAATTATTTGTTGAAACGAACCGTTGCCATCCCTAAAAAACAAAATCAATCTAGAATTAGCCGATAATTCTTTTAGATTACCCCAACCATTGACCCATCGTATGCGAATATTACTTGAATTGCTAAGTCTGAATCAAATCACTTCAATGACAGTAAAAGAATGCATTAAGTGACTCTAGAAGACCTAAAATGAGATGCTACGTTTATGCCACAGCTTCAGCAAATCCATTACCAACACAACAAAAGAAATGTCGATAAAGGTACCAACTTCCAAATACAAAACAACATCCGCAATGTGCTCCAAAACTCTGGGACCAGCAATTTCTCCAGATTTTGTCACATGTTCAATCTGAAACATACAATCAACAAGAGTGGACTCACATAAGCAAAATCTTCTAGAAAGATCGGTTGTTACAGCAACAAGAACATCACCAAGACACTAAAGACGTATGGGATGACATAAATGCTATAACGTCATATAGGAATAGTCCAAATTTGTGGTAATTTACGATGTACAAAACAAATGATGAGACTAATAAATTTTGAATACCAATAGAACATGAATGTTTGTCTTCTTTGCAAAACGAAGCAATGCTGATGTACATTCTTTCACCTGCCACAGACCAATGTCAAGATCAATCATACCTTTCTCCCTGATGCATTTA
The DNA here is from genome assembly GCA_014182575.1 of Eucalyptus decipiens. NCBI lineage: Eukaryota > Viridiplantae > Streptophyta > Magnoliopsida > Myrtales > Myrtaceae > Eucalyptus > Eucalyptus decipiens. The sequence goes on along the minus strand of CM024618.1, from coordinate 34,619,109 downwards.
TAAAGATAGTCAAGATGAAGCAATCAATATCAGTACTCTTAAATATTGGGTAAAGTTGCTTGGTTAAGCGATAGAATTTTTCAGAAAAGCTCACTTATATATGAGATGACAACCACATGCTAGTAATACTGGTCAATCTCACGAGAGAAGTGAAAAAACTTTAGGTAAAAGAACTTTTGGCAACACGAGATCACTTAACAAATTAGAGTGCCTAAACAATCAGCAATCTCCTGAATTCAGATCCAATTTTCCCTCTTGCAAGGGGGGAGATTGCAAAGATGTTACCTTTGAGAGACCTCCAGCACTTCCAGCCACTCCTTTTAGATAAACCCTCTGAATTGAATCGACAATCAAACCTCAAGGGGAAAGAGCTTGAATTTTTTCTACTATGTCTTGCAAAACAATGCATGTTAGGCCTCATACAGAGCAGATGCATAATCAGCACCTTTGAATAATTTGTGACAGACCAAGACTCTCTATATCCAAACATAGAGAAATTTTAGAATGTAGACAACCCATAAAATGGTTCCTTTAACAAACACATGTTTCAATTGTTTTCTAAGGAATTATCATCCCCATTGAGAGGTATGAATAGCTGCTCAGTGCCAAATTCTTGAGTTTGCACTCACCTCAATATCAGTGCTTGAGTACAAATACAGTTCTTCAGTTCCAATGCTTAGACGGTCAGCTCTACTTCCAATTTGCTCCATACTCTAATACAAAATCAAAGAGAGTCCTCAGAAGGGGAAAAGGTAGATTCTAAGTGTGATATGACAATGACACATACAGGTTGGCCAGAAAAAAAAGATAAGCAACACATACAACACATGCCTATCAAAGAAAATCTATATCTTCATTTCTATCAAGACTCCTTGAGTAAAATTGTCTCATGGCTAATTCTTAAGGTACAAGCCAGAGAAATTCTAAGACAAAAAATGCACAAGAGCCTATGTTTACAAACAAGAAAAATCATCCGAAAGCAATAACAAATTTGATCTGGCAACAAGAATGAATATGCATGACAGCAAAGACCAGTAGTAGGCTAAGGCCCCGTTTGGTTCGGTTTTTGGGGAATGTCTTCGTAAAAATGCAAATACCTTTGGATGAAGGGAGTTTTTCGAAATGCAAATAGCATTTGGTGAATTGTAACTCTAACTTGTATTGAGAAACAATTTTGGCCAAAATACCATTTGGTAAAATTTGCATTTGTAAAGGACTTTTATTAAATTAAAAAAACAACATTTGTATTTTTATTTTTTTTAAGTCTGCCACCGACTGGCTAGATTTGGCTGTCGAACCGCCAGATCTAGCCCTCGGATGGCCAGATCTAGTCCCCAGACGCTGTCGCCTGAGGTCAACCCTAAGCGTCGCCCACCGGGTTCGCGTGGCTACCTGGGGTTGTGCGACCTCAAGCGATGGTCGCCTAAGGTCACCCAAACCAGGCGATCGTTTCGTGACCCAGAGGACTGGTTACCTGGGTCGGGCGACCCCAGGTGACGGTCGCCTAAGGTCACACGACCCCAGGCCACGGCCGAACCCAGGCGGGCGATGCTTGGGCGGTTCGGCCATCACCTAAGGTCGCGCGACCTTAGGCGGTGCCACCTAAGGTTGCACGACCTTAGGCGGCCGTCACTTGGGGTAGCCCGACCATGGCGACCGCCTGGGTCACGCGATTTAGGCCATTAGTTGCCTAAGGTTAGGCAACGATCGCCGGGGTCAAGCGACACTCAGGCGGTGGTCGCCGAGGCGCACGACCCCTTGGCCGGTGGCCTCCGATTGGCTTTTCCGTACGGTGGTTTTGGAGAAAACGAATAGTAACCGACTTGCATTTTGAAAATGCAAGTTTCCAAAATACCTCCAGAACTGCTTTAGACTAAGGGCCTTTAAATTCCTTTTGAGATGCAATTGTATTTTTCCAAAGTTGAGCAAAAACACGAACCAAACATGTTTGCATTTGGCCAAGGGACTTTAGAGTCCCAAAGACAATTCCAAAAGCCGAACCAAATGGGGCCTAACATGAAAACTCCATTTACCTCTTCCCTATAGACATATACCATTGGAGTTGATCTACCAAGATCATGCCCTTCAGCAATTATTGCAGCCATCTTCCAATAGAAAAATATTAACACATGAGATGGACAAGGTAGGGCAAAATGGTTAGACGGGAAGTAGATATATAAATAACTAAACATATTTTATGAATATTTAATGCATCCTTTAAGTACATTACCTGCAGCAACAGGGTACTCTTGCCAACACCAGGATCACCTCCCACCAAAATTAAGGAACCTTTAGAGCCACAATGCGGCAAAATCAGTAGCTTTGATTAAATAGGTTCTTCAAAACTTCTGTATATCTCATGTGAAGAAACGTCAAGCTTTGCTCGAAACCCTTTTTCTCTCGAAATGTAGAGTCTTTTTCTACCACTTGGTAGCTATGTTTGCTGAAACCCTAACCCCAATTACATCCATACCATCCTCCCGAACACCGCATTTTAGCATCACCCATCTCCATCGTTGATTTTTTTTCGCCATTACCAGCCTTCGTGATTCTCCTTCTCCACCAGCTTTGGATTACGGTCATGGTTCCATAATTCAAGCAGTAGCCCATCTCCGCCTGGTTCGCCCTTTGCATGCCTTCACTCCTCTGTTTCTCTCTGATAATTTTGTGTGGCACTTCAGTCGATGGCTAAGTTATGTGGTGCTATGAACTACCCTTCCCTGTAGATGCGTATTATTATTGGCACTTTGAGGTTTCTTGTTGGGTTATAAGCTAGATAGCGAACAATTATTGTTACCTTTGTCCTGCTCTCTTCTCTGTGGGATGGATTTGGGAGACTAGAGTGACTCTACACGACTGGCTACTCTCTGTTCTAGATTGGGCTGACTAACTACTAAGCAACAAATTGAAGTCTAGGACGATGAACCCCCACCTGAAAAATTGGAAGAATGTCGATTAACATTGGTAAGGAAAATCCTTTCAAACCCATCAATAAACTTCCAGAGCACTTTGAAAAGGGCTTGGTGGATTGAACAAGTTGATATCTCTCAAAGAGAAGCAGGCCTATATGTAGCAAAATTCCACTCACATGCCAACAAACAGATAGTCCTGGATGGCGGCTCTTGGCTTTTTTTCAAGCCATCTAGTTATCTTTAAGCCATGGGAGCCCAACACCCCCTTACACTATTATGATTTCTCTACTTGCCCTTTATGGGTACAAGTCTTTGGACTGCCATTGGAATGGACTACAGAAAAAAAAAGCTGTGCAAGGCGGTGCAAGATAACGGTCGGGTAATTGAAGTCAAAGTCAACACTAAAGAGGACTAACATTTAGGGCTGGTCGAGTGAGGTCGAGCTAAATCTGCAAGAGCATTTAAGGACAAGGAAAATTGATCCGTATTGACGGAAAAACTCTTTGGCTAGACTTTCGCTATGAGCGCTTATCTCATTTTTGTTACTCTTGTGGCAAACTGGGCCATTATGCAATGCATTGCAAGGACTACCCTTTTGATGAGGCCAAATTAGACGGACGGGAGAAAATGGCCTATGGCTAATGGCTTAGAGCTGAGGTCAAAGAATTTAGCCCTTATTGGCAAACTTTTTACGCACCTCAAGACAAACCATCTCAGTCTGAAGAAAGCATACCTGAAACGCCTACCTCACAACTTCTGAATATCCCCTTTTTGCCCCCACCATGTCATATTGATGCAATGAACTTATCTAAACCAGCAACTACGATAGATCAACCAGCACCAGTCCCTGACCAACAGCATCTCCACACAACACTCATTCCTACAACAGCCAAAATGAAGAGTATTCAGTCCCCATATATGGATATATATATATATATATATATATATATATATATATATATATTTTTTTTTTTTTTTTTGGTAAAGGTAAGATTATATATGGATATTTAGTAGCACAAGAAACTGAAAAGTTCAAGATTAACACCAAAGTTGGGCGTTGCCAAAAAAATAGAAACGACACACTCCCTATGACACAAAGGGCTTGCTCTTGGAGAACTTGGATGAAACAAACCTCATGGAAACACCAGTGCTTGCAGCAAGGGAAGCTAGAAATTGGGCTTTGGTGGCTGGCCCTCAACAGCCACCAACACACAAATGAAGATGATATGCTGGAACTATCAGGGTTTGGGCAATCCCTTGATAGTTCAGGCTCTCAAGGCCATGACAGCCAAGGAAAAGCCCAATATTGTATTCTTAATGGAAACAAAGAACAATAATGTGAAGCTTCAAAGTATTCAGTGTTGCTTACACTTCGATAACGCTCATATTATCAACCCTATCGGTCTGGCGGGAGGTATGGCAGTCTTCTGGAACAATAAGGTGTCCTTAAATGTGCTTCGTACAATGCAAGATTATTTCGATATGACTTACAGAGATGTGTAGGAAGATCGAACTATACGTCTAACTTGTCTGCATGCTCCTTTCGTTTACCAAAATAGGCAAATTATGTGGGCTGAACTTAGAGAGATAAGCTCAGCTAACACTTTATCTTGGGTTTGTGTGGGTGATTTTAATGAAATACTCTATGCATGGGGAAAGGTAGGAAAAAGACAGGCAGATCCTTTTCGCATGCTCTCTTTTTGAGCGGTTCTAAATGATTGTGCCCTTATGGAATTAGAAAGCAAAGACTATCAATTTACTTGGATGAATAACCGAGAGGGTGATGAGCTGGTGAAGGAACATTTGGATAGGATAATGTGCACAATGGATTGGCAATTATTATTTCCTGAAGCCGAGGTCTTCGTGTTGCCTACTGTGGGCTCTGACCACAGTCCCTTAATTATCAACACTTTAGCACCCTATAAAAGATGTAGGAAGGCTTTTATTTTTGAAGCTTATTAGAATGAAGATGAAGAATGCCGAGAAGTTATTTATGCAGCATGGAACTCAGTGCGGTTTCAAGGTTCTGGGCTTATTCAAAAGATACAAAATGTTTCCGAAGCCTTAACTAAGTGGAGTCGATCAAAGTTTTCGAGAGGCGATCTTAAATTACCATCTTACAGCATCGACTTCAGCATATTATCAACCAGTAGCATTGTCATTATAATAGAGTGGAAGCAACTCAGCTCAAAGAGGAAATAAACCAGACCTGGCGACAAGAATAGCAATATTGGGCTAAGCAATCCAGGATTCAATGGTTAAGGTGGGGTGATAAGAATTTGAAATTTTTCATGCTACTACTCTTCAAAGAAGACAAAGAAATCGAATTAACATGTAGCAGGATGACCACTAGCAATGGATTTGTGATCCTCAGACTTTACAAGACATGGCATCCAATTTCTTTTCAGGGTTATACACGACAGTGGGATATCGGGATTATGGACCAATTCTAGATCAATGCCCACAGGTAGTTACCACAAAAATGAATGACCAATTGCTAGCACTGGTTACATTAGAGGAGGTTCGCCAGGCCACCTTTCAGTTGGAAACTACCAAGGCTCCAGGCCTTGACGATTTCAATGGCTTATTTTATCAAACTCATTGGGAGGTCATTAAAGAAGATCTTTTTATCCTTGCACAAAATTTTTTTCGATCAAGACGGATGCCTACTAATCTGAACCGGACCATTATCGCTTTGATTCCCAAGACACCTCACCTAGAGAGACTGGATCAATACAGACCAATCAGTCTCTACAACTTTGCATATAAAGTCATCTCAAAGGTAATTGCTAATCGCCTAAAACCTTGTTTAGCTAATCTGATTTCTATAGAACATTCGGCTTTTGTGAGTAGACGACAGATTAGACAACATTTTAATCGTCCAAAAAGTTTTTCATCAATTTAAGACCCGAAGGCGGAAAAGAAAATTTAATGTAATCTTCAAGACCAACATGCAAAAAGCTTATGATAGAGTAGAATGGTATTTCCTTAGTGACTATCTTCTCAAAATGGGATTCCATCCAAGGTTGGTACAATGGGTAATGCAATGCATTACCACCACATCTTATAGTGTCAGATTTAACATAAAGCAACTTCATTTTTTCTACCCAACCCATGGCCTCAGATAAGGTGACCCTCTATCTCCATACATCTTTATTCTATTAGCGAATGTTTTGTTAACTCTGATCAATCAAGTAGTCAACATGGGACACATTAAGGGAATCAGTTTAGATAGATGGTGTCCTACCCTGTCCCATTTACTTTTCACTGACGATGCAATATTCTTCCTAGAGGGTAACATTCGGGAATGCCAGAACCTTGCTGATATTTTAAATCAGTATTGCATGGCCACGGGATAGGCTTTGAACCGTAACAAATCTGGTTGATTGTCAGCAAGCATTGTCCTGTCAGACTGCAGGAAAATATATCGATAGAGTTTAGAATACCTGTGCTACAGAGGTATGGTAAATATTTGGGAAAACCGTTTTACTGGGGTCATTCTAAAAAGGAGATGTTCTCTTGGATTTTAGGAAGAGTTCATGCAAAACTAGAGGGGTGGAAAGAAAAGTTAATTTCAAAAGGAGGTAAGGAAATTCTTATCGAGTCTGTGATTTAGGCAATTCCACATTATGCAATGTTGACCTTTAAGCTTCCTTTGTCTCTTTGTAAAACTATAGAATGAGTATCGCTAGATTTTGGTGGAGGAATGATCAGAACAGAGCAGGGATACATTGGCAGAAATGGGATATTCTTAAAAGCAGTAAAGATAACGACGGCCTAGGATTCCGTGATCTGATTGAATTTAACAGAGCCATGCTTGGAAATTAGGCGTGGCGATTACTACAATAGCCTCAAGCTTTATGGAGTCAAATATTTAAGGGTTTTTACTATCATTCCAGAGAATTCAACTCAACGGATAAAGGAACTCGGCCATCCTGGGGATGGCAGAGTATTCTAATGGGCAGAGAGGCTATCTTACCACATGTTAGATGGTCAGTGGGTAATGGAAGCAAAATTAGAATCCGAGAGGATCAGTGGTTACCAAGAGGAATTCTTGGTGGGCCTGCGACAAGAGAGGAACCACAATTGGTGGCCGATCTAATAGATCCATTCCACAACAGATGGAACACATCTCTGCTCCACAGTTTTCTAGATGCCCAAATCATAGATGAGATTCTAACCATTCCACTTAGACCTACCTATGCCGAAGATCAATTAGTCTGGACAACCACAAAGGATGACCGACATACAGCGAAGAGCAGTTATCATGCTTTAACTAATATCACAGGCAACCACGACAATCACAGAGCATCTACCTCATATCGGAACCCTAGGATTCTATGGAGAAAAATTTGGGCAATGCGAACAGCACCTAAAATATGCACTTTTCTTTGGTCAGTCTGTCAAAATGCACTAGCCTCCAGAGCCAATTTGTTTCAGCGACATATCATCACTGATCTTTTATGCAAGCTTTGTCAATAGAAAACCCTAGAAACTCTAGAGCATCTATTCCTATCCTGTTCATGGACTAGAGATTTATGGGCTCATCCACATATCAACATCGACTTATAGCCTCACATAATCCATCGAATAGACGCATGGTTAATAGCAAAAGTTGAATCGACAAGCAACTCACCTGCTCTAGAAGTCATAGCCAACGTTCTTTGGCAGATCTGGCGAATGCACAACAGCTTCATCTTCCGCAACCAACATCTGGATCCGACTCGAGTAGTGGAGGCTGCATTAACTTAGACATGACTTTATCAAATCTGTGCTCCTACCTTGTCGAGAAAATCTACTACAAATCTAAACCCAGCACAGCTTTAGCAACCACTTGACCCTGGTACCTTAAAATGCAACATTGACGCAGCCTATCAGCCAGGAAGCACTGAAGAATCGATGGCATCTATCTGTAGAGATCATCATGACCGACTTACTGACATCTAATCCATAAATTTTCCAGCCGCATCGGCTTTAGCAGCGAAGTTCCAAGCCCTCACATTCACACTCCAGCATTTGCTATAGCAAGGTATCCATCAAGCACAAATCGTAATCGAATCTGATTGCAGCAACGTCGTTGATGTTGTCATAGGTAGGAAACCGTCGACATGGGAACTGCGTGCTTTGCTTGTGGAGGCCATCGCATCGATTCCTCTTTTCCCTAATTTGACAGTGCAATTCTGTAGGCGTGAGGCCAACACCGTTGCCAACTGGGCCGCAAAGGCCCAACGTTTAGAAACTTTGGCCCAAAATTGGAACATTTTCCCGCCCTACCTCTTGCTCGACCTTGTTTATACGGATGCCTTAGCGTCAAGTTGTAAGCTTCTGAATATATGAATACAATAATCTCTTTTGACCAAAAAATAAATATATCTCAAGTGAAAGTTTTAGTACAGCAGCAGTTTCATGTGGACATACAGCAAAAAAGTAGGTCAAACTTGGCACGAGACCACCGCCTAGCACTCTCGAAACCTCCTCTCCAAAGGGTCCATACCTAAATATCAAGCACCCCTATAGATCATTCACTCTTGAGGAATTTGGGCGACATGCCCGTCTCTTTCAAAATAAATTAGGGATAAGTGCTGCGGAAGTCCTAAAACTTGTCAAGAAAATGCATTTGAGTCCTAAAACTTGCAAAAAGTGCAAATAAGTCATAAAACTTGTCAAAATGTTTCATTTGAGTCCTAAAATCAATGCCGTTAGCATTTTCCGTTAAAAATGTTGACGTGGCATTTAAAATTAATTTTATTTTCCACGTGGCTTTTTAAAAAAAATTATATTTAAATTAGATTTAAAAATTAAAAAAAAAATAGTGAAAATTTATTTAAAAAAGAAAGAAATGGCAACCTCGCCGAGGGGCCGGCGAGGCTGCTTTTTTTTTTTAACTATTTTATTTTTTAAATAATTTTTCATTTTTCATTTTTTTTGTTGGAAATAAGATAAAATGAATAAATCTAATTTTTAGTTTTTAAATCTATTTTTTAAAAATGAATAAAAATCATTAAAAAAGCCACGTAGAAAATAAAAATTAATTTTAAATGCCATGTCACCATTTTTAACGGAAAATGCTAACGGCGTCGATTTGAGGACTCAAATGAAACATTTTGACAAGTTTTAGGACTTATTTACACTTTTGCAAGTTTTATAACTCAAATGTAATTTCGTGACAAGTTTTAGGACTTTCGTAGCGCTTATCCCAGTAAATTAATAGAAGTATTAATGTGTTAGAATGACTAGCGTGAATGGTTTCATCAAGGTGGACAACAGATTGTCATCGGGGCCAAAGGTCATATCATCACTCTCATATTACTATAAAAAAAGAAAAAGGAAATATACTATCATTGCAGCAAAATTTCGTCAGAAAATTTGAAAATCACCACATGATGCTCTATGATCCAACTCCTGGAAAGACTTTTCGAAGTAAATCATGTCAAATGTAGATAAGACAATAAAATCAACTAAACAACAACTTTCTTCAGCTATCTATCTTTCCGTAGCAGCTGCATATAGGTCCAAAGCTAACCAGTTATTAATTTCCAAGAACAGAGCAAACTTACAGAGGAATCCGCCACTCTAACTAATTCCACCCCTATTCACATCCGTCAACTGCAGCGGCCGCACCTCGCCAGCCCACTACGGCAGCCACGTCCTCACCGCGTTCTCCGACACCTCAAATCCCCTCACTCTTGCTCCCGCTGCCATTCTCCTTCACCATGAACTACTTCATCGTCCCGGCGCTATGGCACGACCTGCACGAACCCCACCACTATCCATCTGTGTACCCACATTCCGAGCAAACCCAACAACTCCTCTTCTTCCCCTTCTTACCGCTCCCACATACGAGCTCCTACCACCTCCAAAATACTTCCTTTCTTCAGGAATTTCGCCATTCCTGCTCCTTGCTTCGCTCTCGGGACCCGACCCAACTTCCCCACCTTGCTTCTGACCCAGCGGGCAGAAGGGTCGTAGACGTTGCCGACAACGGGGGCGTTGTTGCTGGCCTCCGACTTGGAGCCCAACGGCAAGGGCTTGAGAGAGGAGGTAGCGATTCGTGGAGTGGATGTCGCAGTAGAGACGGGGGTTCTGGAGGGGCTTGGAGGAGGCAAGGGATTTGGGTTTTGAGGTGGGATGGAGGAGGTGATTGTGGGTGCAGAGCGTTCTCAAAGCTCTCATTTCCGATGTTTGCATGACATGGAAAAAGGGAGGGGAGTGAGAGAATCTAAGAAAAATGGAATCTTTAGGGCTTACTTGTAGAGTTTAGAGTGAGGGGAGGACGAAGAAGGCAGCGCATGGGAACATTTGCTTCCTCCGGATTTCTATTCTTGTTCAAACAAGAATAGAAATCCGTTTGGTAACGCCAATTTGTTTTTCTCTTCCTCGGAATAGAAAGTTAGCCCGAGAATAGATTTTGAGTAGAAACGAGAAACAAAAAAAAAAGTTGCTTCTTGTTCTCGGGAACAATTTCTAGAAATAAGCCAATTTTCTTTTTATTTTTATTTTGTTCCTCTCTCTTGCCTTTGCGACCACCTCCAAGCGCCTAGAGCCACCGCCGCCATCGATCGCCGTCGCCGCCGACCGCCGTCACTCGCTGCCGCCGACCGACCGCGATCGCCACGACCGTCGCTAGCCGCCGCGACCGCCGTCTTTTGCCGTCGACCGTCGTCGCCTGTTGCCGCTGACCAACCGTCGGCCGTCGGCTGCCACCGACCGTCGCTAGTCGCCGTTGACCGCTGTCGCCCACCGCCGCCGCTGCACGACTGTTGGCCACCGCTGTCACCACCGACCACTGCTGCACAGCCCATCAGCCGCCATCTCCGACAGCTGCGGTCGGTGGTGGCCAATGGGCTCTGCGGTGGCAATTGGCGATGACGATCGACGGCTAGCGGTCGTGCAATGGCGACGGCGGCTAATGACGGGTGGCGGCGGCCGGTGGTTGACGATCCGTGAACAAGAATAAAAACGAATAAATACAAAAAAGAAATTGTTTCATACCAAACGCATTTCTATTCTTTTTCTATTTCTAGAGTAGAAATTTTGTATTGTTACCAAATACCTTATTTTACTCAGAAATTGTTCCCCGAAATAGTAATAGAAAATAACTATTTCTGAATAAAAAAAACTCTTCCCCAGCCAAGAAACGTTGTCATGCCCAGCCGAAGTTCAAAGGTCAAGGGCGCTTCGAACGGGAAAGACATTGATTTATTAAGGAATATTTCTTTAATTAAAGAAAAATATTTCTTTATCCGAACTTAAATTTAGAAAATTTATTTTAAAAAAAAAAATCAAAGATTATTTTTTTTTTCAAAATTTGAGTAGATAGATTAAAAAAAAAAAAAAAAAACTATCCTAACACTTGTTCCTAGACCTTGATAGCAAGGCAAGGTCCCCTACTTGAGCCCAAGTCCATTAAGGCCGGGACGAGTTAGGGCAAGCCAGGTCCATGTCCATCAAGGCTATGCCTCGTGTGAAAACTAGTATGAGCACCTAGAGGAAGGTGAATAGGTGCAAAAATAAATTTTCCAGAGAAGTGTGCAATTCTAATTAACAATAGATTATAAAAAGGAAATTAGACTTTTGTAAACAAATTAAGTTACGATCAAAGTAAGAGAGCTTAGGGAAGAGAGTAAGAACATGAGATTTATAGTGGTTTGGCTTAATCCAAGCCTACGTCCACTCTTCCGCACTGACAGCCCATCGGCAGGATTTCACTATGAATCAAAAGAGTTGTTACAGTATACTCTTCCTTGATTCCACAGTATAGAGACTTAGCTACAATTCCTTAAGGTCTCACAAATAAATGAACTCTCTTTTGAATACAAGATTTCGCTCAACAAATGAATTGACTAAGAACAAGGAGCTTCAAACTTTGGAATTCTTCTATCGCGCACACACTTGAACAACTGAAATGTCTTCCTTATATACTCCTTCATGCCATCACACCCGTTGGTATTTACCAAAGGAATTCTTCCAATCTACCCGTTGGACAGAATCAATTAGGAAGACTTCAAGTTATTTAAGGAATATGACGATAACCTACCAATCCTACTCGCCCATACAATCAGGATCTAGGTTTCCATAAGTAGAACCTTCCAAGTATACTTTGCCAATCAACGGATCCAAAATCCCTAAATCAATCTTAATTTGAATAATGGATTCCGACATGCTGTAACCAGCCAAGAGATCTTCTCCAGTCGATAGAATCAAATCCTTAACGAAACATTCAGTTCTGGATAAGCCTTATTCGACGGTCTAGAAACTGTCAATGAGGATAGACTTTGAGTCTTGAGTCTGGCAGTCCGGAGGTCTTCAGACTTTGATGGAAGAGTCTGCAAGTCTTCAGACTAGACTGACGGAAACGTTTTGTCAACTTCAAAACACTCAATGAAGTTTTTTCCAACAATATCCCCCCTTTTTTATGGTGACAAAACTTTCCTGCAGATTTGGATAACATTGACTTGCAAAACAATACTTCAAGCAAACATGGATATCTCACGAAAGATAATTGGCATAACATTAAAATCTGCATCCACAGAAAGTAAGTTAGTCTTGTAAATGAGCAACTATCTTTGCCATGAACTATCAATAGTGCTTAAGATGAACAAACGTTAACAAACAGTCAAATCCAAATCCAGTCCAAATCCAAATAGCCAAACACAAAAGAAAAGTCAATCAAACCACAAAAATACGAGAGTTCAAGAGTTCAAGAGTTTAAATCTCAAATTTGCACACATCTCTCCCCCTTTTTGTCAGCATTAAAAAGGTAAAGATGAAAAGAGAATGTAGTTATGATTGCCTGGGAACACAAACAAATTGGAAATCTCCCATTAACTAGACAATCCCTTCCAGCTTTTTCAAATCCTCATTCAGTTGAGCAACATCTTCACCCTTAGCATTTGCTTGCACTTGAAGCGTAAGGGCATGAATTTGATCATGCAAACAAACTGAATAAGCTTGACCTGCATTCTGCAAGTTCTGAACTTCACATCCCAGGGCATAAATTTGATCTCGCATCTCCAAGAGAACATCAAGCACTTTGCGAAAGTCTGTTGAATTTTCAGTCTGAGTACTGGCTTCTGCACGATCAGTAGGTGTATTGGCAGGTGATGGCAAATCAGCACGATCACTCAGATTTGGCGATGAAACTTCATGACCTTCCTTAGGAAATTGAGAGGCATAAATGTCTTCTGGATTTGTTGGTGAACGACTTACTCCTTCACTAGCAGCAATTGAAGATGTACCTCTTTTCTCAGCATCTCCCCCTTATTTGAATGCCTTCAGGCGGTGAGAAGTACTATTCATGCTATGCTTCTTCTTGTTCTTCTCTGACCTCTTCTTCCTCTTTTTTAATCCTTTCATCCTCTGCTTCTTTCTCCAATTCTTCTCTCTCTCCAGTCCTCTGTTCGATCTCATCCTTGTCTTGTTCCTATCTCTCCTCAGTCTCTGGAACATAACGACTTAAGTTATTCAATGTAAGAGCAGAAATGGTGATATCATCCTCATCCTCTTTATCTTCCAAGATGAGTGCTCTTCTTTTCTTCGATGGAGCAGTCATGGGCTCCTTCCCTTTCCGCTTTGCAGCCGAAGAGACTGTATGAGTCTTGACAAGGGTTTTAACCTTGAATTTCTCCAAAGCCTTGTTAAGTTCCTTCAGACGCATTTTAGAGACCATCTTCAGTCCCACCACCATTTGATTGCATGTTCGAACACAGAAAATACGGGGAGGCTGAATGTTTGTCTGAATAACTTGGTGACAAGTGCTAAGTAAGGAAGTTGACCTTTATCCTTCACCATCAATCTGTACATATGAAACATAATAGTGTGATGAAGAGATAACTTCTCGCCAACGTTAATGGCATACATCAGCTTTGCCTCCAAGTTTGAAACATCGGTCTTCGAAGTTGAATTTGGTCTGAGGCAGTTGATTACTATCTTGTGAAGTAAGATATTTGAGGCATTCATCCTCAAATATGAAATCTTTCCCTCTGTCGTTCTATCCCGAACAAGCTCTATCGTCGCACGGCCAATAGACACACCGATTGGTTGATATTTCCCTCTTTCAACCCCAATCGCATCAGCCAATGTATCCATGTCAATCACATAGTCCTGATCTCGAACATTGAAAGAGAATCTATTTGCATCCAAGAAACTGAGATTCGAATAGAAGTAAGCAGTAAGTTTAGCATAAGCCTTTGCAGATTCTGAACAAAATCTTTCCAGTTGAAGAAGATTGAATTTCTCTCGCAGATTAACATTCAAAGAGTAAAAAAAAATCAAAGTCCACACTTCTAGGGTTAATCACTCCACACTTCAACAACTTTGAGTACAGTTGCTTGTGTTCCTCCGATCGAAACAGATCTGTCCTCTTGCTTTGAACTTTTGCCGCAACACCCATTCTAGGTTTAAATTGAGTGTACATCCTATCATCATCGTTTCCATCAGGTTGACTCAGCCCTCCAACACGTGGATCGCTTGGGATGTTTGCAAAAGCTTCTTCTGCTGACCCCGTAGGAGCAATACCCAATCGTTCCATTGTGCATAAAAAATAGATTTCATTTCGATACCCTTTGTCTTTCAAAAATTTGTCAATGTAGTTCAAAGGAGTACCACCCTTCTTCAAAGCACGTTAAAGCTTATAAGTAAAGCCAGGCTTAAGAGTTCTTACGGGTTCTGCCTCTTCGATGATTTCCTCCTCTTCTCGATGTTCAATATTATGAGGTCTAGAAGGAGAAGATGTACGCTGCTGAGAATGTTGTGGGCTCTGTCGCTGTTTAGGAGATTCTTCTTCCTCGGTGAGATCAAAATGCGTAGGTCCCTCGCGCATTTGCTGTGGTCCCATGTTTGCGATCCTTGAAGACTTTCTTTGGGACGACATTTTTCACAGTCTTTGAGAGATTCCAAGCTTGTTTCACAAGAAAGATGAAATCTTTTAAGGATTAAATAAGAGAAGAAAACAAAAGTGGAAGATCCGTGCTCTCTTAGGATTTTTGTGAGTAAAACGAAGAAGAACCAACAGTTTATAAGACAATCGAAGCGAGGCATATGGAACATCGTAAAGAAAAGAAATATAAAGATGCCTTTTAAAAATAACTGCCTTTTCAAAAAAAAAAATAGATAACTGTCATTTTAAAAATGACTTCTTTTTTGAAAAAGGAAATATTGCAATAATCACGGAAATTGAAAATAGCATTAATCAATTACGGATAGATGATCGTATCTTTTCGAGATTTGAACCGTGAGATAATTTTCTAAAATAAAAATAACTTACAGTTGAGAATCTTGATCGTCTGAGTCCGAGTGTCTTTAGACTTTCATTCGGGTTTGAACTTCCTCGAATTTAAGATGTTGAGTCTAGAACGAATAACTTCAAATTGATTTTTCTCCAAAAGCTTTGTAAATATATTCGCCAATTGATTCTTTGAATTAATGAACTGAATTGAAACTTCTCCATTTTGAACATGATCTATGATAAAATGATGTCGAATCTCTATATGTTTTTCTTTTGAGTGAAGAATCGGATTCTTGGTGAGATTGATTGCGCTGGTGTTGTTACATTTGATCTCAGTGCATGAATCTTTAATTCCAAAGTCTCTTAGCTGTTGTTTTATCCACAAAATTTGTGAACAACAACTTTCAAGAGCTACATATTTTGCTTCTGCCGTAGAAAGAGCTACGGTAATTTGCTTCCTTGAAAACCAAGACACCATCCTGTTTCCAAGTAGTTGACAGGTGCCCAAGATGCTCTTTCTATCAACTCTGCATCATGCTAAATCTGCGTCTGAGTATCCAAGAAGAGTAAAGTCTCATTCTTTAGGATACCAAAGACCTAAATTTGAAGTTGAGGCAATGTATTTAATAATACGTTTTGCAGCACTTAAATGAAATTCTTTAGGGTCTAATTGAAATCTGGCACAAATATAAACACTAAACAAAATATCAGGTCTAGAAGCAGTAAGATAAAGAAGTGATCAAATAATACTCCTATATAGCTTCTGGTCAACATTCTCTCCTCCTTCATCTTTATCCAGTACAAACTTTTTGACATTGGTATATCAGTCTTTTTGCAATTCTCCAGTCCAAACTTTTTGACAAGTTCTTTAGCATATATATATATATATATATATATATATATATATATATATATATATATATATTATGAATAAAGGTTCCCTCCTTCAGTTGTTTCACTTGAAGCCTGAGAAAGAAGGTTAGTTCACCCATCATGCTCATTTCAAACTCATCCTGCATAAACTTAGAGAATTTTTTGCACATATTTTCATTAGAAGATCCAAAAATAATATTATCAACATAAATTTGGACAAGTAAAAAACTTTTGCTTTCTCTTTTGATAAACAATGTAGTATCTACTTTACCTTTGACAAAACCATTTTGAATTAAAAACTTACTTAGTCTGTCGTACCAAGCTCGAGGTGCTTGCTTTAAACCATATAGAGCCTTTTTCAGTCTAAATACAGAGTTTGGTTTCCTTGGGTCTTCAAAACCGGGTGGTTATTCCACATAGACTTCCTCTTGGATAAATCCATTTAGGAAAGCACTTTTGACGTCCATTTGGAATAACCTAAAATTCTTATAACAAGCAAAAGCAAGTAATAATCTAATTGCTTCTAACCTTGCTACTGGCGCGTAAGTCTCATCATAGTCTATCACTTCTTCTTGCGTATATCCCTTGGCCACGAGTCTTGCTTTATTTCTTACGACTTTTCCCTTCTCGTTCATCTTGTTCCTAAAAACCCATTTGGCTCAAATGATGGATTTACCTTTTGGTTTAGGAGTCAATTCCCAGACATCATTGATATTGAATTGCCTGAGTTCTTCTTGCATAGCTTCAATCCAGTTTTCATTTGTTAGAGCTTCTTCTATGCTTTTGGGTTCTATTTCAGAAATAAGAGCCACAGCATTAGACTCTTCACGCCTTTTGGATCTTGTGCGAATTCCTTCACTAATATCGCCAATAATGAGATCTTTGGGATGACTGGACTTATGCTTCTAGTTACTGGTTGATCTATTAGATTGTTGAACATTTCCTTCATTTGATTCTTCGATGATCATTTGTTGCTGGTCTTCTGAGGTATGAGCTGCTTCTGAAGATTTAGACTTTGTAGAGTTTGGAGCAAGTTCAGATTCTTTAGATTGAGCCTGAATCAATTGATTTTGCATAATGTCTTGAAATTTAACATTCATCAATTCCTCCACAGATTTAGTCTTTTTGTTGTATACTTTGTAAGCTTTGCTGGTGGTTGAATATCCAAGGAAGATGCATTTGTCTGATTTTTCTTCAAACTTACCAACTCGATCATTTGTATTTTTCAATATAAAACATTTGCATCCAAACATATGAAAAATATGAAACAATTAGCTTCTTTCATTTGAATAACTCATAGGGAGTCTTCTCCAGAATAGGCCTTAGAAAGACTCTATTAATAATATAGCATACTGTAGAAACTGCTTCAGCCCAAAAACGAGATGAGATGTTACTTTCAATTAAAAGAGTTCTAGCCATTTCCTGAAGCGATCTATTCTTTCTTTCCACGACTCCATTTTGCTCTGGAGTATATGGTGAAGTGAACACATGCTGAAAACCAGATTCATCACAGAATTTTGTAAAGTCTTGATTTTCAAATTTGCCTCCATGGTCTGTCCGTATACTTGAAAGAACATATCCTTTTTCATTTTGAACCTTTTTAGCAAACTTTATAAAATAAGAAAATATTTCAGACTTACTTGCTAGGAAATATACCCAAGTGAATCATGAGTAGTCATCCACGATTACTAGGCAGTATTTCTTACCTCTAATACTCTAAGTTCTGGTTGGTCCAAAGAGATCCATATGCAGGAACTGCAGTACACGATTAGTGGATACTTGATTTATTGGTTTGAATGAGTTTCTTACCTGTTTTCCCAACACACATGGTGTGCATAGATCAGAGTTTTGGTATGTCAGATTGGGTAGTCCACAAACAAGCTTCTTTGATGAGACTTTGGCTATTTGCTTCATGTTGATGTGCCCAAGTTTTCTGTGCCATAAGTTTGCTTCCTCTTGAATTGAGATTAAACATTGGGTTTTGTCTGATTTGATATCCAAGAGGTAAATATTCCCATGTCTTCGCCCCATAAAATACTGAGAGGAATCTTTATTGGTTCCTAAGCATATTCCTTTTTGAAAGTTGATTTTGAATCCAGTGTCGCACAGCTAACTGATACTCAGCAAGTTGTAGTTGATACCTTCTACTAAGGAAACATTACTGATCGTGAGGCTTCCAATCCTTAGGGTTCCGTATCCCACAATTCTTCTTTTACTATTTCCTCCAAAAGAAACTTTTCCACCATTAACTTGCATAAGTTTTATAAAGCAGTTTGAGTCTCCTGTCATATGTCTCGAGCATCCACTATCCAAGTACCATTCAACATTTTTCTTGATAGTGACTTGTATTTAGAAAAGAAACTCATGCTTTCTTTAGTACTCATATTTTCTTAGGTCCAGAGGAGTTAGTGTGATATGCAGTCTTTGCCCAAACCTTCTTCACAGGTTTCCAGACCATAGGATATTCTTTCTCAAAGTGTTTTGAGCTGTTACACTTAGAACATTTAAGAGCACTGCGGCATACAGGTTTCACAAAAACTTTTTGGAAATGTCTTTTGTAAAAATCTTTTGTAGGTCTTTGTTTAATTATTTTCTTTACCTTAGGAAAATCAATTAGAGGAATGGTTTCCGCTGTCATTTCCAAATCATATTTATTGAAAAAAGTCTTTGTGCAAAAAGAATTTTTCCAGTTTTCTAAAATCCTATAAGAAAAATCTTTTAGAAATGCTTGAGATATCATTTTTCAAGAATGTATTTTCTTTTGAAAGATTATCTGCATTTTCTTTTAAAGTTAACACTTTTGTCTAAACTTTCAATTTTTTCTTTCCAAACAATTTCCTGTTCTAGTGTAGAATTTTCCCTTTTGAGTTCGGAAATCCTTTTGAGAGAAGTTTTGAGACTAAGACATAATTCATCAATATATTTAGAAACTTTGGTAGGAATTTTTAAATTACTTACCTCGATTTCACTGTCTGAGTCTGATTATGCCATGAGACAAATATTGGCATAATCATCATCACTTTCCTCACATTCGGCATCACTCCAAGTTTTTTTCTTTAAGTGCCTTTCGATATTTCTCAGCTTTTCCTTTCTTTCTCTTTAGCAGGGGACAATTTGGTTTGATGTGTCCCTTTTTCTTGCATTCAAAGCAGACTACATCTTTATTGAATTCATTATCCTCAACTGATTTATTTAGTTGCTTTTGAGAGCTTTGTTTCTTTGGATTGAATCTTTTCCCCTTTCTGTTCAGTTTTCTAAACCTTCTTATCAAGCTCTTCATCATCCATATTGTCTTCAGAATCCATGACATCAGAATCATCATTAGATTTTAATGCAATGGATTTCTTACCTTTAGGATCTTCATCTTCGTTGATTTGCTCCACTTTATAAGACTGAAGAGTCCCAACCAATTCATCAACCGAGAGTGGCATGATTCTTTGTGTCTCCCTTATTGAGGTCTTTATATGATTCCAATCCTTGAACAGTCCACTTAGTAGCTTGTTTACCTTCATGGGTCCAGAAATTAGTTGACCTTGATATTCAAGACCATTCATGATTTCGGTAAAACGATTAAACATGTCAGTGATAGATTCTTTTGTTTTGATTTTGAATGCTTCATATTGACCGAGCAGAATGTTGATTCTGGTTTCTTTCACTCGATCAGTTTCTTCATAGGTGATGTGTAATTTATCCCAGACTTCTTTAGCTATTTCACAAGAAGATATTCTGTTATATTTAGTGGGAGATAATGCACAATATAAAGAATAAATTGCTTTTGCATCAAGAGCTTGTCTCTTGGTTATCTCTTCTTGAATCATTTCACTAGACTCAACAGCTTATTTTCCTCTCTCTGAGACAGGTGCAGCTTTAGGAATGATTCCTTTGTCTACCACGTCCCATTCCAGAGGATCCTTTGATCTAAGGAATGCATTCATCTTGTTTTTCCATATGTTGTATTAATTTCCATCAAAATAAGGCGGTCTGGTATTGTTTTGCCCTTTAAGCAGTCCTGGAGCCAACATACTAGCCATGGATCTTTAACTCTGAAGCAAAACACTTCAACTTAAGTGAGTACACAGGCTTTGATACCAATTGTGAAAGCTAGTATGAGCACTTAGAGGGGGGTGAATAGGTGCAAAAACAAATTTTCCAGAGAAGTGTGCAATTCTAATTAACAATAGATTATGAAAAGGAAATTAGACTTTTGTAAACAAGTTAAGTTACGATCAAAGTAAGAGAACTTAAGGAAGAGAGTAAGAACACGAGATTTATAGTGGTTCGGCTTAATCCAAGCCTACGTCCACTCTTCCGCATTGACAACCCACCGGCTAGATTTCACTATGAATCAAAAGAGTCATTACAGTATGCTCTTCCTTGATTCCACAGTGTAGAGACTTAGCTACACTTCCTCAAGGTCACACAAAGAAATTAACCATCTTTTGAATACAAGATTTCGCTCAACAAATGAATTGACTAAAAACAATGAGCTTCAGACTTTGGAATTCTTCTATCGCGCGCACACTCAAACAACTGAAACGTCTTCCTTATATACTCCTTCATGCCATCACACCCGTTGGCACTTACTAAAGGAATTCTTCCAATCTACTCGTTGGACAGAATCAATTAGGAAGATTTCGAGTTATTTAAGGAATATGACGATAGCCCACCAATCCTGCTCGCCCATACAATTAGGATCTAGGTTTCCATAAGTAGAATCTTCCAAGTATACTTTGCCAATCAACGGATCCAAAATCCCTAAATCAATCTCAATTTGAATAATGGATTCCGACATGCTGTATCCAACCAAGAGATCTTCTCCAGTCGATAGAATCAAATCCTTAACGAAACATTCAGTTCTGGATAAGCCTTATTCAACGGTCTAGAAACTGTCAATGAGGATAGATTTTGAGTTTTGAGTCTGGCAGTCCAAAGGTCTTCAAACTTTGATGGAAGAGTCTACAAGTCTTCAGACTAGACTGATGGAAACGTTTTGTCAGCTTCAAAACACTCAAGGAAGTTTCCTCCAACACCTCGGTCTTTAGTGCACTTGTAAGAGTTCGTCAAGGCTAGGTGTATCATGCCTTGCATCGTGTCCATGGACCGTGTGCATCAATCCTGGCCATTCAAGGATCGTTCTCGTGGTCGAGTTGATCGATTTGGCCGAGTGTCTGGCTTGACCCTGGTCAAGTGCATCGAGTTCATGGACTTTGTGGATGGGCCTCTGACCCTAATGCCCAAGCTCGGGTCCTTGGATTTTGAGCTTGGGTTCATTAAGGTTGGCCTAGGACTCTTGTGTGTAAGCCTAAGTCCCCTGAGCTTGTGCCATGGTCCATTGATGTTGGGGTCGGGTTTGGGTGTGGGGACCGGGGCCTAGCCTTGATAGACTCGGGTAGGGGCGCTGGGGTCTTGGGCCCAACCTTAATAGACTGGGTGTAGGTGCAAGGGATTGGATTTTAGGCATGGGGTTCAGGGCCTAACCTTGATGGACTAGGAAGCGGGCACCAATATCAAAGTCCTGGGGCCAAGCCTCGATGGACATTGGCTTGGCTTGGGGTCCCCATGCCGAGCACTAAGGTTTGGGCTTGGCTTTGAGGGCCCAGGCCTAGGTGTCGGGGACTTGGCCTAGCCTTTGTAGACCCTGGTCAAGGTGTGAGGTAGTTGGGCATAGGCATCGAGTTTTCGGCTTTGGTTTTGATGACCCAAGACTACTCCCCATGCTCGTGCTTGGGAGTCTGTAGCCAGGCTTAAGACCTTTGTACCCATGCCAGGTTCCTTATGTACCCACACACAAATCATTAGCGCCCGAATAGTATATGTCTACTTAGAAAAATCAAATAAGATTTCCCTCCAAACAATGGAAAATATTTTACAATTTATTTTCAAGTCTCAAACACCTAAAAATAGTCTTTTTCTGAAAAATAAATTTCCAAAATAAATTTTCCATAAATAGCACATTTTTATCTCCTTGTGAAATATATAGGAGTCAACATTATACTAAAAAATTGTTAATTGTAAATAAATTAATTAAATTACCGTGTCATGTCGTGTCATCTGCAATTTCTAGTTTGTAAGGTAAAGTGTTTTCTCGATGCATTTCTTGAGTTTATAATTGATCCACAGTAAATTGATTAGTGAAGACTTCAAATGAAATTGATTGCATACTAATCACTTGAATCTAAGTTGTGAATTGGTATAGGCTTGGGAAAGCCTGAAATAAGTTTAAGCTTAATAATCCATTAGTTGAACTTTAGGTGAATCATTGTTCGGGGGTAGGTTGTGACAAACATGACTTAAGCATGTAAATAGAAACAAAAGTTTCAGTAATGCTTATTTGTGAAGATTGTGAATAGTTTATGCAACCACTATCTCCATCTACGTGAAAAATAATAATACCTCAAGATTATTAGGAAAATTTGAATGTTGATGAAGATACAACAATAATTTATAGATCTTTGATTCTTTGATGTGTGATGATGATTGTGGGTCTTTAGGCAATATTTACCCCTCACTATTATTCTTGCATGGCTTAAAACAAACATACCTTCAAGATATATATCAAAGTGGTAGAGAAACAAGTTCAGCAATTCCTTAATTTTTCCCTTGAAATTTTTACCTTGAATGTGTTATCAAAATTGTCTGTATAAAAACAGATGGAGAGAGTTACCAGAAGAAATTGTTATTTTGAATAATTGTAATGAACATAAATGCTTTGTTTTTTTTTTTTTTATATAGTTTTTTATAGACAACCGATTAATACATTTCTTGGCAATAAGTACTTTGGCCCCGTTTGGTTCAACTTTTGCAATGAGTGTTGGGCCTCCAAAGTCCCTTGGAGAAAATGCAAAGCATTTATCAAGTGTTTTTGAGACTTCCTTGACTAAATGCTAACATTCGGAATGCTGAAAGCCCAATGCAAGTCTAAAAGCCCAATGTAGGTAGGGACCTGTTTTGGGCTTTCAGCATTTTGGAAATGCAAACTCTACTATTCATTGATCACTATTCATTCATTACTATTCATCTTCTTCCTCATTCATCCACAACCATTCGGCTTCCTTGATCTATCATTAAAGATTGGGCTTCTCTGGCAATCACTACCGCCGCGTGGGGGTTGTGCCTTCTCATCAACCACCCTTTAGGGTGGGATGACCCGCGACTCGGACAGCATCACCTAAGGTCACCAGATCTGGCCGACCTAGGCGACACCTGATCTGGCCACCGGCGGTTGGCTTGCGGCAGTCGACCAATAGTGCCCTCTATCGAATTTAATTTTCAAACTTAAAAAAAAAATAAAAAATGGCAAAAGTCCTTTATAAATGTGGATTTTACCCAATGGTATTTACACAAAAACTATTTTCCAATGCTATTTGAAGTTACAATTTACCAAATGGTATAGCATTTCGGAAAACCCATTTATCCCAAAGTTATTTGCATTTTCCTAAACCCATTTCCCTAAGGCCAAACCAAACGGCCCTTTATCCACACCATCACCATTTTTCATGATAAACTATGACCACTTTTCACGTTAACAATTACCTTTTTTATAGCTAAGAGTCATATTTTTTCATCACTAGGCGTCACTCTATTCGATACCAAGAGTTACATTTTTTTTTTTTGGGATAAGTACACTATCAGTGCCAAAACTTGTGTACGGCGCTCACTTCGGTGCCAAAAGTTTCCGTCGAATCACTTAATACCAAATCGGAGGAAAAACGATCACTTTAGTGCCACCAGCAAAAGATTCCGGCCAAAATGATTACGTGACTTTAAAAAAAAAAAAAAATCCACAAGGCCTTTAAACGACGTCATTTTCGATCCTCCTTAAGAAAAAAACGTCGTTTTGCCATCCTACATGGATGGCCTCATAGAAACGACACCGTTTAGCTTACATGAGGATTGAAATTAGGGTTTGCGCCGCTCGGCCACCGTCATTTGGCCACCATTGCTCGGCCATCGTCGCTCAGCCACCATTGTAGTTGCTCGACCAGGTAAGCGAGGAGAGACTGAGATTGTTGCTCGAGCAATAAGTGGCAGGAAAAATCGGAGGTGAGGGCAGAGGAGGAGGAGGAAGAAGATGGGTCGAAGGTGCCGCTAGTGTGCTGCTGCTGCCGGTGCGTTGCTGGTGTCACTGCTGGTGCGCTGCCGGTGCTGCTGCTGGTGCCGTGCTGGTGCCATTGCTTGTGTGGGTCTTCGAGGAAGAAGAAGACGAAGATGAGCCTTCCCTCTCTCTCAATTTGGGGATTAGGGTTTCTAAGTTAGGGGAAAGATGCTAAACGGCGTCGTTTTGGTGTTTGGATGCTGACTCAACTCTCCGACAAGCCACGTCGGCTTCAAAAATTAATAAAAAAAAAGGCCACGTCGGATTTCCGGCCAATTTCGTCGGCGTTGGCACTGAAATGATCGATTTTCAAAATTTTTGGCACTTAAGTGATCCGACGGAAACTTTTGGTATCAAAGTGAGCGTCGTACACAACTTTGGCACTGATAGTGTTACTCATCCCCATTTTTTTTTTTTTTTTTATGATAACAAACTATTTTGACAATTGAAAAAAATTATCCAAAAAGTTATAATTTATTATACTTTTGTCAATTTAGTCCTAAATCTTTTAATTATGCTAACTGAGTTGTAAACTTTTCATGTTTTCCAATTGATTCACCTTGGTCGGAAATCACTAACATATATTTTTTTCAATTTTTGTTATTTATTTTATTTTATTTTCTTTTCCTTCTTTACTTTTTTTTTTTTTTAATTGTGGCGGGCTAGGGCGTAAAAAAAGAAAAGAAGGAAAAGATAAGGGAAGAAAAGAAAAAAAAAAAATGAACAAGAAAAGAATAAAAAACAAAAAATATATATATTAAAAATTGAAAATTGTCTACTTCAATATCGGTCATGTCATGTAGGAAAATTGATATCTATGTTAATAATTTCTGACTAACATTGGCCTGATTGGACTAAATTGACAAAACGTAAAAATATTTATGACTCAATTAACACAATTAAAAGGTTTAAAGCTAAATTAACAAAAATACAATAAGTTTAGGACTTTTTGGGCAATTTTCCTTATGGAGAATCCAGACATGAAAATCTAAACAAAAATAAAATAAAATTGGACATGATAAACTTAAGTATGAAGTATAGTTAACGTGCATACGGAGGACTATCAAGCTCCTTTGTGGTTGTATCAAACTCACTTCTTCTCTCACTATTTCCCATTCTTTGGCTTCTTCCTGAACTGATCTCTACTTTCAAGCATTCTTTTAGTTCCGATAGGACACGGTTCATGTTTGCCCTTTCAACCGCGTTCATTGGTACACATGCCATGGCTATTTCCACCGCTTTCCGTACAGAACTGATGTTGAATTGGTTATTTAACCTCGGATCAACAATGCTTTGGATGTCTCCTCTTTCTACGAATGGAGTTACCCAGTGAAGGATGTGCATGTTGCCCTCCGGACTTCTTATAATGGCGGGGTGACCCGTGATTAACTCAAATAAAACTATGCCAAAGCTGTATATGTCGCTCTTTTGGCTTGAGTGTCCAAGTATATGAAACCTGAGGATTCAAAAGGAATTGCCGCTTTGATTAGTACAACAATTGCCCAAGCTACCTTCACAAAAATGAACTTACGTACGTCTATCCAACATAAACATGTATGAATAGATGTATGGGCCTCTTGTGCTGGTCAAAATTAGTATAGTTATTATGCATCATAGGTGGAATGGAAAAGTCTTTGTATTCAGAAATTTTGAGTCACTTACTCCGGATCGAGATAACCAGGTGTCCCTGCTGGACAAGTCGAAATATAAGAATCCTGCTCTCTTACAAATGCTCTCGATAATCCAAAATCACAAATCTTTGCTTGCATGTTCTCGTTTAGTAAAATATTGGGCGTCTTTAGATCTCTATGGATAATAGGAGGTTTGCAGCCGTTATGCAGGTACTCCAACCCTGCACACCAGCAGGAAAAACTTGACGAAATGTATCGGCTTGCTTAATTTGTGGAAATGTGAACAAAGATGTCATCGATCTACTTTATGTACCTTGAGCTGCATCGACTGCGATTTGTAGTCTCTGGCTCCAACTCAAAACATTTGGGTTGCGTGCTGCTTGAAAGTAGAGAATTAAGTAGTATTCATGAAAGATGTAAAGCTTGTTAGCTAGTATCCGTTCGCTGAGAAAGTCAATTTCATTTCCATGGTGCTATTCTGAATATCTAAATTGACCAATTAATCCAGGAGTCTGAACTATCAAATAACGGTATTGAGATAAAATTAGCTCGACATATGTCGTGCTATTGGAAAAGGGAATATCAGACAAACCTAACAAATGTTGCCGCACATTTCCATTGGACATGAATTCGTAAATCAGCGCCATGTTTTCAAAGTCTTCGCAATATCCGATAAGTGAAACCAGATTTCTATGGTGAACGACCATCAGGAGTTGGGCCTGCACGTCAAGGTATCAGAGCTTGCTATGAGTGGAACTCCCAAAAAGTTGAAAACATGACACGTCAATTCTAGTTGGAGTAATGTTTCGAACCTCTGCATGAAACTCCTTGCAGCCTTGCTTTGATGATCGAGATAACATTTTTACTGCGACTTGAGTGCCATTGTCAAATCTGCCAAAGTAAAATTCCCCAAATCCTCCCTCTCCGATTACCGTTCTAAAGTTGTCGGTAATTCTTGCAACCTCAGTGGATGTAAAATGTCGATTTTTTGACAACTTTAATGTCCCGGTATATCCTCCAAAAGTGGCGGTAGTAGTAATAGCAGCAACATCTGGAGAAAAAAGTTATCGGGTCATGATCTTCACTTTGATATCATATGTCTTCACTGCAAACAGAGCCTTTTTGAAGAAATATGTAATGACTTATTCTAAGAAGAGGCTGTGTCGTGAAAAACAAACCAGAAAGAGCAAAGCGAGTAACCTCAACCAAATGAAGCATACCCTGGAATGCCTTTATTTACGTGACTTGTGAGTACGTGTTGTTGCAATTATGATATCATTAACCAATAACATGTGCATAGTTTTTGAACATGAAATAGTGATGACATAGAAACATGATTAAGTGAGTGAGATCAAGTCGGTGTATCATGTTTACTTTTTCCAGGCCCAATTGTGCAAAGGGCCACGAGCAATTGGACTATTTAACCTGTTTGGGGTTCAAAACCTGACCCGGACTGACAAAATCACTTGTAGAACTTTTGATTTTCCTTGCACATGCAATATGCAAAAGAGTTACTTTGGATTTGTCTTCTTTTGATTATCCACAATACTACAAGAGCTCCCAATAAAATCAACGCCAGAACAGCTGCAACCGATGCAATGATTGGAGCAATAGAGATGCCCTTTTTCTTTGGCTGCACATTGCTGGTTGGACAATTGTCTGATTGGCAAAGATTTGGATTTCCATCTAAGCTGTCGAAGAACGTCGATAGTACATGTCAATGCCAGAAGATTAGGGCATGAATTCATGGATATCCCACCTTACATACACAAGTTGATGAAATAGAAAACTAAAGGCAAGTATCACTTTCATATTTTTCATCCTTGGGTGTGAGCAGCAACGTACAGAAGGAAGATGCAGATTGTATAGACAATAATAAGCAATTAAATGTTGTGTTACATAAGTGTGGCAATCAACGAACCTAAGTCGCAATGATCCATCTGTCTACTTCTTCAAGAGAGTTTGAGGAACAGAGCCATTCAAGTCGTTCCCACTTAAACTCCTGCAAATATCCATGATTAGAAGTTGATAGCCATTTACTCAAGCTAGATAACCACACATAATCTTTCCATTTAAAGCTCGGTGACTCACAGAACTTCCAAGCTCGGCATTTGTGCTAAAAAGCCTGACATGGACTCAGTTAATGAATTGTTGGATAAATCCCTGAACTTAAGCCAAAAAAGTACTAAGAAACTTCATATGCATATACTTGTTAAAATGCATAAAACAGGATAAGGTAGATAATGAAAATCATGCTAATGATAAAGAAGTGTGTCGCTTTTTTGGGCTTGGGTTGTCCATTCTCTTTCTGTCCAAATTGAATAAACAATATGAAAGAAAAGCTACTAATGCATACAGGGATACAACTGCTGTCAAATTGGAGATTGATGTCGCTATCAGTCCTTTCAGTCCACTAGAGCTCAGGTTCCTGCACATCCGTAGCTAACTTTATGAGAATAAAATCCCACCGGTCATAACTTTTAACATGGAAGGCTTTAATATAGAGACTTGATTTTTGAAATCATTTCCTCAGTCGCATGATGTGTTACCAATCTATGCTGTAGTTGCTTCTGAGAAAAGTCATCTTTTGAGACTTGTGGTGTTTCGTTGCAGGATGTTTTCAAAGAAAACATGTAGTCATAGACTTACAACGAGATGATTCTCGGAGAACTATCATAGCTACAATGTAGTCCGCTCCAAGAGTATTGCATAGGGACGCATGGATCACCTTGCTAGCTAGCTCTGATCACCTCATATGTTTTCTTGATATCATACATAGTGTTGGAAAAATCTTCTTAAAGTGTTTTGAATATGACAAAACGTTTCCTCAGTCTAGTCTGAAGGTTTTGCAGACTTCTCTTCTTAAAGTCTGAAGATCTCTGGACAGCCAGACTCAAGACTCAAAGTCTATCCTCATTGACAGTCTCTATTCCGTTGAAGAAAGGTTATCCAAATCTGAATGATTCGAATTTGTCCTTATCAACTGGAGAAGATCTCGTGGTTGGAAAAGACCTAACGGAATCCTTTGATTGATGGAGATTGATTCGATGATTGAAGATCCGATAATTGTCTGGATATTCTTGGAAGGTTCTTCTTATGGAAACTTAGATTCTGCTTGTATGTGCGAACAGGATTGATGGGCTATCAACACGTTCCTTTAATAGCTTTATTAATCTTCTTAATTGATTCCGTCCAACGGGTAGATTGGAGGAATTCCTTTGGTAAGTGCCAACAGGTATGATAGCATGAAGGAGTATATAAAGAAGACGACCTAAGTTGTTGAAGGTGTGCGCGATAGAAAAATTCCAAAGTCTGAAAGCTTCCTATTGTCTAGACAATCTTTTGAGCGATTCATTGTATTCAAAGAGAGTCAGTATTTGTAAGAGACCTTGAGGAGGTGTAGTTGAATATCTATCTTTGTGGAATCAAGGAAATCTTGTGGTGTAACTTCTCTTCGATCATAGTGAAATCCAGCCTCTAGGCTATCGGTGCGGAAGAGTGGACGTAGGCTTAAACTAAGCCGAACCACTATAAAACTCTGTGTTCAATCTTCTCTTCCCTACTCTATTTACTTTAATCGTATTTCATTTTGTTCAGAAAGAATTTCCTTTATCATTTGCCAAGTATTGCTTACATATCTCGATAAATTGTTTATGCACCTATTCACCCCCCTCTAGGTGTTCATACTAGCTATCTCAATTGGTATCAGAGCTCATGTACTCACTTTGTTTGAAGTATTTTACTTTAGAGTAAAAGATCCATGGCTAGTATGCTGGCTCCAGGGCTTGTAGAAGGGCAAAGCAACACGAGACCACCTTACTTTGATGGAAAGGATTACAACATATGGAAGAACAAGATGAAAGCGTTTCTGAGATCAAAAGATCCTCTGGAATGGGACGTTGTAGAAAAATGAATCATTCCTAAAGCTGAACCTGTCTCAGAAAGAGGAAAGGACACCTTTGTTGAGTCTAGCGAAATGAGTCGGGAGGAGATAATCAAGAGACAGGCTCTTGATGCAAAGGTAATATATTCTTTATATTGTGATTTATCACCCCTACGAATATAACAGAATATCTTCTTGTGATACTGACCAAAGAAGTATGGGATAGATTACACATTACTTATGAAGGAACCGTCGAGTGAAAGAGACCGAGTCAATATACTCCTCGGTCAATATGAAGCCTTCGAGAATGAAAACGGGAGAATCTATAAGCCGACATGTTTAGTCGTTTTACGAGATATTGTGAATGGTCTTGAAAATCAAGGTCAACCAATTTGATTCCATGAAAGTAAATAAACTCTTTTGCGAGGACTTTCTAAGGATTGGAATCACATAAAGACTTCAATCAGAGAGACTCAAAGAATCATGCCATTGTCTGTCGATGAGTTGGTTGGGACCCTTCAATCTTATGAAGTGGAACGAATCAATGAAGACGAAGATCCTAAAGGTAAGAAATCTATTGCATTAAAATCTAATGATGATTATGATGTAACAGATTCTGAAGACGACATGGATGATGAAGAACT
The DNA here is from genome assembly GCA_014182575.1 of Eucalyptus decipiens. NCBI lineage: Eukaryota > Viridiplantae > Streptophyta > Magnoliopsida > Myrtales > Myrtaceae > Eucalyptus > Eucalyptus decipiens. Next base: position 34,588,845 of record CM024618.1, on the reverse strand, counting down.
TGCTCTCATGATAAGAAGATTGAGAAAATTTGAATAGAAAGGGAAGAAGATTCAATGCAAGGAAACAAAGTTTTCAAAAGCAAGCGAACAAGTCTGCTTTGAAGATGATGAATCAAATAAAGATATAGTACATTTTGAATGCAAGAAAAAGGGACACATCAGACCTAACTATCCTCTTTTGAGGAAGAAGAAAGGAAAAGCCGAAAAGTATCGAAAGGCTCTTAAAGCGGAGACCTTGAGTGACATGGAGTGCGAAGATAGTGATAATGATTATGCCAACATATGTCTAATGGCACAATCAGTTCGGAATCAAACTCGAGGCGGTTGATTCGGAAAGTGAATTCGAGGTAAGTAATTTCAAAATTCCTATGAAAGTTTCAAAATACATTGATGAATTATGTTTTAGTCTTAAGACCTCTCTTAAAAAGAATTTCTGAACTCAAAAAGGAAAATTCTGCTTTAAAACATCAGGAGAATATTTTAGAAGAAAAAGTGAAATGTTTAGACAGAATGTTTCCTCTCTCAATGAAAGAAAAGATAATCTTCTAAAAGAAAATGCATTTTTGAAAAATGACATTGTAAATATTTCCAAAATATTTTCTCTAGGATCGAAAAACTAGAAAAGATACTTTCTGTTCAAAGACCTTATTTCAATAAATCTGGTTTAGGAATGACTTATTTGAAACTATTCCTTTAATTGATTTTCCTAAAGTAAAAGAAAGAATCAAACAAAGACCCTCAAGAAATGCTTACAAAAATCATTTTGAAAGAACCTTTGTAAAACACTGTAGGTTGTAATGCTCTTAGATGTTCAAAATGCAACTGGTGCGAGATCATTTTGAGTAAGAATGTCCTATGGTATGGAGACCTGTCAATAAAGTCTGGGCAAAAACCATTTATCAAACTAACTCAAAAGGACCCAAGAAAATATGGGTACCAAAGAAAGCTTGAGTTTCTTTTTAAATGCAGGTCACTATCAAGAGAAAGGTAAAATGGTACTGGATAGTGGATGCTCGAGACACATGACGGGGAGATTCAAAATGCTTCATAAAGCTCATTCAAGTAAATGGTGGAAAAGTCTCATTTGGAGGAAACAGCAAAGGAAAAATAGTAGGCTTTGGGCTGTGAAGATTGGGAATCTTACAATAAGCAATGTTTCTTTAGTTGAATGGCTTAATTACAATCTGCTAAGTGTCGGTCATTTGTGTGATGCCGGTTTAGGATCAACTTTCAAGAAGGTATTTGTTCGGGGAATCGGTAAAGACTCGCTCGAGTCATTTATGGGTCGAAGACATGGAAATATCTACCTCTTGGACTTAAAACCAGATGAGTCGCAATGCTTAATCTCAATTCAAGATGAAGCAAGCATGTGGCATAGAAAGCTTGGACATGTCAACATGAAGCGAGATAGCCAAGATCTCGGCAAAGAAGCTTGTTCGTGGTTTACCAAATCTATCATATCAAAAGTCTGATCTCTGTACACCATGCATATTGGGAAAACAGGTAAGAAATTCCTTTAAATCAATAAATCAAGTTTTCACTAACCGTGTACTGCAGTTTTTGCATATGGATCTCTTTGGACCAACAAGAACGCAGAGCATTGGAGGTAAGAAATATTGCCTAGTAATTGTGGATGATTACTCACGATTTACTTGGGTATATTTCTTAGCAAGTAAGTCTGAAACTTTCTCTTATTTTAAGAAATTTGCTAAGATGGTTCAAAATGAAAAGGGATATGTTATTTCAAGTATAAAAATAGATCATGGAGGAGAATTTGAAAATCAAGATTTTACCAAATTTTGTGAGGAATCTGGTTTTCAACACTTATTCTCTTCTCCATATACTCCAGAGCAAAATGGAGTTGTGGAAAGGAATAATAGATCTCTTCAAGAAATGGCAAGAACCCTTTTAATTGAAAGTAATATCTCTTTACGATTTTGGGCTAAAGCTGTATCAACATCATGTTATATTATCAATAGAGTTTTTCTAAGACCTATTCTAGAAAAAACCCCCTATGAACTTTTTAAATAAAAGAAGCCTATCGTTTCATACTTTCATGTATTTGGGTGCAAATGTTTTATATTAAAAAATGCAAATGATCGAGTTGGTAAGTTTGAAGAAAAGTTAGATGAAGGCATCTTCCTTGGATATTCAACAACGAGCAAGGCATACAGAGTCTACAATAAGAAGACTCAAACAGTGGAAGAATCAATGAATGTCAAATTTCAAGATTCTGCTCAAAATGAGTCCGTTCAGACTCATCTCGAAGAATCTGAACCTGCTCTAGACTCTACAAATTCTATATCTCAAGAAGCAGCTCAAACTTTGAAGGACTAACAACCAATGATCGCTGAAGATTCCAGTGAAGGAAGTAACCATCAATCTGATATTTTAACCAGCAACTGGAAACATAAGTCCAGTCATCCCAAAGATCTTATCATTGGCGACATCAATGAAGGAATTCGCACAAGATCCAAAAGGCGAGAAGAGTCTAGTCTTGTGGCTCTTTTTGAAACAGAACCCAAGAGCATAGAAGAAGCTTTATCCGATGAAAGCTGGATTGAAGCTATGCAAGAAGAACTCAGACAATTCAGAATTAATGATGTCTGGGAATTAACTCCAAAGCTAAAAGGTAAATCTGTCATTGGAGCTAAATGGATATTCAGAAACAAGATGGACGAAAAAGGTAAGGTAGTAAGAAACAAAGCAAGACTCGTGGCCAAGGGATACACTCAAGAAGAAGGGATCGACTATGATGAGACCTATGCACCGGTAGCAAGGTTAGAAGCAATTCGTTTATTACTTGCATTTGCTTGTTATAAAAATTTCAAGTTATTCCAAATGGATGTCAAAAGTGCTTTCTTAAATGGATTTATCCATGAGGAAGTTTATGTGGAACAACCACCTGGATTTGAAGACCCAAGGAAACCAGACTCAGTATTCAAATTAAAAAAGGCCTTATATGGCTTGAAGCAAGCACCTCGAGCACAGTATGAAAGATTAAGTAAGTTTTATTACAAAATGGTTTTGTCAAAGGTAAAGTAGACACTACTCTTTTTATTAAAAGAGAAAGCAAAAGTTTTCTGCTTGTTCAAATATATGTGGATGATATTATTTTTGGATCGTCTAATGAAAATATGTGCAATAAATTTTCTAAGACTATGCGGGATGAATTCGAAATGAGTATGATGGGTGAGTTGACCTTCTTTCTTGGACTTCAAATAAAACAAGCTGGAGGAAGGAACTTTCATTCATCAAGAAAAATATGCAAATGATCTTGTTAAAAAGTTTGGGTGGGCAATTGCAAGACAGCTAATATACCAATGTCAAGTTCCTTGAAGATAGACAAAGATGAAGGAGGAAAGAAAGTCGATCAAAAACTGTACATGAGTATCATCGGTTCACTTCTTTATCTTACTGCTTCTAGACCTGACATTTTGTTTAGTGTTTGCATTTGTACTAGATTTCAATCAGACCCAAAAGAATCTCATTTGAATGCTGCGAAACGTATTATCAAATATATCTCATCAACTTCAAGTTATGGTCTATGGTATCCAAAAAGGGGAGACTTTACTCTTCTTGGATATTCAGATGCTGGACCTTCTTTGGATGAAGAATTGATAGAAAGAGTACTTCGGGTACCTGTCAACTTCTTGGAGGCAGGACGGTGTCTTGGTTTTCAAGAAAACAAAGTAGAGTAGCTCTCTCCACAGCAGAAGCAGAATATATAACTCTCGGAAGTTGTTGTTCGCAAATTTTGTGATAAAACAACAGCTAAGAGACTTTGAAGTTAAAGATTCATGCACGGAGATCAACTGTGACAACACAAGCGCTATCAATCTCACAAAAAATCCAATTCTTCACTCAAGAGCAAAGCATATAGAGATTCGACATCATTTTATTAGAGATCATGTTCAAAATGGAGATGTTTCAATTCAATATGTTGATTCAAAGAATCAATTGGCGGATATTTTCACAAAGCCTCTGGAGAAAAATCAATTTGAAACGATTCGCTCCAGACTCAACATTTTAAAGTATGAAGAGATCAAAGTCTAAAGGCTCTCAGACTCAGACTTACAAGATCTTATCTGTAAGTAAGTCTTGTACGATCATCAGACTGTAAGTTAGTCTCTCTCTCTCTCTCGTATTTTATTTTGAAAATGTACGATTGTCAATCATGTTTATTGTTATCTTTAATCGACGCAATTATTGCATCGTTTCCTTTTCGAAATAGAAGTTATTCTTAGAAATGGATATTTTCTCGAAGAAAAAGTTAGTTATTTTTTTTATAAAAAAAAGGCTTCTTTTCACCTTCCATTGTGACGGTTCGCTTATCTCTCTTTATAGTGCTCTGTTACCCCTCTTTTCTTTACTCTCGAAAACCCTAGAAAGCATCAATCCTCCATTCCCGATTTTCTCACTTGTTTAATCCTCAAAAAAGTTGTCATCTTTCTTGAGAAAAGTCAAGCAAGGAATCTTCCAAAAAGGCGAGAAAGATGTCTTCCTCAAGAAAGTCATCGAGAATCGCTAACGAGGGGACCACGACGAATGGTGAGGGGCCTACGCACTTCGATCTTCTGAAGAAGAAGTTTCTCTGAACACAACCGAGCCCACAACATTCTCGGCGGCATCAACCATCTAGTCCTCAAGGCGCGTTCGTCAACATCGGGAAGAAATCATTGAGGATGCGGATCTGTAAGAATTGACGCCTTTGCTTTTATTTACAAAGCTGTATCGTGCTTTAAAAGGAACTCATACTCCCTTGAACTATGTCGACGCTTTTCTTAAAGATAAAGGATATGGGAACGAATATATCTTTTTGAAAAGAATGGAAAGGTTGGGAATTGCTCGACAAGGGGTTGCTGAGGAAACCCTTGCGAATATTCCAAGTGATCCTCGTGACTGGGGACCGAATCCTGTAGATGGAAAAGATGACGATAAATTGTACAGTCAATTCCAACCAAAAATGGGTGTGACAGTTAATAGTCGAGGAAAAAGGGGAGAAGTGTTCAGATCGAAGGAACAAGAGGATCTGTACTTGAAATTGCTGAAGCGTGGGGTTATAAACCCTAGAAGTGTGGACTTTGATTTTTTGGATGCTGTGAAGGTGAACTTGAGGGAGAAACTAAGTTACCTTCAACTTGAGACGTTACATTACGATTCGACGAGAGGCCTATTGCAGAACCCGGCGCCTATTCGAATCTTAGCTTTTTGGATGCGGATAGATTTTCTTTCAGTGTCAAGGATCAAGACTATGTTGTGGATATGAATATGCCGGCAGATGTGTTAGGAGTTGAAAGAGGGAGATATCAGCCAATCAAAGTTTCTATTGCTCGGGCTACTCTGGAACTTGTGAAGGATAGGAGAACGGATGAGAAGATTACCTATACCAAGATGAATGCATTCAACATCCTGCTTCACAAGATCGTGATCAATTATCTCAGGCCCAAGTAAACCTCGAAGACTGAAAGGAGCCATTGATTACTTCAAAGCAGAAAAGAAGAGCTCTTATTGTGGATGAAGAAGAAGATGATGATCTCACCATTTCTGCAATAGCTTTGAAAAAGCTAAGTCGTTCTGTTCCAGATTCAACAGAACTTCGTGAGACAGAAGAAGGAGGAGAAAGAGAAGGCCAAGAGGAAAGAGATGTTGAAGAAGAAGCGAGAGAAGAAGAAGCAAGAGAAGAAGACAGGGAGAAAGAAGAAGAAGCAAGAGAAGGAGAAGAAAGGAGAGAAGAAGAAGAAAAAGGAGATGAAGAAGAAGAAAGAGCAGCGAGAGGAGGAACAACTGGAAATGAAGGAGAACCCGAGGAACTTTCTTCTCACATGCGCATGAAAACAGGGGAGATCAAGAGAAAGGAGGAAAATCCTCATATCTGACACAAGTGAAGGAGTCGGTCGATCTCCCTGCAAATCCAGGAGGATGTTTATGCCTCTCAATTTCCAGAAAAGAAGGTCATGAGGTTTCAACGCCAAATCTGCAAGATTATTCGGACATGCCATCATGCGAACGTCTTTGAAGCTAGTACGTAGACTGATAACTCAGCCGACTTTTGCATAATTCTCGATATTCTTTTGGAGATGCGCGGTCAGATTTATGCCTTGGATGCGAAGTTCAATCTTTGCAGAATGCTGGTCAGGTTTCTTCAGTGTCCTTACAAGATCAAATCCAAGCCCTATCTGTTGATTCAAGCCAATGCCAAGGGTGAGGAGATTGCTCAAGCGAAGGAAGATTTGAAAAATTTGGAAGGGATGATACGATCAATGGAAGATTTCCAGCTTGTTCGTGTTCCCAAGAAATCTTGACTTCCTTTCATTTTTTTCTCTCAACCTTTTCAATGCTAACAAAAAGGGGGAGAGATGCAAGAGATTTGAACAACTTTATTCTATCTGTTTGGTTTGTTTATTTTGGTTTAATGTTTGACTTTAATGTTTGACTTTAAGAGTCTTTGTGTGTCTGGATTTGTTTTTGGATTATTGCTATTGACCGCTTTTAATATCTTATGGATAGTTTATCATATTCAAGATGGATAGTTTATCATATTCAAGACTAATCTATTTTCTGTGGTTGCAGATTTTAGTGTTAGTCATTTATATCTATAAGATATGCACATATGTTTGAGATATGTTTTGCAGGTCAAAGTTGTCCAAATCTGCAGGAAAGTTTTGTCACCATCAAAAGGGGAGATTGTTGGAGAAATCTTCTTAAAGTGTTTTGAAGATGACAAAACGTTTCCTCAGTCTAGTCTGAAGGTTTTGCAAACTTCTCTTCTTAAAGTCTGAAGATCTCTGGACAGCCAGACTCAAGACTCAAAGTCTATCCTCATTGACAATCTCTATTCCGTTGAAGAAAGGTTATCCAAATCTGAATGATTCGGAGTTGTCCTTATCAACTGGAGAAGATCTCGTGGTTGGAAAAGACCTAACGGAATCCTTTGATTGATGGAGATTGATTCGATGATTGAAGATCCGATAATTGTCTGGATATTCTTGGAAGGTTCTTCTTATGGAAACTTAGATTCTGCTTGTATGGGCGAACAGGATTGATGGGCTATCAACACGTTCCTTTAATAGCTTTATTAATCTTCTTAATTGATTCCGTCCAACGGGTAGATTGGAGGAATTCCTTTGGTAAGTGCCAACGGGTATGATGGCATGAAGGAGTATATAAAGAAGACAACTTAAGTTGTTGAAGGTGTGCGCGATAGAAAAATTCCAAAGTCTGAAAGCTTCCTATTATCTAGACAATCTTTTTGAGCGATTCATTGTATTCAAAAGAGAGTCAGTATTTGTAAGAGACCTTGAGGAGGTGTAGTTGAATATCTACGCTGTGGAATCAAGGAAGTACTGTGGTGTAACTTCTCTTCTGATCATAGTGAAATCCAGCCTTTAGGCTGTCAGTGCGGAAGAGTGGACGTAGGCTTAAACTAAGCCGAACCACTATAAAACTCTGTGTTCAATCTTCTCTTCCCTACTCTCTTTACTTTAATCGTATTTCATTTTGTTCAGAAAGAATTTCCTTTAACATTTGCCAAGTATTGCTTACATATCTCGATAAATTGTTTATGCACCTATTCACCCCCCTCTAGGTATTCATACTAGCTATCTCACATAGCATTGACTGAACCACCATATAAAGAGCTACAATCATAAGGAAATCAAAGAGTATCGAAACAAAAAATTAAGTGGGATAAATCTATACATACAGTCATCAAGAAAAGTCGGTGAATTTGGAAGCGGTATAACATGAAAAACCTTGACAACATTGAGGAGAGGTGGCAGAGTGGAGCGGTCCGTCGCTTTATTAGTCAAGTCCAAAGATGGTCCAGCTATGGGAAATGAGGCTATGGTCACCGGCTTTAGGTTCTCCAGCATGACGGTTTTCACGGATTCATTTAGTACATTTACCGTGAGTTCTCTGATGTGGTTTTCTTGCAGCTGCAATTCCACAAAGTGAGAGTATACAAACCAGACAGTAGTGGAGTTGTTTGATTCCCAGGATAACTTCAAAAGATCAGTGACATTTTGTACTTGTCTGGCTGTCATCAAAACTTCGGGTGGAACTTGGCATCATTGCTTGTACTCGTCACTATGGCCGTCATGTTGTTGACTGATGACGAAACTCCAGAAGGGTCACGGTACCAGATGCGATCATATACATCTCGTGGATGCCTATGAATGCCGACAGTCGAATAATTATAATAGCAAGTGCAAGATGATGAACAAACCGACACAAATTGGCTTGGGAATAATAGCACGTTTTCTATTGTTCATGCCATTGCATAATGCTAAAACACATGTTTAGTAAATATGTATATACTAACACGTCATTTACAGACTGATGAATGTGGTAAATGCTTGAATATCATAAACAATAATAAAAAATAAAAAATAAAAAATAAAAAATACCTGTACGTATCTGTGCTCCCTATATTATGTCTCCACGTGGTTACAAGTGCACCGGAACTAATCCGGTAAGTCGAGTTATCTAGCAACCGCAACTCGAGAGTTGATACGAATGGAACTCCTGAGCCGGTATTCACCAAACAAACTTGTATGTAATCTCTTGGAGGAGTGTAAATAATCTCATTGTATATCCAAGATGAAGAGTTCACCGTGATCCAATAGTTGACGTCAATATGAAGGTCAAATGCTGGAGTTTGATTCTTGCCATCATAACCACCATACCAAAATGAAGCCCTGACCAAATATGAGTTGCCCCTTCCTTCATCTGGCTTTAATGTGTAACAATCCCTTGTTCCATTGGGGAAGGTCCAGAGATTCTTTGATTGTTGTTGATAGTCTTGGTAGATGACCCGGGTAGACACTTGCATGTTTGTTACGGAATCTACAAACCCAGCATCGGCCTTGTAGTATATGTCGAGGTCATAGTCAAGGTAATTATTAGGTGCCCCACAATCGATGCTTATGAAACCTAAATCGAGGGGAAACCACATATTGTCACTTACTCTTCACCATTCATTAATTAGAAATATAAACAATGTTCTAAATTTTTTTGATTCTTTGTGATGTCCGTTAAACTTGCTTATCTAATTTTTTTTACAACCGTATCAACGAGATAGATATTTCAGCTATGAAAATTACATCGGTAATAATTGGGTTGAGAATTGCAAGTTGAAAAGAAGTTTTGACGGATAATCAGATGGTAAAGGCATCTGTGAAAAGCTTGAAAATTGAGATGTGATTTGCAAAAATAAAGTGAGCTAGAAGATGTTACACTAGGGGTGCGTTTGCTTGGCGTAAAATGAATTATTTAGAGAATATTCTTTTAAAAATAAAATCTTATCTTACTTATCAATATAAATGAATAAATTTTTTTTTCATCTTTATGAAAATATTTAGACAATATTTTTGTCGATAATGAAAACATTTTTCATTGACTAATTATTTCCAATGATATAAGTGACCATTTTTAGGAAAATATTTTCCAAATAATCTATTTTGATGAAATAAACGGTGCCGGGGATCCGTAAATGTTTCCTGGAGAATCTCGAAGCGGCCTTAACTTTGCTAAATTGCTAAATTTTAGTTCAAAAGATTGCTCTAAATAGTAGGCGCTCATTCTTGAAATCAAATTGGAGCATGACTACACTTTGTCTTCTGCTTGAAAAAGGAGGATCGCTAACGGAAGGAAAGGCAGACGCTGAATCATCACTGTGCCCTTCTCCATTGTCCTCTTCCCTTATGTCTCAACACTTCGCAATTCAATCACAACCAATCAAGACATGCAACATCTCCAGGATCTTCATGGCATATCAAACCATCTCCGTTTCACAGAGAGAGAGAGAGAGAGAGAGAGACCTGGATTTTGTTGGGCTAGAGCCAGCAGCTTCAATCCCGGAGCTAATAAAGAAGCAATGGAAGCACACCAGATGAGGAGCAACATTGATCTCCCCATTTTCGGAGTCCAGAAGACAGAGAAAGGTCTCTTGCCAATATACACAAGTGAAGATATTACATGCAACCCATATTAATAAAAGCTCTGAGGCGGTGAGAATAGGAAAAATCCACACTAGACATGTAGTAATACATCAAAATTGACTCTTCAGTTAAATTTGATCTGGTTAAGTATTAATGACAGGTTTAGGCTGTGCCATCTCTTGTTGTTTCACTAGCTTCATATATACCGTGACTCCTATTACAATATTTAAATATTAACCAATGTCATGAATAATAGTTAAAAGTTTTAGAACAGTTGACATCAAATCTACAAATTTTCTATATGTAATATTCCCATGTTATCTTTGTCAAATCAAATCATCTATTGATTTATATCTATTTACCCCAAATAAAATTAACTCAAGTCTATGAGCGAAACCCAGTCTAATTAATTAGATGATATAAGTACTTATTTTGAAATTTAGGGAATGATGTATTTTGGAGTGCACTTGAAAGCTCCTATGCTTACGTTATAAATGATCCCTGATAAGAGTGATTCATTCGGTATATATTCCTTGCATCAAGTACGGGCAATCCATGGTTTGAGCATTAGCGCATTGATGACTTTTACTTCAATAATGCACATTAAAGAAATTAAAAAGCAGAGACTTTTGCCTTAGGAAAAGTGAGTTTTGCTTTTACATTTACAGATTGAAAAGAGGCCAAAACTCATTTCATTCGTCGAGAAAAAGAAGGTTGATTGTCCTAGTATGAATTTTTTTTCCGTTCAAAAAGAGATTTTTGTTGTAGAAAATTTTTCTTTTCAAAAGAGAGAAAAAAATGAAGAATATAAAAGTGGAGTCATCGAAAGTTAAATAATGTTTAAATGAAAGTGTGAAGCATGGCTGTTTTCTCAAAAGAGAACTTAGGATGAATCTTATGTCGGGCCTAAGATGACTAACTGAATCTCAAATAAAGGCATCGGCTAGCCAAATTCTCGCCAAGCAACGAGCATTTGCATCTCGTATGCTACATTCCAAGCCATGATCGGGGCATTGGAGCATTTTTTTTTCTTCTTTTATTTTTTTATGTTGCAACTTTTCTAGAGTTGAACCATTAAGGAAAGCTAATAGATTATTAAGTTTACACTTAGTGCATACTCTCCCAAGCCTATATCAATTACAACTTTGGGGGATTTTTTTTTAAAATTTAATTATCTAACCATGCAAATCAATTCGATTTGGGGTAGTCATTAATCTATTATGGGTTGATTAGAAACTCAAGCAATTTGTGAACCGAATATTCATGCATATGAGGATTTGTTATTTTGGGTAAATACAATGCTATTATGTACCTTTTTCTCTTTATTCAAAAATATTTTGCAAGCAATTTGAGTCAATTGTAAGCCTAATCACTAATATGTGAGAGATGATAATGTGGACCCATAAACAAGAATTTAACACTCAATAATTAAAGTACTCGAGGAGATGGAAAAACCTTGATGTGCTAAGCAAAGCTTCCAATGAATGTTTTGCAAAATATTAACTGAAGACCAAGCAACCATTTGATGTATGCATGACTTAGACATGATTTCTAGATATGTTCAAAGAGATGCCAATTTGCTCTTTTTGCATTTTTATTGTTTAACATGTGTTGGAGAAATCTTGCCAGAATATTTTGAAGCTGACAAAACATTTCTATCAGTCTAGTCTGGATCATTACAGACTTTCGGTTTAGAGTCTGAAGACAGTCGGACATCAAGACTCAAGACAAGGCTCAAGACTCAAGACTCAAGACCTAAAGTTATTCTCATTGACGGTTTTCTAATCCGGTGTCGGAAGGCTATCCGAACCTAGGTGTTTGGTTAAGGAGTTAGTCCTATTCTCTCGGAGAAGATATCTTGGTGGGTTAAGCTAACGGATTCTTTCTATTCAAGATCCAATGATTGACGAAGTAATCTTGGAAAGTTCTATTCTTGGAAACCAAGATCCTGGTTGTATGGGCGAACAGGATTGATTGGGCTATCGTCAAGTTCCTTTAATAGCTCGAAAGATCTCCTTAATTGATTCCATCCAACGGGTAGATTGGAGGAATTCTTTTGGTAAGTGCCAATGGGTATAATGGCATGAAGGAGTATAAAAGGAAGTCGTTCAAGTTATTTTAGTGCATGCTCGATAGACGAATTCCAGAGTCTGAAGTTTCTTGATATTCAGTCGATTCATTCTAAGCAAAATTGTATACACAAAAGAGTGTTTATACTTAGTGATATCTTGAGCAAGTGTGGTAGATCATCTACACCACTGAATCAAGGAAGAACAACATTTGTAACACTTCTTTGTTCATAGTGGAATCCAGCCAATAGGTCAGTGCGAAAAGAGTGGACGTAGGCTTAAACAAAAGCCAAACCACTATAAACTTTGTGTTCAATTCTCTTTTCCCTTCTCTCAGTCTTTCGATTGTTATTTATATCCATAAATTGTCTAGTGTTGTGTGATTTAAGTGAAAAATCGTTTTATACCTATTCACCCCCCCTCTAGGTACTCGTTCTAGCTATATCAATTGGTATCAGAGCCTGTGTACTCACTTTATTTGAAGTGTTTTATTTCAGAGTAAAAGATCCATGGCTAGTATGTTAGCACCGGGGCTGGTGGAAGGGCAAAGCAATACTAGACCACCTTACTTTGATGGAAAGGATTACAACATCTGGAATAACAAGATGAAAGCTTTTCTACGATCTAAGGATCCTCTGGAATGGGACGTTGTAGAAAAAGGAATCATTCCTAAAGTTGCAGCTGTCTCAGAAAGAGGAAAAGAAGCTGTGGAAGCTAGCGGAATGTCTCAGGAAGAAATAATCAAGAGACAAACTCTTGATGCAAAAGCAATATATTCTTTATATTGTGCTTTATCACCTATTGAATATAACGAGAATATCTTCTTGTGATACAGCAAAAGAAGTCTGGGATAGGTTACATATTACCTATGAAGGAACGATCGAGTGAAAGAGACCAGAATCAATATTCTTCTCGGTCAATATGAAGCTTTCAAAATGAGATCTGGAGAATCAATAACTGACATGTTTAGTCGTTTTACAGAAATTGTTAATGGTCTTCAAAATCAAGGTCAACCAATTTCTAATTCCATGAAGGTTAACAAGCTTCTGCGTGGACTCTCCAAGGATTGGAATCACATAAAGACTTCAATAAGAGAGACACAAAGAATCATGCCCCTATCGTCGATGAGCTGGTTGGAACTCTTGAGTCTTATGAAGTGGAACGAATAAACGAGGACGAAGACCAAAAGGTAAGAAATCCATTGCATTAAAATCAAATGATGATTACGATGTTACAGATTCGAAGATGATATGAACGATGAGGAGCTTGCCTTAATGATAAGAAGATTCAGAAAGTTGAATAGAAAAGGAAGAAGATTCAACTCTAAGAGACAAGGCTTTCAAAGACAATAGACCAAGACTGTTGATGATGATGAAGCAAATAAAGATGTTGTTTGCTTTGAATGTAAGAAAAGGGACATATCGACCCAACTGTCCTCTTCTAAAGAAGAAGAAAGGAAAGGCTGAAAAGTCTTGAAAGGCTCTCAAAGCTGAAACCGGAGTGATACGAGTGTGAAGAAAGTGATGATGAATATGCCAACTTGTGTCGATGGCGCAATCGGACTCGAGACTCAAACTCGAATCGAGACTCGGACAGCGAATTTGAAGTAAGTAATTTCAAAATTCCCGTCAAGGTTTCTAAGTATATTGATGAGCTATGTTTAAGTCTTAAGACTTCTCTCGAAAAGGATTTGAACTTAAAAGGGAAAACTCGGTTTTAAAACAGCAGGAAAATATTTTGAAAGAAAAAGTTAAATGTTTAGACATGAATGTTTCTACTCTTAAAGAAAATGAAGAAAATCTTTTGAAAGAAAATTCTTCATTTAAAAATTGACTCATCGAATATTTTAAAGAAATTTTCAATAGGGTTTGAGAAACTTGAAAAATTCTTTCAAGATCTGAGAGACCTTATTTCAATAAGTCTAGTTTAGGTATGACAGAAGAAACTATTCCCTTAATTGATTTTCCTAAAGTAAAAGAAAGAATTAAGCAAAGACCTTCAAAAGAAGCTTATAAAAATCATTTCAAAAAGGTTTTTGTAAAGCACGTAGGTCGAGATGCTCTCAGTGTTTAAGTGCAAAAGTCCAGATCATTTTGAAAAAGAATGTCCTATGGTTTGGAAACCTGTTAAGAAAACTTGGCTAATCTTGTTTATCTTACTAACGCAAAAGGACCCAAGAAAATGTGGGTACCAAAGAAAGCTTGAGATATTTCTTTGAATGCAGGTATCTATCAAGAAAAAGGTAAAGTGGTATCTAGACAGTGGATGTTCAAGACACATGACAAGAGCTTCAAAATGCTTTATAAAGCTTGTTCAAGTAAATGGTGGAAAAGTCTCATTTGGAGGAAATAACAAAGGAAGAATTGTGAGTTTTGGAACTGTGAAAATTGGAAATCTCATAATAAGCAATGTTTCTCTAGTGGAAGGACTTAATTACAATTTTCTCAAAGCATCGAGTCAACTATGTGATACTTTTGGTTTTAAGATCTTCTTTCAAGAAGGAATATGTTCCGGAACCGGTAAAAGACTCTACTCGTCTTTCTTGGGTAGAAGGCATGGAAATATCTATCTCCGGATGTGAAACCGGAAGAATCGCAATGCTTGATTTCAATACAAGATGAAGCAAGTCTGTAGCACAGAAAGCTTGGGCATATTAATATGAAGCAATTAGCCAAAATCTCATCAAAGCAACTTGTTCGTGGTCTACCCAAATTGCCTTATCAAAAGACTGAAATGTGTACTCCATGTATTCTAGGAAAGCAGGTAAAGAATTCATATAAGTCTATAAATCATGTCTCAACTAATCATGTACTGCAGTTACTACATATGGATCTCTTCGGACCAACCAGAACCCAGAGTATTGGAGGTAAGAAATATTGCTTAGTAATCGTGGATGATTACTCTCGCTTTACTTGGGTATTTTTCCTTGCAAGTAAATCCGAAACCTTTTCGTATTTTGAAAAATTTGCTAAAAAGGTTCAAAATGAAAAGGGATGTGTTCAAGCATAAGAACAGATCATGGTGGTGAATTTGAAAATTAAGATTTTACAAAATTCGTGATGAATCGGCTTTAAGCATATGTTCTTTTCTCCATATACTCCTCAGCAAAATGGAGTTGTGGAAAGGAAGAATAGATCTCTTCAAGAAATGGCAAGAACTCTTTTAATTGAAAGCAAAATTTCTTCTCGTTTTTAGGCTGAAGCTGTTTCAACAGCCTGCTATATCATTAATAGAGTCTTTTTAAGACCCATTTTAAAGAAAACCCCCTATGAATTATTCAAAGGTAAGAAGCCTATTGTTTCATACTTTCATGTATTCAGTTGCAAATGCTTTATATTGAAAAATGCAAAAGATTATGTTGGTAAATTTGAAGAAAGATCAGATGAAGGCATCTTCCTTGTATATTCTTCATCAAGCAAAGCCTACAGAGTCTATAACAAGAAGAGTCAGACTGTGGATGAGTCAATGAATGTCAAATTTCAAGACTCAATACAAGATGAATCCAATCAGACTCATCATGAAGAGTCTGATCTTGCTTCAACCTCTCCAAAGTCTACAACTCAAGAGGCGTCACAGACTCAGGAAGACCAGCATCAAACCGTTATTGAAGATTCAGGCAAAGAAATGGATCATCAGCTAGATAAATCAACCAGCAACTGGAAGCATAAGTCCAGTCATCCCAAAGATCTAATTAGTGGCGAACTTAATGAAGGAATTCGCACCAGATCCAAAAGGCGTGAAGAGTCTAGTGTCGTAGCTCTCATTTCTAAAATAGAACCCAAAAGCATAGAAGAAGCTTTGTCTGACAAAAGCTGGATTGAAGCTATGCAAGATGAGCTCAGACAGTTTAACGTTAATGATGTCCGGGAATTGACACCTAAACCAAAAGGTAAAAAGCGCTATTGGTGCCAAATGGGTGTTCATAAACAAGATGAATGAGAAAGGTAAAGTCGTACGAAACAAGGCCAGACTCGTAGCCAAAGGATATACGCAAGAAGAATGGATAGACTATGATGAGACTTACGCACCAATAGCAAGGTTAGAAGCTATTCGATTATTGCTTGCTTTTGCTTGTTATAAAATTTCAGGTTATTCCAAATGGACGTCAAAAGTGCCTTCCTAAATGGATTGATCCATGAGGAAGTCTATGTGGAACAACCACTTGGGTTTGAAGACCCAAAGAAGCCGGACTCGTCTTGGACTAAAAAGGCCTTGCATGGTTTAAAGCAAGCACCTCGGCGTGGTACGACGGACTCGGTAAGTTTTTAATACATAATGGATTTGTTAAAGGTAAAGTTGATACTACTTTATTTATTAAAAAGGAAAACAAAAGTTTTTTACTTGTTCAAATATATGTAGATGATATTATTTTTGGATCATCTAATGAAAGTCTATGCAAGAAATTCTCTAAGTCTATGCGGGATGAGTTTGAAATGAGTATGATGGGAGAGTTAACATTCTTTCTTGGACTTCAAATTAAACAATTGAAGGAAGGAACTTTCATTTATCAAGAAAAATATGCTAATGATCTTGTCAAAAGATTTGGGCTTGAAAAGTGCAAACAGACCGACATACCAATGTCTTGTTCCTTGAAGGTAGACAAAGATGAAGAAGGGAAGAAAGTTGATCAAAAATTATACGGGAGTATCATCGGTTCACTTCTTTATCTTACGCTTCTAGACCTGATATTTTGTTAAGTGTCTCGCATCTCGTGCTAGGTTTCAATCGGACCCTAGAGAATCTCATCTCGGTGCTGCGAAACGTATTATCAAATACGTTGCTTCATCTTCAATCATTGGTCTCGGTATCCTAAGAAGGAGACTTTAATCTTCTAGGATATTCGAGACGCAGATCTAGCGAGGTTGTAGAGTTGATAGAAAGAGTACTTGTGTACGTGCCGGTTGCTTGGAAACGGGGACGGTATCTTGGTTTTCAAGGAAGCGAGTATTGTGGCTCTTTCAACAACGAAGCGAGTATGTAGCACTTGGCAGTTGCTATTCGCAAATTCTGTGGATTAAGCAACAGCTTCAAGACTTCGGAATTGAAGACTCATGCATAGAAATCAGATGCGACAGCACTAGTGCAATAAATCTCACTAAAAATCCAATTCTTCATTCAAGAGCAAAGCATGTAGAGATTCGACATCACTTTATCAGAGATCATGTTCAAAATGGAGAAATCTCGATTCAATTTGTTAACTCGAAGAGTCAACTGGCGGATATATTCACAAAGCCTTTGGAGAAAAATTAATTCGATTTTATTCGCTCCAGACTCAACATCTTGAAGCTTGAGGAAGTTAAGGTCTAGAGACTCTCCCTCTCAGACTCATGACTCTCAGTCTAATGACTTTCAGACTCAGACTCAGACTCATGGCTATAAACTGTAAGTTGTTATTTCATTCTCGTCTCGAAAAGGTATGATTATTTTACTAATTTATAATTACCGAGAAAAAGGGAATCGTGTCTTTTCAAAAATATAACTTCCATTAAAAATGGCAGTTATTGATTTTAAAAGAATTCGTCGGTTCATCTTCCTTCGTACCGATTGGTTTTTCCTTTTTAAAACAGAGCTATATATATATAGTTTTTCTTCTCTATCTTCTAAACTCTCGTTGATTTTGAAAGTGAATTTTTCTCTCAATCTCGCTTCCATTTTGTGTTCAAACTCGAGAAAGTTGTCAACTTTTCTTGGGAAAAAGATTAAATGTGGAAATCTCATTGGAGTAGAGAGAGGATCATATCAACCGATTAAAGTCAAAGATGTTGGATCTTGTAAAAGGGATGTGTCAAATTTTTGCACAAAATTGTCGGAGGCAAAATTGATGTATGCAATCATCAAAGGGAAGAAATTCTCTCTTCCTCACATCATTCTCTTTCACATGTATAGAGCAATGGTGAAGGACAAGAGACAACTGCCTTACGCAAGTCTTGTGACCAAGATCTTCAGACACTTGAACATTGAGCCCTCACAATCTCTGTGTGTTCGACCATGCGATAAAATGGTGGTGGGTCTGCGAATGGTGACAAAAATGCGTCTAAAAGAGCTTGAAAAGGCAATGGAGCAGTTCAAAGTGAAATCTCCAGTACCTTCGGCATCCAAAAGGAAAGGAAAGGAGCAAATCAGTCCACCATCCAAAAAGCAAAAGAGGATACTCTTGGTGGATGATGAAGAAGAAGAAGAGGAGGAGGATTGCACTATTTCTGCATTGATAAGGAGAAGACGTTCTGTATCTGAATCAACGGAACGTCAGGAGAAGGAAAAAGACAAAAATGAAAAATAGAGGGAAGAAGAGAGACAAGAAAAGGCAAGAGAAGAAGAGAAAGAAAGAGAAGAGCAAGAAGAGAAAGAGAGAGAAGAGACAGAGAAAGAAGAAGCAGAGAAAGAAGCTGAAGAAGAAGAGGAGGCAACCAAAGAAAAGTCTGCTCATGAAGATGAAGATCTTCAAATCGTTGCTGAGATTGACCCTCCTTCTTTCCCATCCGAGGCTTTCGAAACAGGGGGAGAAGCATTAGAAACAAGGGGA
The DNA here is from genome assembly GCA_014182575.1 of Eucalyptus decipiens. NCBI lineage: Eukaryota > Viridiplantae > Streptophyta > Magnoliopsida > Myrtales > Myrtaceae > Eucalyptus > Eucalyptus decipiens. Next base: position 34,570,312 of record CM024618.1, on the reverse strand, counting down.
GGAGTTGAGCACAGGACGACTACATCTGTTCCTTGTGAAGATGTGAGTCGCTCTAAAGCAAATCCAGAAGATGTTCAAATAATCGGAGAAGGTCATGATACATCAACATCGAAGCTGCGCGATTTCACGAGAAGATCCATCGTCTGCGTTTACTCCATCGACAAAGCAAATGTCAATACTCGGACGGATGATTCGGCAGATTTTCGTCGCATACTTGATATCCTTCTGGAAATGCGTGGTCAAATCTATGCTTTGGACTGTGAAATTCAAGTCCTGAAGAATGCTGGGAAAGCATCTTCTGTTTCCCTTCAAGATCAAATCAAAGATCTCTCTCTTCAAATTCAAGCCAATGCCAAAGGAGAAGAGATAGCTCATCTAAGGGAAGACTTAAAGAGGCTGGAAGGATTAGTTCAGTCCATGGGAGATTTCCAGATCGTTCGAATTCCCAAGCAGACTTGACTACTTTCTCACCTTTTTAATGTTGACAAAAAGGGGGAGAAATTGCCAACTTTGAACTCTTTTGAACTCTGAACTTTAAGTTTTATGTGTGTTTATTTATTTTTGGTTTTGATTTGGGTGTGAGCTTGAACTTGAACTTAGTCTGTTTTAAGTGTGGATTTTGATATTTGAATGCTTGCAGTTACATCAAGTATTGTTATATGGTTTTACTTGTGAAGGACTAACCAATTTTTACGTGGATGCGAGTGCGGTTGTTCTTTATTAATTTTTTTAAGATAGCCATATTACTTGAGTAATATTTGCAGGTCAAAGTTGTTCAAATCTACAAGAAAGTTTTGTCACCATCAAAAAGGGGGAGATTGTTGGAGAAATCTTGCCAGAATATTTTGAAGCTGACAAAACGTTTCTATCAGTCTAGTCTGGACTATTACAAACTTTCGGTTTAGAGTCTGAAGACAGTCGGACATTAAGACTCAAGACTCAAGGCTCAAGACTCAAGACTCAAGACTTAAAGATATTCTCATTGACGGTTTTCTAATCCAGTGTCGAAAGGCTATCCAGAACCTAGGTGTTTGGTTAAGGAGTTAGTCCTATTCTCTGGAGAATATATCTTGGCTGGGTTAAGCTAACGGATTCTTTCTATTCCAGATCCGATGATTAACGAAGTAATCTTGGAAAGTTCTATTCTTGGAAACCAAGATCCTGGTTGTATGGGCGAACAGGATTGATTGGGCTATCGCCAAGTTCCTTTAATAGCTCGAAAGATCTCCTTAATTGATTCCGTCCAACGGGTAGTTTGGAGGAATTCCTTTGGTAAGTGCCAACGGGTATGATGACATGAAGGAGTATAAAAGGACGTCGTTCAAGTTATTTTAGTGCATGCTCGATAGACGAATTCCAGTAGTCCGAAGTTCCTTGATATTCGTCGATTCATTCGAGCAAAATTGTATACACAAAAGAGTGTTTATACTTAGTGATATCTTGAGCAAGTGTGGTAGATCATCTACACCACTGAATCAAGGAAGAACAACGCTGTAACACTTCTTTGTTTATAGTGGAATCCAGCCAATAGGCTGTCAGTGCAGAAGAGTGGACGTAGGCTTAAACAAAAGCCGAACCACTATAAACTTTGTGTTCAATTCTCTTTTCCCTTCTCTCAGTCTTTCGATTGTTATTTATATCCATAAATTGTCTAATGTTGTGTGATTTAAGTGAAAAATCATTTTATACCTATTCACCCCCCTCTAGGTACTCGTTCTAGCTATATCAACATGAACATAATTAAACTTAAATGCTATGACTATGTGAATTCTAATGTAGAATGCATTGATGAACTAACATGAAATCGTAAATGACGTGTATGTTATATTGGAAAATCTTCACAAATTATTTGGAATAACTTACATTGGAGTTTTGCGTATATATTTATCATTTGATCAAAAAAATTGAAAAATTATTACTGAATTGACATATGTATAATAGGTTCAAAATTAATTTGGTAAATTTTTTTGCGCAACGTATGGCATACAACAACCAAGAAGAGCAATGTATGCATTGAGACTTGCCAAAATGTTTCACTTATAAATAGTGGCGGAGACTTGACTTGCACTTGGATGGATGAAACAAAAAGCAGAACAACGACCACCTTAGTGCATGCAAAGTAGACTTGCTTTTTTTAAAGCCACTTTTTTTCCCACCTTATTAGGTTATCGTATGTTAAAACAAAGTGTGTTGGAGCATACCTTTGTCATGGAAAAACAGATTTTTTTATGTGGAATATGAGAGTGTGGGCCATCAAGAGTCATTTCATGTTGGGAATGTAGTAATGACGATCTTATTTTTGCTTTTCATATTCCACCAGCTTCTGCACAATTGAGTTATCAAATCATTCAAAATGCTTAATCCGAAAAAACGTTATCTGGTTTTATGCCAAAATATTTTGTTTGAATAGACAAATCAAGAAATTTTTATTCACTTTTTATGTATTATGCATCTTCAAACTTCACTCTTTAGACATGTTCTAGTCTACACGAATTGGTGGGTTGTCATGGATACAAGTCATTGACAAATGATATGAGTGTAATTTTATGTCGTCATGGTTTCTTCCTTTTTTGGTTGTAATTTCAATGAACTTTATGTTTTGCTTCTCTCTTATATTTTATTACTTATTGCCTAATCTGGAATTCCTATTTGGATATATATTAAACTATATTTTACACAGAAAACAAATTAGATTTCAAAAGTAGAATCAAGCATAAATGTCGAATGTAAGTTGTTCCAATCAAATGTTTGGTGAGAAAAGCAAAGCCATTTTGGCCATTTTCTAAAGAGATTTAACTCTATTTTTTTTTTCCTTTGGATGCAAAAAACTTCTTTCCAATAGAAAACAGTAAGAGTGCGAATGACAAAATTTCTGAAACAAAAATTGATTTATCAATTTTTGTTTCAGAAATTAAGAAGTTAAAAATTTTAGTTTCTGATTTCTTCTTCAAATTTATTTCTGGAATAGAAATCTGTTACAAAAATAGAAAAATCAAATTGCGTTACCAAACGGATTTCTGTTCTAAATCTGTTTTGGGGAACAAAGAAACAGAGAAATAGAAAAGTAGAAATTATATCATGCACGCCCTAAGTATGTGAAAAAAATTCTGAAGGTCTCACCACTTAGATTTTTATGTAACAATATTCTTGTACTTCAAAAGACAACAATATATTTATAACATTATATACCCATTCAGCAACGTGTTACAATATATTCGTTTTTTTGTTATGACGATTAGTTGTTTTATCGTATGGCACAACAAACGTATGATAGAAGTTTTGTGGGCTCATACCCTTTATCGGCCTTTATACCCAAGCAATTCACATGTTCAATAAAAATGTTTTATCATAGAATTTTGAAGATTTTTTTTTTTTATCTTGTTTAGTTACTTGTAAAGTCATTTTCTGCATATGTATATGTGTCATATATATATATATATTGTAAGTCCTACTCTAACTCTCACTCTCAGACTTTTGCCCTGCCTCCTCGTAGGGTGTGAGAGTCGAAACCCATTCCTCAACTAAATCGTCCCCACCCCAAGCCCCTGAGAAGGTCGGGATTTGAATCCCCAACCTCCCCCTTTCATGTTGGAAGGGTGACCACTAAGGCAAACCCCAATGGTTTATATAATATATATTAGATTTGCCAAAGAGTAGGAAGACCAATTAATTACCTTAATGACACTAATTCTTTGAACACATTTTTAATTCATAATAATAAGTGAAAGTATTGCGGCCAAACAAATTACAATTCTCTTTTTAAAATGGCTGTCATATAAATAAGTCGGTGGTAATATGGTACGGCCCAACAAGTGTATTATTGAAGTTGCTGTGTGCTTGTATATATTTTTTATATTCTTTTTTTTAACCAACTGCGTGTTAGCCTTCGTGCGCACGCATATCTCGCTTGGCATCAATGACATTCATTATTTTTCTAAAAGGGCTATTTTATCTCGCTTGGCACTATTAGTGTTTTTCTTGTGTAAATGTATATATTAGATTAGCAAAGGAGTTTTTTTTTTTTTTTGTCAGTCCTACTCTATTCCTACTCTACACTTACTCTCAGACTTTTGTCCTGCCTCTTGCAGGGCGTGGGAGTCGAAACCCACTCCTGAAACTTATGCGTCCCCACCCCATCCCCCCGAGAAGGTGGAGATTTGAACCCCTCACCTCCCCCTTTCATGTTGGAAAGGTGGCCACTGGGGCGAATCCCAGTAGTTGATTAGCAAAGGAGTTGAAGAGACAAAATTTGCACAATTATCACGATTTAGCTTCATGGCTTAAGCTAGTGTAGACGATATTCCCACATTACACAGAATTTCTCACTCCAAGGTTGCCTTTCTTAGGGGCATTTCTAAATTTTTGTCTTGGGAAATGGACTTATTTTTGGTTCGTCGTAAACATGTAATGTTGTTTGCAAAATTCTGAATTATCATTATAAATTTGTTTAACTGGTAACTTGCTGATTAAGTTACTAATTATAATTTAGGAAGCATGTGAACGATTTATGTCATCAATGAAGTTGACGAAATTAAAAGATAATGCTCACTCAAAACTTATAATGACCCAGACAAGAATAGTTTCCGGGCATTTCAAACTTATATACAAATACAAATTCAAAATATAGGAAAACTTGATTTTAGTAATAGGAGTTGCCAAAGCTTCACAACCCCGACGTCCACGAATAATAATAGATCAAATGAGCTACCCTGCCACGAGTGCACTATCCGATTCAACTTCCAAGGAGGTCGCTACCATATGCTCCTCTTGATTTCCTCCGCATACTTGTGGTTGGATGCCAGTTCAATCGCCCCCTTCAAATCTGTCAAAACATGATTTTATATCTGGCCGTGCACTTGGTTCTGTTTGTGTACGAGACTTCACAACCTTTGCTGCTATCTCGGCCAAGTCGATGTTGAATTTTTCTTCCACCTTTGGGTCGATAATTCCACGTATATATCCACTTTTGAACTTCAGAATCGCCCATTGACATCGGGGTATGCCTTTTCCATCTCCACTTGTATTGATTGTTGGATGTCTTGAAATTAGTTCAAGGAGCATGATCCCGAAACTGTTGCAGTCAATTTTATTGGTTAAGTTATAAGTGGATGGTCTATACCTTCATAACATATAATTAGAACATGGACTGCCGGATTTTCTATGCATACAAAGATTGAGAACCATCTCAACAAGATCAAGTCTAAGCGGTTACGCGGGGAAGGTAGGTAGAAGCGCCCAACGAACCGTTTGACTTGTAAGTACTATTTGCAGCTGTCAAAGGTCTCGATAGACCGAAGTCGGATATCTTGGCTTGCATGTTTTCATTCAATAAGATATTTGTAGTCTTGACGTCTCTATAGATGATGTGCGGGTTGCAACCATTATAGAGATAATTCAAACTTGCAATGCTTATGAAGTCTCTCTAAACCATGCCAATGTGAAATGGGGCAAAATTTACTATTATGCACATCTCATTTATGTACTTGGTGCGACGTCTAAAGCAATTCGTAGCCTCCTATCCCAAGTCAAGACATTTGGCTTGGCCCTGTTACACTGACATCCTCGCCTTATGTTTAAGAAAGAAACGGAAGTATGTGGGATTTACTCTAAAGAATATAGAAACATACAAAAACACGATGAAGTACCTGATAAGTGTTGTTGTAGATTTCCGTTAGACATGAATTCATATATTAACGCCATATTTTTGGAGTCATCACAATATCCAATTAGGGAAACAAAGCTTTCATGGTGGACCTTTGTTAAGAGTTTTGCCTGCAGTATCATGAGTGTAATTTTCATATTGACATTCTTGAAGCATGGGATCGAGCTGTGAAATGAGCATATGATGGATCTTTCTTGCTAACCTTAGCTAGAAATGGCTTGTCTGGCTGACCTGAGGATTCGGCCTTGATAACTTTGAGAGCATCTTTCTAGTTCACCAAGATACACTTTTCTAGATTCTCCCCCACCAATAACTGGAATGCTGGACATCTGGAGTGCCAAAACTTGGCATGAGAAGACACTTAGGGTGTGTTTGATAATGATTTTATTTCCAAGAACAATTCTTGATCAAAAATGATTTTTTTTTTTCTGTTTTATTCTGGGAACAATTTTTGAGAAAAAGAACGTGCTTTGTAACTATTCAAAATTTTTATTCCCAGGATAGAAATGGATTTGGAAGGATTTTTAATTTTTTAATACTTTTATTATATTATTATTATTTTTTTTCTCTTCTTCCTCCTTCTTGATAGTCCGTGGTTGGCGACCAACTAGGCGAGGTTTGGCGAGCTCACCGGAGGCTCTCCTAGCCAACGCGAGCCTTGGTCTCTCCCAAGCGGCGCGAGGCTTGACCTTACCTAGGCGACACGAGGTTAGCCTCGCCCTAGCCTAGCGAGGTAGATCTGGGCTTCGCCCAGATCTGACGAGACCAAGCTTGCCCAGCCACTGGTGAGGCTCGGCCTCGTTGGGCCACCTCTAGGTTGACCTTGCCTAGCCACAGTGAGGCTTGGGCTGACGAGTCTCGCCATGGCTCAACGTCGCCGTGGGCCGACGACACTTCGACAAGGTTGTTGGTCATCGTCTGGCCGATCGTCGACTATGGTTGAGGTCAGCGACCAGCCAAAAGGAAGAAGAAGAAGAAAAGGAAAGAGAAGAAGAGAAAAGAGAAGAAAAAAGAGAGAAAAAAAAAAATTAGAGTTGATTATAGGAATTGTTCTCGAGAATAAGAAGTAATTTTTCTACTTCTTGATTCTATTCCATATCTATTTCTAGGGACAAAAAATTGATTTTTATTCTCGAGAACAAAAAATTTACCAAATGGATTTTTTTTTTTTTTTACTTTCGAGAACAAAAAAACAAAAATCAGTTATTTTTAAGAGCATTACCAAACAGCCCTTAAGTGCCAAAAGTTATGAAAAAATGACACTTAAGTGCCACTTTTCTTTATTCGTTTTTTTTTTTAAGGGACATTTGAGTGCCAAGTCTAGTGTAGGTGGTCGGAAATCTTACGTGATAATTTTTTAATAATATAACTCGCCTATGTAGTATGCTAAAGTTGAGTCAGCGACGAAAAACCAAAACAACGTCATTTTATCCTTTTTTTTTAATTTTTTAATGTAAATATAAATATTAATTAAATTTAAATATTTTACTTACAAAATAAAATTTAAAAAAGGAGGAGGCAGAAGGTGAGGTTTGAGCCCTCGTTGCCGCCTACCTATCATCGTCGGAAGGGTCAACAACGATGGGGAGGATGGTCGGCTGAGGTTGCCGGGTCCTAGCCAAGGGCTAGCTATCCTGGGCGACTGGTGGTGAGAGGCCCTTGCCAAGATCTAGGGCGAGGGTTGTGGCCTTTCTTTAGATTCGATGAGGGTTGCCGACCCTCACCCAACCAAGCCAAAGGCCACTGCCCGCTGGGTCCAAGGCCAGTGACTCAGTCATTGTCCCCCTATCGTCGCCTAAACCCTTAGTCCTCGGTCGCACAATCTGTCTTCTTCCTTTTTAATAAGTTAATATATAAATAGATTTAGTTTTAAATTTAATTTAATTAATATTTATGTTAATTATCTAGTCATGTTAATAAAATGATGTTGTTTTTGTACTTGTCTAGCCACGTTGTCGTTTTGCACTTGTCTCGCCAAAAAGTTGACATGTTAGCATTTGAACCAGATTTTTTCGTCGTTGGCACTTAACTAATCCATTTTACTCCAACTTTGACACTTAAGTGTCATTTTCATAACTTTTGACATTTAAATGTCTCATGTGCCAAGTTTTGATACTCCAAGTGTTTTTTTTTTTTTTTTATACTCAGTGTTCTTTTGCCCCAATAACTATTTCAAAATACTCAGTTATCCTTGAAATATTGCCATACTTGAAGGTTTTTTATCTTCTTATTTTGGATGCTGGATACAATCTTACAATGAGATGATGACTTTTAGAGATTGCCAAGTAGACTTCCAAGGTGATTCATCCTATGATAACTCCAATTGTGTGATCAAAGGAGAGAAAATAAAGTAACCGATAGGAGTAGGACGAAAAGTGAAAGATTCAGGCAGCAGTTACAGTTCAAAATGTCGATATGTCCGGAATTGCCCAATCAAATTCATTCATAAGGGATCGTTAGACTAAACAGAGGATATTGAACTCTGTTTGAACATCAGATTCGTATGCTTGTTGTCTTGTTGTCTTTGTTTGAACATCAGATTCGTATGCTTTAGGCCAATGACCTTAGTTGGAAGAACATGCCAATGTTCTTTTCTTTTCTTCACTCATGACTTGCTCTTAGACACTTTATTAGCAACTTGTGAAGCAATTGTTGGTGTTTGTTTTAATAAACAAGAATACATGCATAAGTAAATTAAGATCAATGTTCGATCGTGACAGAAGTAAAAGCACTTATACACATATTTCCAAAGCATTTTCATGTGTTTAAAAAAAAAAAAAAAAACCTACCCATGAGAAGTAGGCTAATCACATTGCCCTTAGTCTTTGCTAAAATTTTTTGGTTTTGACGTTCTTCAAATTCTGACCACGAACGTCTAATGTCCTCATATCGTTAGATTCTGACTATGAACGTTGATCTTCTGGTACCACTAATTCTAACATTTTTAGAATTTTGACCATGAACATTTGATGTCTTATGGTAATACTAGTTCTGGTGTTCTTTAAATCCCAAACGTCTAATCTCTTCATAACGTTGGTTATGATGTTCTTCAAATCCTGCCACACAAGTGTCGGGCCTCTAGTTTAGACACACCAACAATCTCACGTTGAAAAAAAGAGAGAAATTAAGAGATCTCAAAATTACAATTGTGCTAGCAATTGCTCTCGTATGTGAATGACTTGGTTGGTTACTATCAATACTCTCAATTGTTGATTGTCGATCATCCTATGATCTACTCTTATAATAGCCTTTTTATAACCAGTCCAGATCACATTTAAATAAGCTCATTAACTCTAAAACCATTTCAGAATTAATTTGGCCGTAACGTCTGTAAGTTCTGACACGATTACAAACATTAAATCAGGTATTAACTCTATACAGAGCATTATTCTAGGCATTAATTTGTAATCATTGCAAGTCTTTATTTAGAGCAATAACTTTGCAACCGTTATAAATATTTAATTTGATACATCTAAAATCATTTCAGAGCATTAATGGTCATTTGAATCTAAAACCTTTTTAGATCATTAGTGTGATATTTAAATCTGAAACCATTTCAAATCATTGATGTGGCCGTTAAGTCTGAAACTGTTTCAGAACATAATGTGACCGTTAAATCTGAATCAATTTCATATATTTAATTAAGTTATTGATTTTGAACTCACTTTAGATAATTCTGAACTCACTTAAGATCATTAATATAGCTATTGATTCTGCACTCACTTTAGATTATTAATTTGGTCATTGAATCTAAATACACTTTAGATATTTGATTCGGTCATAAAGTCTAAAATCCACTTCAGACTTTACAAAGTCTAAAGCCCTTTTTTTAGATCTTTTATTTTTAGCCCGACTTAATCTGAGTGGCTTAATTGCAAACATATTTGCAATATTATCTCTCTTGTTCAAACATCATTCTCATTGGTTATGGTGTGTAACAGTCCTAAGTTTATTATTGAGTTAGTAGTAGGATTTGTACTAACACGTTAGCACAACCAAGAGAACTGATTGTCACGATCAATCTCTTGTTCCCATAAAATCATGAGTCACATCTAGCAATTTATCATGGCTACCTAGAGAGTGAACATAATGAACTAGTCAGTTTTAGCGACCGTGTAATTCGATCATTCTATTTCACCATGTCTCGATCGAACAACGGCCATGCAATTGTTGATCAAGCCATCAATTCGATCATATGCCCAAATCTAATTGACATGTATTCCGTCGAGACATGAATCATTCATTCTCAGTCATAACCCCGGCCAAGGATTTCAATATAATATCATGATTAAATTGCATAGGACATTATATTGTATATCTATATATAACAAGAAGACAAGATCCATATTGTGCACGCATGTACCTTCGTATGTGAACAAACAATGACCATCAAATATAGAGACGGTTCTACGAAACGTCAATATGCGCACTTGTGAACCACAGCCATCCAACATATGAGTAAGCATCGTGCTTTAGGTCTAAGAATCTTACACTAGACCAAAGTATGAACGATCAGATATTGACTGTACTAAAAGCTTCCATATCGACAATTGTTATATGCATGTCATGCTAAGTGAACTTGTCCAAGATAAGCACCTATGTTCTAACTTGGATATCACAATATTCAAGGACTTATGAGTCATCATCCCATTAGGTATCCAATACTGAATGGTGAAACTAGCGAATACACCGGTCTCAACAATATCCTCTCAATAATTCATCAATCGGGAACTATTTAAAGATTTAGTATAACTGTAAATCTATCACATATAGTGTTAACCCCTAAAGAATAGGTTCAATCTTAACTGATCTTATGGACTTATATATATATAGGACGGTAAATGAATATTTATTTGCCATTACATAATTCATAACATGTATCACATGATTACTTTAGAGCATATAGCTAACGGCAATCTTTTCCGAAACTATGAAGTCAAAACAACTAAAGTGGTGATGTGCCTTGAAAGTGATCTAGAATCAACCATTCCCTTTTCCCTGAATATTATAGCATGACAAGAGAAGCCCACAACAAGCGAAGTGTGGGAGCAACGATGAAGAAGCTGTGGATGAGAAGTAGAAGAAAAAGTTACCTCTGAAAGCACGGATCAGCCTGGCAAATTTGGGTTGCCATCCAAGCTAAAAAAAAAAAGAAAAAAGAAGAAGAAGAAGAAAAAAAAAAAGAAACTAGCTAAAGTTAAATGTTCCGATAGCTTTTCGCCAACATGTTTCCTTTTGATTAACCAATGGTAGCCAAGGTAACTTTTAGATATGCACTTGAAAGCTCGTATGTTCACGTTATAAATGATCCTAGATAATAGTGATTCATTCAGTATCCATTCCTTACACCAAGTACGGGCGACTTATACTATATTGGATTCTAACAAAATGTAAAAAGAAGAGATATTAAATTCTATATCATTTACGCACAATTATAAATATTTCTTTCTACACATTTTTCATATTCCCTATTCATCAACATAATCAATAATGGTCAAATTCTCCTATGAATGAAGTTCAATCATCGGGAAAAAAGAAATCTCCTATAATTACTCTATAAGATATGCACATGCGATAACCCCTATTGATAATGTCTTTCCATATGGGGAAGAGTACTCATGAACCATGATCACAATGCACAACTTTTCACAGCATGATTAGAGCATTAGTGAAATGATTAGCCTATTTTAAAGAAAAAATCACTTTTTTTTTCTCAAAAGAAAACTTAGAATGAATATTATCTCGAGTGAACTACTTGTTGTCGCGACCTAATTTTCGGGTGCACCACTTAAAACTAGGTTAATGGACTGCTAAGATTTTACATTTAGCTCGGGCTCTCCCAAGCCCATACCAAATCGTGACTTAAGTCTAAATTTTTAAACATGAAAGAGGTTATTATCTAGGTGTCGCCACTAATCGGTTTAGGGTAAGTCGATTAGACACCTAAGTAAAATAAAGGGAGATTTATTTTACTCCTACGAACTAGAGATTGAGGGTACGGGGACTTGGTTACACTAGATTTCTCTAATGCCCTTTCGGTACCATTTCTTTTTAATTTTTCAAAATGTTTTTACAAGCAATTGATTTATTTTAACCTAAATTACTATCATGCAAATATGTTGACCACACGGGTGCTCATCCATTATTAAAGCATTCAAATGAGAATAATAAATAAATAAATTTGCATCACACAAAGCAAGCAATCATTATTTTATTTTTTTGGGTTTTCTTAAAAATTAGAATTCTATTATAAAATGCATTTTAAAACTAAATGACTTAATCTTATTAATGTGCAAATTCTAATTAAATGGGCCTATTATGCAAACTAGTTATTATGCACCTTATGACCTAACTTTACTAACAAATTCTAATTAAATGATCATATTATGCAAACTAATTAACATGCACCTAGATTGTTGTATTTTTGAATTTTTTTATTGAATTTTAGAATTTATAAAAACCCTACTTAATCTATTTAAAGAAAAAGGATAATTTTTCTAATCTATTCTAGGGATTAATTTGACTTAAACCCTATCTTATCTTAGAAAACTAATTTTTTGAAAATGAGATAATTAAAATGTGCGAGCATTATCTTAAAAAAAAATTAATTTAGGTCCAACCCTAACTTATTCTAAAAGTGCAACCCTCAAAAATGTAATCCTAAGAAATTCTAATTTACTAAACCTACATGCTCATGCAGAATTTTGATTTTTTTCTGATATTTTAGTAATTATTAAATAAATATTAAATCTAAGCTATCAACAAAATAAAGGATTAAAATAATCAAAAAAATAACCTGTTGTCTCACAGGTCAAATTAACGATTATTCAAACCCTAATTATCACGATAAAGAGGTCAAAATAATTAAAAATCTAACCTGAAGTCTTACGGATCAAATTAATAATTATAATGATTTACAATTAAAATTCTATCAAAAAACCCAAAAATTAAAATAATTAAAAAAATGATCCGATGCCTCCCGGATCAAATTAGTAATTACAATAATTCCAGGCAAAATCCCTGTGGATAATGCCTACAATATGCATAAAATGAAAATCACATCCCTATACAATAATATTGAAATTTAAAAAAAAAAACTAAAATAGCATAAAATAGATTAAAAAAATAACAAATAACAAAAGCCACCTAAAGGGGGACTTGGAAAGAGAACAACGGCGCCGATAAGTGAGGGGAGGAGCACGGCGGAGGGCAGGCGGGAAGCACGGCGGCGTCGGGCTCCGGCGGCGAGATCTCAAGTGACGGGCGAGTCGCGAGCCGGCGCGGGGATCAACGACCAAGCGTGGTGCGGCGGAGACTGCACGGGCTGCTGGTGCAGGCGGGTGGTGCTCGGCAAGGTCAGGAACGACGGGCTTCGTCGGAGCTCCGGCGTCGGGCTAGGCAGCAGCTGGTCGCGGGTGCAGAGGCGCGGCGGTGGGCGTCGAAGGCACGCGGCAGCGGCATTGAGGGAAACAGCAACGGTAGGTCGGGCTCTGGTGGTGCTGCAGTGGGACGGCGGCGATCGACGGATCACAGGGGCGCGGCGTCCAGCAGAAGTGGCGCGGGCGCTCGGACGGAGGAGGTACGGTGGCGCGGCGAGGTCAGGAGCGGCAAGCTTCGGAGCTCCGACGTCGGGCTGGGCAGCAGCTGGTCGCGGGTGCAGAGGCGCGACGGCGATGGGAGACGCGTGCGGCGGGTGCAAAGGAGGAAGGTGAACAGTGACTTTATTTTGCTTTTTTCTTCTTTTTTTTCTCTCCCTCTGCTCTGACCTGCCTCTCACGTCACTTTTCTCTCTCAGCACTTTTTACTGACTTTTCCCTCTCTTTTCTTGGTCAGAGAAAGAAAAGAGAAATGTTTTCTCTGACCAAGACGGACGAAAGCTTTTTTTTTTTTTTTTTGCACGAATTTCCTTATCAAATTTTTCTCTCCATTTTTCGAAAATCGCCCCACCCCCCAATACGGTGCAGGTCAACCCCTTTTTATAGTGGTTCCGATCCGCGGCTTTCTATGGAAAACTTTAAACTTTCATCTTTTGTTGCATTAAATCATGGATGCAAATCGGAGCATGATTTCGCAATCAGCTCGATTTTGCATCGATTCATTCCATTTTATCAAAATCCCTTGCCATTTGTTCGCCGATTTTAAAATTGTTCTTTGCATTTAACAAAATCCGGACATCCATCGAATTCCATATTTCCTTGCATACTTCAATCAAATCAATTTCCCCCATTTTCATTTTTTTCTTTTTATTTGTTCAAAATGCAATTTTATTTTTCCAAAATTAGGTGTCAACACTTGTGTCTTAAATAAAGGCACTAGTTGGCCAAGTCCTCACAAGGCAACAAGCACACATCTCACATGCTATTTTCCAAGCCATAGTTGAGGCATTGGAGCAATTTTTTTTCTTCTTATATTTTCCTGTTGTGACTTTCCTAGAGGTAAACCATTAGGGAAAGTTAATGGATTATTAAGCTTATACTTAGTACGGATTCTCCCAAGCCCATACCAATTACAACTTCGGGGGGTTTTAATTTAATTGTCTAACCGAGCAAATCAATTCAATTTGGAGTAGTCACTAATTTATCATGAGTCAATTAGATCTCAAGAAATTTGTGACTTGGATATTCATGCATACGAGGACTTGGTTACATGGGGTAAATATAACGTTGTTTCGGTACATTTTCTCTTTATTCAAGAATATCTTGCAAGCAATTTGAGTTGATTTTAAGTCTAACCACTAACATGTCAAAGATGATCATGTGGACCCACAAACAAGAATTTAACATTCAATAATTTAAGCAGTAATTCAATAACTAGAGGAGATGGAAAAACCTTGATGTGCTAAGCAAAGCTTCCAATGAATGTTTTGCAAAATATTAAATAAAGACCAAGCAACCATTTAATGTATGCATGACTTAGACATGATTTCTAGATATGATAAAGAGATGCCAATTTACTCTTTTTGCATTTTTCTTGTTTTTAACATGAACATAATTAAACTTAAATGCTATGACTATGTGAATCCTAATTTAGCATTGGAAGATCTGGACAAATTATCTGGAAAGACTTATATTGGAATTTTGCATAGAGGTTTATGACTTGACTAATAAAATTGAAATATTTGTGAATGAATTGACATCCGTACAATAAATTCAGAATTAATTTGATAAAATTTTCCCTTCTTTGTTGATGGCAATGGGACTTGCACAATGTACAATGTACAACAACCAAGAAGAACAATGTATGCATGGAGACTTGCAAGACGTTTCGCCTGTAAACAATGGAGGAGACTTGACTTGCACTTGGATAAATGAAACACAAAGTAGAAAACAACCAACTCAATGGATACAAACTGGCCTCACTTTTTCTAAAGCTACTTTTTCCCCTCCCTTATTAGGTTGTCGTACAAAAAAATAAAGTGTGTCGGAGAATATGTGGAAAAACAGATTTTTTGATGTGGAATATGAGAATGTGGGTCATCAAGAGTCATTTCATGTTGGCAATGCAATGATGACTTAATTATTGCTTCTCATATTCCACCAACTCCTGCACAATTGAGTTCTCAAATCATTCAAAATGCTTAATTGGACAAAAACGTTATTTGATTTTATGCCGGGATATTTTATTTGAATAGATGAATCAATAAATTTTTATTCACTTTTTCTATATTATGTATCTTTAAACTTCACTCTTTAGACGTGTTCTAGTCTACACAAATTAGTGAGTTGTCACAAATAAAGTCATCAACAAATGATGCAAGTGTAATTTCATCTCGTGGTTTTTTCTTCCTTTTTCAGTTGTAATTTCAATGAACTTTATGTTTTGCTTCACTCCCATATTTTATTACTTGTTGCCTAGCCTGCAATTCAATTTGGATATATACTAGACTAAATTTTATATGGAAAACAAATTGAATTTTAAAAGTAAAGTGGAGAATAAATGTCGAACATGAGTCATTCCAATCAACGTTTGGCTAGAACAGCAGAGCCATTTTGCCCATTTTCTAAAGAGATTTAACTCTATTTTTTTTTTTCTCCTTTGGATGCATAAAGCTTCTTTCAATAGATATCAATAAGTAGGTCAAAAAAAAAATTCTAAAGGTATTACTATCGACACTTAAATTTTAATGATTCATTAATTATATAAAAAATTAGAGATTAATTTTTAACCCCTAGCAAAAATAATTTTCATTAAAATTGCATGACATATAGACATTAGGAGCATTTGCATTAATAGCAATAAATCTCTTTTTAGGAACAAAGATATAAAAAACTAATTAATTAAAAAATATTTAAAAAAGAAGAAGAAGAAAAATGCGAGATCGGGCCAAGGTCGGGAGTTGGGTTGCAGGGGGGGTGAGAAGCAGGACTTTGGGGGGGGGCAGGCCGGCATGGTGGGCTGGGGGTGGCAGGAGCCATGCGCGCCTGCTAGGCGTGCTTAAAAGTGGGGTTAGGACAGAGATGGCTCTGTTCGGAGAGAGAGAGAGAGCCAGGAGTGAGAGAGACGAAATGGTGCCCCGGCTGAACGTCGTTCGGCCCCCCTCGACGCAAACCGGCGTCCTTTAGCCCGTGTCTCGAATGCTTGTTGTGGTTTCCCTTAGTCGATGGCCGCCGGATGTTCGACGTAATGTCTCAGCCAAATCTTTGCTTTTGTTCTTCTCTGGCCATGAGTGGCGATGAAGGTATAAGGTTGGTGGCGGCGCTCGCCGGTAGCATTGGCGGTAGACATTGAGGTTGATGAAGTGAAAGAAATTCCGGCGGTGGGTTATCGGTAAAGAATGGCGTGTCCTCTGGGCAAGGACAGTAGGTTCTTGGTGAAGGAGGGGAGTGGTAAAGAAATAAAAGAAGATACGAAACGAAAACAAAAGGAAGCTAGGAAAAAGGCCATGTGGACCTGAGCGCGGAGAGGAAAGGGCGAAGGGAAATTTAATAAAATGGTTAGGTGGGCTTAAGTGGGATTTAGTAAGTTTGGGCTTAATTAGGATTAGTAAATTTGGGTCTTAGTTGATTCAGCAAGTCTGGGTTCGTTTCTTCTTGAGGGTTTGGATTTTGACCTAGTATTTAGAAGTGAGTTTGGTGAGTATTCTAATTGAGGTGGGCTTGTTCAAGACAAGCCCCAGCCTTATCCTTGAGCCCAAATTCATTGGACCAGATCACAGCCCATTTTCGGATTAAAATATTAAAAATATTTATTAATTTTAATTTTTTTTAATTCCGAAAATTTAAAAAAAAAAAGGGGAAAAAGCTTAGAAATTAAGTTTGAACTATTTTTTTTTTTTTCAGTTTTTTCATGTTAACTCTGGTTTAGAGCTAGTTTAGCATAAAAAAAAATGAAAACCCTTTAATCTAAAAAATTGTGCTCAAATTTGAACAAGCCGTTAAAGATTTACTATATAATTTGAGTGTTGTTAGAGAAAAATGCTAAGTCATCGTTTGCACATTTCCATTTTAACTATGATGTGATTGCACACTTTTGATATGTTAATGGTGGTTTCCCTTCGACCTAATTAAAAATGGTATTATTTCTTATTTCTTAGTGTTAGATTCTCACTCTGCCTTGCAATTTATTTAATGCTTTCCTTTGTTGCTTATTATTATTTCAATGATTGTGCAGCTACACAATCATATTGTATATTAGTGGATAGGTTTAAAATCAATGTGGATAGCATGACAAACATCTTTTTTTGAAAACTAAACAAGAGTAAGTACTAAAATGGTACTAGTCAACTAATTGGTATAGCCAAGTCCCTTATCACAGATTCTCTAATTATGAGTCATACTCCTGTGCCTCACTTAGTTTCTAGTTAACCCCAATAAAGTAGTAGTGAGAAAATCCTTCGAGTGTCAATTTGAATTGACATTAAACATCCCAATGTTGCGTGCGGTATGGGTCGGAAGAGCCTAACTTGATTGCTGCCTTTTAGGCAATATCCCTAGACTTATGTCTTTTCCCCTAGATCTATGTCTATTCCCCTTTGGATGGAAAAGCTAGGTCATGACAATTACCACATAATTTTTTGCTACACTATTATGGTACTAGAAAATACAACAATATATTTATAATGCTATATATCAATTTTACAACGTATTATGATATATTCGTTTAGTTACAACAATTAGTTGTCTTATCGTATGGCACAACAAATGTACAGTAGTAATTCACATGTTTGATAGAAATGTTTATCATAGAATAATACAGTGTTTTAAGGAAATTTACATCTTGTTTAGTTACTTGTAAAGTTATCTTCTGCTATACATATCTATTAGATTTGCGAAAGAGTAGGAAGACTAATTAATTACCTTGATGATACTTATTCTTTGAACGCCTTTTAAATTATAATATCTTGATCTATAATGATAAATGAAAATTTTTGGGCCAAACAAATTACAATTCTCATTTTTAAATGGCTTTCATGTAAATAAGTCAGTGTTAATATGATATGGCACAGCAAGAGTGCATTATTTTTATTAGCTTTTTTCCTAACCAACTGTTCATTAGCCTTCATGCCCAGGCATTTCACGTGCTTAATAAAAATACTTAATCAAAGACATTCATTATTTTTCTTAAAAATTATTTTACCTCGCTTAGCCACTATTAGTGTTTTTTTTTTTTTTTTTTTTGGTTGTTGTATACATATTAGATTCGCAAAGGTGTTGAAGAAACAAAATTTGCACAATTATCACTATAGGATAATTTTTCTGGGTTCTAATGATATTTGGTTCATTATGATGTGCCGACCAGATTAAAATCATCATTAAATGGATGTTACATAAATAAGTTAGTTGGATTAATAAGAGTTAATTAATGTCAATTATGCGGTTTGCCTCTGGAGCAATCACTACTACATATTAACAATTGTAGAAAGATTTCCGCTGCCTATATATTCAATTTTAGATGTTAAATCTAAGTTAGTTTCATTTAAGTATTTCTTGCTTATGAACTCTATAATAGTAAAAGAAAAGAACTTCATTTCAAGTTGTATTGAGTTGATGTTCATGTTTTTTTAAGAATAATGTTTTCATAAGGTTATCTAAGATTGATTTAAATTAATCTTGGATACTCGTACTTATATTAATCTAAATCTTGTTCCCAATTTTTAAATAGATAAACTTTTCAAATTTTAAGTGTTTTGTGTTTTCTTGATATATAAATTAAGAAATGAAAATGGCATATATCTGCCCAATACAATTGTAAATGAGGTTATATTTTTACTAATATAGAGATCGTAAGCTAAAATATACTTAAATAGAGCTATTGTAATATGTAGAAAGACCGAAATGTTAAATGAGAAAAGTACAATTATTTTTGTTGATTTAAGAAATTGATTGATGATCAAAGATTGCAGCGGATAGTTAAATACATTAGTAATTTGTCGAAAAACTTTACCGAATTATTTAAGCTAGGTAACTTAATGACCATTCCCATTTTTCAGGTCCACAAGAAAAAGAAAGGTCTCTTGCCAATTTAGGATTAAAGATTTTAGATGCAAGTAATTAGAATATTTTAAAGCGAAAATCACTTTTAGTTTTCTTCAATCCAAGGGCATGGGATGCAATCTCTTTCGTTATGACAGCAAAGAACTTGCCACATGACTCATACATTTCTTACTCTTGTTTTTGGTTGGCCGAAAAAAGCATTGGACTAATTACACGATGTGCATCACACTTGAGAACAATAAAAATGATTTTAAGTTAATGCTCGTTGCAGCATGATTAAAGAAAGGGTAAATAAAAAATCCTAAACTGATATACTTGTGATAAGTTTACCTCAAATTAATTTTTGGGTCACAAAGAACTTTATATTGGTATACATGTGATAAATTTATCTTAACCTAAATTTTATTGTGAAATCGCTGAGTAAATGAAAGTATACCAATTTGCAGATTTTGATGATCAAAAAATTAATTTAGGATAAATTTATTACAAGTATACCAATTTATGGATTTTTGTGGTATTTATCGTTAAATAAATTAGATAGAAAGGACTTCTCCTGTAATAAAAGTGAGTTTAGTTTTGCTTTCATTCATCATGAAAAAAAAATTCGTGCGATGATTTTTCCATTTAAAAAGAGATTCATACTGTGGAAAATGGTTTTCTTTTCCGAAAGAGTAATAAAAAATAGAAAACGACAGCAGGTCATCAAAGTTAGTTCAGTTTGTGATAAAGATTTGATCCTTGTGTTCATATTGATCAACGTAAAAATTATTGAACTATCACTAAATGGATTAAGATTATCAAAATGCTTGTGCTTCTCTTTATGCTTAAACAGAGGTTTCATCCTTTTTCTGGAGGTCATCCGGAGAAGTGTCATTGTCAAGTGTTAGTCATATATGATGTATTCTACTTTGAACTCGAGTTCAGAATATCCTAAGCATTTCGACTCTGGGATTCTGATGGAGCATGTGGTGCTTGATCGAGGTCCTCCATGCCCAGAAGGGTCATCACGTACTTGCCAAGCCGAGTTTATGTCGAATTCTCCTCTTTACCTTGGATCCATAATCTTATGTATATTGCCACTTTCAATGATAAGAATCAACCGTTGAAGAATGTGTATGCTGGCACTGCCATCCCGACTTCTCATTAATGCAAGTTGGCCCGTGATCAACTCAGAGTATAATTCCGAAATTATACACATCACTCTTCTTTGTAAATTTTTCAGAAGATTGAAACATGGAAGGAGGAAAAACAAAATACGGATCATTTTATCAAAGAAGAAATCCTAGGTAATGTCGATATTTCTATGAAAATAGAGATCTTGAACTGAACAAGATAAAGAATATTGAGTTTTAGCCATACGAGCTCCTACCACCTCCAAAATACTTCATTTCTTCGGGAATTTCGCCATTCCTGCTCCTTGCTTCACTCTCGGGACCCGACCCAGCTTCCCGCCGCTGCTTCTAACCTGGCGGGCAGAAGGGTCGTAGACGTTTACCCGGGCGGGGGGCGCGTCGGCGGCCTCCGACTCGGGGCTGAGGGCAGGGCGCGAGGCCGGGGTCTCGAGAGAGGAGGCGGCGATTCGTGGAGTGGATGCCGCGGTAGAGACGGGGTTACGGAGGGGCTTGAAGGAGGCGAGGAATGTGGGTTTGGAGGTGGGATGGAGGAGGTGCTTGTGGGTGCAGAGCGTTCTCAAGGCTCTCATGTCCGATGCTTGCATTGTAGAAAATTTATTCACATATAAAATTAATCAATCAAGGAAATAACGGATCCATATATGATTGTAAAACACCGATCAATAAATACAGCGGAATTAAAGCGTACCTGTTTGAGCCATTGCTTTACTTGCAGAAAAATAGATCACTCGATAATCGGGATCTATCGGAATGCGATCTTCCTCTCTATGACCTATTTCGATATAGCAGCTCTCAATGGGATTAAAGCAAGCGATAGGTATAACCTATCCTTTTATAGGCTAGAGAGGGGACCTAGCAAATCCTAATCAACAGCGTGTCAACTGGGCCCTTCCCATTACGGGCTTCAGTTAAACACAATTGCCTACACTTTGCTGCTCAACTAGGCCCGTTATCAATAGATGCCAATACCCAATTCAATCAGATCACTTTAGGGTATAACAAAATATTGGAATATCCATTAACCCGATTATTTAAAATAGAAAATCAATTAATTAATGTAAGCCCATATTATAGGAAATTTCCAACATTCTCCCACTTGGGCTACATTAATTAACTTATTTTATTTTGAAAAGGATTTTATATTGAAAACGACACTATCGGGTTAATAACTGAAAACTTTGTTTTATGTGGCCACAACTTTTAAAAATAATATTCCAATAATGGCATCTCAATACCAATCCAATCCTATATAATCTTAGTATAGGACTATGGAGATTAATGTGTTAAGAAAATGCCACAACACAAGACCTTCCATAATCACATATAATAAGTATTATATTTTCATGGATCATGGGCCTAGTAGTGTAGTAAGAAATAGTACCAACATGTGATCAAAATATGCACTATTTCTTATCGGTCCTCAATGCAATTTCTCAACGACATGAAACTGCATTAGCGCAATTTCTAAACAACATGAAATTGCCTCAGTGCGATTTCTAAACAACATGAAATTGCACAATTATGTCACAATCCAACATGAGATCTCATAATCAGTGACATCCAGTCATCTTTAAACAAAATTTGTTTAAAGATACTGTTTTCTACTTCCATTTCTCAGTCAACAGGAGAAAAAATAACAATAAAATCAATAACAACAATCATTGAAAATAAATGCTTTAATAAACATCATAAAAGCATTATCAATATGCATATAACTATAATATCCAGAAATACAAACTATATAACTCCCACTAACAAAAGAAATCAAAAGATTCTAAAACACCCATATTCTTTACATGTTCTTTAAACAAAATGGGTCGTAAGCCTTTTGTTAGAGGATCAGCCAATATGGACTTAATTCTAATATTCTCAATCACAATGTCTCCCTTTTTGACCAAGTCCTTAACAGTATAATATTTGATCCAATTAACATTTTAACCGTGGCATTGTCGTTATTTATAGCAAAAGTAATTGTTTGTCACACATAATGCAATAAGATCAATTATGGGCAATAAATATTTCAACAAAAATAATTAGTACATTATAAACTCCCCTTTGGGCAGAGTGTATAATGCACAATTATTTTTCACAGCATGAAGTTTATAAAGCAACAATAAGGAGAATTACATATAATTATCAATTATCCATCCCCTTTGAGCAGACAAATCATTTAAATTATACATCTCCATGATATCAATATATAGAGACGATAAAAGAGAATTACATATAATCTTCAAGGATTAATCCCCTTTGGGCAGACAAATCCTTTAAATTATATATATCTCTATTATCTCAACATAGAGGGGAATTACACACAACTCTAAAAAATTTATCCCCTTTAGGCAAATAAACCTTTTGAGTCACACATCCCATCATTCATCTCTAATATATCAATATAGAGGGGAATTACATATAACTTTCAAAAAAAATTTATCCCCTTTGGGCAGATAAATCTTTTTGAGTCATACATCCCCATCTTTTAATTTTGGAATTTATCTTCATGCAATTTTCAAATTAATATACACAATAACCCCCTTTGGGCAGGTGATTATATATACTAATTTTTATCAATAAGGAACTTCAATAAAATTTATGCCCAAAATTCATCAAATAATATGAAGACCTTACAACACGTGCTTCCCAAGATCATATTCCATTGATCAAATAACAATTTTTGCCACATTTTTTTTTATTAGTATGCAGGATGCAATCTAAGCTCACGCCCATAATTCACCACAATTCCAACCATTCCTGAATATATCATTAACCTATCACAGCAAGCAGCTGTCGCTCTACAGGTCTATTAGGGAGTGACTACTAGGATCAGGCCAATCAAGGAAAGCGAATGGACATACAAATCACTTGGGATACAGGCTTAAAAGTTACAGGCAAGCATCGTCACTCTTACATATTAGAAGCTACTACTTGGAAGCACTCTACTTTTACGAAGACGAACAACTACCTGTAGGGAGGAAAAGCCTTATACCAACAAATTGAAGATGTCAACTCTACACAACATAGGGATTGGCATGTGGGAAGAACATAGAATAGTAGAAGATCCAGCACGCGGAACCCGGCAATCATTATAAATTCACGAATTAGAACTGCTGTAATATACTCTTTCCTATAATTTCTCATACAATACCAACCCACTAAAATGCAAATGGGGATAACAAACAAACAACAATTTCATGAAGAATAAAGAGATACCGTCTGCACCAAAATAAAAATTGATGTTTTCATAAGGAAACCATCAAAGGCATTCAACAAATTGAGATTTGGCCATGGAAAAGTCGAATTGCATCCAAGGAATAGTAGAATACAAAAAAATAAATAATAATAATAACACAAGCACACAGACCAACCAAAAATGCCAGGGCACATTGTCGAACCCTTGCGTAACGGATCAAAGCAACCTGATTGCACCATGATGAATATACCAATGCTTTCTTGCGGCAAATAATCCAAAGAACTTGTTCCCCTATTCAAGACCACCACTGGTACAACAATGATATTGTGTGCATTTGTTTAACAAGATACTCAAGCAAAATAGTAAACCATGAAAGCTTGGGATATCGATCAAATTCTCTGATCAATCAAATGCTGAATTTCAACTTCCATAATTAATTTCGAATTAGTTTGCAGAGAAGTAACCACTATGTAATAACATAATAGAGGTTCCAATGAGGTTCACTCAAAAAACAAATTTCCAAGAGCTATATCATAAATAGTGTATCATCCAGCTAGCCAAGTTCATCAATCCGTAAGCAGTACCCATAATTACCATTAATGGAATTCGTCTAAATTTCATTTGGAAAAAAAAAAAAAAAAAAAGACGATCTTGAATCCACCA
Organism: Eucalyptus decipiens; assembly: GCA_014182575.1. Classification (NCBI taxonomy): domain Eukaryota; kingdom Viridiplantae; phylum Streptophyta; class Magnoliopsida; order Myrtales; family Myrtaceae; genus Eucalyptus; species Eucalyptus decipiens. The sequence goes on along the minus strand of CM024618.1, from coordinate 34,546,231 downwards.
CAAACAAGGATATGAAAGCACACATCAATCAGTACACTAGCCACCAGATTCCAACATGTGTGAATCATTAAACGTGAATCTACATGAGAAACCGAAGACGTTCAAGCCACTCAGCCCTCGAACCCAAATTGTTCACGCGCCCTCCAGTCAAAGCAAAAGCTACTGCACAATAAGGCTCAATCCCATGAATCTAGCCCAAATCACACCAACACCATCTATGTTTCGCAGATCTCGTCCAGCGAAGCAAAATAGAGGGCCACGATTCGCCAACGGAAACCCATGACGGGTCCCACATCAAGCACTCTTTTGTCCGTCAGATCCAAATGTAAACTTTCCAAAAATATTTAAGGTCCAGATGATTGTTTCCTCAAGCTGGACCAATTTTGCTAGGTTAATAGCACCAACCTATGATGGGAGAGAACTTCTCCCACAAGCTAAAACATAAGCACTTAACTGAGTACCTCCACATGTTAATTGGAATGGCAGCACTCTTTGTTTTATTGTATCTCATCAATCAGTCCTCCACCAGTCAGTCTAGTCCATTAACCCTTTCTCGAATTTGTGCAGGAAAGATGAAGCATCCATGTACGCAAAAACATTATCTGTCCCAGCAAACAAACTTGGCTAATTTAACTAGGAGTAGACGTCCTAGACTAGCCATGGTGGAGCACTCATGTCAGCTAGGACATTTGCATGCTCAAGTTCACAATTTTCCATGCTAATTAGTAGAATAACAAACCTTTCATGTACGAGGATTCCTAGAAAACAATGGGAACTCTCTTCCTTGCACTTGCTTTTCTAATTACAAGAGCTATCAACACTCTATCTTTACCAATTAATTTACAAGTACTTACCACACTTTGGAGCCGAACATAACCAATGGATCATCTGTCTCTTGCTTGTGAGAACTAACAACAATTTTATACTCGACCAGCAAATAGATTAATTAATCACAACTTTCTCAAGTAAGCATGTTGCAAGACCCCAATCATTATTCCAATTGAAACACTCAAAGCTTGATCAGCTAGATAACTATACATAAAGATCAGCATCAACCTAGTAACATTGAATGTGAGCCCCACACGTTCAACGTGGAATAAAATCGTGAAATCCTATTATCGCACCATATAACGCAATCTACCAAAATTTATTGTAAAAAAAAAAAAAACAACATCAAGCAAGCACGTTTACACTCCTTGTCATGAAAAATTAGCTAAAAAGAGGGCAAGCCTCGAGTCCAATCCAAAAGAAATTTTCGGTGGCTGCACGTGACAATCAGGATGAAGCTATAACCTATTAAAGTATGAGGGCGACTAGAAGAAAATAAAGACTAATAGTATGATAATCGAAAGAAACACACTCTTCCAGCATTAGCAGAAGAATCTAAAAGCACCAAACAAAATAGATGTGGACACCTGACAATAAGATAAAAGTGCGGATGCCATGGAATATTAGGATTCAAAACTAAGTCTCCTTCAAAGAGCATTGGCCAAAGAGAGTGTACACATAAAAGACTTTCGCACATCAACTGCAATTTCTAGCGAAGTGTACACATAAAAGACTTTCGCACATCAACTGCGATTTCTAACATAGCATCGCCCACACGAACAGATCCTTCGCCGACCCATCGCCGCAACACGATCGTGGTGAACGAATTTCACAAAATCAACCAACCAACCGGAAGAAAAAAAAACGAAAGAAAATGAAATAGGCAGAAATCCCTCTCAAAGACATAGTTTTTTGGCATGCACAATATGAAGGTTGAACACCATGCCTTCACTATGAGCGAGACCTCTCAACTTCTGCTCTTCTTCATCCAACCGAGAGTATGGCAGAATATAATAAACCCCAAACGAAGAGCAAGAAACAAGTTCACCTCGAAAATGCTTCAACTCTTGTGTAAATTTAACCTCAAAATACATGTATCTATACGTATATACTTTTGTATTATTAGTGTTCATTCTGCGCAATTCAATGGTAAGGCGGAGGATCAATACAGCAAGCGCCAATCTGCAGAAACGAATGCAGTAAAAGAATCACGAGAGACCACTAGAAACTTGTCTCGAGCGCCTAACGGAACATCCTCGACCGAAATCCAACGCTCATTCTAAAGCTTCTTGAAAAACTCGCATTCAAACACTAAGCACACATCCACTTGCGCAAAACACCGAGAGACCCACAACCGCACCGGACCCCGCAAACCCTAGCAAGCAACGAGAGATCCGGCGAAATTCCCAACTAATCCAGTAAAAGAACAAACGGGAGCAGCCGAGCAACCGAACAAAACCGCCGAGAGGAGCAAGTTGATTCCGAAATCAGAGAATGACGAGTGAAAGAGCGCTTGTGTTGACCGACAATTCATAATTCAAACGACAGGGCGCGACGCAAAGAAAAGCATCGAGTGGAAAAGAAAAACGAAGGTAACGCTAGAATGTAACTTAAAATTCTAGAACTTTTTCATGTATAAACCCTAGAATTTAAAATTTAAAATTCTCTCTCAATTCTCAACGAAATTATGCAAATTATATATGGTTGAAAAGATCTTGACATGTAGAACAAAAGCCCTATGATTTCAGGATCAATCAAGCAAAAAATCCACACGTAAAAGTAATGCTCATATTCGGCTCAAAGAGGAAGATTTAGAATTTGTCATGAAAAAGAAAATTTTCGGGTTCTACAATCATATATGATATAGCTCTGATACCACATGTAGAAAATTTACTCACATATAAAATTAATCAATCAAGGAAATAACGGATCCATATATGATTGTAAAACACCGATCAATAAATACAGCGGAATTAAAGCGTACCTGTTTGAGCCATTGCTTTACTTGCAAAAAAATAGATCACTCTGATAATCAGGGATCTATCGGAATGCCAGATCTTCCTCTCTATGACCTATTTCGATATAGCAGCTCTCAATGGGATTAAAGCAACGATAGGTATAACCTATCCTTTTATAGGCTAGAGAGGGACCTAGCAAATCCTAATCAACGAGCGTGTCAACTGGGCCCTTCCCATTACGGGCTTCGGTTAAACACAATTGCCTACATTTTGCTGCTCAACGAGGCCCGTTAACAATAGATGCCAATACCCAATTCAATCAGATCACTTTAGGGTATAACAAAATATTGGAATATCCATTAACCCGATTATTTAAAATAGAAAATCAATTAATTAATGTAAGCCCATATTATAGGAAATTTCCAACATGCATGACATGGAAAGAGGGAGGGGGCAAGAGAATCTCGGAAAGATGGAATCTTTAGGGCTTACTTGCAGAGTTCAGAGCGAGGGGAGGACGAAGAGTCAGCGCAAAACCCCGCGAAGTTCAAAGGTCAAGGGAGCTTCGGACGGGGAAGTATACTGAGGATCGCAGGTTAAGGGCTCAAGTTTGCAAGGCAGAAGAACTTTTGCCATTTAAATTGTTTAGGAAGCTGATTTATTAAGGAATATTTCTTTAATTAAAGAAAAATATTTTTATCCGAACTTAAATTTAGAAAAATGTTTTTTTTTTCAAAAATCAAAGATTTTATTTTTTCAAAATTTGAGTAGATAGATAAAAAAAAAAAAATCCTAAAGACCCTTGATAGCAAGGCAGGTCCCCTACTTGAGCCCAAGTCCATTAAGGCTAGGACAAGCCAGCTTCATGTCCATTTAGGCTGTGCCTCTGTCCTTAGTGCACTTGTGAGAGTTTGTCAAGGCTAGGTGTATCGTGCCTTGCACCATGTCCATGGACCGTGTGCATCAATCCTGACCATTCGAGGATCGTTCTCGTGGTCAAGTTGATCGATCTAGCCAAGTGTTTGGATTGACCCTGGTTGAGTGCATTAGGTTCATGGACTGTGTGGATGGGCCTCTGACCCTCATGCCCAAGCTTAGGTCCTTGGCTTTTGAGTTTGGGTTCACTGAGGTTGGCCTAGGACTCCTGTGTGCAAGCCTAAGTCCCCTGAGCTTGTGCCATGGTCCATTGATGTCGAGGACTTGGCCTAGCCTTTGTAGACCCTGGTCAAGGTGTGAGGTAGTTGGGCACAAGCATTGAGTTTTCGGCTTTGGTTTTGATGACCCAAGATTACTGTTGACACATAAATTTTGGCGACTTAGTTAGGGATTAAATTTTAACCCCTAAAAAATAGAATTAAGTTACATAACATATAGTTTTAGGAGCATTTTTTTTATTGCATTTGTATTGGGCTGATGACGAATGGGTTCAACTTGATGGTTTTGAACTTAAATATAACGAGTTAGATTAAGCCCGCGGCGAAAGGGAATTGGCCCAAGCACGTTGTTCTCTAATGATCGACAATTAACTTATTTGATATTTCTAGAAAATATTTGTAATATTCTTCCAATACTTGATAAACATTTCATATATTTAGGCGATATATACATTGAGTGATATATTTCGCAGTAAATTGAAAGATTTCAAAAGAAATATCAAAATAATCAAATAGGAATATTGCATTTAGAGGATATATTGAATAATATATTTTTTGCCTCAAAACGAGAGACATTGTATGGTCGTTAGAGATTTCGTGCGGAAATTTTATTTCCTTGATGAGATCATGCTATAAAATGTCGCTTGGTCAAGCAAGAAGAGAGTGGGGCTTCTCTTCGTCGAAAAAAAAAAAGAACAGAAAAAGTCAAAAAGTCAAAAAGAAAGAGGAAAGGAAGAGGGGACGTGCGGCACGTTGAGGGAAAAGCAGAACAGCAGAGGGACGTGAGAGAGAGACAGGAGGAGAGAGAAAAAAATCAAAAGAAGAACACTATTCTTCTTCTCCGGTGGCTTGCTGCCGTCTGCTCACGCTCCGTCTCCTGCCCGCCGGACGCCGCCTGTGCCTCGCCGCGACACCCAGCTCCGCCGCGCCTCTGCGGTCACCCGAGCCGGATCTGCTCCTCTGCCGGATCCACAGGAGCTCGCGCTGCCGCTCGCGACCCCGACGACAGCAGATCTCGGGCCTTCCTCGCCAGCTCTGCACCCGAACGCTCGCCCCTGCTTCAGTCGTTCCGCATCACCGCCGATCGAGCCCAGCAGCACTGCAGATCCCGAGCACCCGCCGCCGACGCCACCGCCCGATCTGCCGCATCTCCGAGCGACTCACAGGAACCGCGACTCGACGCCCCTGCTCGCCGGACGCAGCATCACCCAACTCCGCCGGCCCGTGACCCATAGCCGCCGCGCACCGCCGCGCCGCTACGCTACGTCTCCGAGCGAACCCCTCCTGCTGCCAAGTTGCTCTCTGCAACCTCCGCCTGAGCCCCCGAGCGTCGACACCGCTGCCTCGGCTCCACCCGAGCCGGATCTGCCCCTCCGCCGCGACGCCCTGCCACCGTCTCCGGACGCCGCTGGTCCGCGCCCCCGAAGTTGCGACGCCGCCTGCACTCGCGCGCATCCAGCTCTGCTCTGCGCCTCCTCCTCTGTCGCTGCCCGATCTGCAGCTCCGAACTGCTGTCCCCTGTGCGAGCAGCCCGCGGCGCTAGCACCACCGTCGACCCGCCGCACCTCCGCCTCAGCCTCGCCGCAACGCCACTCCGGCTGCCTCTCCGACCGAACCAGTCACAGCAGCTCGCTCCCTGCTGCCCTGCCCGTGCCGCTCCTACCAGCTACCCGACGCCCGCAGCGCACCACCCGCGACCTGTTGCTGCCGCCGGTCCTCGCCCGAGCCCCGACGCCGGTAACCCATCACCTCCGGTGACCAGCCACCCCTGCCAAGCCCCTATTTGGAAGCAAAAACAAAAAAGAAAAAGGGGAAAATACATTAGGTAGTTTTTATTTATTATTTATTTAATTTCGCTTTTTTTTAGTGGAATTATTCTGTAATGTATGGTTGAGATTCTGACATGAAATAGCCCCTCAAATTAGGGATTGATAGTCCGATTTTTGGGCCAAAATCCGATTCGCAATCGCTTGAAAAATCATCAATCTGATTTCATGCTCGAGATTCGATTCGCAATCTATTTAAAAATTGACAAATTCGATCTCATACGCGAGATACGATTCACCAATTCTATCTTATGTGATTTGCTGTCTAGAATTAATTTTATTTTCGTAAAAAAAAATCAAAAAATATTTAAATTAGGATTATGTTTGTTTTAGAATATTTCTTGTTATCTTGCATATTTAGAATAAGGATTTTATTTCATTTTAAAAAAATCCAAAAGAAATGCATTTATTTAGGATGTTAGTTTTTTTTTTTTTTAATTTTGAATTGCACGTTTAATTATTTGGCAATTTTGATTTCGAATTTCATAAAAGAAAAATTAGAATTATGGCATTCTTTGCACGTCATTGCATATTAGGATAGATTGCATGCTTATTAAAGAAAATAAAAATCATTAGGTTCATGAAATACACGTCATTTAGTGATTGTTGCTACGTTCATTTAATTAGAAATTGCCCACCATTAAGATTAGGTCATTTTGGTTAATTTAGATTGCATATTTAATTATTGCATGTTTATTAAGAAAACACAAAAAATTGTTTTAATCATTCATACTATTATGTTATATCATTTTATATTAGATTAGTAACATTGCATTGCATATAGATTAGATTCTCATTAGATAAAGTTAAAACAAAAATTGAGTGATTGTTTGTTAATTAGAAATCATATCTAGGACTGCTGATGTGAATTCTTATCTAGCAACGTAGATGCTTTCATTACTACAAAGTAAGTCATGTAATTTATTTATTGCTTTCTTAGCTGTTAAATTGGTGGTTTACGCACCCATATAATCACCTCACATATTAGGAAATAGATTTAAAATCAATCCAAACTGCCTGCAAAAACATTTTTGAAAATAAAAAGAAATGGTACCGAAAGGGCATTAGAGAAATCTAGTGTAACCAAGTCTCCTATTATTTTACTTAGGTGTCTAATCGACTTACCGTAAACTGATTAGTGACAACTTCATTATGCATGCTAAATATTTGAACCTAAGTCGTGAATTGGTATGGGCTTGGGAGAGCCCAAGTTAAATTAGACTTAGTAGTCAATTAACCTAATTTTAGGTAGTACACTCGGAATTTAGGTCACGACAACTACTACCCATGCTCATGCTTGGGAGTCTGTATCCGGGCTTAAGACCTTTGTACCCATGCCAGGTTCCTTATGTACCCACACACAAATCATTAGCGCCCAGATAGCATATGTCTACTTAAAAAAATCAAATAAGATTTTCCTCCAAACAATGGAAAATATTTTACAGTTGATTTTCAAGTCTCAACCACCAAAAAAATTGCCTTTTTTTGAATAATAAATTTCCAAAAACTATTTTCCATAAATAGCACATTGTTACCTCCCTGTGAAATATATAGGAGTCGACATTATACTAAAAAAGTGTTAATTGTAAATAAAATAATTAAATTACTATGTCATGTCGTGTCATCTGCAATTTCTAGTTTGTAAGGTAAAGTGTTTTTCTCAATGCATTTCTTGAGTTTTTCATTGACCCACTGTAAATTGCTTACTAAAGACTCCAAATGAAATTGATTTGCATACTAATAACTTGAATTTAAGTTGCAAATTGGTATAGGCTTGGGAAAGCTTGAAATAAATTTAAGCTTAATAATCCATTAGTTAAACTTTAGGTGAATCGGTTCGAGAGTAGGTTGTGACAAACATAACTTAAGCATGTAAACAGAAACAAAAGTTTTAGTAATGCTTATTTGTGAAGATTGTGAATAGTTAATGCAACCACTATCTCCATCTTCGTGAAAAATAATAATACCTCAGGATTATTAGGAAAAATTGAATGTCGATGAAGAAGAGCAATAATTTATAGATCTGTGATACTTTGATGTGTGATGAGGATTATGGGTCTTTAGGCAATATTTACCCCCCTCACTATTATTCTTGCTTGGCTTAAAACAATTATACCTTCAAGATATACATTAAAGCGGTAGAGAAACAAGTTCAGCAATTACTCAATTTATCTCTTGAAATTTTTACCTTGAACGTGTTATCAAAGTTGTTTGTATAAAAAGAGAAGGAGAGAGTTACGGGAAGAAATTGTTATTTTGAACAATTGTAATGAACATAAATGCTTTGTTTTTTATTTTTATTTTTTATAGACAACCGATTAATACATTTCTTGGCAATAAGTACTTTGGCCCTGTTTGGTTCAACTTTTGTAATGAGTGTTGGGCCTCCAAAGCCCTTTGGAGAAAATGCAAAGCATTTGGCAAGTGTTTTTGAGACTTCCATGCTAAATGCTAGCATTCAGAAATGCTGAAAGCTTAATGCAAGTCTAAAAGCCCAACGTAGATAGGGACTTGCTTTGGGCTTTCAGCATTATAGAAATGCAAACTCTACTATTCATGGGTAACTATTCATTCATTACTATTCATCTTCTTCCTCATTCATCCACAACCATTCGGCTTCCTTGATTTGCCGTCGAAGATCGGGCTTCTCTGGCAACCGCCACTGCCCCTTGAGGGTCGTGCCTTCTCGTTGACCACCCCCTAGGGTGGCATGACCCTCGACTTGGGTGGCGTTGCTTGAGGTCGCCAGATTTGGCCGACCTAGGCGATGCTTGATCTGGCCACCGCGGTTGGCCCGTGGCAGCCGACTAGTAGCGCCCTCGCCAAATTTAATTTTTAAACTTTTAAAAAGAAAAAAAAAAAAAAAAACAAAAGTCATTTATAAATGTGGATTTTACCAAATGATATTTACACCAAAACTATTTTTCAATGTTATTTGAAGTTACAATTTACCAAATGGTATAGCATTTTGGAAAACTCCTTTATCCCAAAGTTATTTGCATTTTCCTAAACCCATTTCCCTAAAGCCAAACCAAACGGTCCTTTATCCACACCATCACCATTTTTCATGATAAACTATGACCACTTTTCATGTTAACAATTACCTTTTTTTATAGCTAAGAGTCATATTTTTTCATCACCAGGTGTCGCTCTTTCCATTACCAAGAGTTACATATTTTTTTATGATAACAATCTATTTTAACAATTGGAAAAATTATCCAAAATTTATAATTTATTGCACTTTTGTCAATTTAATCTTAAATCTTTTAGTTATGCTAATTGAGTTGTAAACTTTTCATGTTTTTCCAATTGATTCAGCTTGGTCGGAAATCACTAACATATATTTTTTCGATTTTTGTTATTAATTTTATTTTCCTTCTTTACTTTTTTTTTTTTTTGTTGCAGGTAAGGGTCATAAAAAAGAAAAGAAGGAAAAGATAATGGAAGAAAAGAAGAAATAAAAATGAACAAGAAAAGAATAAAAAACAAAAAAAATATTAAAAAATGAAAATTGTCCACTTCAATATCAGTCATGTCATGTAGGACAATTGATATCTACGTTAATGATTTCTGACTAATTGGCATGATTGTACTCAATTGATAGAACGTAAAAGTGTTTATGACTCAATTGACATAATTGAAAATTTTTGAACTAAATTAATAAAAATACAATAAGTTTATGACTTTTTGGGCAAATTTCCTTATGCAGAATCCGGACATGATAATCTAAACAAAAATAAAATAAAAATTGGACATGATAAACTTAAGTATGAAGTATAGTTAACGCATAGATGGAGGACTATCAAGCTCTATTGTGGTTGTATCAAACTCACTACTCTTACTATTTCCCATTCTTTGGCTTCTTCCTGAACTGATCTCCACCGTCAAGGATTCTTTTAGTTCCAACAAAACACGGCTTATGTCTGCCCTTTGGACCGCGTTCGTTGGTACACACGACATGGCTATTTCCACCGCCTTTCGTGCAGAACCGATGTTGAATTGGTCAGTTAACCTCGGATCGACAATGCTTTGGATGTCCCCTCTTTCTACGAGTGGAGTTACCCATTGAAGTATGTGCATGCTGCCCTCCGGACTTCTTATAATGGCAGGGTGGCCTGTGATTAACTCGAATAAAACTATGCCGAAGCTGTATATGTCGCTCTTCTGGCTCGAGTGTCCAAGAATATGAAATCTGAGGATTCAAAAGGAATTGCTGCTTTGATTAGTACAACAATTGCCCAAGTTGCCTTCACTAGAATGTACTTAGACACGTCTATCCAACATAAACATGTATGAATAGATGTATGGGCCTCTCGTGCTGGTCAAAAATTAGTACAGTTATTCTGCTTCATAGGTGGAATGGAAAAGTCTTTGTATTCATAAATTTTGAGTCACTTACTCCGGATCGAGATAACCAGCGCCCCGCCGGACAAGTCGAAATATAAGAATCCTGCTCCCTTACAAATGCTTTCGATAATCCAAAATCACAAATCTTTGCTTGCATGTTCTTGTTTAGTAAAATATTGGGGGTCTTTAGATCTCTACGGATGATAGGAGGTTTGCAGCCGTTATGCAGGTACTCCAACCCCGCACACCAAGCAGGGAAAAACTTGACGAAATGTATCGGGTAGCTTAACTTGTGGAAATGTGAACAAAGATGTCATCGATCTACTTATTGTACCTTGAGCTGCATCGATTGCGATTTGTAGTCTCTGGCTCCAACTCAAAACATTTGGGTTGTGTGCTGCTTGAAAGTAGAGAATTAAGGAGTATTCATGAAAGATGTAAAGCTCGTTCGCTATTGTATTCGTTCATTTGAGAAAGTCAATTTCATTTCCATGGTGCTATTCTGAATATCTAAATTGACCAATTAATCCAAAAGTCTGAACTATCAAAAAACGGTATTGAGATAACATTATCTCAACACATATCGTGCTATTGGAAAAGGGAATATCAGACAAACCTGACAAATGTTGCCGCACATTTCCGTTGGACATAAATTCGTAAATCAGCGCCATGTTTTCAAATTCTTCGCAATATCCAATAAGTGAAACCAGATTTCTATGGTGAACGACCATCAGGAGTTGGGCCTGCACGTCAAGGTACCAGAGCTTGCTATGAGTAGAACTGCCAAAAAATATGAAAAACATGACACATTGATTCTAGTTGCAGTAAAGTTTCAAACCTCTGTGTGAAACTGCTTGTAGCCTTGCTTTGATGATTGGGATAACATTTTTACTGCGACTTGAGTGCCATTGTCAAGCCTGCCAAAGTAAACTTTCCCAAATCCTCCCTCTCCAATTACTGTTCTAAAGTTATCAGTAATTCTTGCAACCTCAGTGGATGTAAAATGTTGATTTTTTGACAACCTTAGTGTCCCGGTAGATCCTTGTGTCCCAGTAGATCCTCCAAAAGTGGCGGTAGTAGTAATAGCAGCAGCATCTGGAGAAATAAGTTGTCGGGTCATGATCTTCACTTTGATATCATATGTCTTCACTACAAACAGAGCCTTTTTGAAGAAATATGTAATGATTTATTCTAAGAAGAGACTGTCGTGAAAAACAAACCAGAAAGAGCAAAGCGAGTAACCTCAACCAAATGAAGCATACCCTGAAGTGCCTTTATTTACGTGACTTGTGAGTAAGCGTTGTTGCAATTATGATATCATTAACCAATAACATGTGCATAGTTTTTAAACATGAAACGGTGATGACATAGAAACATGATTAAGTGAGTGAGATCAAGTCGGTGTATCATGTTTACTTTTTCCAGGCCCAATGGTGCAAAGGGCCACGAGCAATTGGACTAGTAAACCTGTTTGGGGTTCAAAACCCGACCCGGACTGACAAAATCACTTGTAGAACTTTTGATTTTCCTTGCATATGCAATATGCAAAAGAGTTACTTTGGATTTGTCTTCTTTTGATTATCCACAATACTGCAAGAGCTCCCAATAAAATCAACGCCAGAACAGCTGCAACCGATGCAATGATTGGAGCAATAGAGATGCCCTTTTTCTTTGGCTGCACATTGCTGGTTGGACAATTGTCTGATTGGCAAAGATTTGGATTTCCATCTAAGCTGTCGAAGAACGTCAATAGTACATGTCAATGCCAAAAGATTAGGGCATGAATTCATGGATATCCCACCTTACATACACAAGTTGATGAAATAGAAAACTAAAAAAAGGCAAGTATCACTTTCATATTTTTCATCCTTCGGTGCGAGCAGCAACGTACAGAACGAAGATGCAGATTGTATAGCAATAATAAGCAATTAAATGTTGTTACATTAGTGTGGCAATGAACGAACCTAAGTCGCAATGATCCATCTGTCCACTTCTTCAAGAGAGTTTGAGGAACAGAGCCATTCAAGTCGTTCCCACTTAAACTCCTGCAAATATCCATGACTAGAAGTTGATAGCCATTTACTCAAGCTAGATAACCACACATAATCTTTCCATTTAAAGCTCGGTGACTCACAGAACTTTCAAGCTCGGCATTTGTGCTAAAAAGTCTGGCACGGACCCAGTTAATGAATTGTTGGATAAATCCCTGAACGTAAGCCAAAAAAGTACTAAGAAACTTCATATGCATATACTTGTTGAAATGCATAAAACAGGATAAGGTAGATAATGAAAATCATGCTAATGATAAAGAAGTGTGTCGCTTTTTTGGGCTTGGGGTTGTCCATTTTCTTTCTGTCCAAATTGAGTAAACAATATGAAAGAAAAGCTGCTAATGCATACAGGGATACAACTGCTGTCAAATTGGAGATTGATGTCGCTATCAGTCCTTTCAGTCCACTAGAACTCAGGTTCCTGCACATCCGTAGCTAACTTTATGAGAATAAAATCCCACCGGTCATAACTTTTAACATGGAAGGCTTTAATATAGAGACTTGATTTTTGAAATCATTTCCTCAGTCGCATGATGTGTTACCAATCTGTGCTGTAGTTGCTTCTGAGAAAAGTCATCTTTTGAGACTTGTGGTGTTTCGTTGCAGGATGTTTTCAAAGAAAACATGTAGTCATAGACTTACAATGAGACGATTCTCGGAGAACTATCATAGCTACAATGTAGTCCGCTCCAAGAGTACTGCATAGGGACGCATGGATCACCTTGCCAGCTAGCTCTGATCACCTCATATGTTTTCTTGACATCATACATAGCATTGACTGAACCACCATATAAAGAGCTACAATCATAAGGAAATCAACGAGTATCGAAACAAAAAAATAAGTGGGATAAATCTATACATACAGTCATCAAGAAAAGTCGGCCAATTTGGAAGCGGTACCACGTGAAAAACCTCGACAGCATTGAGGAGAGGTGGCAGAGTGGAGCGGTCTGTCGCTTTAATAGTCAAGTCCAAAGATGGTCCAGCTATGGGAAACGAGGCTATGGTCACTGGCTTTAGGTTCTCCAGCATGACGGTTTTCACGGATTCATTTAGTACATTTACCGTGAGTTCTCTGATGTGGTTTTCTTGCAGCTGCAATTCCACAAAGTGAGAGTATACAGCCCAGACAGTAGTGGAGTTGTTTGATTCCCAGGATAACTTCAAAAGATCATTGACATTTTGTACTTGTCTGGCTGTCATCAAAACTTCGGGTGGAACTTTATAGGCATCATTGCTTGTACTCGTCACGATGGCCGTCATGTTGTTGACTGATGACGAAACTCCAGAAGGGTCACCGTACCAGATGCGATCATATACATCTCGTGGATGCCTATTAATGCCGACAGTTGAATAATCATAATAGCAAGTGCAAGATGATGAACAAACCGACACGAATTTGTTTGGGAATAATAGCACGTTTTCTATTGTTCATGCCATTGCATAATGCTAAAACACATGTTTAGTAAATGTGTATATACTAACATGTCATTTGCAGACTGATGAATGTGGTAAATGCTTGAATATCATAAGCATTAACAAACAATAAAAAATAAAAAATACCTGTACGAATCTGTGCTCCCTATATTATTTCTCGACATGGTTACAAGTGCACCGGAACTAATCCGGTAAGTCGAGTTATCTAGCAACCGCAACTCGAGAGTTGATATGAATGGAACTCCTGAGCCGGTATTCACCAAACAAACTTATATGTAATCTCTTGGAGGAGTGTATATAATCTCACTGTATATCCAATATGAAGAGTTCATCGTGATCCAATAGTTGACATCAATATGAAGGTCAAATGCTGGAGCTTGATTCTTGTCATCATAATCACCATACCAAAATGAAGCCCTAACCAAATATGAGTTGCCCCTTCCTTCATCTGGCGTTAATGTGTAACAATTCCTTGTTCCATTGGGGAAGGTCCTGAGATTCTTTGATTGTTGTTGATAGTCTCGGTAGATGACTTGGGTAGACACTTGCATTGTTCTTCCGGAATCTACAAACCCAGCATCGGCCTTGTAGTATATGTCGAGGTCGTCATCATGGTAATCATTAGGTGCCCCCACAATCGATGCTTATGAAACCTAAATTGAGGGGAAACCAGAGATTGTCACTTACTCTTCACTATTCATTAATTCGAAATATAAACAATCTTCTAAATTTTTTTGATTCTTCGTGATGTGCCTTAAACTTGCTTATCTAACTTTTTTACAACCGTATCAACTAGATAGATATTTCAGCAATGAAAATTACATCTGTAATAATTGGGTTGAAAATTGTAAGTCGAAAAGAAGTTTTGATGGATAATTGGATGGTAAAGGTATCTGTGAAAAGCTCGAAAATTGAGATGTGATTTGCAAAAATAAAGTGAGCTAGAGGATGTTACATTAGGGTGTGTTTGTTTTGCATAAAATGAATTATTTAGAGAATATCCTTTTAAAAATAAAATCTTATATTACTTATCAATATAAGTGAAGAAAAAAATTTCATCTTTGTGAAAATATTTAGACAATACTATTGTCGATAATGAAAACATTTTTCATTGACGAATTATTTCCAATGATATAAGTAACCATTTTTAGGAAAATATTTTTCAAATAATCTATTTTGACGAAATAAACAGAGCCATTCTCACTGTGCCCTTCTCCATTGTCCTCTTTCCTTATGTCTCAACACTTCGCAATTCAATCATCACCGTGCGATATAGAGAAGCGCCGGGGGAGGGGGGTGGGGTGGGGTTTGAGAAAGGGAGGGAGAGAAACCTGATTTTGTTGGGCTAGAGCCAGCAGCTTCAATCCCGGAGCTAATGAAGAAGCAATAGAAGCACACCAGATGAGGAGCAACATTGATCTCCCCATTTTCGGAGTCCAGAAGACAGAGAAAGGTCTCTTGCCAATATACACAAGTGAAGATATTACATGCAACCCATATTAATAAAAGCTCTGAGGCGGTGAGAATAGGAAAAATCCACACTGGACATGTAGTAATACATCAAAGTTGACTCTTCAGTTAAATTTGATCTGGTTAAGTATTAATGACAGGTTTAGACTGTGCCATCTCTTGTTGTTCCACTAGCTTCATATATACCGTGACTCCTATTACAATATTTAAATATTAACCAATGTCATAATCAATAGTTAAAAGTTTTAAAACAGTTAACATTAATTCCACAAATTTTCTATATGTAATATTACCATGTTATCTTTGTCAAATCAAATCATCTATTGATTTATATCTCTTTACCCCAAATAAAAGTAACTCAAGTCTATGAGTGAACCCGGTCTAATTAATTAGATGATATAAGTACTTATTTTGAAATTTAGGGAATGATGTATTTTCGAGTGCACTTGAAAGCTCCTATGCTTACGTTATAAATGATCCCTGATAAGAGTGATTCATTCGGTATATATTCCTTGCATCAAGCACGGGCAATCCATGATTTGAGCATTAGCGCATTGATGACTTTTACTTAAGTAATGCACATTAAAGAAATTAAAAAGCAGAGACTTTTGCTTTAGGAAAAGTGAGTTTTGCTTTCACATTTACAGATTGAAAAGAGGCCCAAACTCATTTCATTTGTCGAGAGAAAGAAGGTTGGTTGTCCTAGTATGAATGCTTTTTCCATTCAAAAGAGATTTTTGTTGTGGAAAATTTTTCTTTTCAAAAAAGAGAAAAAAATGAAGAATATAAAAGTGGAGTCATCGAAAGTTAAAAAATGTTTAAATGAAAGTGTGAAGCATGGCTGTTTTCTCAAAAGAGAACTTAGGATGAATCTTATGTCGGGCCTAAGATGACTAACTGAATCTCAAATAAAGGCATCGGCTAGCCAAATTCTCGCCAGGCAACGAGCATTTGCATCTCATATGCTACATTCCAAGCCATGATCGGGGCATTGGAGCATTTTTTTCTTCTTTTATTTTTTTATGTTGCAACTTTTCTAGAGTTGAACCATTAAGGAAAGCTAATAGATTCTTAAGTTTACACTTAGTGCATGCTCTCCCAAGCCTATATCAATTGCAACTTTGGGGCATTTTTTTAAAAATTTTAATTATCTAACCATGCAAATCAATTCGATTTGGAGTAGTCCTTAATCTATTATGGGTTGATTAGAAACTCAAGCAATTTGTGAACTGAATATTCATGCATATGAGGATTTGGTTATTCTGGGTAAATATAATGCTATTTATGTACCTTTTTCTCTTTACTCAAAAATATTTTGCAAGCAATTTGAGTCAATTATAAGCCTAATCACTAATATGTGAGAGATGATAATGTGGACCCGTAAACAAGAATTTAACCCTCAATAATTAAAGTACTCGAGGAGATGGAAAAACCTTGATGTGCTAAGCAAAGCTTCCGATGAATGTTTTGCAAAATATTAACTGAAGACCAAGCAACCATTTGATGTATGCATGACTTAGACATGATTTCTAGATATGTTCAAAGAGATGCCAATTTACTCTTTTTGCATTTTTATTGTTTAACATGAACATAATTAAACTTAAATGCTATGACTATGTGAATTCTAATGTAGAATGCATTGATGAACTAACATGAAATCGTAAATGACGTGTATGCTATATTGGAAAATCTTCACAGATTATTTGGAATGACTTACATTGGAGTGTTGCATATATATATATATATTTATCATTTGATCGAAAAATTGAAAAATTTATTATTGAATTGACATCTGTGTAATAGGTTCAAAATTAATTTGGTAAATTTTTTTGCACAATGTATGGCATACAACAACCAAGAAGAGCAATGTATGCATTGAGACTTGCCAAAATGTTTCGCTTATAAATAGTGGCAGAGACTTGACTCGCACTTGGATGGATGAAACAAAAAGCAGAACAACGACCACTTTAGTGCATGCAAAGTAGACTTGCTTTTTCTAAAGCCACTTTTTTTCCCACCTTATTAGGTTGTCGTAGGTTAAAACAAAGTGTGTTGGAGAATACTTTTGTCATGGAAAAACAGATTTTTTTTTATGTGGAATATGAGAGTGTGGGCCATCAAGAGTCATCTCATGTTGGGAATGTAGTAATGACGATCTGATTCTTGCTTTTCATATTCCACCAGCTCGTGAACAATTGAGTTCTCAAATCATTGAAAATGCTTAATCCGAAAAGACGTTATCTGGTTTTATGCCAAGATATTTTGTTTGAATAGACAAATCAAGAAATTTTTATTCACTTTATATTATGCATCTTCAAACTTCACTCTTTAGATGTGTTCTAGTCTACACGAATTGGTGGGTTGTCACGGATACAAGTCATCGACAAATGATATGAGTGTAATTTTATGTCGTCATGTTTTCTTCCTTTTTTGGTTGTAATTTCAATGAACTTTATGTTTTGCTTCTCTCTTATATTCTATTACTTATTGCCTAATCCGGAATTCCTATTTGGATATATATATATATATATATATATATATATATATATATATATATATAAAACTGTATTTTACATAGAAAACAAATTAGATTTCAAAAGTAAAGTCGAGCATAAATGTCGAACATAAGTAGTTCTAATCAAATGTTTGGTGAGAAAAGCAAAGCCATTTTGGCCATTTTCTAAAGAGATTTAACTCTATTTTTTTTTTTTTTCCTTTGAATGCAAAAACTTCTTTCCAATAGAAAACAGTAAGTAGGTGAAAAAAAATTCTGAAGGTATCACCACTTAGATTTATATGTAACACTATTCTTGTACTTCAAAAGACAACAATATATGTATAACGTTATATACCAATTCTGCAACGTGTTACAATATATTCGTTTTTTGTTATGACGATTAGTTGTTTTATCGTATGGCACAACAAACGTATGATAGAAGTTTTGTGGGCTCATACCCTTTATCAGCCTTTATACCGAAGCAATTCACATGTTTGATAAAAAAATGTTTTATCATAGAATAATATAATATTTGAAGAATTTTTTTTTTTTAATCTTGTTTACTCCTGTTACAACGTTAAAATATTAAACAATGTCTTATAGCAATAGTTGAAAGTTTTAGAACAGTTAATGTGAATTCCACAAGCTTTCTATATGCAATATTCCCATGTAATTGTAATCAAATCAAATCGCCTATCGATTTATATTTATTCACCCAAGATAGAATTAACTCAATTCTGAGTGAAACCAATTATAATGAATTAGGTGAGATGAGTACTTATTTTGAAACGAGGGAATGATGAATTTTGAAGTGCACTTGAAAGCTCGTACGCTCCCATTATAAATGATCCCTGATAAGAGCGATTCATTCAATATCCATTCCTTGCACCAAGTATACACAACTTATATTATATTGGATTCTAACAAATGTAAAAAGAATAGATTATAAATTCTATTTCATTTACACACAATTACAAATATTTCTTTCTTCGCATTTTTCCTATTCCCTATTCATCATAATGATCAATAATGGTCAAATTCTCCTATGAATGAAGTTCAATCATCGGGACAAAGAACATCTCAGATAATTACTCTAGTAGATATGTACATGTGATAACACCCATTGACAATGTAATTCCATGTGGGGAAGACTACTCATGAATCATGATCACAATGCACAACTTTTCACAAGATGATTAGAGCATTAGCAAATTGATTAGACTATTTTAAAGCGAGAATCACTTTTTTTGTTTTCTAGAATTCATGTGCATGGGACGCAATTTCTTTCTTTATGGAAGCACAAAACTTATAACATGATTCACGTATGATTTTGCTTCTCCTTTTGTGGGGCCCAAAAACGACTCTCTAGTGCTTTTATTTATAGCTTGAGCAAGAAAAGCATTGGACTTATTACATCATGCACCATCAAGAACAATAAAAAATGACTTTTGCTCCAATCATGCAGACTAGAGAAATTAAAAAGTGAAGACTTTTGCTTTAGGAAAAGTGAATTTTGTTTTCACATTTATGGATTGGAAAGATGCCAAAATCCATTTCATTCGTCGAGGAAAAAAATGTCGGTTGTGGTACTATGAATGCTTTTTCCATTCAAAAAGAGATTTTGTTGTGGAAAATTTTTCTTTTCCGAAAAAAAAGAAACAAAAAAAAAATGAGAGTGGAGTCATCCAAAGTTTAAAAAAAAAATGTTTATATAAAAGTGTGAAGTGCATTCGTTTCCTCAAAAGAAAAATTAGAATGAATATTATCTTGGGCTTGCAATGACTAATTGAATCTCAAATTAAGGCACTAGCTGGCCAAAACCTCACTCAATGACGAGCATATGCACCTCACATGCTACTTTCCAAGCCATGGTTAGGGCATTGGAGCCTTTTTTTTTTCTTTCTTTTTTTTTCTTATTTTTTCTTGTTGCGACTTTCCTGGAGGTGAATCATTAGAGAAAGCTAATAGATTTCTAAACTCACACTTAGCATGGATTCTCTCAAGTACATACCAATTTAAACTTTGGGATTTTAAATTTAATCATCTAGCCATGAAAACCAATTTAATTTGGAGTAATCACTAATCTATCATAGGTTGATTAGAGACTCAAGTAATATGCAAACCAGATATTCATGCATACTAGACTTGGTTACATTGGGTAAATATAATGCCATTGCGGCTTTTCTCTTTATTTTAAAAATATTTTACAAGCAATTTGAGTCAATTATAAGGCTAACCACTAACATGTTAGAGATGATCCAGTGGGCCCGCAAACAAGAATTCAATGCTCAATGATTTAATAATTAAAATACTTGAGGAGATGGAAAAACCTTGATGTGCTAAGCAAAACTTTCAATGAATGTCTTGCAAAATATTAACTAAAGACCAAGCAAACATTTCATGTATGCACGACTTAGACATGATTTCTATATATGATCAAGCAATGATAATTAACTCTTTTTGCATTTTTCTTGTTTAACATAAACATAATTTAATTTAAATATTACGACTACGTAAATTCTAATTTAGCATGCGTTGATGAACTAACATGAAATTCTGAATGACATGTATGCTACATTGGAAAATCTGCATAAATTATCCGGGATGACTTACATTGATATTCCTATGGAGGTTGATTACTTGATTGATAAAGCTGAAAATTTTATGACTAAATTGGTATCCATACAATAGATCTAGAATTAATTTGATAAAATTTTCCCTTCTTTGCTAATGGCAATGGGATTTGCATGATGTTTGACACACAACAACCACGAAGAACAACGTATGTATGGAGACTTGCCAAGATGTTTTGCTTGTAAATAATGGAAGAGATTTGACTTGGACTTGGATAATTGAAACAAAAAGCAGAACAATAACCAACTCAGTGGATACAAACTCGGCTCACTTTTTCTAAAGCCACTTTTCCCCCTTATTAGGTTATCGTATGATAAAGTGCGTCAAAGAATACTTTCACCATGGAAAAACAGATTTTTTGATGTGGAATATGAGAGCGTGGGTTATCAAGAGTCCTTTCATGTTAGCAATGTGATGATGATAAGATTCTTGCTTTTCATATTCCATCAACTCTTGCGCAATTGAGTTATCAAATCATTCAAAATGCTTAATTGGACAAAAACCTTGTCTGATTTAATGCATACTAGAGAATACTTAGTGCCAAAAAAGAAATGGTTCGCATTGTTTTTGTTTGATTTTCTTGATTTCATTTTTAAGAAATGGAAATTATTTATTTTTGGTAGGACAGTGAGACTAAATAAAATAAGTTATATGCCGCGTTTCGTTATGAAATGGAGGAAATAACAATAAATGATGGAAGGACGTAATTGAATAAATTAAAATGATTTTTAAGGCTTCCTTGCACATAAGAACGTTGGGGTAAAAAAATGAAAATGGTTCTCCATCGACGCATTGGATCACAGAGACAAAAACAACTCATCGGTATCCAAATCTGCATTCAGGGATAAATTCGAGATATAAGTTGGCTTGAGTTCAGTAATAGCTGCTGAGGAATTCTGCAACAAAAGTGAAAAGTTTACTGGTGGACCAAACTACCTTGCCATAGGTGCATTGTGAGAATGCAGTTGCTTTTGAAAGACTTACACGATCGGGTCTTTTTGGTCACCATCCTTTAGGCTTTTGCAGATGCCGATTCAATTGCCAATGATTCCTTCAATACTGCCAATACATGATTTATGTCCATCCCTTGAACGCCAGTTGGTAGTGTACAATGAAAGGGGCTAGTATAAACACCTAGAAGGGGTGAATAGGTGTATAAAAATTTTGCTAGACTTGGTAAGAGTAAATTGCCTTTAGAAGATACTAAACTAAAAATATAATAAGCTTTATACAATTATATAAAGCTACGAATAAAATAAGGAGTTAAGGGAGGAGAAAAAGAATATAAGGTTTATAGTGGTTTGGCTTAGATCAAGCCTACGTCCACTCTCTCATACTGACAGCTCACTGGCTGAATTTCACTATGGATTAAAAGAGATTTTACAACTTGTAATCTTCGACTTTCATAGTGAAGAGTCTCAATTGATCTCTCACAAAGTCTCATTATGTGTTTCTCTCTTTTGTTTACAGCTTTTAAGCTTAATGAGTGAAAGAGCAAGGAACTATGAGATTCAGACTTTGAATAGAAACATCATAATGTGGATGAGAAGACGATTTCCAGGTCATAGATAAGGAATCTCCTCGAGTTCTTGAGCCCCTTTATCAATGTCATAGTTAACCTTTCTTCCGTCAAGTCCTTAGAGAAGTGAAGTATAAACATAATTATGCAGATAATCAAAACTTGCAATTCTTGCAAAATCTTCTTTAATAATGCTGATATGAGGTAATAATGGATATGTTATTTATAAACCTTGTGCTACATCCATAGCAATTTGTAGTCTCTTGCTCCACACCGTGACATTTGGCATGGCCCCCGTTATAGACCAGCATATCCTCACATCATACACGAGAAAGAAACAGATATTTGTGAAATTGTTTTAGAGGAAATTAAAACATTTAAGAATATGATGAAGTACCTGGTAAGTGTTGTTGTAGGTTTCCATTTAACATAAAAGTTCATATATTAATGCCATCATTTTGAAGTCATCACAATACCCAATTAGAGAAAACAATTTTCCATGGTAAACAATAGTTAAGAGTTGTGCCTGCAATATCATGAATGGCTTTACGATGTGTAAGGGCAAATTCCTAAATAAGCAAATGGTTGTAGATGGAAGAACACAATGTAGACCCCATGGTCAATAATACTTACTATTCACCTTATTGATGAGAAGAGAATCCTGCATTGTCCTATTACATTATTAAAGTTGTTTGGGTTATATTTTCCAACCAAAAAGATGATTTTGTGTGGAACGTGTCTTTTGAATAATCATTGCACTAAGTCCAACATGATGTGAATAGACAAGGATAGATTTTTCCTAAGCTAAAAAGTAAGTTATAAATTCTTCATTTATCTGCTTTACTTGGAATAATGAAAGAAGTTTCGTTCGCTGCTCTTACCTCAGTGCTTATCCTTTTCGACTTTCTAAAGTGAAAGCTGCCCAAGAACAAAAACTGAGGTTGTCGTCCTCGTATCTAATGTGAAGCTACTTAGATGGTGAGTAGAAAGTAGGAATTTAACATGGTGTTAAAATCATCAACGACTTGTCCATTTGCGATTATGATTTCCATGTCAATTTTTCACGTTTCACACCAACCTTGCACCATGGATTTTACTTATGGCAATGGAATACGGATTGATCATGAGGTGACATCTACTTCAATGCCGCTAATCAAGTGTCCATAATCTCTCATGCCTCTTTAAGAGAGTTTTCCAATATTATATTCTTTTTTCATGCGTAGGAAATACGGTTTTTTTTTTTTCCATCACAATAAATTTCAATAGGTATTGGTAAACATTGAAAAAATGTTGCTTAAAAAAATTATTGGTAACATTTTTTTTTTCAAGATAACTTGTTGGTAATTTATCAACACTTTAATGAAATAATGATATGTAGTTAGCAAATTAAGAATTTCTATGCTAACCGACCAACTTTTATTTATATCACTCACTAATGTTTCAAGTTTATTAACATTTATGCAAAATAATCAACCTAAATCACCAACTAATTTGGAGGCACCAACTTTCATATGTGTGACGACCTAAATTTCGAGTGCACCACCTAGGGTTTAGGCTAATGGACTACTAAGTTTTAAATTTAGCCCGGGCTCTTCCAAGCTCATACAAATTCACATGCAAATGGATTTTATCTAGGATTAGTCAGTTTATGGTAGGTCGATTAGACACCTAAGTAAAATAATGAGAGCATTATTTTACTCCGACGAACCAGAAACTTTAGGTACAGTGTTTGGTTACGAATTATTTTACTCCTACGAACCAGAAACTTTGGGTACGGGGACTTGGTTACACTAGAATTCTCTAATGCCCTTTCGATACCCTTCTTTTTATTTTTCAAAAAATGTTTTTACAGGCAGCTTGGATTTATTTTAACTTAAATTACTATCATGCAATAGGGTGATCACACGGTGCTCAATCATTATTAAACACTAAATGAATCAAACAAATTGCATCAAAAGAATTAAACACACAAAACAAGCAATTATTTTATTTTTTTTTGGGTTTTCTTTTATCTCAAAATTAAAACATACACTTTAACTACATGACCTAATTTTATTAACAAGCTATTTCTAATTAAATGAACCTAACATGCAAACTAGTTGACATGCACCTAATATTTTTGTTTTTTTAATTAAAATTGGTAATACTAAACTAATTAAACTATCTAAAAAAGAATAATTTTCTAATATGTTCTAGGAGTTAATTTGACTTAAACCCTATCCTATCTTAGGAAAACTATTTTTAAAGAAAAAGAAGATTATCAAAATGTGAAAACATTATTTAAAAGTCTATCTTTATAAAAAAATTCAATCCTAATCTACTCCAAAACTATCTAAAAGTGCAATCCTAAAAAAAAAATACACTCCTAATTTACTAAACCAACACCAAATTTGATTTTTTATTTATTTTTATTTTTTAGTGTTTTTCAAGACAAGTAATTATCATATAAACATTATATTTAAACTAATCAAGCTATTCATCAAATAAAGGATTAAAATAATCCGTTGTTTCACGGGTCAAATTAATGATTACTTGAATCTTAAACATTTCAAAATAATTAAAAATTTGATACGAAATCTTATGGATCGATTAATAACTATAATGATTCAAGAATCAAAATACTATTAAATTACCCAAAAATCAATATAATTAAAAATGATCCGATGTTTTACGAATCAAATTAGAAATTATAGTAATTTTGGGCAAAACCCTACGGATAATGCCTAAAATATTTATTAAACAAAAATCAACTTCCAATGTTCAAATTTGTACAATAATAGCCAAACTTAAAAAAATAAAAAATAAAAAGTAAAATAAAAGCAAACCACCTAAGAGGGGGCTTGGAAAGGGGAGCAGCGGCGCCGGTTGCTGCGGCGTCAGCGAAGGGCGGAGCACGGCGGAGGGCAGGGGCAGTGACACGGCGTCGGTGGAGGCAGGAGCGCGGTCGTCGGACGCCGGCGGAGCAGGGCAGTGGGTGCGCGGCGACAGCAGGTGGTGCGGCGTCGGGTGCTGGTGCAGCGACCAGCGAGGGGAACAGAGAACAGAAGAGTGGCGGCGGGTTGGTTGCTGCGGGCGGAGGGCAGCGGCGTCTGGAACTCGAGGACGGTGGCGCAGGCGCTCGATCGTTGGGCGCGGTCAGCAGCAGTGGCGCCGGTGACAGGTGAGCAGACGCGGTGGCGTCCGCTGCAGGCGGTGTCGATGCGGCGAGCAGGTACCAGGCTGCGACTGCAGGGCGGCGAACGGCACGGGGAACGAGCGGGGCTGCTCGCGTGACGGCCGGCGCGGCGGTGAACGAGCGTCGACGGGCTGTGGAGTTGCAGACGTCGCTGATGGCGGGCGGAATGGCGAGCAGCGGTGGTTCTGAAGTCGGGATGCAGCAGCAGCTTCACTCGAGCGCGCGGTGGAGCGGCGACCGGCTCAGACTACCGGCGTCGGGGCGCTCGAGCGGTGGTAGTCGGCGGCTCGGCTGCGTGGCGGACGGAGGCCGACAGGGGGCGTGGCCGGCGCGGACGGGAGACGCAAACGACGGGTGCGGGGAAAGAAGACGCCCAGTGGCTGTTTTGTTTTGTTTTTTTTTTTTTTCTCTCTCCTCTGCTCCCTCACGTCACTTCCCACGTCTCCTGTCTCTGTCTCTTCTCTCTGCCGTGTTTTTCAGAAAATCAAGGAAAAAAGAGACCCTTTTTTTTTTTTTTTTTGACTTTTCCCCTCAAATACGAAAAGAACTCCTTTTTTTTTTTTTTTTTTTTCTTTTTTTCACGCCTTCTTTTCACGAACTCTCTTCCACGAATTCTTTTCTCGAATTTTTTTCGTCCACCTCTCATTTGTACGGTCCGTGCTTCCGTGTCGTGTCCGACACGTGTCGGAGCGTGTCGGACACGTCGACACGCTCGGACACGCGGTCAACACGTGTCGAGTTTTTCGACACGTAGTCAACTTTTTTCGACTCGTCTCGACATGCATGTCGGATGGAAGCGAGGGCGAGGGAGGAGAGACAAGGCCGCAAGCAATGGTGAGCCCGCGACGGTGAGAAACTGCCAGGAAAGAGTAGAGACTGATGCGCCAGAGAAAGAGTAGAGACCGAGGCAAGGGCGGCCGTAGAGATTGAGGCGAGGGCGGCCACAGTGATGCTGCGGGATCGGCGACGAGGCTGCAACTACAAGTGAGGAAGGGCCGAAGGCGAGGCGGAGGAGGAGGAGAAGGATTGAGAGGAAGAGGAGAGGAAGGGGGTCGTATGGAGGTCGTCCGGCGAGGAGATGGAGATGGATCGAGAGGAAGACCGTGCGGCGAGGGGAAAAATGTGTTCCGGTAGCTAGGGTTTTGGAAACTCAATGGGGATGAAGTGAGTTAGAGACAGCTTGTCACGTGGGTGGGGGAGGGAAAAAGAGTGAAATAAATTTGAGGGGAGGGGATATAGTCTGACGTGGGAAGGTAGGGAAAAAATTGAAATAAATTTAGGAGGGGGAATAGTCTCTCGTGGGGGAGGGAGGGAAAAATTGAAATAAATTTGGGAGTGAGAGAAACTTTGTTTTAATAAGAAAAAAATAAATAAATAATTTTAAAAAAAAATACTGAATTTTAAATGATAATAAATTTTGATCATCGTAAAAAATCATAGATTTATTTAAATAAGTTGATTCTAATTTCCAAACATGTATACATATTAATTATGAATATGTCTTTCGAATTTTCAATGAATTAATTTATTAATATTATTAGTGTAAATTCATTGTAAGCTCTTTTTTTAATTAATGTGAATTTAAATCAAATTAATTAAAAATAAAAATATTTATTTATTTAATATTTAACGTGTCGGAACGTGTCAAAATTCTCTACTTTTTTAGAAATGACGTGTCGCGTGTCGTGTTGCGTGTCGTGTCGCGTGTCGCATGTCGATGCTACATAGCTAACCCCCTTTTATATGCAACGGAATTGAGCCCCTATATGGAAGAAGCAAAATTTCCTTCTTTTTTTCAATTACATCTTGCGCTGCCAAGACGTCTTCATGATTTTATTTCATTTTCTTTCCTTTGTTCAAGCCCATTGACAATTGAAAGATTTGATGTTTCTTTTATTATATTAAAAATGCATATTACTCGAAGATTAATGCCAAATATATATCAGTCTGAAATATTCTATCGAAACCTTCCAATTTTCTGCGAAATATACCTCTCGGTGTATGCCATTTGAATATATAAAAGATTTACTGAATATATCAAATCATTATTCCTTATCAGAACAAGATGCAATCCTAAAATTATATGCTATGCAATTTTATTTTATTTTTTGAGGGTAGAAAAATTAACCCATTTTTTAATGCAAAATTTAAATGTCAACAATATGAGTTATTTCTGATGTTTAATAGTTTTTGCTTAGCAGCCCCTTCCATCTACTAACTATTACCAACTCAAATTACCATGGCTCACTAAATTTTGTTCCATTAAATTACAACTTAATATTGGTTATCAAAGTGAGTTACCTACCATAAATTAGTTGGAAAATTTAAGCTACTGATAAGAAAGATAAATAAAAGTTACTAAACAATAAAAGGAATTTTTTTTTGTTAGAGATAAAAATTTGTAATTTAAGAAAAGACAAAATAAACATGGGTAACTAAGTTAGAAAAAGAAAAGTTGGAACTCACTCCAATTGAGATTATTAATATCTTAAAAGAGTTGATATATTTAAAAAGTTGGTGAGTAACACAAATGAAAGTGACAACTCTATAAACAAGTTGTTAAGTAAAAAAAAAAAAAAAAACCTAAATGCTGGTAAAGCAACTCAAATGAGTGCTGGTAATTCAAAATTAATTGATAACTTAATCAAGAAAACATTAGCGAGTCACTATATAAAAATGGGCAATTTATAAATTTAAGGCATAGATAAAAATGGTCAATAAAAGTATATAATATATAAGAGAGGTTTTATTTGCAAGAGAGAGAAAAAATTGTTAATTTGAAAAAATCAAACGGTGTTGGTAACTTAATCAAATAAGAGTTAGTAATACAAAACTTGTTAGTAACTTTATTAGAGAAAAATTGATATCACTATAATTAAGGCTGGTAATATCTGAAAAAAAAAAGTCTATAAATTTAATGGATTGTAAGTAATGAATATAAAAGTTGGTAACTCAATAGATATATTGGTAAATTAAAAAGAAAAACAACCATTGTTGGTAAGCAACTTAGTTAGTAAAAGAAAACTAGCTAGTAACTTAATGAAAAAAATCTATTAAGTTACACAAACACATGTTTATATATTGATGGGTTAATTTCACGAAAAATTTCATATTTGGATACATGTGACAAATTTACTCTAATATAATTTTTTGATAACAAAAAATTCCAAACCAATATACTTGTGTTAAATTTACTAAAATCTAATTTTTTGACCACCAAAAACCTAAAACTTGTACATGTATGATAAATCTACCCTCTTTTAGTTTCCATTAAATTAGATTAATACCAAGAAAAATCATAAATTGATATGCCTATAATAAACGAAGTTAAAACCTCAAACTGATATACCCATAAATTATTACGTGTTATCAAACTCAGTAAGTTGATGGTAAAATTTAATAGAAACTAACATAGAGTAAATTTATTATAGATGTATCGCTTTGGAGTTTTTGGTGGTAAAAAAAATTAGTTTGCGGTAAATTTGTCATAAGGTACTGATTTATATACGCATAAGAGAGAATTTACATTCTATTACATTTATACACAATTACATATATTTCTTTCTATGCTTTTTTTTTTTTTTCATATTTCATTTTTACGAGCACAACCAATAATGGTCAAATTCTTCTATGTATGAAGTTAAACCAGGGGAAAAAAAATCCCAAATAATAAGTCTGATTAGATATGCACACACGATGCCCCATTGAAAATGTTGTTCCTTGTGGGGAAGAGTACTTTGATTAGAACGCATTCATAGCAAGATCCAAAGCATTGTCAAATTAATTGGACCATTTTAAAGCGAAAATCACTTTTAATTTTCTTCTTTACCAAGTACATGGGATGCAATCTTTTCCATTATTGAAGCCAAAAACTTGCCACAGCATTCGCGGATAATTTTTACTTCTCTTTTGGGGGCCAAAAGAAAAGTGCTTTGGCTTGAGCAAGAAAAGGCAGTGGACGGATTCACCGATGGAGAACACTAGAAAAACAATTGCTGCTTCAATAATGCACATTGCACTTCGATTAAAGACATTAATGAACAAAAAGTTTTGCTTTAGTTAAAGTGAGTTTTGCTTTCACATTTCCTGATTGAAAACATGCCAAAACCATTTCACGCATCAAGAAAAACAATCTTAGCTGTCGTAATATAAATTTGTCGGATGACATTTCCATTCAAAAAGAAATTCTTGTCATGAAACTGGGGTCATCCATAGTTAGTTCATTTGTGATAATGAATTATTATTATTATTTTTGTGTTCATATTGACGGAGTAATAATTATTAAACTATCATTAAATGAATTAAAAATATCAAAATTCTGGTGCTTCTTTTTATGATTAAACAAAGGTTTTATTCTCTATGTGGGAGTCATCTAAAGAAGAAAGGTCATTATTAATTTTTAGTCATATATGATAAAATGTATTCTTCATGTAATATTTCGCTTTTTTTTTTTATGTGGTCAAAAATGGGCTTCCAATAAACTAAAGGAAAAGAAGCCATCAAAACCTTAAAATTATGTCTATTGTGACACATTTACTCCAAATTTTTTTTCCTGCAAAAAAACCCCAAAACTTGTGGATTTTGGAGGATGCCCTTGTGGTTTGTATTGATGTTTAGTGTCTCTGTGAGCCTATTGAAGAATTTATGGGTATGTTAAATAATTTTGTGGGCCAGCCACCAACAATATAAGTGGAGACCTAGCCAAGAGAGAATCATGGTAGTTTGCCCTTGTGGTATGCGTCAATGTTCAGTGTCTCCTCTAAGCAAATTGAGCATCCATATACACGTTTAGTACACAAAAGTGTAACTCATTTACACCAAATCCAGAATATAACGAACTTACAAGATCAAAATGAGTTATATGATACTTCAACATAACTATATTCATAATAGAATTACCAATTTCGTCAATAGTATTAAAACAAGTATCAATAATCTAGTCTACTGATCAATCTCATCAAAATACACGTAAATGGTCATTCCATTAACCAATCTCATACTCAAATATCTAACCATGATCACGCTTAATACCTCGTGAGCAAGACGACCAAGATTACTTATTGGCTAAATCCCCGTCTATATTCCCAGTGGCCAACCCACATGTGTAATCCTAAAACTAGTGTGCTTATCAACAAACCCTTTGATAGACTTGTAGAGATACTAATCATTAACACAAAACACAACAACATCCTAAAAAATCTACAAAGCCAATCCAGAATCTATATGATGGATCATGATGACAATGCACAACTTTTCACAACATGATTAGAGCATTAGCAAATTAATTAGACTATTGTAAAGCAAAAATCACTTTCTTGTTTTCTCTTCTCGAAATCATGGGCATGGAACACTATCTCTTTCATTGTGAAAGCGCAGAACTTAAAACATGATTCACGTATGATTTTACTTTTCTCTTTTGGGGTCCCCAAAAAAATTCCCTAGTGCTTTTACGTATAGGTTGAGCAAGAAAAGCATTGGACTAATTACAAGATGCACCATCAAGAACAATAAAAAAATGACATTTGTTTCAATAATGCAGATTAAAGAAATTAAAAAATGATGACTTTTACTTTAGGAAAAGTGAGTTTTCCTTTCACATTTATAGATTGAAAAGAAGCCAAAACCCATTTCATTCGTCGAGAAAAAAATGTTGGTTGTCGTAGTATGTATGCTTTTTCCATTCAAAAAGAGATTTTTGTCGTGGAAATTTTTTCTTTTAAAAATAAAATTTAATATGAGAGTGAAGTCATCCAAAGTTAAAAAATGTTTAAATAAAAGCATGAAGCATGGTTGTTTTCTCAAAAGAAAACTCAGAATGAATGTTATCTCAGGCATGAAATGACTAATTCAATCTCAAATAAAGGCACTAGCTAGCTAAATCCTCGTCAGGCAACAAGCATGTGCATCTCACATGCTATTTTCCAAGCCATGGTTCGGACATTGGAGTATTTTTTTTTCTTTCTTCTTTTTATTTTTCCCTATTGCAACTTTCCTAGAGGTAGACTTTTAAGGAAAGTTAATGGATTGCTAAGCTTACACTTAACGTGGACTCTCTCAAACCTATACCAATTGCAACTTTGGAGGGTTTTAATCTAGTCACCTAACCATGCAAATCAATTCAATTTGGAGTAGTCACTAATCCATTATGGGTCAATTAGAAACTCAAGCAATTTATGAACCAGATATTCATTTATACAAGGACTTGGTTACGCTAGGTATATATAACGCAATTTCAGTACCTTTTCTCTTTATTCAAAAAAATTTTGCAAAGTAATTTGATTCAATTTTAAGCCTAACCACTAACACGTGAGAGATGATCATGTGGGCCCATAAACAAGAATTTGACGCTCAATAATTTGAGCAATTATTAAATTACTCGAGGAGATGGAAAAACCTTGATGTGCTAAGCAAAGCTTCCAATGAATGTTTTGCAAAATATTAATTGAAGACCAAGTAACCATTTGATGTATGCATAACATAGGCATGATTTCTAGATATGAATAAGAGATGCCAATTACTCTTCTGCATTTTTCTTGTTTAACATGAGCATACTTGAACTTAAATGCTATGACTATGTGAATTCTAATTTAGCATGTATTGATGAACTAACATGAAATCTTGAATGACATGTATGCTACATTGGAAAATTTGCACAAATTATCCGAAAAGACTTACATTGGAATTACGCATAGAGTTTTATGACTCAATTGATAATATTGAAAAATTTATGATAGAATTGATATATGTACAATAAGTTCATAATAAATTTGGTAAACTTTTCCCTTCTTTGCTGATGGCAATGGGACTTGCGCAATGTATGACGTACAACAACCAAGAAGACAAATGTATGCATCGAGACTTGCCAAATAATTGAGTGGACTTGACTTGCACTTGGATAAATGAAACAAAAGGCAGAACAATGACCAACTTAGTGGATACAAACCGGCCTCACTTTTTTTAAAGCCGTTCCCCCATTAGTTGTTGTACGGTAACATAAAGTGTGTCAAAGAATACTTTCGCCATGGAAAAATAGATTTTTTGATGTGGAATATAAGAGTGTGGTTCATCAAGAGTCGTTTTGTATTGGGAATGCAATGACGATCTAATTTTTGCTTTTCATATTCCACCAACTCTTGCACAGTTGAGTTGCTTTTAATATTCCACCAACTCCTGCACAATTGAGTTCTCAAATCACTAAAATGCTTAATTGGATAAAAACGTTATATGATTTTATGCCAAGATATTTTGTTTAAATAGACAAACGAATAAATTTTTAATCTCTCTTTTTTGTTTTTTTAATATATTATGTATCTTTGAACTTCACTCTTTAAATGTTTTCTAATCTACATAAATTGATGGATTATTATGGATACAGGTCATCAACAAACGAAGCGTGTAATTTCATCTCGCAGTTTTTATTTATTTATTAAATTTATTGTAATTTCAACGAACTTTATGTTTTGCTTAACTCTCATATTTTATTACTTGCTGCCCAACCCCGAATTCCTTTTTTTTTTCAAAAGTAGAGTGGGTAATAAATGTGGAAAATGAGTCTTTCCAATTAACGTTTAGCGAGAACAGCAGAGTTACTTTGGTCATTTTCTAAAGAAATTTAACTCTATTTTTTCCCTTTGGATGCAGAAAGCTTCTTTCCAATAGAAAAGAGAAAGTAGGTGAAAAAAAATTCCGAAGGTATCACCACTTAGTTTTTTATGTTACACTTCATAACACAACAATATATTTATGATGCTATATATCAATTTTACAACACGTTATGATATGTTCGTTTTTAGTTACGATGACTAGTTGTCTTATCATATGGCATAACAAATGCATGATAGAAGTTTTTGTGTTCTCATACCATTTATTAGCCTTACCCAAGCAATTCACATAGATGATAAAAATGTTTCATCATAGAATAATAAAATATTTTAAGACATTGTTTTTCATCTTGTTTAGTTACTTGTAAAGTTATTTTCTGCATACATATATATTAGATTCACGAAATAGTAGGAAGACCAATTAATTACCCCGATGATACTAATTCTTTGAGCGCATTTTTAATTCATAATATCTTGACTATAATGATAAATGAAAATTTAGGGGCCAAACAAATTACAATTCTCATTATTAAATGGCTCTCATGAAAATAAGTCAGTGGTAATGTGTTACCTCTCAGTAAGAGTATCATAGAAGTTGCTTTGCACTTGTTTTTATTTTTTTTATTTGCTTTTTCTTTGACCAACTGTTTATTAGCCTTCGTGCCCACGCATTTCACATGCTTAATAAAAATACTTTGTCAAAGACATTCATTATTTTTCTGAAAGTTATTTTATCTCGCTTAGCACTATTGCTTTTTTTTTTTCTGTGTATATAAATTAGATTCGCAAAGGAGTTGAAGAAACAAACACAACCATCACGATTTAGCTTCATGGCTTAAGCTAGCATAGACAATATCCCCATATTACACAGAATTTCTCATTCCACAGTCGCCTTTCTAAAACTAGTCTTGGAAAATGGACTTATAGTTCGTTCGTTGCAAACATGTAATATTGGTCATAAGATTATGAATCCTGGCTGTAAATATGTGTAAATGATAACTAGCTGATCAAGTTAATAGCTGTAATTTAGGAACGACGTGAACAATTTATGACCATCAATAAAATTGACAAAATCGAAAGATAGTACTCCCACGACACTTACAATGAAACAGGCAGGAATAGCCTCTAGGCATTCCAAAACTTATATACAAACACAAATTCAAAATATAGGAAGACTTGATGTTAGTACCGGGAGTTGCGAAAGTTTGGCAACCAACATTGTTGCGTATCAATGGGTAAAATGCACTACCCTGCCGCGAGTGCACTATCCGATTCAACTTCTAAGGAGGCTGCTCATATATTCTCCTCGGTCTGCATACTACTAGGCTTGTGTCACGGGCCGATCGATTGGGATCGTGACCGCGCGGCGACTCGGGCACTTTAGGATCGATTTGGATCGCCGAAGCACCTAAGCCAAGCCTTGCTCGATCGAATGCTCACTCGCTCGCCTTACCCAGATCGTAGAGAGAGAAAGAATCTAGAGAGAAGAGCTCTGGAAAGAAGTTTGCTTTGTATTACGGAAGTAGTGGATGCTTACAAATGAAGGAGGACACCCCTTCTTATAGTCGAGGGCCTCGGCTTACAACCATTGATCTAGAATTTAACCAACGGACGAGATCACACCACCTCAACTACAGACATAAATGCTAACTACTAGACATAAATGCCAACTACTAGCTACCGGCATAAATAAAGCTAGAGTCTTCTAGAAACTTCGAGGAGAAGGCTTGTTGGAAATCCGAGTGAGCACAGGAAGTCTACCACGGATGAGTCACGGTCGTCCCCGGGGAACCACCTTCTTTCAGCCCGTGACATTCTCCCCCACTCAATCGAGCGACGTCCCTATTGCTCACAGCTTGGTGGGTGGCCTTCTTGGCATGAGCACAGGCTTTCGCACAAGCTCTTTTATTTTGACCTTGCTTGGTGCAAACGCTCACGTGTGATGGACCGCAACCTTCTATGATGAACTTGGACTTGGCACACGGCTCCATCTTTGGCTTGGACGGAGCATGTGGCACGCACTCAACCTTGGGGAAGAGCACTTGGATTGGCATGGCGTGTGTTGGAGTAGGATCCAACTCTACCTTCGGCTTCACCTCAGCCAGCTTGTTTAGTCACTTCATGGACTTCAAGTTCTTGTCGAGGCGTCGGATCGTGGTGATGGTCTTGGTGTCGACCACCCCTTTGATCATGGGGATTGTCATTGGGTGTTTAGGGTCGAGGATCACAATGCACTTGGTCCTCATGTTGATCATGGCTCTCGCGCTATCGAAGAATTGAATAACAAGGATGAGATCATAATCATCGAGAGGGATTACCTCGAAATCCATTTTATCCTTCCATTCGCCAATCTTGACATCCACGTCCAAAGTCGCTCCTATGCCATGGACGCCCTTTTGAGTTGATTGGCTTGAAGGTATTCCTAGTTGGCTTCACATGAGGCTTTAAGGCCTTCGCCACTTCAGTCGACATGAACATGTTCGATGCTCCCGTGTCGACCAAGGCGAAGAGTGTTCGGCTGCACACGTCGACCTCCGAGAAGAACATTTCCGAGTTCGACGCAGCTTTTTCTTTGGACAGCGATTGAGCTTGGACGGAGTTGATCGTCTTCACGCCTCCAAGTCAGATTTGTCGCCTTTCTTCTTTGGGCTCCTCCACCTCTTCGATGGCTAGGAGGGCGTTGATTCAGCCCTTCTTCGGGCACTTTTGGGTCCAATGTGGACCTTGGCAAATGTAGCAAGGAGAGGGCGGAGGTTGATCGAACTTACTCGTGTAGTTCGTTAGCGGTCGACCCCTTTGGAAGGACAGCTTGGAAGTTCCTTCTCCCCATGTTTTAGCTCAGCCGCCTTGATCGTGCATGCCTCGGGGAGTGCTTCTTGCTTCGTCCTCGAATCGATCTGACCTCCAATCTCTTGTTCAGTTGTTCCTCGGCTCAACCTTGGTGAGATCAACGAGAGACTCGGCCATGCTTAGCGCCCTTGCAAGACTACTCACGTCCCAACGCTTTAGCTCAAGTTGTGCCCATGGCTTGAGTCCATCCATGAACACTCTGAAAGCCTCCTCTTCACTTAGGTTGCGAATTTGGAGTTTGAGCTCTGTGAATTCCTTCACGTACTCTTGGATCGCACCTCTTTGTTCGAGGCGATGGAGCATGCTACGAGCTTCTTGTTAAGCAAACTCGGGGAAAAAGTAGTCGCAAAACTCCCTCACGAAATCATCCTATGTGTCCACGGGATCGGCGCTACGTCTAATCTCATCGCACCTATTGCGCCACCAAAGCATTGCTGTATCAGTAAAGAACATGGAAGCGGTTCGTACCTTGATCGACTCGTCTTGGATGTTGACGAAGCCAAAGTATTGCTCCATGCTCCACACGAAGTTGTTCACCTCTTGGGCGAATTGGTTGCTTTTGAACTCCTTGGGTTTCGGCACTTCAATTTTGGGCACCACTTGAGTAGGCACCGCATCATTCATGATGCTTAGCTTGCATAGGGTGAGCTCGGTCTTGAGCTCTTGGATCTCCACCTTCATGACTTCAACCTCTTCCCTACACGGGCTTACCTCTTCAATCACTTGGACGCGCTCATTCAAACCATTGATTGATGCTTCGAGAGCTTCATCCTTGTCGTACAATGGAGCCGTAGCTTGGTTGACGCCGGTCGTGAAGTCTTCACGGAGTGAGCCCTCAACCTCCATGATCCGGTCTCGCACATCGTCAAGACCTTCCATGAGTTTGAGCACGGCACTCCGGACCTTCCCGATCT
This sequence comes from Eucalyptus decipiens, assembly GCA_014182575.1. Taxonomy (NCBI): domain Eukaryota; kingdom Viridiplantae; phylum Streptophyta; class Magnoliopsida; order Myrtales; family Myrtaceae; genus Eucalyptus; species Eucalyptus decipiens. The sequence goes on along the minus strand of CM024618.1, from coordinate 34,509,970 downwards.
TCTCATCGAACGTAGCTGCAGCATCCATCGAGGTTTCCCTCTTCTTTGATCGGCCGCGGGTCTCTTTGACTTGCACGACCTCTCCAACTATAACTGCTTCTTGGCTTGACATTCTCTCGAACAATTGGCGCTCTTCAATCTCTTGGAAACGGATCTCTCTTTAGCTCTGATACCACTTGTCATGGGCCGATCGATTGGGATCGTGACCGCGCGGTGACTTGGGCACTTTAGGATCGATTCGGATTGCCAAAGCACCTAAGCCAAGCCTTGCTCGATCAAACAATCACTCGCTCGCCTTACTCGGATCGTAGAGAGAGAAAGAATCTAGAAAGAAGAGCTATGGAAAGAAGTTTGCTTTGTATTGCGGAAGTAGTGGATGCTTACAAATGAAGGAAGACACCCCTTCTTATAGTTGAGGGCCTCGGTTTACAACCATTGATCTAGAATTTAAGTGACGGACGAGATCACACCGCCTCAACTATCGACATAAATGCTAACTACTAGACATAAATGCCAACTACTAGCTACCGACATAAATAAAGCTAGAGTCTTCTAGAAACTTCGGGGAGAAGGCTCGTTGGAAATCTGAGCGAGCACAGGAAGTCTACCACGGACGAGTCACGGTCGTCCCCGGAGAACCTCTCGGGTCAACCTTCTTTCGACCCGTGACACTTGGATGCCAGTTCATGTGGCATCCCAGAAATTCAAAGCCAAGCCATAAGGTGTGTTAAAGTCTTTAATTAGATGATAGAATTTCCATGGCTTATGTTTTAGCCATTAGTCTTTTAGTTTGATGATTTGTGCTTGTGATTGTGGAAATGTAAATTTAATAGATTAATAATCTATGCTTGGCCATATGATTTAAATTTCAATAATCAAAAATGCCCCAAGACTTTGGCCGAGATGAAAATTGGAATTCAAAAATATTTATAGAAGAATTCAAAAAAAAAAAAAAGAGAAAAAGGGGGTTAAATTCGAATGGGCCTTGGGCCCATTGGCCTAAAGCTTGGTGGGCCAAGCTAGTCGGCCCATTAGAGCCCACAAGGAGGCTGTCGACCAGCCCAAGGAGGAGTGGCCGGATGGCCCAAAAGCCCAAGCCCAAGAAGCCCAATCAAATTCAAAAATCCAATGTGACAAGTGGCAAAGGGGAAGGCCATGCATTGGCTATGGTTGAGGCAAATCAATCATTACTAATGATGGAGGTTTGGGGATATAAAAAGAGAGAGAGAAGGGAGAGTGACCGGTTTTCCATTTGGCCGAGAGAGAGGGTGAGAGAGAGAGAGAAATCACGAGAGAGAGGGAGAGACCGAGAGGGAGAGGAGGCGGAGCCGAGGAGTGTGCCGCCGTGTCCCACCGTCCGATCGCCGTGTACGCCGCCGTACGCCGTCGACCGTCCATCCTAGAGGCAAGTGGAGTCCTTTAACTTCTCTTGCATGTGTGTATGTGGTTTGCATGTTCGGTTTTGGGTGTTATTTGTGGGAAAAACCGAGGTAAGGGTTGGTTGTTTTCAAGCCATGTGACTGTTCTTGCTCGGTTTGTGGAAGTCAGAAACTTGTTTGAGCTTGCATGTGTGTTTGGAGTCCTATTTTGGCTTTGATGTCTTCATGAAAGTTGTAGCTAACATCTTTTAGTATAACATACTGAAATTTCGTGGAAAATGATGGAGATTTGAGGGGTTAAAGTCCTATTCTACGGAGACCCCAGATCTGCGAAGTTTTCACTGACCTCTTGTTGAATTCTTGGTTGCATGTTGGTTTGTGATGAAAATATGACTTTGATGTCTTCATAAAAGTTGTAGGTAACACCTTAAAATACAACATACTCAAATTTGAAGAGAAATGAACAAGTATAGCCTAGTAAATCGGCTAGATCTTGGAGACGATGGTTCTGGTGGTGTGTTCTGAGACACCCGAGACTTCATGGACTTAAATGGTGACCATAATTTGGTTATTTGACCTAGATCTCTTCATGAAACTTGTAAAGGACACCATGATACATAACATATACAAATTTCAGAGGAAATGAAAGAGAATAGATGGGTGAAATCTCAATATTTCCGAGCTGTGTACACTGGACGACGCGGTAGTGGATCCAGAAGCTTCGAGAGATTTTATAAAATAATTTAAAAAGATTATGGCTTGGAGTTCTTCATGAAAGTTGCACGAAAATGTCTTGGCTATCACCCTGTAAAATTTCGTAATTTTTGGAGGCCGTATGAGTATTTTAATCGAATTTATTTTGAAACTGTGCATTCTGGTCATTATCCGAATATCATGTGATATTTTGTGGAAATTGTGAAATTATGTGAAAATCAATTTGGCCATGAATTTTGTATGGAATTGTTATCCTATTGGTTTATTTAATGATTGTTTGAATATTATGATTTTGGGAAAATCATAGATATTAAATTTAATATTTATTTATGAAAATAAATAAATATAATAAATAAATAATAAAATAAAATAAAATAAAATAAAATAAAATAGATTTTTATTTGGCCATGAATTCAATTTTGTTTGTGTGGCTCATGTGTGATGAGGTCTTTGTACATGTATTGAATCGAGATGTATATGTGATAAAGTTTTGGCATGTGTACGACATGTGAATTGAGATGCAAGTGTGAATTTCATGTCAAGTGTGATTTGTTTGATGTCATGCCAATTGCCATGTTAAATTGAGATAAAGAAATGGTAAATGTGGATGAGGAAGTGGTTGTGGAGGAGGATGAGGCCGGAATGTACAGAGATGCATTGCCGAATTCCCCGGGAGATTCAGGATGCCCGGAATGTGGGGGGCCGGATGTCCGGTTGTATCTTGGATACATGCCCGGAGATGCCTCGCGACACCAGGATTGGCGGGCGGGATGCCTAGCTAGAAGGGTAAAGGCCGAAAGCCCTGTCGGAGGTTTCTACCTGAAGTGAATGCCTCGTGATGCTAGTTGAGATGTGAGATGCCCGGAATGTGGGGGGCCAGAAGCCCAGTGGCCTGGGAGGCTGAATGCTGGGAACCCTGTCGGAGGTCTTTGCCCGAAGGGATGATGAAATTGATAATTGAGAATGGGTGATGTGGTGATCAAATTTAAATATAAAGATGAGAATTAAATGATGTGATATGATGATCACCTATGATATGATATGCATGATGTTATGCATGATGATGATGATGATGTGATGTGATATGATGATCACCTATGATATGATATGCATGATGATATGCATGGTGATGATGATAATGATGATATGTGATATGATATGATGATCATCCATTGTATGATATGCATGATGAAATGCATGATGATGATAACGATGTATGATATGCGATGATGATGATGATGATATGTGACATGTATGATGACATGTATGATGTGCTGATACCATGATGATGATGATATGCATGATATGATAATGCATGATTAAAATGCGCATGACTTCAAGGTAAGAAATGCCTGCATCGTATGATGATATGCATGATGCATTGAGTTGTTATTGGATTTCCCTATCTACTGAGTGGTTTTACTCACCCCTTTTGGGGAATAACATTTCAGATTAGCAGTATGCCGCTTCCTGCCGTCTTGCGGGGGGTGTTTTATGGTCTACTGTCCGATGTAGAGGTTGAGTGTGCTGAGATAGACTGTCCCTCTGTTCCCGGACTGACTTTTATTCGAGTACGCTGTCTAGTGATGTATGACATCGGCCCGGTTGGGGGCCCTGTCATTCAGGAGTTCATTTCTGTGCACGTTCGTCGAGATGGAGCTATGCGAGGGATGTTGCCGCCGCCACCGCCTGATGCACCGGGTTGGGTGTGAGACCCGCGCGCGATTAGTAGGAGCTGGATCTTTTTTGATGTAGATAGTCGACACTTTCGATGGGGGTTTGTGATCGTACGATGTTAAGGGTCGAGGTTTCTTTTTGAGATTTTAGGCAGGACATGGCAGAGTCCTAGCCTTTCTTGTTTTGTACCGACCCGAAGGAAACCCCATCTTGCTATATATGTATGTAAGCAAAGTGTCGAAGTTGTTTATAAAATCCTGATGTTTAGCTGGTGTGTATTTGTATCATGGATTGGTAGGGGGATAGATGGTGATGCTTAGTTTGCTTCCGCTATGAGTTGCGCTTGGACCGCTTTAAAAAAAAAATGCTTGTGATTAATGACGCTTGTTCTAAGTACGGATATGAAATGGTAATAAAGTGTAACATTGGCGTTGGTGACGACCTACAGAAGGGTTCGGGGTGTCACAGCCGCCCTTTTTGGTATCAGAGCGAATGGTTATAGGTGGAGTGATAAGGAGCCTCATTTGGAATTGAGGAACATGATGACAATGCACACCATAGGATGTGAAATGAAATAATTGAATAACGGGTGAAGGGTATTCACTCGTAGATCCCTAGTAGTTTATTTTGAATTGCCTTTAGATGCCAGTAACATGTATATGTTATTTATGTGATAGTAGTAACTACTTTGAGTGGAGGCAGTGAGTCTCAGATTATTCCTGAGGCAATGCTTGGAAATTGCAAGAAAGTCATGGTGCGAGCTGGAAATGCTCATCCATCGAGGGCTGAAGCCTCTGTTACAAGGGCTGAACCCCGAATGGAAGATATCCTGCAGGCATTAGCCAATATTGGAAATCTGATGAAGAGGCGGGCGCAAAGAACGGCCGGAGCGAACGCCGTACTCAAGGACTAGTGGAGCAGTTTTTGAAGCTGAAGCCACTTAAGTTTAATGGAATGGGAAGTCTTGAGGAGGCAGAGCATTGGATTGATGGGATGGAAAGAATTTTCCAGCTGTTGGACTGCACAGATGCTGAGAAAATAGTCTTAGCATAGCATCAATTAGAGAGAAATGCAAAGTTTTGGTGGAGGGCTTCGAAGGACATAATCTTTCAACCAGGTACTGATGTTAACTGTGATGAGTTTGTTAGGGCTTTCAATAGGAAGCATTTCTCTGATTGCGCTAAGGATAGGAAGATTACTGAATTTGTTCAGCTAGAACAAAATGGATTGACTGTAGATCAGTATGAGGCTAGATTTTCTGAATTGTCTAGATATGCTCCTAGATTGATTGAGGATCAGAAAGAGAAGGCTAAGAGATTCCTGAAAGGGCTGAGGACTGACATTAGGAAGCAACTGGTGCCTTTGAGCATAAGAGATTATAATGAGATTTATGAAAGGGCGTAGTTAGTGGAGCAGGAGCTGTTGAGGGAACGGTCGGAGTTTAAGAAGCCGTTGAATTTTAATGATGTGAGAAAGGGGAAGAGACCTTATTCTGGTCAATGTCAGACCTGGAATGTGAAGAAGAAGGGTAACTTTGGAAATTTTGGAGGGGCGAGGAGTGGTCTGAATATAAGGAAAGCACCCTATCAGCCTGGTATTTGTCAGAAGTGTAATGGACGCCATGGCCTAGGACCTTGTACGGGACAACAGAAATGTTTTGGCTGTGGACAAGTGGGTCATCTTAGGAGGAATTGCCCACAAGAGAGGTCGCAAGTGAGTGTTGGCTCGGTGCGACAGGGATATCGAGTCTTTGTTAGGTCAAATCCGCAAGGAAATCCTCGAGACCACTGCGCAAGGAAGGGTGTATGTGATCACCCGGGAGGAAGCGGAAGCTTCCAAAAATGTTATCTCAGGTACGATTCTTATTAATGGTGAAAAGGCATATGCATTGTTTGACACGGATGCAACACATTCGTTTGTGTCTGAAAGATATAGATGTTTGAATAAGATAGAAGTTATGCCTTTTGAGACGCCTCTTTGTGTTTCCACGCCTTTAAAGGATATGGTATTATCTACACTGGTGTGTGGAAATTGTAAGATATCGATGGGAGGAAGGGATATGGAAATAGATTTGGTTGTAATGGCTATGTATGATTTTGATGTTATTATAGGAATGGACTGGCTTCGTAAGTATCAGGCTAGAATGGATTGTTATAGAAAAGTGGTTCAATTCGTTTTACCCGATCATCCGATTGTGAATTTTAGGAAGTCGACCCATTTTCCCGTAGCGCTTATTTCGGCAGTAGAAGCTTGTAAGTTACTTGACAAAGGATGTCAAGGGTACCTAGCCATAGTTAGAGATTATGCTAGGGAGGAGCCTAATCTTAAGGAAATTCGTGTAATTAACGAATTTCAAGATGTATTTCCTAAGGAATTGCCTGGATTGCCGCCAGAGCGGGAAATTGAATTAATACCTGGAACGGGACCAATATCAAAAGCCCCATATAGAATGGCCTTAGTTGAATTGAAGGAATTGAAAGTGCAACTGCAGGAGTTGCTTGACAAAGGATTTATTAGACCAAGTGCTTCACCTTGAGGTGCACCGGTCTTGTTTGTGAAAAAGAAAGATGGATCAATGCACTTGTGTATTGATTATAGGCAGTTGAATCAGGTGACCATTAAGAATAAGTATCCTTTGCCTAGAATTGATGACTTGTTTGACCAACTCCAAGGAAGTTCGGTCTTTTCTAAGATTGACTTGAGATCGGGATACCATCAGTTAAGAATTAAAAAGGAGGACATTCCTAAGACTGCATTTAGGACTCGTTATGGACACTATGAGTTCCTTGTTATGCCATTTGGATTGACTAACGCCTCGGCTGCATTTATGGATTTGATGAATAGAATATTTCAGCCTTATTTAGACCAGTTTGTGATTGTCTTTATTGATGATATTCAGTATATTCGAAAGGGCCTAAAGAGCATGAGCAGCATTTGAGAATAGTTTTGCAGGCTCTGAGAGAGCATAAGTTGTATGCTAAGTTTAGTAAGTGTGAATTCTGGTTGGATCGGATAGTATTTCTAGGACATGTGGTGTCAGGAAAAGGAATTGCAGTAGACCCGGCAAAAGTTGAAATAGTAGTAAATTGGCCGAAACCAACGACACCCACTGAGATACGAAGTTTCTTAGGACTGGCTGGTTATTATAGAAGGTTCATTGAAGGATTTTCAAGACTGGCAGGACCTTTAACTAAATTGACCCGAAAGAATACGAAATTTGAGTGGAATGGGGAATGTGAAAGGAGTTTTCAGGAGCTCAAAAGGAAATTGACTTCAGCTCCAATTCGACTATACCCTCTGGACTGATGGTTTCAGTGTATAGTAATGCATCTCACAAAGGACTAGGATGTGTGTTGATGCAGCATGACAAAGTTGTAGCCTATGCATCCAGACAATTGAAACCCCATGAGCTGAATTACCCGACACATGATTTAGAATTAGTAGCTGTAGTGTTTGCCTTGAAGATATGGAGACACTATTTGTATGGGGAAAAGTTTGAGATTTATACGGATCATAAGAGTTTGAAGTATCTGTTCTCACAAAAGGAGTTGAACATGAGACAAAGGAGATGGATGGAATTATTGAAGGATTATGACTGTGAGATAAGATATCATCCGGGGAAAGCGAATAGAGTAGCAGATGCTCTTAGTCGTAAGTTGGCTATTTCCATAGCAAGTTTAGAAATGGCTAGTTTGAGAATGGCGGAATGGAAATTGTTAGAATCTGTAGCAAATTCTGAATTTAAATTGGAAATGGATTGTCTTACTGGCATGCTTACTGCATTAAGGATTGAGCCAGAGATTATCCAGAAAATTAAAATTCTGCAAGAATCTGACCTAGAGATTTTGAGAGTGAAAGATGCTGTATCTTTAGGGAAAAGATCAGAATTTCAAATCTCTGATGATGGAATAGTAAGATGTCAAGGACGACTTTGTGTTCCCGATAATGAGGAATTGAGGAAGGAAATTTTGTCGGAGGCACATAAGAGTAATTATAGTATCCACCCAGGTAGTACAAAGATGTACAGAAATTTGCATCAGCAATTTTGGTGGAGTGGTATGAAGGCAGATACGGCTAAGCACGTATCTCAATGTTTGACGTGTCAGCAAGTAAAAGCGGAACATCGTAAACCCGTAGGACTTTTAAGACCATTAGACATTCCTGAATGGAAATGGGAACATGTAACGATGGACTTTATGCAAGGATTGCCAAGGACATCAAGTAGTCATGATTCAATTTGGGTTATAGTGGATCGTTTGACTAAGTCGGCGCATTTCTTAGCGATTCGCATGGACTACCCAATGGATAAGTATGCGGACATGTATGTAAGTCAAGTGGTACGCTTACATGGTGTTCCAGTGACCGTTACTTTAGATTGGGATTCGAGGTTTACTTCGAATTTTTGGAGAAGTCTTCAAGTTGCGTTAGGATCTAAGCTTCAGTTTAATACTGCTTTTCATCCTCAGACAGATGGTCAATCAGAAAGAGTAATCAAGATACTGGAGGATATGTTGAGAGCTTGTGTAATTGATTTCAAGGGAAATTGGGATGAAAGATTGCATTTGGTAGAATTTGCCTATAATAATAGCTTTCAGAAAAGTATAGGCATGGCACCTTATGAAGCATTATATGGAAGGAGATGTAGGACTCGTCATGTTGGAGTGAAGTGGGTGAAAGGAAATTGACGGGACTGAATCGGTGCTAGTTACCACTGAGGCTGTCGATATTATCAGAGAAAGACTTAGAGCGGCTTAGAGTAGACAGAAGGGCTACGCAGATAGACGTAGGAGACCTTTGGAATTTAGTGTAGGAGACCATGTATTCCTTAAGGTGTCTCCAATGAAAGGAATATCTCAATTCGGGATGAGGGGTAAGCTAAGACCTAGGTTTGTTGGACCTTTTGAAATTCTTGAGAGGATAGGAGATATGGCTTATCGTTTAGCATTACCTCCTAAGTTAGAAAATCTGCACGATGTGTTTCATGTATCGATGTTGAGGAAGTACCAGCCGGATCCTGGTCACATACTCGATCATGAAGCCATCAAAATGGATGAGAAAGTAAGGTACATTGAAGAGCCTGTGCAGATATTGGATCGAAAGGAGCAAATTCTTAGGACCAAAAAGATCCCATTGGTTAAGGTATTATGGCGATATCGTGATGTGGAGGAAGCCACATGGGAGAGTGAGGATCAGATGAAGGAAAAATACCCCTATTTGTTTCAAGAAGGCGCGAGTAGTGTTTGAATTTCGAGGACGAAATTTTCTAAGGAAGGGAGAATTGTGGCATCCCAGAAATTTAAAGCCAAGCCATAAGGTGTGTTAAAGTCTTTAATTAGGTGATAGAATTTCCATGGCTTATGTTTTAGCCATTAGTCTTTTAATTTGATGATTTGTGCTTGTGATTGTGGAAATGTAAATTTAATAGATTAATAATCTATGCTTGGCCATATGATTTAAATTTCAATAATAAAAAATGCCCCAAGACTTTGGCCGAGATGAAAATTGGAATTCAAAAATATTTATAGAAGAATTCAAAAAAAAAAAAAAGAGAAAAAGGGGGTTAAATTCGAATGGGCCTTGGGCCCATTGGCCTAAAGCTTGGTGGGCCAAGATAGTCGGCCCATTAGAGCCCACAAGGAGGCTGTCGACCAGCCCAAGGAGGAGTGGCTGGATGGCCCAAAAGCCCAAGCCCAAGAAGCCCAATCAAATTCAAAAATCCAATGTGACAAGTGGCAAAGGGAAGGCCATGCATTGGCTATGGTTGAGGCAAATCAATCATTACTAATGATGGAGGTTTGGGGATATAAAAAGAGAGAGAGAAGGGAGAGTGACCGGTTTTCCATTTGGCCGAGAGAGAGGGTGAGAGAGAGAGAGAAATCGCGAGAGAGAGGGAGAGACCGAGAGAGAGAGTAGGCGGAGCCGAGGAGTGTGCCGCCGTGTCCTGCCGTCCGATCGCCGTGTAAGCCGCTGTACGCCATCGACCGTCCATCCTAGAGGCCAGTGGAGTCCTTTAACTTCTCTTGCATGTGTGTATGTGGTTTGCGTGTTCGCTTTTGGGTGTTATTTGTGAGAAAATTCGAGGTAAGGGTTGGTTGTTTTCAAGCCATGTGACTGTTCTTGCTCGGTTTGTGGAAGTCAGAAACTTGTTTGAGCTTGCATATGTGTTTGGAGTCCGATTTTGGCTTCAATTTCTTCATGAAAGTTGTAGCTAACATCTTGTAATATAACATACTGAAATTTCGTGGAAAATGATCGAGATTTGAGGGGTTAAAGTACTATTCTACGGAGACCCCAGATCTGCGAAGTTTTCACTGACCTCTTGTTGAATTCTTGGTTGCATGTTGGTTTGTGATGAAAATCTGACTTCGATGTCTTCATAAAAGTTGTAGGTAACACCTTAAACTACAACATACTCAAATTTGAAGAGAAATGAACAAGTATAGCCTAGTAAATCGGCTAGATCTTGGAGACGATGGTTCTGGTGGTGTGTTCCGAGACACCCGAGACTTCAAGGACTTAAATGGTGACCATACTTTGGTTATTTGACCTATATCTCTTCATGAAACTTGTAAAGGACACCCTGATACATAACATATCCAAATTTCAGAGGAAACGAAAGAGAATAGATGGGTGAAATCTCAATATTTCGGAGCTGTGTACACTGGAAGACGCGGTAGTGGATCCAGAAGCTTCGAGAGATTTTATAAAATAATTTAAAAATATTCTGGCTTGAAGTTCTTCATTAAAGTTGCACGAAAATGTCTTATCTATCACCCTGTAAAATTTCGTAATTTTTGGAGACCGTATGAGTATTTTAATCGAATTTATTTGGAAACTGTGCATTCTGGTCATTATCCGAATATCATGTGATATTTTGTGGAAATTGTGAAATTATGTGAAAATCAATTTGGCCATGAATTTTGTATGGAATTGTCATCCTATTGGTTTTTTAATGATTTTTTGAATATTATGATTTTGGGAAAATCATAGATATTAAATTTAATATTTATTTATGAAAATAAATAAATATAATAAATAAATAAATAAATAAATAAAATAGATTTTTATTTGGCCATGAATTCAATTTTATTTGTGTGGCTCATGTGTGATGAGGTCTTTGTACATGTATTGAATCGAGATGTATATGTGATAAAGTTTTGGCATGTGTATGACATGTGAATTGAGATGTAAGTGTGAATTTCATGTCAAGTGTGATTTGTTTGATGCCATGCCAATTGCCATGTTAAATTGAGTTAAAGAAATGGTAAATGTGGATGAGGAAGTGGTTGTGGAGGAGGATGAGGCCGGAATGTACAGAGATGCATTGCCAGAATTCCCTGGGAGATTCAGGATGCCCGGAATGTGGGGGGCCGGATGTCCGGTTGTATCTTGGATACATGCCCGGAGATGCCTCGCGACACCAGGATTGGCGTGCGGGATGCCTAGCTAGAAGGGTAAAGGCCGAAAGCCCTGTCGGAGGTTTCTACCCGAAGTGAATGCCTCGTGATGCTAGTTGAGATGTGAGATGCCCGGAATGTGGGGGGCCAGAAGCCCAGTGGCACGGGAGGCTGAATGCTGGGAACCCTGTCGGAGGTCTTTGCCCGAAGGGATGATGAAATTGATAATTGAGAATGGGTGATGTGGTGATCAAATTTAAAGATAAATATGAGAATTAAATGATGTGATATGATGATCACCTATGATGATATATGCATGATGATGCATGATGATGAAGATATGTGATGTGATATGATGATCACCTATGATGATATATGCATGATGATGCATGATGATGATGATGATGTGATATGATGATCACCTATGATATGATATGCATGATGTTATGCATGATGATGATGATGATGTGATGTGATATGATGATCACCTATGATATGATATGCATGATGATATGCATGGTGATGATGATAATGATGATATGTGATATGATATGATGATCATCCATGGTATGATATGCATGATGAAATGCATGATGATGATAACGATGTATGATATGCGATGATGATGATGATGATATGTGACATGTATGATGACATGTATGATGTGCTGATACCATGATGATGGTGATATGCATGATATGATAATGCATGATTAAAATGCGCATGACTTCAAGGTAAGAAATGCCTGCATCGTATGATGATATGTATGGTGCATTGAGTTGTTATTGGATTTCCCTATCTGCTGAGTGGTTGTACTCACCCCTTTTGGGGAATAACATTTCAGATTAGCAGTATGCCGCTTCCTGCCGTCTCGCGTGGGGTGTTTTATGGTCTACCGTCCGATGTAGAGGTCGAGTGTGCTGAGATAGACTGTCCATCTGTTCCCGGACTGACTTTTATTCGAGTACGCTGTCTAGTGATATATGACATCGGTCTAGCTGGGGGCCCTGTCATTCAGGAGTTCATTTCTATGCACGTTTGTCGGGATGGAGCTATGCGAGGGATGTTGCTGCCGCCACCGCCTGATGCACCGGGTTGGGTGTGAGACTCGCGCGCAATGAGTAGGAGCTGGACCTTTTTTGATGTAGATAGTCGACACTTTCGATGGGGGTTTGTGATCGTATGATGTTAGGGGTCGAGGTTTCTTTTTGAGATTTTAGGCAGGACATGGCAGAGTCCTAGCCTTTCTTGTTTTGTACAGACTCGAAGGAAACCCCATCTTGCTATATATGTATGTAAGCAAGGTGTCGAAGTTCTTTATAAAATCCTGATGTTTAGCTGGTGTGTATTTGTATCATGGATTGGTAGGGGGATAGATGGTGATGCTTAATTTGCTTTCGCTATGAGTCGCGCTGGGACCGCTTTAAAAAAAAAAAATGCCTGTGATTAATGACGCTTGTTCTAAGTACGGATAGGAAATGGTAATAAAGTGTAACATCGGCGCTGGTGACGACCTACAGAAGGGTTCGGGGTGTCACAGTTCAATCGCCACCTTTAATTCTGTCAAAACATGATTTATGTCCAGCCTGGCACCTAGTTCTATTTGTGCACAAGACTTCGCAACCTTTGTTGCTATCTTAGCTGAGTCGATGTTAAATTTTTCTTCTACCTTTGGATCAACAAGTCCGCGTAGATATCCACTTTTGAACTTTGGAATCGCCCATTCACGTGTGGGTACGCTATTTTCATATCCACTTTGATTGATTGATTGTTGGATGTCCTAAAATTAGCTCAAGGAGCATGGTCCTGAAATCGTAGACATCACTTTTCTTATATAATTCATAAGCAGATGGTCCATGCCTGCTCAACATATAATAAGAACACGAACTGTCAATTTTCTATGCATACAGAGATCAAGAACCATCTCAATAATATCGAGTTTAAGCTGTTACTCAGGCGAGAGGTAGCCAGGAGTGCCCAAGGGAATGGTTGACTTGTAAGTGCCATTTTTCAGCTGCCAAAGCTCTTGAAAGACTGAAGTCGGATAGTTTTGGTTGCATGTTTTCATTCAACAAGATATTTGAAGCCTTGATGTCTATGGATGATGGACGGGACACAACCATTATAGAGATAATCCAAACCTGCAATTCTTTCAAAATTTACCATAAACATGGCAAATGCGAAGCGGGGAAAAATTCACAATTATGCACATCTCATTTATATACCTTGTGCTATGTCTACAGTAAATCGTAGTCTCCCATCCCAAGTCAAGACATTTGGCTTGGCCCCCATTAAACCTAACATCCTCTCATTGCATTTTAAAAAAAAAGGAATGTTTTGTAGGATTATTATGGAGAAAAACAAAAACATAAGAGAATATGATAAAGTATCTTATAAGTGTTGTTATAGATTTCCATTAGCCATGAATTCATACACTAATGCCTCATTTTTGGAGCCATCACAATATCTAATTAGGGAAACCAAGTTTCCATGGTAGACAATAATTAAGAGTTGTACCTATGATATCATGAAGATGCATTTTATATTGACATTGCTGTAGCATGGGATCAAGCTATCAAAGAAGCATATGATCGAATCATCCTATCTAATCTCAGCTTGAAATTGCTCGCTCTCCTTTATGTTTGTCATTTCTCATTTTGTTAATTGAATTTATCTGGCCAATTTTAGCTAGAAATTACTAATATAGATGTCGATCATCTTACATGGTACGACCGACAACGATGTTGACAATTTTTATAATATATAATTTTTTTATTTTTATTTTCCTTTTTTTCCAAGCTTGGTGAGGGTCAAAAAAGGAAAAGAAATAAAGAAAGATAAAAAAAAAGAGAAATTTTAAAAAATAATAGTGTCCGGTTGTCCGGGCGCATTTTGCTTGGACACTTGACCCAACAATGCAGTTTCAATCCAAACATGTTTAATCCCTATTTTGAAGTCCTTATAAATCACAACTTATGACAACTCTAGGGATCTGAGTATGTCCTTAGATTGCTCTCCTCCTCTTTAGGGGTTTATTCTCGGCGAAGGATGGAGAGCCTTCATTCCTAGGTGCGAAGCAAAATAAACTTGGGAAATTGGGCTAGGGGAGAGGGAGGTGCAACCTCATCAATAAGGGCACACATGACAACATTTTCGAAACAAAAATCAATTTTTGACCAGAAATTGATTTCTCAATTTTTATTCCCTGAACGAGTTTCTAAGTGAAGAAATGCGTTTGATAATGACTCAAAATTTATGTTTCTGAAGTAAAAATTCGTTTGATAACGAAATAAAATTTCTATTTTTTGGAGGTTGTTTGTATGGAAAGTAGCTAAGCATGAACCTCTGTTTTGATAAGAGAATTTTACCTTTCATTATTTTGCATGTAGAATGCTTCTTTCCAATTAAAGTTAGGGGAGAGTAATCATGTCACAAATATTCTTATTGTTTATAGTTGTCGTGGTCGACGTCATTTTATGGTCGTTCCAAGATGCACTACATTCCTTTATTGTTCTCTTTTTTGGGCCATTCAAAAAAAAGTAACGAGTAAACTCTTAAAAATTTGGCCATCCTTTTGATAGTGCCCTTTCCTTGACTTGAGTTGACTTGAACTTCTCTCTTGGTAAGTCTCTTTTGTGAACAAGAAGGGAACAGAAACAAAGAAGAAGAGAACAGGGATGAAGGAAAAGAGAAGAAAGAACAGAGATGAGAGAAAAATATGAAGTTTCTGTATTCAACTAAGATCGAAGAAAAATTCATCTGAGAGCTTACATCTCGTTTTCTCTTCAACTCTATTTATATTACAAGCTGTAAAAGTCTAACTAACTAAGAACAAACAGACTACCAACAGACTAACAGAAACACCAATAGAAACTATTCAGTTACAACTCAAAACAGAATATCAATTCTGCAATGAACACGTGCTGGTGCCACATATCCCATTGTTGACTTTGTTCCATTTGTCTTTATTCACAACAGCAGAACCAAGCTTATTGTCTTCAATTCTGATTGAATCAGCAGCACTTCACTCAGTAGGTTGCCTTACTTTATTTCCTATGTTTTCATCAGAACCAAATTCTCCAATAGCAGCAACATGTGCGTTCATTATATGTCCTTTAACATCCCCCCACAAATTGGGAAGGGGTAAAGAGCCCATACCCAATTTGATTCGGATATCAAAGTAGCCAAACGTGACAGAGCTTTAGTAAAAATATAAGCAAGCTGGTGATTGCTTGGAACATAACGCACACTGAGAGATCCTGAGGAAACTTTCTCGCAAACAAAATGGAAATCAACTTCAATGTGTTTAGTACGAGCATGTAAGATGGGATTGGCAGTAAGTGAGATGGCAGACTGATTATCACAAAATAAAAGAGTTGGAGAGGAAAGATAAAGACCAATGTCACGAAGGACAAAGCTAATCCATGTAAGATCAACAGTAGTAGAGGCAAGAGCACGATATTCTGCCTATGTAGAAGAGCGACTAACTATAGGTTGCTTCTTTGCTGCCCATGAAATGAGATTAGAACTAAGATATGTGCAGAAACCAGTAGTGGAGCGTTTGGTTTCAGTACAGCCAGCCTAGTCAACATCTGAGAATCCATAAAGAGTCATAGAACTGCGAGAATGAAGAGATATACTAAGATGAACAATGCCTTTAACATAACGTAGAACCCTCTTTAACTTATAAAAATCTCCAATTGCAGGATTCTGCATTTTTTGACATAATAAGTTTGTGGCATATGCAAGATCAGGACGAGTTAATGTCAAATATTCTGCCTCTGTAGAAGAGCGACTAACTGTAGGTTGCTTCTTTGCTGCCCATGAAATGATATTAGAACTAAGATATGTGCAGAAACCAGTAGTGGAGTGTTTGGTTTTAATATAGCCAGCCTAGTCAACATCTGAGAATCCATAGAGAGTCATAGAACTACGAGAATGAAGAGATATACTAAGATGAACAATGACTTTAGCATAACGTAGAACCCTCTTTAACTTATAAAAATCTCCAATGGCGTGCTTTTGCATTTTTTGACATAATAAGTTTGTGGCATATGCAAGATCAGGATGAGTTAGTGTCAAATATTGAAGGCCACCAACTAAACTCCTGTATTCAAGTGGATTGGAGAGTAGAACTTCATTAGTTTTTAGGACAGGTGGTCTCAGTGACAGAGGAGTGGAAATTGGTTTACAATCAATCTTGTGAGCTCTAGTAAGAAGATCAAGAGCTTATTTGGTTTGACAAAGGAACAGATTAGTAGCTGTACGCTTATCTTCAATGCTTAGAAAATAATGAAGGCAACCGAGATCTTTCATATGAAATTGAAGACTGAGAGACCGAATCAGTTTGGTGAGTAATTGGACTGAACTACCAGTTAATACAATATCATCCACATAAAGTAACAGAAGTATCGTGTCTGGTCCATCATGAAGTGTAAACAGTGATGGGTCAGTTGTACTACAGAAGAATCCAACTTCAAGAAGAAAATTATTGAATTTATCAAACCAAGCACGGGGTGCTTGACGAAGTCCATAAAGAGATTTCTTGAGAAGACACACATGGTGAGGTTTCTGTGACTGTATAAAGCCAGGAGGCTACTCCATATATACTATTTCATTCAATGTGCCATGTGAGAATGCATTTTTGACATCAAGTTGATGAATTGGCCATTGTTTCATCATTGCCACAGAAAGCATTATACGAATTGTAGCATGTTTGATAACAGGATTGAAGGTTTTTGTAAAATCAACGCCTTCCTCTTGATGAAACCCCTTAGCTACTAACCGAGCCTTCAACCTATCAAGACTTCCATCAGGTGCAAGTTTTGTCTTAAATACCCATTTGCATCCTATCACATTCATTTGATTAGTTCGAGGAACTAATATCCAAGTCTGGTTTTAATACAAAGCATCCATTTCATCTTTCATAGCTGTATACCATCATTTATCTGCTAAAGCTGATTTAACTGATCTTGGTTTAGGAGGTACTTTATTTTCAGCAAGACATGCATATATGGAATTTAACTTTATAATGCCAGATTTTGATTGAGTTTGCATAGGATGAGTTGAAGCTATCCCTTGTGAGGCAGACTAAGAATTTGAATGTGCTTGGTCAATACTGTTTTCATTTGATACCTCAACTATGTAAACATGAGCTTCTTGTTCGTGTGAAGTAGATTGAGAAGGTGAATGAGCTTGACCGATAATGATTTCATCTTGTGTTATAGCTATGGAAGCAGGAGCATCTTGTTCTTCAGTTTGCAGATGTGATGGAAAGGAAGTAAATGGCATTGTAGTTGAATGAAGAGAACAGAAATTTTCTGTAGTCATGATTCCAGTATCTTGCAAATGTCCTGCATATGTTTGTGAAGAAGAAGACACTTGGCCTGCATTCGTAGAGTCTAGAAGTTTAACTTCTTCTATCCATAGTTGATACAGTGTTGTAAATTGAGTGTACTCTATTACACATGTCTTAGTAAAAGGGAAGAAGTTTTCGTTGAACATGACATGTCGACTAATGTATATATGACCAGTGGTAGGAACAAGACATCTATATCCCTTATGACATTCACTGTATCCAATAAAGACACATGTGAGTGATTTTGGATCAAATTTGTGTTGTGCATATTGCCTAAGACAAGGGTAACATGCACAGCCAAAGACTCTGAGATGATCATAACTTGGTTCTTATTAATACAGTTTGCTGTAAGGTGATTGCATTTGTAACTTTGGTGTAGGAAGTATATTGATAATGTTGTTAGCTGTCATGAATGCATGATAGAGCATGGTGAGACCCAGTTCAACAACATGACGATGTTTTCTTTTAGGGATCTCATTCTGTTCAGGTGTATAGGGACAAGAAACGTATTGTTTAATGCCACAACTCTGTAAATGAGTCTTAAACTTGTGGCTGATAAATTCTCTTCCACCATCACATTGAAAGATCTTGATTCTACAATCAAATTGGTTTTCCACTTGTTTTTGGAACATAACAAAGATGTCATAGAAGTCTGACTTCAATCTCATTGGATAGATCCAACTAAATCGAGAGAAGTTGTCTACAAAGATGACATAATACTTGAAGTTTTGAAAGAAACTAACTGGTGAAGGACCCCAGATATCACAATGAACCTTTTCTAAAGGTATAGATGCTATATAATCTGATAAGGAAAATGGTAAAGCAGTACCCTTAGCAACTTGATAGCTTCTACACATAGTCTGTATTCTTGTATTGCAGCGAATCAGTTGTTGATTCTATAGATACTTCAGTGTTTTCAGGTTGGTATGTGCTAAACGCTAATGCCATATATCTTCTCCTATAGCTTTGTGTCTCTAAGTTAAGAATGCCTATGTGGTTTGAGGATCTACTTGATATAGTCCTTTAACTTTCTTCCCGAGCAACAGAGTTCTGTTGGTGTAATTGTCCTTTACATAAACCCTAGTTTTATAAAAAACAAATGAACATGGATAGTCATCTGTTAGTTTTGATACTGACATCAGATTCTTCTTGATATCAGGAACAATCAACACATCATTCAGAGGCAAAGAGTCCACTTTAGTATGTAACAATGCATCACCAGTATAGGTAATAGGTAAACATAAGCCATTCCCAATCATAATTGTATCAGTGCCATTGTATCTAGAAGGGTTATGAAGAATACCAGAGTTTGCAGTGATGTGAGTAGTCGCACCACTATCTGGATACCATTCATTCCCTTTTGAATCTTCAAGGTGCATCGCTGTTAATGTTGTTAGAATGTCCTCAGCTTAATATGAATTGTCGAAACGATACTAGCAGTGAAGTGCATTATGTTCTAGGCGATTTGACACTCTAATCTGATATTGTTAGTCATTTTCTCAGCCTGCAAGTCTTTGGAAAAAGTTAGATTTGAGGAGGGATATGATCTGGTTTCTTGATACCTTTGTGACGAACCAGCATAAGGACGAAATCCTTGACTAGAACCAAAGCTAGAGAAGTTATTGAACTGCTTAAACCTCTAACCCTCCTATACATAGTTCAAGTTATTTGGTTTGTAGTTCAGATCTCTTCCAGGGTATCTATAACCCCGACCTCTATTATTGAAAAATCGTCCTCTTCCATAGTGACGTCCTCCATGACTAATAACTCTTGAACCTCCAAAGTCAGAGTTTTGCTGGATAGATTCTCTATCAAATTCCTCCTTTTGCTGAACTTCAGTTTTTCTTTGACCATAATATGCTAGATTAGGGTTGTATTGGCTTGATGAGTAGTTTTGTAGTCTTGCTTCAAACCTTTCTAACCGTGATATTACTTCATCATACTTTGGTTGAGGTTTCAAGCAATATATGGTAGTTTTAAAGTTCTAATATTCAGATCATAATCCCTCCAGAACACCAAACAGCTTTGTTATCTCATATATTGGCTTTCCAATTGCATTGAGTTGATCACAGATTGATTTATATTCCCTGAGATAAACTGACAATGCTCGATCTCGCTTTTGGCAGGCTTGCAGCTTTCCTCTTAATTCAAACTCTTTGGCTGCACATTTTTGTGTGAATCAATTAAGTAGAGTTTGCCATACCTCATATGCAGTTTCCAAGCCAATTATCATACTCAGTATATTTTCTGAAACAGCTCCACTGATCCAAGATGATACGAGTTGATCCGTTCTTACCCAGTCAGTGTAGTCAGGATTCACAGCTTCTGTATTATTCCCTTTGACTTCAACCTGTAACAATTGTGCAGGTGATGAGATTTCTCCATTCACGAAGCCAAATAGCTCCTGGCTGTGTAAGAACCTATGGAATTGTGCTTGCCATTGAAGAAAGTTATCTTCAGCTAGCTTGATAGTAACGAAGTTGGAGATGTTAACATGGATTGGAAATGGATATTTATGATTTCTTGCTGCCATCTTGCACTTTCAACTCTAGATGGTGTGCAGAAGAAGAATCTGTGTTGTATTTGCATGACAAAATCTTGATCGTATTATCAACACAAATGCAGCTTCAATCTGCTGTAACTAGTTGACATTTAAGATGATATGTGCTCTCAGGAAAGCTCTGATACCATGTGAACAAGAAGGGAACAGAAACGAAGAAGAAGAGAACAGAGATGAGAGAAAAATATGAAGTTTCTGTATTCAACTAAGAACGAAGAAAAATTCATTTGAGAGCTTACATCTCGTTTTCTCGTCAACTCTATTTATATTACAAGCTGTAAAAGTCTAACTAACTAAGAACAAATGGACTACCAACAGACTAACAGAAACACTAACAAAAGTTATTCAGTTACAACTCAAAACTGAATATCGATTCTACAATGGAACACGTGCTGGTGCCGCAGATCCCATCGTTGACTTTGTTCCATTCGTCTTTATTCACAATAGCAGAACCAAGCTTATTATCTTCAATTTTGATTGAATCAGCAGCACTCGACTCAGTAAGCTGCCTTACTTTATTTCCTCTGTTTTCATCATAACCAAATTCTCCAATAGTAGCAACATGTGCATTCATTATATGTCCTTTAACATCTTTAACGCATAGCAAGTGGAACGATATTGATAAAATTCGTTGGATGATTTTACATCAACCTAAATTACTAGAGAAGAATTATTCAAAAAATCATAAACCTATTACATTTTTGTCATTTCAATCGTAAACTTTTTAATTTTGTTAATTAAGTCATAAACATTTTTCATGTTTTACTAATTAAGTCAAAAACATTTTCACATTTTGTTAATTGGGTTTATTTGGCCAATTTTAGCTAAAAATTACTAATATAGATGCCGACCATTTTACATGGTACAACTTACACTGATGTTGACAATTTTTATAAAGTATGAACTTTTCATTTTTTATTTTCATTTTTTTCCAAGCTCGATGAGTGTCGAAAAAAGGAAAAGAAAAAAAGAAGAAGAGAAATTTTAAAAAAATAATAGTGTCCGGTTGTCCGAGCGCATTTTGCTTGGACACTTGACCCAACAATGCGGTTTCAATCCAAACATGTTTTAATCCCTATTTGAAGTCCTTTTAAATCACAATTTGTGACAACCTTAGGGATCCGAGTATGTCCTTCAATTGCTCTCATCCTCTTTGGGGGTTTAGGCTCGGTGGAGGATGGGGAGCCTTCATTCCTAGGTGTGAAGCAAAATAAACTTGGGAAATTGGGCCAGGGGAGAGGGAGGCGCACCCTCATCAATAAGGGCACACATGACAACATTTTCGGAACAAAAATCAATTTCTAGCCAGAAATTGATTTCTCAATTTTTATTCCCCATACAAGTTTCTAAGTGAAAAAACGCATTTGATAAAGACTCAAAATTTATGTTTTTGAAGTAAAAATTTTGTTAACAGAATAAAATTTCTATTTCTTTGAACCGGGGGGGAATTGATTTCTCAATTTTTATTTCCCAAACGAGTTTCTAAGTGAAGAAACACGTTTGATAACGATTCAAAATTTATGTTTTTGAAGTAAAAAATTGTTTGATAACAAAATAAAATTTCTATTTCTTTGGGCGGGGAAAGGCGGAGGCGGGGCCAACGTCCGGTGTCCCTTTGCCGGCATCCAAGAGCCGGCGTCCAAAGCATGCCATGGGTGGTAGGTGAGTGGCAGGTGGTGACAAGAGTGAATGATGAAAAGAGTTTTAATTTCTCACTTTTGTTCCAGAAATATAAACGCTAAAAAAATTTTAGCTTTTGATTTTTGCTCTAAGTATATTTCTTGAATAGAAATCTATTCTAGAAATAGAAAAATGTAATTGCGTTAGTAAACGAATTTATGTTCCAAACTTGTCTCGGGGATCCCAAAAATAAAGAAATAGAGAAACATGAATTTTGTCATGCAAGCCCTAAAAGACTACATTGTGCTTCCCCAAGAACAATCCTGGACAAAGGCAGGAAGCCCCTAGAGAGCAATCCCCCCAATGATGGACTTCCCTACGTAAACAAAGAGGAGGAAGCCGAGGGGCCATTTTACGTTTACGTCCAGAAAGTTCTTACAAGAGAGTTGAGAACATAAAAAGAAAAGAAAAAGAAAAAAAGAACTCATTTCTTATGATTGTTCCTTGTAAATTGGATTTCTAGGATCCAGAAACACTTGATAGTTGAGCCTTCAAATGATTGTAATTTTCTATTGTGGAACCATCTCAATCCAATATGGTTAAGTTTTATTTCACGCTTGAATCATTTGTTTGTTCACACTTTCACGTTAGTCGTAAGGGTTTATTATTGATCGACTATTCTGGAAATTTTATTTATACGCAATAATCATTATGGATTTCATTAAATTTGAGTTGGAGAAATTTACTGGCAGGAATGATTTTAATTTGTGGTGCATTAAGATGTGTGCGATGTCAGTGCCATGGCATTTGCATTTAGCATTGGAGCAAGATGATAAATTTCCTCAAATTATGAAAGCAAAAGAAAAAGTTATATTTTGAAAAAGGCTAGGTGTATAATACTGCTAAATCTAGGGGATAATGTTTTGGTTGTAGAGATAAATGAGACAAGTGAAGATGCAGTTCGGGCGAAACTTGAAGTAAGATAATGTTTTGGTTGAAGAAATATTGAAATCTCTCTTGAAGAAACTTTTATTGATTCAACGGTTCTTCATGCCAAGATTATTGAGGAATGTCAATCCAGGATCACCTAAATGAGTTTCAGGTATCTCATTAATGGTAGACTATGATATTGTTTGTGGCAGACTGTGATATTGCTGTATTCTTTGTAGAGAAATGAACATAGGAGTGGCACTGAGGGCTTGCTGGTCAAAGGCAAAAACTCAAAGATGGGTTCTTATAAAAGAAGCAAGTCTAGATTGAAGTTTAGAGTAAGGAAAAAGGCCGTTAAAATGATACAACTATCAGAAAGAGGGGCACATTGCAGCTGGATTGTCCATAGCCAAAGAAAGCAGGGATATTGGAGAGTGGTGTGAATGTCGCAAGGGCCAAATGGAGGAGTCATATGTTTTGAGTGGGACTACCAGTTCGACTAGAGAGGAGTGTATCATGAATTCTAGATTCACACATCACATGACATCACATAGGTATTGGTTTTTAGATTATTAATCTATTAAGGATGTCGATTTATTAAAAAGTCTAAGACTTTGAAGGTTATCATCCACATGTCTGAGAGAGGCATGAACATTTTGAGTGAGCAGGGTCTTATGTATGGGTATGAAATTTGGAGGATGGACTTTTGCAAACATTGCATGTTCAACAAGCAAAGTGCAGCTTAGCACCTATGAAGCACCGACACTTTCCGAGAGCTTTCGTGTCGTGTTGGACACTTCGACACGTGTTCGATACTCTCTGACACTCTCCGACACTCAAGTCGGAATTCCAACATACGAGTTTCTGATACATGATTCTGATATTGAGGTCAATTTTAAAAAATTTTAATAATGAGAGGTCAATATATATGTGTGTGTGTGTGTGTGTGTGTGTGTGTGTGTGTGAGAAAAAATAATAAATGGAGAAAGAATAAAAATATAGTCTTCACCCACCGGTGGGCAGCTAAGTTAGTTTGGCTTTAGGCATTTCACCGTAGAGGTCCTAGGGTCGAAACTTCGCAGCTGCTAACATGTCTTAAGTGAGAGGCCATGGTGGTGGGGTCCTATGTTAGCTTCCCCCCCAGGTATTGACGCTTGGTCTAAGGTGCACCATGCACTGTACAGGCCGTGGGTTGGCGATTAGCGTAAGCGAAAGTCGGGCCTAGCGAATCCTGGGTCACTAAATATATATAGTCTTATTTTCTCTTCTGACTCTCACTTTCAATAATACACAATTCACCCCTTAAGTTTTTTTTTTTTCTCATTTTCCTACATATCTAACATGTGAGTCTAGAATGTGAATTACTTGTTTTTTCTCCAAGTTTTATGAATGATTAAATTAGAGTTGAATTTGTCAAATTGAAACGATGAATGATATTAATAAATGGTGGATTAATATTTTTAGTGTAAATTCATTCTAGACTTTCTTAATTATTTATTTATTTGTGAACTTGAATCAAATTAATTTGATTGAAATAATCATAAAAATGATAATTTATTATGTATATATAAAAATATATATTTAATATACAGCGTGTCCCAACGTGTCGGAATTCTCTTTTTTTTTTTTTAGAAACGATGTGTTGGTGTATCATGTCGTATCGTGTTGCATGTCGCGTGTCAGTGTCATTGCTACTTAACTCAGCACAGCAATTCACAAGACCAACATACAATATATTACATCCACTAAAACTTGCCACTAATCGATAATAATAATAAAAGTTGGCCAACTTTTTATGTCTAACATGAAGAAATACGAATTTGTGGACTTTGTTTTATTAAATTAATAAAATCTAACATTCCATAATAAACAGGAATGGACGAGAATGTTATTCTAGATATGAAAAATCTCTGCAATGGAGATGGAATCTACATTTACTAACAAAACGGACGATCCCACATGAAGAAAGCAATCTATTTGCCAAGATTTCTTTAGCTTAAATAATGGAGGAGACTTGACTTGGATGGAAGAACACGGAATGCAGATCCCATGGTGAATCACCTCGTTGATGAGAACAGAATCTTGCGTTGTCCCATGCATTATTAAAGTGGTCTGGACATATATTTTCCAACCAAAAAGATGATCTCGATGGGGAGCCCGAGAGCAGGGCAAATCAGAATTAAGTTATGGGTCGACCCATTTTCGACCCGACACAAACCCAACCCGACCCATCCATTTGACGGGTCAACTTAAATCCAAGGGCATGGGACACAATCTCTTTCAATCCACGTGATTCACGTACATTTTTTAACCTTTTATGTGGGCTCAAATGTCCCAAGTGCTTTTGTCAATGGCTTCAGCAAGAAAAGCATTCGGCTACTTAGACGATGTACCACGTCGAGAACAATAAAAATGATTTTTGCTTCAATAATGCACATTGTACTACGATTAAAGAAATTAAAAAGAAAATACTTCGCTTCAATAAAAAGTGAGTTTTGCTTTCACATTTCTAGGTTGATAAGATGCCAAAACCCACTTGATTCGTGAATAATAAAAAAAATCTTGGTTGTTGTCATATACATTTGTCGGATGATTTTTCCATTCAAAAAGAGATTCTTGTTGTAGAAAATGTTTTTCCTTTTCAAAAAGCAGAAGAAAAAACTAGGAAGATGAGAGGGTCATCAAAAGTTGGTTGATTTGTGTAATGATTTGATTGTGTGTTAGAAAGTCTAACACGAGAACTTATGAACCATCTAGACAAGCGGTGTGAGATAAACACCATCTCTTATTAAACCCATCTAATCATTAATGGATTAAGACTATTAAAAATCGTGTGCTTCTACATATGCTTAAACAAAGGTTTCATAATTTTTGAGGAGGTCATCCGGAGAAGAAGGTTCATTGTTATTTTAAGTCCCTTTTGATGTATTCTTCTTGTGCTAACACATGATGTTTTCTTACTGAGAAAGAAAAAAAAATGGCTATGAAATCGACCGAATCTTTGGTCCATCATTTATTATGAGACAAACAACGTTGTCATTGCTAAGTTTTGCTTTAATTGGTTGAACCGAGACATTTTCATTCTGATGGATTCCTTTCATCTAGTGACCATATGTCTTCTTCTCTTCGAGGTTTATATCAAACCGCATTTCTTTCAATATTATATACTGCAGTTGCTCTCGACGATGTCTTAGCTAGAGCAATGATGGATGTGTGATTATCATTGTAATATTGGCTTTGATTACTTGACTCTCCCCTTGTCTTTTGAATTAACAGAGATTGGTAGTGCTTTGGTCAATTCTCATGGTAGATCAACAAAGTCGCGAGAGAGGGAGAGGGAGAGGGAACTTGAATTGTGATTTCGTAATTTCATGTCGTAGTTTCTCTTTGAAGTTTTATTATCTTAATTGATCGTGTTGTGGTGACTTTTTCAAAAAACATTATGTTTTGTCGCACTTTCATATTTTTATTACTTGTTGCCTAGTGTTATAATATTAAAATAATAAACCACGCATTTATCTAATAGCGTAAATTTTTAAAACAATTGATAATGATCCATCAAAATCTCAAATAGCATTAGATTTGGAGATTCTAAGTTCGAATTTTTTCGGGCCTCATTTTCCTCTCCAATTGAATATTTTCACACTTAGTACTAGACAAAAAGACCAAACTCAACCTATTTATCTAATAGCTTAACCTTTTAAAACAATTGACCCACCAAAATCTCACACCTAGCATCAAATTCCTTTTTGGATGTCCTAAACTAAATTTTATGTAGAAGACAATTTGGAATTGAACAGTAAAGTGGTGATGTCGCGAATTGAGGATTTTCAAATAATTTTTTAAAATTTTTGTTAATTTTACACTTTATTTGTACTAACATAGAATCACCATATGGATACATATTAGAAAATATGGTGTATAATACATGGATTTGAGTAGTAAATTAACGTTATTTTTGCAAAGGAAAAGAGGTATTTCGGCATAGCGTGCGATTTTCAATTTTAGTTTATTTTTATTTTTATTTTTTGGTTTATTCTCATACTTGCTTAGTTATGTTCTTGCTTTTACCGGTGGAAAGTTTCTATTTAAAGAAAAATTCAAGGAAATAATCGTATATCAAACAGTATGTTTTGAACAGTAGAGGCCATCTTGAATAACTTTTTTGTCCTTTTCAAACCTCACACATGTGCCTAACCAAAAAAAAAAACCTCACAGATATGCTTTTGGTTAATTGGCCTATTCATGAGTTGGATAATTATTTGAAATTATTTCTCTGTTTCATCCAACTTTGAAAATAAAATAAGACAATTTACTTTAACCTCTCATATTTCCCTCTTTTACGCTAAATGCTCTCTAATTGACCTTAAGAAATTTAGTTCATCACTCAACTACACATTTTTTTTCATGTAGGTATATGTTAATCACGATTAACATAACAAATAACAAAGTTTGAGTCATATTTTTTTGTTCTCTTTTGTTGGAACCTAAAAGTGCAATGCGTATGATTCTAAAATTAGATCGTTATACTAGAGAATGCGCAGTGCAAAGGAAAAAAAGGGTTCGCATTGTGTTTGTTTAATTTTCTTGATTTCGTTTTTTACCTAGTGGAAATTATGTATTTTCTTTAATTTTCTTTATTTCGTTTTTTACCTAGTGGAAATTATGTATTCTCGTAGGACAATGAGATTAAATAAAATAAGTTATATGCCATCATTATGAAATGGAAGAAGTAACAATAAATGATGGAAGGACGTGATTGAACAAAATAAAATAAGTTATAAGGCTTGCTTGCACATAAAAAAGTTGGAGGAAGTTATTGAAAATGGTTCTCCATCGACACATTCAATCACAAAGACAAGAACAACTTATCGTTATGCAAATCTACATCCAAGCATAAATTCAAAAAATAAGTTGGCTTGAGTTCAGTAGTAGCTGCTGAGGAATTCTGCAACAAAAGCGAAAAGTCTACTGGTGGGCCAAACTACCTTGCCATAGGTCCATTGTGAGGATGCAGTTGCTTTTGAAAGACTCACATGATCGGGTACTTTTGGTGACAATCCTCTAGGCTTTTTGCAGATGCCAATATAATTGCCAGTGATTCCTTCAATACTTCCGATACATGATTTATGTCCGGCCTTTGAACGCCAGTTGGTAGTGTACAAGACTTGGCAATCTCTACCGCTTTCCAATCCGAGTTAGTGTTGAATTTCCCTTCTAGCTGTGTATCCAAGATCCTCTGTATATCTTGACTCTCAATGATAGGAATCACTGGGTATGTTCACGCATCCTTCCTGCTTTATCATCATTGCCGGATGGCCTGTAGTTCGCTTAAAGAGGACGATTTCAAAACAACAAATATCACTTCTTGCTCAACCCAACTGATTGATTCCTGCAATAGAAACATCAAACGTGGATGAGAAGACAATTTCCAGGTCATCGATAAGGAATCTCCTCGAGTTCTTGAGCCCTTTATCAATGTTATAATTAACCTATATTCCGTCAAGTCCTTAGAGAAGCATAAACCATTCCAAACCTGCAATTCTTGCAAAATCTTCTTTAATAATGCCAATCCAAAGGAGCAAAAGTGGTAATAATGATATGTCATTTATCTACATTGTGCTAGATTATAGCAATTTGCAGTCTCTTACTCCACGTCAACATATTTGGCATGGCCCTGATATAGATCAGCATATCTTTGCATCATACACGAGAAAGAAACAGATATTTGAGAAATTATTTTAGAAGAAATTAAAACATGCAAAAATTCAATGAAGTACCTGATAAGTGTTGCTGTAGGTTTCAATTAGACATAAGTTCATATATTAACGGCATCCTTTTGGTGTCATCATAATACCCAATCAAAGAAACCAAGTTTCCATGGTAAACAATTGTTAAGAGTTGTGCCAGAAATATCATGGATGTGGCTTTACTAGGCGTAAGGGCAAATTCCTAGATAAGCAAATGGTTGCAACATTATATCTCACCCCTGCTTGAAAATGCTTGCATCCTTGCCACAATGATTCAAAAAGTACCTTCACAGCAAGTAGTATAGAAGGAAAATTGTCCAAAAGGTTCTAAACCTATTGTATGTTTGTCAATTCAATTCAAAACCTTTCAACTTTACCAATTGAGTCATAAACATTTTTACTTCTTGCCAATTAGTCCTAAACCTTTTCACTTTTTGCCAATTCAGTTCTAAATCATTTCACTTCTTGCTAATTGAGTCAATTCAGCCATTTTTGACTAAAATTGCCGATATGGATGGCCAACGCTATTGTGGCATTTTTTTTTAATAATATTTGAATTTTTTTTATGATTTTTTTACTTTTTTTCTTTAGGTTTTTGGACCTAGGGCCGACGAGGGTTGCTGACCCTAGATCCAAACCCCCCAAAAAGTAAAAAAATAAAATTCAAAATATTATTAAAAAAGTGCCACATCAAGACCGACTATCTATGTTAGTAATTTCCGGCCAAAATTGGCTAGATGGACTCAATTGACAAAAAGTGAAAATGTTTAGGACTAAATTAGCAAAATTGAAAAGTTTATGATTGAATTGGCACAAGTATAATAAGTTTAAGATTTTTTGGACAATTTTCCCTAGTGTAGTTCGTAGTTCATCATGACAATTCACATGACCAAGGTACAGTGGGCTACATTCATTCAGATTTGCATGGGCCTTCTTAGGTGTAGTTGAAGGGA
Source organism: Eucalyptus decipiens (assembly GCA_014182575.1). NCBI lineage: Eukaryota > Viridiplantae > Streptophyta > Magnoliopsida > Myrtales > Myrtaceae > Eucalyptus > Eucalyptus decipiens. The sequence continues at coordinate 34,480,632 of CM024618.1, read as the reverse complement.
GGTGCTAGGTATATACTAATCTTCATTGACGAGATCAACTGAACTTGCCACTTATTGATGATATTAAAAAAGTTGATCATTTTTTTGTGTCAACACAAATAACTATGAATTTCTCAACTTTGTTTTCAAATTAACCAAATCTAACATTTTACAGTTAATAGGAATTGATGAGAATGTTATCTTAGATATAAAAAGATCTCCACAATGGAGATGGAATCTACATTTACCCACAAAATGTACAATCCCACACAAAGAGAGCAATCTATTTGCTAAGATTTGTTTTAGCTTAAATAATGGAGGAGACTTGACTTGCGCTTGAATCAATGGAAGAACACAATGTAGACCCCATGGTCAATAATACTTATTATTCACCTTATTGATGAGATGAGAAGAGAATCTTGTATTGTCCTATCACATTATTAAATTTGTTTGGGATATATTTTTCAACCAAAAAGATGATTTTGTGTGGAACATGTGTTTTGACTAATCTTCGCACTAAGTCCAGCATAATGTGAATTCACAAGAATTAATTTACTTTCCTGAGCTAAGAAGTAAGTGAGAAATTCTTCGTTTCTCTCCCTTACTTTTTTTTTTTTGGAACAGATTTCTCTCCCTTATTTGGAATAATGAAAGAAGTTTTGTCTGCTCTTAGCTTGGTGCTTATCCCTTTCAACTTTCTAAAGTGAAAGTTGCCCAAGAACAAAAACCGAGGTCGTCGTCCTCGTATCTAGTATAAAGTTACTTAGATGGTAAGTAGAAAGTAAGAATGTAACATGAGGGTTTAAAGTCATCGGCGACTTGTCCATTTGTGATTATGATTTCCATGGCAATTGTTCATGTTTCACACCAATCCTGCACCGTGGAATTTGCAGTTTCGTCTGCTGCTCTTAGCTTGGTGCTTATCCCTTTCAACTTTCTAAAGTGAAAGTTGCCCAAGAACAGAAACCGAGGTCGTCATCCTCGTATCTAATATAAAGTTACTTAGATGGTAAGTAGAAAGTAAGAATGTAACATGAGGGTTTAAAGTCATCGGTGACTTGTCCATTTGCGATTATGATTTCCATGTCAATTGTTCACATTTCACACCAATCCTGCACCGTGGAATTTATGTACAGCAATGGAATATGGATTGATCATGAGGTGACATCTACTTCTATGCCGCCAATTAAGTGTCCATAATTTCTCATGCTTCCTTTTACACTAAGAGAGTTTTCCAATATTATTTTTTTCGTGTCCACAAAATAAGGATTTTTTTTCCATGACAATGAATTTCAATAAGTATTGGTAAGTATCAAAAAAATGTCGCTTAAAAAAATTATTGGGTACTATTTTTTTCTAAATAACTTGTTGGTAATTTACCATCACTTTGATGAAATAATAGTTATTTTATGTAGTTTGCAAATTAAGAATTTCTATACTAATTGACCAACTTTTATTTACATCACTCACGAATGTTTCAAGTTTATTAACTTTTATGCAAAATTGTCAACCTAAATCACCAACTAATTTTAAGGTACCAACTCTCATACGAGTTATTTTTTGATGTTGAATAGCTTTCACTTAGTGGCCCCTTACATTTACTAACTATTACCAACTCAAATTACCGTGACTCACTAAATTTTGTTCCATTAAACTACAACTTAATATTGGTTATCAAAGTGAGTTACTTACCATAAATTAGTTGGAAAATTTAAGCTACTGATGAGAAAGATAAATAAAAGTTACTAAACAATAAAAGGAAATTTTTTTTTTTTTGTTAGAGATAGAAATTAGTAATTTAAGAAAAGACAAATAAACATTGGTAACTAACTTAGAAAAAGAAAAGTTGGTAATCACTCTAATTGAGATTGGTAATATCTTAAAAGAGTTTATATATTTAAAATTTTGGTGACTAACACAAATGAAAGTAATAACTCTATAAACAAGTTGGTAAGTAAAAGCAAAAAAAAAAAACTAAATGTTGGTAAAGCAACTCAAATGAGAGTTGGTAATTCAAAATTGATTGATAACTTAATCAAGAAAACATTAGTGAGTCACTCATATAAAAATGGGTAATTTCATCTAATCATTTATAAATTTAAGGCATCGATAAAAATGGTCAATAAAAGTATATAATATATAAGAGAGGTTTTCTTCTTTTTTGTAAGAGATAGAAAAAATTGTTAATTTGAAAAAAAAAATGTCAGTAACTAAATCAAATAAGAGTTAGTAATACAAAACTAGTTGGTAACTTTATTAGGGAAAATTGATATCACTATAATTAAGGTTGGTAATATCTGAAAAAAAAAAAATTCTATAAATTTAATGGATTGGAAGTAATGAATATAAAAGTTGGTAACTCAATAGATATATTGTTAAATTAAAGAGAAAAACAACCATTGTTGGTAAGCAACTTAGTTAGTAAAAGAAAACTAGCTAGTAACTTAATGAAAAAAAAATCTAGTAAGTTACACAAATGCAGGTTTATATGTAGATGGGTTAATTTCACAAAAAGCCAAACTTTTATACTTATGACAAATTTACTCCAATATAACTTTTTGATAATAAAATATCCCAAACTAGTATATCTATAATAAATTTACTAAAAACTAATTTTTTTACCACAAAAAATCCAAAATTTGTATATTTGTGACAAATTTACCTTTCGTTAGTTTCTATTAAATTGAATTATTACAATGAAAAATCACAAACTGATATGCCCATGGCAAACAAAGGTAAAATTTAAAACTAGTACACCCATACATTGTTACGTGTTATCCAACTTAGTAATTTAATAGTAGAATTTAATGAAAATTAATGGAGGGTAAATTTATCATAAATGTACTAGTTTGAAGTTTTTTATAGTAAAAAAAAATTAATTTGCTGTAAATTCGTCATTGGGTACCCATTTTGTATGCGTATAAGAGAGAATTTACATTCTATTTCATTTATACACAATTACATATATTTCTTTCTACACATTTTTTTTTTCATATTTCCTCTTTATGAGCACAACCAATAATGGTCAAATTCTTCTATGTATGAAGTTAAACCAGCGGGAAAAAAATCCCAAATAATAAGTCTGATTAGATATGCACACACGATGGCCCATTGATAATGCCATTCCTTGTGGGGAAAAGTACTCCTGGTCACAACGCATTCACAGCAAGATCCAAGACATTGTCAAATTAATTAGACCATTTTAAAGCGAAAATCACTTTTAGTTTTCTTCAATCCAAGTACATGGGATGCAATATTTTCCATTATGGAAGCCAAGAACTTGTCACAAGATTCGCGGATAATTTTTACTTCTCTTGTGGGGGCTAAAAGAAAAGTCCTTTGGCTTAAGCAAGAAAAGGCAGTGGACAGATTCCCCAATGGAGAACAATAAAAATAAATAAAAAAAAAGATTGCTGCTTCAATAATGCAAATTGTACTCTAATTAAAGTCATTAATGAGCAAAAAGTTTTGCTTTAGTAAAAGTGAGCTTTGCTTTCACATTTCCTAATTGAAAATGTGCCAAAACCATTTCACGCGTCAAGAAAAACAATCTTAGTCTTCGTAATATAGGTTTGTCGGATGACATTTCCATTTAAAAAGAAATTGTTGTTGTGAAAAGAATCATGCATGTTTGCCATGGGATGCCCTTGTGGTTTGTGTTGATATTCAATCTCTTCTTAACAAATCGAGCATCCATTATACATGTTTGTGTTGGGATTAACGGATTCCCAAAAACCGGATTCGATACTAAATCGAACCCCTAAAACGAATACGGAAGACGAGCCCGGGAAAAACACGTATCACCGATCCTGAAACACACCACGGTATCGAGCGTACCTTGTTAGCCACAGATTAAACACCAATGCCAATAAGAGGAAGAGAAAACCGATCATGTTCGATCCGATGACGTCGATTGGCCTTGAAGGGAAGACAGATTCGCCTTTTGCTTACTGTTTTCCTTTTGGAGGGAAAGAGGGAGAGGAACGTACATACGTTATGCGCCAAAAGGTGTCTTCGTCTCTCTCTTTCCTCCCTTATATACGTTCCCTAAAAAATAGAAACATACCCCTTCATCGTATCCCTCCATCCATGGGCCATAATCCTGTGGGCCGGACTTTTAGGCCCAACATGGGCGGACGGGCCTTAAGCCCATCACATTAATAAAACCATCATCTCCCACTCGCACATGGTGGGCCGAACCGGATTCTCTTTACCTCTCTACAACATTCATACCGATGAATAATCCGTGCGACCAGCATACTTTGAGAGCTCGTTACTATACATCTGTTAGGAATATATATCAGCTCATAATAGGCATCACACTCTGAGTAGATTTAGTATGCAGTACCCTAGATCGATCGATCACATCTATATCTCTCTTGATCTCTTTTAAATAATGATATATATTATATTCACAATTATAATTATCCCAAAGACAGTCATAATTGGTCGACCAGTGAATACAAAACTATAATGTGATTCTCCAAAATTGATCTTCCTCTTTGCTTCAAACTCTCAATTTCAGTTCAGCTTGCTTTTCTTGAAATATCCCATTAGATCGAATCAAACTCATGACCATTGGCAACATCCTAAGATAGCAAACACTAAATAGAAATCTTGAGAATAAGTAAAAGTTATGAGGGCACTAAAATTGAGAAACTCTTTTCCTCAAGAATCTCACACGGCAAAAAAGTTGAGATCAAACTTTTGCCACTCTTATTGGTCGTCTCATGCATACGTAGTATGAAATACCCTATTATGGTATTAACTCATTTCCCATGGAGCGTATGTCTATACCTTTCAATACCGTACAGATGATAGTTCAAACATACCCAATGTCTAACTTGAGTTCACGCATCTACTCATTCACAAAATTAATCAGAACTCACATTTGGCATCATAGACAGATAAAGTAAAGTATGTGGGGTATTTTACTTTCGCACATAGTAAGTATTATGTCCTCATCTTAACACCCAGTTAAGGCGACATACGTATTTTAAGCTTGAGCTCTCGATTATCACCTAGATAATAAGCTTAAAAATAGTCTTATCTCTATTTATCACACAGTAAATAGAGGCGATTAGTCGTGTGAGTGAGCTAATCTTATATCTGTCCGACATACTTTCTCAACTTAAAGTAATGCACTAAGCATTAAGATACATAAAGATCAAACAAATATTCATAGGCATTAATGATGAAAACACAAATTCATCAAATGTGAACACTTAGGGAAATTACAATATTCAGTACATCAGCCTCTATGCAATCCTAGAGATTTCATATGGCCACAAAACACATCTCTAGGTATTAGGTTTGTTATAGGATCTGCTACCATTCTATGCGTAATATGTACTGTAAGTTCACATCTTTTTGTGCAACCATATCTTTGATAAAATTATACTTGGTATCTATATGTTTGGTATTGCCGTGATATTTTGGATCTTTGGTGTACGCTTTCGCTGCTTGGCTATCACAGTTAACCAATAACAAATCTGCAGAACTTCCAATAACACCTAAATGATCCAATAATCTCCTAAGCCAAACATCTTCTTATACTGTTGCTAATAATTCTACGAACTCAATTTCCATCGTGGACAAGGCTATACACTTTTGTTTCTTACTGCTCCAACATATGGTGCCATTATTCGGTAAGAAAACAAACCCAGAGGTAGATTTTCTTTTATCTAAATCTCCTCCCCAATCAGCATCAGAATAACCTTAGAGTTGCAGATCATTTCCTTAATAACTCAGCGTATAATCAGCGGTTCCCTTTAGATACCTCAGTATTCTCTTAACGGCTTTCCATTATGCTAGACATGGATTGGATTGGTATCTACTCACCATTCAAACTACAAAATATATGCCAGGTCTTGTACACATCATAGCATACATCAAGCTCCCAACAGCACTAGCATAAGAAACATATTTCGTTTGTTCCTTCTCTCGTGGAGTCCTTGGATACGGTCTATGGCTCAATCCTTCACCTTTTGCAATAGGAGTGTTTATGGTGTCGCGACCAAATTTTTCAGGGTTTTGGACCACCTAAAACTAGGTTAATGGATTACTAAGTCTTTAAGCTTAGCTCGGGCTCTCCCAAGCCTATACCAATTCGCGACTTAGGTTCAAATTCTTAACATGCAAATTGATTTTCAATTAGGAGTCGCCACTAATCTATTTTTGGTGGGTCGATTAGAAACCCAAGTAAAATAACGGGAGAATTATTTTACTCCTACGAACCAGAGACTATGAGTACGGGGACTTGGTTACGCTAGAATTCTCTAACGCCCTTTCGGTACCTTTCTTTTTATTTTGAAAAATGTTTGTGCAGGCAGCTTGAATTGATTTTAAATCTATTTCCCTAACATGTGAAGCGATCATGCGGGTGCGCAAACCACCAATTTAACACCCAAGAAAGCAATTAAATAATGTATGACTTACCTCAAAGCAACAAAAGCATCTGCAATGTTAAATTAAAATCCACATCAACAACTCTAGATATGGTTTCTAATTAACACGCAATTTCTTTTTTGTTTTCACTTAATTAATGAGAATCATGCTTTATGCAATGCATGCCACTAATTTAATATGAAATAATATGACATGACAACATGACTTAGCTATATGACCTAAGCAATATGACATAAAGAAATGCAATAATTAAATGCAATCTAAATTAATCAAATGATGACAGGTAATGCGATGCAATGATATACTAAAATGACACGCAACATACAATTTAGTATGCGAGTTATATGTCATGCGACATTTATTAAATGACTTAGTCTAATGACGGGCAATTTCTGATTAAAAATGAACCTAACAATAATCACTAAATGACGTGCATTTCATGGACCTAATTCTGTATGATGTGCGCATGATTTTTCTATTCTAAAATAATGCCATCTATCCTAGAGATTGCAACTAATTTATCTTAAGACAAATTTTATTTTTTATGAAATGCAAAACATAACTATCTATATTAAAATTCTATTTAGTTTGTATTAGGGACTAGGTCAGACTAAATCCTAATTTAAACTAAGATACTATCTTAACCTAGTAAACTCTAACCTAAGATGCAAAAATCAATTTGAACTTAATATGCAATTTTATTCAAACACGTCATGACGTGCCAAGGATACCCTAATTCTACATGATGTATTCATGATGATCTTTTTTGTGTTTTTATATCAATTTCGAAATTAAAATTTCCACATGCAATTACTAACATCCTAAATGAATGTGCTTTTTCTTTTGGATTTTTTTATTTAAAAATAAAATTCTTATTTTAAAGATAATAGCCAAACCTAATCTTAATTCAACATTTTTTGTGATTTTCTTATTTAAAACTCGAAATAAGATTGCAAATTTTAACCCTAAAACAGCAAATCTAATCCTAACTCAAATATTTTTTTATTTTTCTTTTACGAAAATAAGATTGATTCAACCAACAGCAAATCAAACAAGGATAAGATTGATATCTAAAAATTGACGAACCATATCTCGCGCATGAGATCGGGTTGGCCAATTTTAAATTAAATCGCGAATCAAATCTCGGGCTTGAGATTGGATTGTCGATTTTTATAAGGGATTGCGAGTCGGATTTCGGGCGCGAAAATCGGACTATCAATCCCTAGCTTGAAGGACTACTTCATAATGGAATATAGTCACATATTTAAGGAACAATTCTACTAAAAACAAGATATAGGAGAAAATAAATCAATAAATAAATAAAAGGACTACCTAATCCTTTTTCTTTTTTTCTTTTTCTTTTTTTTGTTTTCTTCACCCACGGCTTGCTCGTGCGGCTTCCAAGGGGTGAGGGTCGATCAGTCCGGCGAGGGCTCCGGCAAGGGTGGCTGCGGGCGACGCGAGTACGTGGAGCGCGGCTACTGGGCGTCACGGACGAAGAGCTGGCGAGCGGCCAAGGCGAGGCGGTAGCAGTTGCAGGGGCACCTGGTCGTCGTGGGTCAGCGCGGGCTGAGCAGGGGCAGCGTTGCCTGCTGTCAGGCACCAAGTGCGAGCAACAGCGATGTGGGCTCTGGCGGCGTTGGGTCGCGGCAGGAACAGCGGCACGGCGGCGGCTGAGCGTCGGGTCTCGGCTCGGTTCGGCGGCAGCGTCGGCAGGCGCTCGGGCGAAATAAACGCGAGCGGAGCAAGGGCGGGGCTCAACGCGGCACGGTGGGCTCGGGCGGAGGAAGATTCAGGCGTCGGGGACTCGGGGCGGCGCGGCGGTTGCGGCGGACGGGACTAGCTTCGAGCTCCAGGCGGCGTCGGCGTGCGCAGTGAGGCGGTATTCGCGGACGGAGGGCGAGCAGCGAGGGAGACGATGAACAGTGTCCCTTTGCCGCTTGTACTTTTCCCCTCTACTTTCCTTTTCTCTCTCTCTCACCTGTGTCTCTCACGTCACCTTCCCTCTTTTCCTCTTTTACTTTTCCTTTGACTTTTCCTTCTTTTTTCTCAACACACCTCCACGGACGGTTTCCCTTTTGGCCTTTTTCTGAATTTTTTTCAAAGAAGCTCCCCTCTGGTCCTCGTACACGGTTGCTTTTATAGGGGGTAAGAGATAAGCCTTCGATTTCCCCTTCAAATCTACATCCGCGATACATTTTCACCAACCGATTACTATTAATAAAAATTCAAGATTACAATAAATATTTTCTCGAAATCCAAATCTCACAAAAGATAAGTCGCAATATTTTTTCACACATGTGCCCTATCCAAAAGATTCATATCCCGGAATAATTTCAAAATTTTTATTTTTCACGAGATAATTAAAACACATGGGCTTGGGCCAACCAGCTCGCTTCGTGGGCTTAGTCCAACTAATTTGAACCCATTCGCACTGGTCCAATAAATAAAATGCCAATAACAAAATAACTGCAAATATAAATCTATATGCTATAAAATTTAACTCCTAATTTCCTATGCAATAAATAAATAAACTAAATCGTCAAAATTTAGGTGTCAACATATGGGTTTACAATCTTGCATACGAAATTGTTCAAGAACCTCATTTATATATGTTTCTTGCGAAAGAGATAACGATCTCTTCGAACGATCTCTTGAAATCTTAACTCCAAGAATGTATGCAGCCTTATCCATATCCTTCATCTCAAAGTTGGAAGACAATCAACTCTTGACAGTATTAACAAACTTCATATTGCTTCCGGCAATCAGTATATCATCAACATATAATGATACGATCACAAATTGATCTTTGGATCTTTTGATATATACACAATGATCCCCATCTATCATTGTAAAATCATATGCCATTATGGCATTATGAAAATGTATATACCATTGTCTCGACGACTGCTTAAGGCCATATATCGACCTCAAAAGTCAACATACCTTTTCTTCTCGGCCTTTTACTATGAACCAGCCGGTTGTTCTATGTATATTTCTTCCTCTAATTCTCCATTGAGGAATGTAGTCTTTACATCTATTTGATGTAACTCAAGATCCATACTAGCCACTACTGCCAGAATAATGCGAATCGAGGTAAATCTCACTACAAGAGAAAATGTTTCTTCATAATCAATTACTTCCTCTTGATTATACCCCTTCGCCACAAAGCGAGTCTTATGCCTTTCTATTGAGCCATCAGCCTTTCGCTTTATTTTAAGAACCCACTTATTCCCAATAACTTTGCATCCTTCTCGAAGATCAACCAGCTCCCAGACTTGATTTGATTTCATTGACTCCATTTCCTCTTCCATTGCATGAATCCATTTTTCCTTATTAGGGCAATTCAGAGCCCTCATTAATATTTCTTGGCTCATCCTCATCTTGTGGAGCAATCATAAAAGTTTCCCCTTCAATGTCAAAACGTCGACGGGGAATACTTTGGCGACTTGTTCACCGTATGGGAGATTTGTACACTTTGCACATCATTCCCCATTATGCTCCCACTTGGATTAGATAATGATGATGTCGTCTCATCATGTAGTTGCAATTGAGAATGAGTCGAATTCAATTCATCACTTCTCATATTGCTCCCACTTGGACGAACTCTACTAATATCATTATCTTAATCCAAGGTTTCAAATAGGGAGTAATCTTCCCCTATTTCGCCCTTCTTAGGAAATTCATCATTTAAGAATGTGACATCTCGTGATTCAAATTCAGTTATACTTCCACTTTCTTGCTCACCTATGAACACATACCCTTCAAGTGTTCCGAGTATCTTATTCTAAGACCCAATTTCTCAAACTTGTGAGAGGACTCATGTGTATAGGTAGAACAACCCCATGGTTTAAGAAAACTTAAGTCCGGTTTTCTATATATCCATAACTCATATGGAGTGGAAGTAACTGATTTGGAAGGCACCCGGTTAAGTATATAGGCAGCAGTTAACAACGCATCACTCCAAAAAGTAATAGGTAAGTTAGCATGCGCCATCATGGACCTAACTATTTCCAATAGGGTTCTGTTTCTTCTCTCCGCAACACCATTTTGTTGAGGAGTATACGGAATAGACAACTGTTTTCTTATTCCTTTTTCATCACATAATTTTCTGAACTCATCAGATAAATATTCTCGACCTCGATCGGATCTCAATACTTTTATTTTCTTGTCTAATTGATTTTTTACCAAGTTCATAAACCTTTTGAAAAATACTTATTGCTTCAGATTTATGAAAAATCAAATAGACATATCCAAATCGAGTATAATCATCTATAAAAGTGATGAAATAAACAGCCACATGCCTTCCTCTCACATTCATTGGACCACAGACATCAGAATGGATTAAATGCAGAGGAAATTCAACTCTTTTACCTTTTTCAAATGGTTTCCTTGTCGTTTTCCCTTCTAAGCAATGCTTACATATGGGCAAATCGACTTTTTCAATGTTGCCCAACAAGCCCTCTTTGGCTAATCTATTCATACGTTGTTGGCCAATATGACTAGGTCTAGCATGCCACATAATCACATCATTATCATATGAAGTAGAAGACATGAAACAAGGGAATAACAATTATTGACATCACCACAGTCAACATTTAGTGCAATAAAACCATCCAGAATGTGACCTCAACCATAGTAGTTTGTATCCAAATACAAATCTACACCTTTATTATGGAAGTTCATACCAAAACCAAACTTAACCAACACCAAAACAAACACTTAAATTTCAACAAATCTCCGGAGCATATAGAACATCATGTAGGAATAATGTGCGTCCACCAAGCATGTTCAATTGGCAGATGCCAATTCCTTTCACTTCAGCTCTATAGTTGTTTCCCACATAAATTCACTTAGTTCCAGTTGGTATTCGTCGAAATTCCACGAGGGATTCTCTATCCTTCGCTACATGGTCTGTCGCTCCTGAATCTACAGTCCACAAAGAATTAAACTCAGTTAAGAATACAGAACTCGACACAAAAGTAAAGTTCTGTAAAGTACAAGGGGTGTTTACCTTCTTTGGCTCACGACAGTCGCGAGCATAGTGACCCTTTTTGTTACAATTGTAACACCTCACCCTTGACATTTTCTTCACTTGAGGATGTTTTCCTCTCTTGTGTTCGTTAACTATTGATTTCTTGCAATAAGGACTTGATCCTTTGCATTCCCACATATTGAACAAATCAATACGCTTGCGCTTAGAGCTCAAAGCCATTTCTGAGTTAGAACCAGCATTGCAAATATCTATTTTCGGCACAAATGCCGTTAGACGACCCTCAGCTAGCTCAAGGTGATGCACGACATCCTCAAGATCTTCCATAACATGGTCAAGAGCTTTTAGTGCTTCTTTCTTTTCCAGCATATATTGAATCTTCATATTCAATATTTCACAATTGTTGTCATTCATATCAGCAATTACATTCTTAGTTGCTGAAACCATCGATCTGAACACATCAAACATATATGCACGAATAATTAATGCCTATCATTTATGCATCCACTTTGCACAGACCCATCATATCAATGAACAATTTCAAGTAAGGTTTCAGAATCAAAAAGTCACTATATTTCCAATCATCCTCCAAAAAATCCTAACTCAAAATTATCATTAATATAATTATCTTATGCAAAATAAATTCTATGAAGTTACAAAAACTTCTATAAACTACCCACAGCAGTCAATAATAACAGAAAACAAATAATATTTGACATCCAATAGAATTATAATGCTTTTACATAATACAACTATCAATTATACTAAGCAATATATACAGAGGAAACATATCAACATAGAAAGAGATATTCACACACAAAAAACATCTCAAACTAATCTAAGAAATAAATAGGGAATGTCCCTTCTAATCTATCAGTCAACATATCTGAGAAATTTGAAGGCACATTTGCCAACCATGGAAAAACTTTTGGAGAGCTTTCATGTCGCCTCCAAGGCGCATTCGCTCTGCGCCATGTGACGCTCAATCTAAGGATTGAAGTTTTGGTTAACTCAATCCTATAGTACTCTCTAATAAAAGCTACCACTAGCCTTCTATAACCCGAGACCACGTTGACCTCCCATAGCCGATCTAACACTACTTGTCATTCAGGTGGAATAGTGTTCATCAAAGCTGGCACCTTCTCAAAATCCAGCATAAGATAACAATTCCAGATGATTTCATGTATCATCTGATTGACCCTGACCACATGTGATACTAAATCACCGTTATGCCACCGGTAATTAGCTAACTCTGTCATCAGCCTTTTAAGTCTTGCACTTCCCTCGTCTATTCTCGGGATTGCAAGTATCCATGTATAACGCATCATAGTTCCTACAACAAATGCAGAACTAAAAATGGATTACTTATAATCCATAATGTACATAAGGAAAAATACATAATTTTCTATGATTCATGTAACAAATGCATAATAAATAATGGATTACTTATAACCCACATAGGTATAATTGAAAAAAGAAACAAAATCCTTTTTTTTTTTGGGTCAACGATCAACGGTCGTCGGTCAACGGTCAACGGGTCGGGTCGACGGGCGCGCGAGTCGGACCAGTTGGATCGGTCGGGCCGATCAGATCGGGTCGGACGAACTGACCGGCATGTGTCGCGCGAGTGCGCAGGCTAACGTCACGCAGACGTCAGCTGGCACGTGCGTGGCACGCGCCAGGCTTCCGCGCATGTCGGGTCGCCGGTCGGGTCGCCGGCCAGTAACCGGCCGGCCAACGGTCGCCGGCGATGACGTCATCGGTGATGTCATCCTAGCGGTTACCGACCATTGGGTGACATCACAGTGACGTCAACACATGCCGGTTCTCCAACCAACGCGTGCCGGTTCGCCACCGGCGCGTGGCGCCCACGCGCAATGCCTTCTGGCCACGCGTATGGGCGGGTCCGGTGGCGCACGACACATCGTCGAACTCGTCTCGACGAGATCTTTCACCCTATGCCTTCAAAAATCGATTTCGACTTACAGAAACTCGAAAAAATGGATGAACAGTGCTCAGGTGTCGGGATTTCTCGCCCCGATCCGTGTCGGCTGATTATTTTCGCGAAAAATCAATTAAAAAATGTGAAAGGGGTCGGGAAAAATTGAACTTGGCTCTGATACCAATATTGGGATTAACGAATTCCCAAAAACCGGATTCGACACTAAATCGAACCCTTAAAACGAATGCGAAAGACGAGCCCGGGAAAAACACGTATCACCGATCCTAAGCACACCACGGAATCGAGCGTACCTTGTTAGCCACAGATTAAACACCAATGCCGATAAGAGGAAGAGAAAACCGATCCTGTTCGATTCGATGACGTCGATTGGCCTTAAAGGGAAGACAGATTCGCCTTTTGCTTATTGTTTTCCTTTTGGAGGGAGAGAGGGAGAGGAACGTACGTACAAAAAAAATGCCAAAATGTGTCTTCGTCTTTCTTTGTCCTCCCTTATATACGTTCCCTCAAAAAATAGAAACGTACCCATTCATCTTATCCCTCCATCCATGGGCCCTAATTTTGTGGGCCGGGCTTTCAGGCCCAACATGGGCGGACGAGCCTTAAACTCATCACATTAATAAAACCATCAGTTTGATACACAAAAATGTAACTCATTTACACCAAATTCAGAATATAACGAACTTACAATATCAAAATGAGTTATATAATACTTCAACATAACTATATTCATAGTAGAATTACCCATTTCATCAATAGTATTAAAACAAGTATCAATAATCTAGTCTACTAATCAATCTCATCAAATCACACGTAAATGTTCATTCCATTGACCAATATCATGCTCAAATATCTAACCATGATCACGCTTAATGTCTCGTGAGCAAGGCGACCAAGATTACTTATTGGCTAGGTCTCCATCTATATTGCCGGTGGCCAACCACAAAGATAATCCTAAAACTAGTATGCTTATCAACAAACCATTTAATAGGCTCATAGAGATACTATGCATTAACACAAAACACAGCAGCATCCTAAAAAATCTACAAATCCAATCCAAAATCTATATCAGGAATGATGATGACAATGCACAACTTTTCATAGCATGATTAGAGCATTAGTGAATTGATTAGACTATTTTAAAGCGAAAATCACTTCTTCTTTTTTTATTTTTTCTTTTTTGTTTTCTCGAATTCATGGGCATGGGACACAATTACTTTCATTGTGGAAGCGCAGAACTTATAACATGATTCACGTATGATTTTACTTTTCTCTTTTAGGGGGCCCAAAAACAATTCCCTAGTGCTTTTATTTATAGGTTGAGCAAGAAAAGCATTGGACTAATTGCAAGATGTACCATCAAGTACAATAAAAAATGACTTTTGCTTCAATAATGCAAGTTTAAGAAATTAAAAAGTGACGACTTTTGCTTTAGGAAAAATGAGTTTTGCTTTCACATTTATAGATTGAAAAGAAGCCAAAACCCATTTCATTCGTCGAGAAAGAAAAAAATGTCGGTTGTCGTAGTATGTATGCTTTTTCCATTTAGAAAGAGATTTTTGTTGTTGAAAATTTTCTTTTAAAAAAATTTAAAAAAAAAAAAATGAATATGAGAGTGGAGCCATCGAAAGTAAAAAAATGTTTAAATAAAAGCATGAAGCATGGTTGTTTTCTCAAAAGAAAACTTAGAATGAATGTTATCTTAGGCGTGAAATGAATAATTTAGTCTCAAATAAAGACACTAGCTGGCTAAATTCTTGCCAGGCAACAAGCACGTGCATCTCACATGCTATTTCCCAAGCCATGTTGGGGCATTGGAGCATTTCTTTTTCTTTCTTCCTTTTATTTTTCCCTATTATAACTTTTCTAGAGGTAAACCTCTAAGGAAAGCTAATGGAATACTAAACTTACACTTAGCGCAAACTCTCTCAAGCTCATATCAATTGCAACTTGGGGGGGGGGGGGTTTAATTTAATCATCTAATCATGCAAATCAATTCAATTTGGAGTAGTCACTAATCCATTACGGGTCAATGAGAAAGTCAAGCAATTTATGAACCAGATATTCATGAATATGAGGACTTGGTTACGTTAGGAAAATATAATGCCTTTTCGGTACCTTTTCTCTTTATTCAAAAATATTTTGCAAGTAATTTGAGTCAGTTTTAAGCCTAACCACTAACATGTAAGAGATGATCATGTGGGCCCACAAATAAGAATTTTACACTCAATAATTTGCGCAATTATTAAATTACTCAAGGAGATGGAAAAGCCTTGATGTGATGAGCAAAGCTTCCAATGAATGTTTTGCAAAATATTAATTGAAGACCAAGAACCATTTGATGTATGCATGACTTAGACATGATTTCTAGATATGAACAAGCAATGCCAATTTACTCTTTTTGCATTTTTCTTGTTTAACATGAACATAATTAAACTTAAATGCTATGACTATGTGAATTCTAATTTAGCATGTATTGATGAACTAACATGAAATCCCGAATGACATGTATGCTGCATTAGAAAATCTGTACAAATTATTCGGAAACACTTACATTAGAATTTCACAGAGTTATATGACTCGATTGCTAAAATTGAAAATGGTATGACTGAATTGATGTCTGTACAATTGGTTCATAATTAATTTGGTAAATTTTTCCCTTCTCTGCTGATGGCAATGGGACTTGTGCAATGTATGACGTACAACAACCAAGAAGAAAAATGTATGCATGGAGACTTGCCAAAATGTTACGCTCGTAAATAATGGAGGGGACTTGAGTTGCACTTGGATAAATGAAACAAAAGGCAGAACAACGACCAACTTAGTGGATACAAATCTGCCTCACTTTTTTTAAAGCCGCGTCTTCCCTCTTTTTAGGTTGTCGCACGATAAAATAAAGTGTGTCGGAGAATACTTTCTCCATGAAAAAATAGATCTTTTTGATGTGGAATATGAGAGCGTAGGTCATCAAGAGTCATTTCATATTGGCAATGTGATGACGATTGATTTTTGCTTTTCATGTTCCACCAACTCCAGCACAATTGAGTTCTCATATCATTCAAAATGCTTAATTGAATAAAAACGTGATATGATTTTACACCAAGATATTTTGTTTGAATAGACGAATCAAGAAATTTTAATCACTTTTTCTATATTATGTATCTTTAAACTTCACTCTTTAGATGTATTCTAGTCTATACAAATTGGTGAATTATCACGGATACAAGTTGTCAACAAACGATGCGAGTGTAATTTCATCTTGTGGTTTTTTCTTCTTTTTTTGGTTGTAATTTCCATGATATTTATGTTTTGCTTCACTCTCATATTTTATTACTTGTTGCCTAACACGGAATTCCTATTTTTTCAAGAGTAAGGTGGGTAATAAATGTGGAACATGAGCCATTCCAATTAACGTTTGGCGAGAACAGCAGAGTGATTTTGGCCATTTTCTAAAGAGATTTAACTCTCTCTCTCTCTCTCTCTCTCTCTCTCTCTCTCTCTCTCTCTCTCTCTCTCTCTTTTTATGTTACACTATTGTTGTACTTCGTAATACAACAACATATTTATGATGCTATATATCAATTTTACAACATGTTATGATATGTTTGTTTTTACTTATGACAACTAATTGTCTTATCATATGGCATAACAAATGTATGATTAAGTTTTTGTGGGCTTATACCATTTATTTTGTGGGCTCATGCCATCAATTAGCCTAACTCAGGCAATTCACATGTTTGATAAAATTGTTTTATCATAGAATAATAAAATATTTTAAGACATTTTTTTTTTTTTTTTAATCTTGTTTAGTTACTTGCAAAGTTATTTTCTGCATACATAAATATTAGATTCACAAAACAGTAGGAAGACCAATTAATTACCTTGATGATACTAATTCTTCAAAAGCCTTTTTAATTCATAATATCTTGACTTATAATAATAAATGAAAATATAGGGGCCAAACAAATTACAGTTCTCATTATTAAATGGCTCTCATGTAAATAAGTCAGTGGTAATATGGTACGGCACAGCAAGAGTATTATAGAAGTTGTTATGCGCTTGTATATATTTTTTATTAGCTTTTTTAACCAACTATTTATTAGCCTTCATGGCCACGCATTTCACATGCTTGATATAAATACTTTATCGAAGACATTCATTATTTTTCTAAAAGTTATTTTATCTCGCTTAGCACTATTAGTGTTTTTTTTTTCTTGTGTATACATATATATTAGATCCGCAAAGGAGTTGAAGAAACAAAATTTGCACAAACTATCACGACTCAGCTCCATGGCTTAAGCTAGTATAGACGATATCCCCATATTACACAGAATTTCTCATTCCACAGCCACCTTTCTTAGGGGCATTTCTTGAACCGGTCTTGGAAAATGGACTTATATTTCGCTCATGGTAAAAATGTAATATTGGTCGTAAGATTATGAATCATGGTTGTAAATTCGTATAACTGGTAACTAGCGGATCAAGTTACTAGCTGTAATTTAGGAATAACATGAACAATTTATGACTATCAATAAAGTTGACGAAATTGAAAGATAGTGCTTGCGCGACACTTACAATGAAACAAACAGGAATAGCCTCTGGGCATTCCAAACTTATATATAGTCACAAATTCGAAATATTGGAAGGCTTGATTTTAGTACTGGGAGTTGCCAAAGTTTGACAACCGACATTGATGCATACTAATGGGTAAAATGCACTACCCTGCCGGGGTGCACCATCTGATTCAACTTCCAAGGAGGTCGCTGCTATATTCTCCTCCGTCCGTGTACTACTGGGCTTGGATGCCAGTTCAATCGGCCTCTTCAATTCTGTCGAAACATGATGTTCGGCCTTGCGCCTGGTTCTTTTTGTGCACAAGACTCCGTAGCCTTTGCTGCTATTTCAAATGAGTCGATATCGAATTTTTCTTCCACCTTTGGATCGACAAGTCCGCGTATATATCCACTTTTGAACTTCGGAATCGCCCATTCATGTATGGGCACGCTATTTCCATCTCCACTTTTATTGATTGCTGGATGTCCTGAAATTAGCTCAAGGAGCATGATCCCGAAGTTGTCGACATCACTTTTATTGTTTAATTCATAACCTTACCTGCTCAACATACAATAAGAACACGGACTGTCGGATTTTCCATGCATACAGAGATTGAGAACCATTGCAACAATATCGAGTTTAAGCCATTACTTGGGAGGGGGCGGAGCCAGGAGTGCCCAAAGGAGTGGTTGACTTGTAAGTGCCATTTTAAGCTGCCAAAGCTCTTGAAAGAACGAAGTCGGATAGTTTGGCTTGCATGTTTTCATTCAACAAGATGTTTGAAGCCTTAGATGTCTCTATTAGGAGTAAGCATAGTCTGAGTAGGTAGTTTCCATCTTGGAACTGAGAACTGCCTACTAATGACTAGTTCCGAAAAATTGAAATCGACACCCATCTGTTGGCTTCATGGATCCACCCAAGAATCAACCGCTACTCTGGTCCGGTTTTTGGGTGAGTCCATGGAACCGGTCTCCAATCCCTACAAAATTGCATTCATTGACAAATATGACAATGAACTTATTTTCTATTTAGAGCATCAAAGCTTGTTCGGTCTTATATTTGGGTAGAATTGTGTGCCATTGATTTTGATTAAGGATTGAAAATTATAGGGTGAAGCGAATAAACAATACTTGTTAGCTAAAAACTTAATTTTTTCTAAGGTCACAGTGTAGCCCTCTTATGGTTTCCTGCACTAGAAAAATGTGGAGAATTAGACTCTTAAAACATTAATCGCTTGGTTCATCTTTTTTCAACATCAACCTTATTTAATCATGGGAATGGCTAATTGGAGACCTAATTATACTTTTAAAACAAGCCGTTGGCTCTTAATTTCATATCATGACGACAAAGTGACACAATATTTATGGACATCTCCAATCGATTTTTTCCTTCCTCTACATTTGTTTATTTTGTTTTTATAGAGAAAGCAAGTAAACGGATTATTAGAATAAAAAAAAAATAGTAGGGAAGTTAATCCTATTACACACCTAAGGACAAAATCACACACACACACACACACACACACACACACACACACACACAGATATATATATATATATATGGTCAACAAGAATACAAAATAATTAAATAAGTGGGTGGGCGGGCAGTTCCACGCTAGAATTGGGAATCGGCCGATCCCCATGGGAACCGCTGATTTCGGTCTGATTCCTAGTGGTCGGGGCGGTTCCCAATTTTTTTGCACACCCCTAGCCTCTACGGATGATGGGTAGGATGGTGATCATCCAAACTTGCAATTCTTTCAAAATTTATCGTAAAAGTGGGAAATGCGAAGCAGGGAAAATTCACAATTATGCACATCTCATTTATATACCTTGTGCTACGTCTATAGCAAATCGTAGTCTCCCATCCCAAGTCAAGACATTTGGCTTGGCCCCCGTTAAACCTGACATCCTCTCATTGCATTTTTTTTTTTAAAAAAAAGGAATGTTTTGTAAGATTATTATGAAGAAAACAGAAACATAAAAGAATATTATCTTATAAGTTTTATTGTAGATTTCCGTTAGCCATTAATTCATACACTATTGCCTCATTTTTGGAGCCATCACAATATCCAATTAGGAAAACCAAGTTTCCATGGTAGATAATCATTAAGAGTTGTACCTGTGATACCATGAATGTGCATTTTATATTACATTGCTGTAGCATGGGATCGACTGTCAAAAAAGCATATGATCGAATCATCCTATCTAACCTCAGCTCGAAATTGCTTGCTCTCCTGCCTTGATAATTCAGATAACACATTCACAGCATATTGTTGATGCTTAAATTTTGGCAGATCCATTTAATCATTTATTAATTGTATATAAAATTATGGATTAATTTTTAATTCCTAATCAAAAATGGTTTTCACTAAATTGCATAGCATATAAACATTAGAAGCATTAACATTAATAGTAATATAATTTATAGAAATATCAAACAAATTTAATTAAAAAAAGTAGTGGCCAGGGCTGGGCCTGGCTGGCCCCTTCTTCATTTTTCCTTTCCTTTTTCTCTTTTCTCCACCTGAGCCGGCCCACTTCCCTTTTGTTTCCTCTCCCGGCCCCCATCTCCCTTTCTTTCCCCGTTGCCCTTGACGCCCCTGCAGAGAACAGAGAACGGAAGAGGACGACGAGGACCAAGGACAGAGACAGGGAAGACAGGGCGAGCGTCCGCACCGGAGTTGGTGGTCGGGAGCAGACCGGCAGCAACAGCGAGCGTAGCAGGAAGCCATGCGCGCTGGCTAGAGAGCTTAGAAGGAGAGAAGGAAAGCAAGACGTGGGTGGGGGGGGATCGGAGAGAGAGTTCCGAAAGAGAGAATGCCGCGAGTAACAGAGTTCGAGCGAGAGCAGCCGAGAGAGCGAGAGGGCCGAAATTTAGCCCCCGCTGAGCGTCGTCCAACCGTCCTCGACGCAAACCGGCATCCCCAGCCGGCGCCACCGACGTTGGTGAGTTGAGTTTTTGTTTCGATTCGCCAAGCCAGGTCGCAGCCCGCGATTGAGTGCTCGTTCCTTTTTCTTTTTTTCGCTGCGTTCCGCTCGATTTTGAAGAGCTAAGCAAGCTCGATTTCCTTAGGCCTCACCCGCGTCGGACCCGAATGAGTCGATTTTTCTTAAGTTTGAGCGTTGCTCGCTGATTTCTCGAGTTTGGGTGTGCATTCGAGCTCCAAAGAAGTCTATATTGGCTCTCCAACTCGCTGCCCACTACGTGTTCGAAGAAATGCCCGAACAAAGTCCATCGCACTATATATGCGATATCGTGATGATAAAGTAATCTGTATCATACTGCCTGTAGGAGACATATTTTAATTTTGCAGATCCACTTAGTGTATCGTACCAAAACAAAAAGTAGTATGTCTCATACGGAAACCTCATATTTAGGCTAGATTAGAAGGACAAGCCATTATAAAGGAAGAGAAACCTCGCTTTTGAGAGAGAGAGAGAGAGAGAGAGAGAGAGATTTGCCAGGGAAGAATGGAGGGTGACCTTTTATCCTAGTGTCCACCTTCGAAATTCCGAGCTAGTCTGACCTGCCAAATTAAGATTTATCTAACACCAAAAACCGTTGAAGGGTCAAGTTGGCCTCTTGGGCTGGTATGGGAAGCACTGATATGATGAATGTTCAAGTGAAGCAGTTATTTTCGGCTTTCTCTTCATCTATCGATTTGCTTGGATTCCTACACATTACCGCTAGAGATTTGTGATCCGAGTCATCAGAGAGTTCTGCAAGTGTCCAAGCGAGTGACATGAGTTGTATGAGTGAGAAATTCGTAAGTGATGTCTTCATTTGCGGTCGAATGCATTGTTTCTCTACGCAAACCGGTATGTTCAAGTTCATTGTTGCGACCAATTTTTGGGTGTGAACCACCTAAGGTTTGGCTAATGGATTGCTAAGCCTAAACTTAGCTCGGGCTCTCCCAAGCCCATACCAATTCGCAACTTAAGTTCAAGTTCTTAACATGCAATTAATTTTCAATTAGGAGTCGCCACTAATCAATTTATGCTAGGTCGATTAGACACCTAAGAATTATTTTACTTCTACAAACCAGAGATTTGGGTATGGGGACTTGATTACGCTAGATTTCTCTAACGCCCTTTCGGTACCATTTCTTTTTATTTTGACAAAAAGGTTTTGCAGGCAGCTTGAATTGATTTTAAATTCATTTCCCTAACATGTGAGATGATCATGCGGGTGCGCAATCCACCAATTTAACACCCAGATAAATAATGAATAAATCGCAAAACTTACCTCAAAGCAACGAAAGCATCTGCAATGTTAAATTAAAATCCACATCAACAACCCTAGATATGGTTTCTAATTAACACGCAATTTTTTATTTTCACTTAATTAATGAACATCATGCGATATGCAATGCAATATTAACTAAATAACCTAATTCTAATGACATGTAATTTCTAATTAAATGGGCCTAGCAAAAATACTAAATGAGATACATCTAAATGAATCTAACCCTAATGACATGCATATGGCATTTTTTCTTTTTCCTAAACGAATGCATCTTATCCTAAATAATAAAACTGATTTAACCTATGACTTTTTTTGTATTTTTCATGAAACTCGAAATTAGGTGAAATGTAAAAATGACCTAATTAGATTAAGATCCTATTTAATTTATATTAGGAATTAGGTTGAGCCACATCCTAATTTAAACTAAAATATTATCTTAACCTAGATAATCCTAAAATGCAATCTATTTAATAAAATACCTAAACCTATGGTAAATTAAGAAAAACATCATCTAAAATTAAACTAAATGCAATTTTACCCTAATATGCTATGACGTGCAAAATGTACCCTAATTCTACATGATTTATGCATGATGATTTTTTTTTTATGTTTTTCCTTTTTTCCCTTTTTTTTTTAATTTCGAAATTAATAATTGCCAAATAATTAAACATGCAATCCAAGTTTTAAAGAAAACTAGCAACCTAAATTAATTGATTTGATTTTTTTGAAAATTCAAAATAAAATACCTATTATGAACATGAAAACCCTAAAACTACATTTTTTTTGATTTTTTTTAAAAGAAAGCTAATTTAAGTAACACCACAGCAAATTAAGCCATATTGATACAAAATCGACGAACCATATCTTGAGCATGAGATCGGGTTGACCAATTTCACATAAATCACGAATCGGATCTCGAGCGGGAGATCGGATTGGCGATTTTTTTTAAGTAATTGCGAGTCGGATTTGACCAAAATCGAACCGACAATCACTAATTTCAAGCAATTTCATATCATGGAATTTCAATTTCACGTTAAAAGAATAGTTACACTAAAAAGATAAAATAAAATAGCAAAAATAACAAAACAAAAATAAGATAAAGAAAATACCTAAAAAAATTTCTCTTCTTTTTCTTTTCTTTTTTAAACCAAGCTGGTGACCGGTCCGGCGAAGGAAATCGCCGGCTAGGAATCCGGCGAGGGAAAGACGCCGGCGAGGAACTCCGGCAAGGGCGCAGCTACTGCGGAGCAAGTGAGTCGCGGCGTTGGTTCTTCGCGAGCAGAGGGGTTGTGCGGCGAGGAGCTCCGGCGGCGAAGCAGGGAGCGTCGGCGGCTGGCGAAGCGGTGAGGGGGGCGTCGCGGGTCTACTGGACGTCGGAGCAGAGGAGGATCGCGGGCCTGGCTACTGGATGCAGGCGCGAGATTTGCGGGTCGCAGATCTCGAACGAGGCGGGAACGGCTGATCTGGGCAGAGGCGGGCGGAGATCTGCTGCAGGAGGCGCTCGGGTCGCAACGACGGCAGAGGGCGGAGCAGGTTGCAGGCAAGGCGAAATCGCGATGGTGCGGCGAGGATTTCGATTGCCGGCGGCTCGGGCAGCAACGAGCGAGAAGGAGGAAACGCCGGGGGAATGCGGCAGGCGCCGGGTTGAGCGGATCGCGGACAGAGGAGGGGCAGCAGCGGCGTCACGGGCGGATCTCGAGCGGCGGAGACTGGCGGAACAGCGGTGGCGGACGCGAGCGGAGCGGCGAGGTGGCGAGTCGCGGAGGCGGCTAGTGTCGCGGTGGCGCGACGGTGGACGGCGCCGCTCGGGCTGGCGCGGCCAGAGGGCCCTCGCGAAGAAGACGACGATGCCGCCCTTTTCCTCTCCTTTTCTTTTTCTTCCTTTTTTTTTCTCTCACATGTCACTCTCACGTCTCCTCTCTGTCCCTCTCTGCAGCTATACCCTTCTGCAGAAGCCCAACTTTTGTGTTTTCTTTGACCAAAAGAAAACCCAAAAGACAAAAGTAAAACCCCTCTACGAAGTCATCAACCGAGAATCCCCCTTTTGTATTGAATTTTGAACTTGAAAAAAAACGAAGGAAAAGCCTCGAAAAATAGAACCTCCTCTTGTGCGGCCGTGTATTCGATGGGTGGCCTCCTCGAAACCCTACGCGAAAAACCTTTTTATAGGCCGAAGATTAGGGTTTTTTAATTTCCTTTTCAAATCAACATCCACGAAGATTTCTTTCTCGCACACAATATCACTTTTTATTTTTATTTTTCACATCTCCTGATTTTATCACCTCAAAATAAGATTGCAACCCAATTTTCTTAAATTCCAAAAATCCACCATAATATCATTTCAAATCTCCATTTAAGTAATTTCTGTCATTAAAAGAAAATGGGCTCGGGCCAATTTACTTGCTTCGTGAGCTTAGTCCGACCTGCCAAATTAAAGCTTAGAACTACTAAATCAAACCTATTTGTCACCGACCCAATGTAAATGCAAATTAAGAAATAAATGCACCTAAAACAATATGTTATGCAATTAACTATTTTTTCAAGAATAAAATCAACTCCTAATTTTTTAATGCAATAAATGACTAAGCGGGTCGCCAAAATTTAGGTGTCAACATTCATGAAATAATGTTTTTCTTACTGCGCCCACCGATCTCTACACTCAAGATGGGATATCACATCTTTCTCATCCCGACATTTGATATCAAAACCATGTCACCATACCCAACAAGTGGTACAGAGCCACACTTCCCTATTCTACACTATCCAGTCGTGAAGTTCTAATATTGTGCCCTTTTCTTACTAAATTGCATGCAAGCCACATCTATATCTCCATGTGCAGTTTGAAAAACGAAAATGTAGATACCATATAACTAAAGTACTTTTTGTTCCCAACATCTATGGGATTGCAATAAAAGGCTATAGGAAGAGAATTATTTTTCCTTTGTGTAAATATGGAATGGTAGAAATAGAGTTGATGAAAGAGGAAAGAAAGGAAAAAAAAAATACTTTTATTGAAATAGTGAAACACTAAAAAGTGTCTAAAGTTGTGTACGGCGTTAACTTTAATATAAAAAATTTCCACTAGATCTATTAAGTACCAAATTGGAGAAAAAAAATTATTGAGTGCTAATTGGCCAAAAATAATACGTGGCTTTTATAATTAGAATTTTTATATAACTTGACATATTATTTAAAAAATCTAATGCACATGGCATTTCCACGTGATGTGTTTGGCACTAAAAGTGATCGCTTTTTAATAATGACCGGTACTAAAGTGATCACTTTAAATAAAATCTGATACTTAAATGGTTACTATTTATAATTTTTAGATAGCATTGTTTATGGGTTATATGCTGATTGGGCACGTCGATGAGTCACATAAGACTAAAAAATAATAAAATATAGTCATTCGGATTTCCGGTGACTCATATTGGAGTTGACACTTAAGTGGTCTTTTTTATTTTTTATTTTAAAGTAGCACCTAAGTGATAAAAAAAAAATGGCATTAAAATAAGTATTGTATAAAACTTTTGGCACTTCTAGTATCCTTCTCCCCTTTTATTGATATGGCTCTTCATACATCTTTTGCATTTAACACGTGATTGTAGTTAAAGCTACTTAATTTTTCATGTGGCCGCAACCCTACGGAAAGAAACAATTGAGGGGCGACAAAACTAGTGTTAGGTTTGAATAGATAAAACTTACTTATTTTGCACTTTGATTAACTCTAAAGTTAGAAGTCGAGATAATTATCTATGGGATGCAGAGGATACAAAAGTACGCAAGCTCATAGGAATTACTCAGATGAAAGAATTTAGTATTCTTTAGAGTCACAGATCCAGAGAAAGCACTTTTGGAGCATATTACAACTGGACACCCTCACTACACTTCCACAGCAGTACCATCCAAATACAAATTAATAACAAGAAGCGGGTCATCAGGATAAAAACTTATATGTTTTTTCATTTATTTGGATGACGAAAAAAGCCACCTTAGGTAAGTAAACCCTGGATCGGTGGATAATCCGACTTCACCATCATGGATCCGGTAAGTAGTGAGCCAAAACCGAAACAGGTTAATTCTGCGACCTACCTGGCACGCGGGACTAGATCGATCTCCAGGGAGGTCAACTCAAAGGACCCAGAAGCATTGGCTTCAAGAGATAAGCATTCTTTGAGCTCAGACAAGACATGGTTTATGTCAAGCCTGCCCATCGAAGTTAGACTGACGCCGGACATTGCTGTCCCCACTGCTTTCCACGCCGATGCAGTGTTGAACTGGCCTTGGAGCCTCTGGTCCACAATACTGTCTCCCCTTGTGCTATGAGAGGAGTCATCCATTGGATGATGCGAGTGCTTCTCTTCAGACTCCTTGTGATGGCCAGTCAGCCAGTAATGAGCTAGAGCAGTATGATCCCAAAGTTGTACACGTCGCTCTTCCAACTAAGATTGCCAGACAATTGAAATCTGAAAGTCGGAAAGTGAGATTATTTCAGCACAACCATGGAGAGCCGGAGGCATGAGAGATACTAACAAATTGTGGGCTAAATCTTTTCTTAAGTATTGCTAAAATGTTGGAATCAGGCCTAATCCCAATTGCCTAACTGAGACAGGTGCCCAGCAATCGGTCGGGCTGAAGATCGAGCTTTAGCCGATGCCTAAGTCATCTTATTTGTTAAATATCGCAGAAATTCATCCAACAATCTGAGGCTCCGCAAGAGGGAGAAGAGATTGCTCAAGCCTGGTTCAACTAAATTACCTTATTCTTAGGGTAGTGCCTTGTGGAGCCTAATAGGCACAAGTTTAGCCCAAGCTGTGATAATCATATACTGTTAAAATCACTGTACTAATGATAAGGTCTAGTTTCAAGGTTAATAGTCTTGAGATCACTCACTCGGGATCGAGGTAACCTGGCGTGCCAGCTGGGCTAGTCCAAACGTAACAGTTCTGATCGGTTGCGAAATCTTTGGATAGCCCGAAATCTGCTATCTTCGCTTCCATGTGCTCGTTCAATAAGATATTCGATGTTTTAAGATCTCTTTGGATAATAGGCGATTCCCAACCATTATGCAGATACTCTAAACCTGCATCAAGTTGGAAAATACCAGATTGCCATGCACTTTCACATGTTTGTCTAATGAAAGCAAATCAATCATTATTGCTTCGTCCAATTTTTACCTTGAGCAGCATGGATTGCAATGTTCAATCTTTGTGACCAGCTCAAGAGATTCACAATATCTTCTGTAGACATAAAGAAATAAGCGCAAGAAAGTCACCTCAATGAATGCTTTTCGAACCTAATCGTATTGCAAACATTAAGGAGACAAGTTACACTTCTACTAGTACTCTATATAGTTGCCTTGCTAGTTATGAACGTCCCTTATAATTGTTATACATAGTTCAATGAGCAACCAATTTGGAAACACGATATTGCTATAGTACCACGTACCTGATAAAAGTTGCCTGAGGTTTCCATAATACATGAATTCTAAATTAGTACCATGCCACGAGAATGATCGCAATACCCAATTAGAGAAACCAAGTTCCTATGGTAAACAATCATCAGAAGTCATGCCTGCACTCAGCATAGAAAAAAAAGAAGAATCGTAAACTCGTTAAGAGTAAATAGAACGGTGGGCGCAACAGAAAAGGAAAAAAAGTCAATTTTCTGGATGGCGTTATCCATTCATAGAAAATCAATTCGATTTCATGTTCTGACATCGGCGAAATTCCTTGTGACCTTGCCGTGAAGACTGGCAGAGCATTTAAACCTCAACTTTGGAGCAATCATCAAGAGTTCCAAGATAGAATTTCCCAAATCCTCCTCCGATCACTACCTTAAAGTTCTCAGTGAGGCGCAGGACTTCGTCGTATCGAAATAGTCGTTTCTTTATCATTTTGAATGCACCCTCATCTGGCTCGATTGCGTTAACTAGACAAATGAAGACTAATTGATTACCATAAGTGATCATCGGGTAGAGGTTATAATTAAAAACAGAAATAAAAGTCACCTCGTCTTCTCCTTGTCGTTCTCCAAATTAGATGATGAGAGAGCACACGAAAATTAGGGAAAAAATGGATGAACCAGATACAATAACCGGCACAATCCATTTTTTCTTGTTCTCTGTTTGGCCCTTTGTGCCAGGACTGGGATCTGGCTCGGACACATATACTTGAGACATATATGGATTTCCTTCTACATTGTAATATTGAACAAGTTCTCTATAAAAAAGATTAAGATAACCGGGAAGAAATCTTGACTTTTTTGGGTTCCTTTTTTTTTTTCCCCTTTACTTTGGCCTTAAACTAGCTAATAATTAGGAAACATAAATAATTAGAATTTTTATTGTCAGTTTAAAATTAACTTCAAGTCTTGGGTCATGTAGCTCAACTTCAACGTTCCATCAGCCACCTCCTTCATAAGGGCTTGAGGAATCGCACCGCTTATACTGTTTTTGCTTAAGTTCTGCAAATGGAGAGAACAAAACGCATATTAACACTCTCATTTAGTTAATAATGACCTGTTCATGTTTATTGAGTTCTTGCATAACCAAACGAGAAGCAACATACGATACCTAGTCTTGGCAACTCAAGAGGATTTGTAGGCTTGGCATTTGGGCAAAAGATGTCGGTATTGGACTTCTCAAACCGTTGTTTGATAAATCCCTAAATGAAAGAGATGGCATTCTGACTAAGCAGATGAGCGACAAGTTGATTTGATCTGGCTTTGCAGATGTAAATAATGTTCGTCGAATCGTCCCTCCTGAGAGGCTATATGTGTAGGTGATTGTATGCAAATGGAAATTTATTCACTGAATTTTTATTAGGACAAAATACACTCCAAGTGCAAAAACTTAGTACGGATGGACAATTAAGTGCCAAAAGTTTGGAAAGTGACACTTAAGTGTTAAAATCGAAGCAAATTGATCACTTAAGTGCCAATCCTGCTAAAGTGCCGACGTGACAATTTTCCGATGAAGAAAATGCAAAACGATGCCATTTTAGTGCTGACATGGTAAAAAAATTAATATAAAAATTAATTAAAATATTTAAAAATTAAAAATTAAAAAATTAAAATAAAAGGGGGTGGGCGGTTGAGGGCTGAGCCCTCGCCTCGCCGCCGCCTCCCCGCCGCCACCGAAAGGGCCGGCGGCGGAGGGGGAGGGTCGCGGCCCTCACCTAGATTCGGCGAGGGCTCGAGGGCCCTCGCCACTAGTTGGCCGAGGTCGCCGGCCCCCAGCCGTGGCTCGGTGACCCCGGATGACCCTCCCCCTCCATCGCCGGCCCTTTTGGCGGCGGCGAGGGCTCGGCCCTCAACCGCCCCTCTCTCTTTTTTTTGTTTCTTTGTTTTTTTTTTTTAATTTTTAGCTTTTTTTAATTATTTTATTTTATTGTTAAATTTTTAAATAATTTTAATTTTAATTTAATTAATTTTTATATTAATTTTTTTACACTTCAGCACCAAAATGGCGTCATTTTTTTATTGTCTAGCTAGTTAGTGTGCAGAACGACGCCATTTTGCACTTGCTTTGCCGGAGAATCGTCACGTCAACATTTTGGCTGAATTAGCACTTAAGTGATCCATTTTGGTCCGATTTTGGTACTTAAGTATTACTTTCCAAACTTTTAGCACTTAAGTGTCCCTTCATGCTAAGTTTTGGCATTCTAGGTATCCGTACCTCATTTTTATTATGTCCAATGTTAGCATAATTTTCGATTCACACAGAGGTAGCTTTTACATATCAAAAGTGTTCTTTTTCTTCTGCACGTGTATCTGTACTCTTTTCTGTGTTCTCGAAAGTGCGTGTAGCTTGAATACTATAGATGATGAAAGATCAAAATCCTAATTTGCATATATTGGGAGATATATTGGGAGATATTCAAACTTACAAGATGGCCAAAGCCGTGAGATTGGAAAAGGAATCGGATACACCCCCTTTCAACAAACTGGAGCTCAAATTCCTGTACAAATGCCACTTTCATTACCAAAAGTTCGTCATTTGTTAAAAGAGATCTCAATCAATACGGCAACAAAGATTGACCAATTGCTTCAAGATTCAAGTTTGGTCGAACTTAAATAGTTGCACCTACAATGAGGTCATCCTCAGAAGACAACCGTAATTGCAACTCAATCCTTTCCACAAATAATCTTGTCAAGCGCATGGATTGCCTTGCTAGCTATCTCGTACAATTGCATATGTTTTCTTTATGTCGACAGTCACGTTGACTGCGATTTTTCCTATCGGAACGAAATTTTCTAATATAGATGAATCATACATATGGAAAAATGTATGTGTCGCATGAAAACTAGAACAAGGCATGCATAAAATTACCATCATTGAGTGCCGTCTGAGAGATCGGTAGATCATTAGTGTTGAAACTCTAGATTGCGTTGATCATTGGCAGGAGGGTGGATTGGGACGTGGTGGCGAGAGTGAAGTTGATCTCGGTTTGACCGGTGATGGTTTGCGAAAATCTCGAGTACTGTGGCCTGAGCATGGCGGTCAAGTTCCCTTCCAGGGACACAGTGAAATCCCTCACTTAGCCCGGTCGAAGAACTTCGATCTCGGCGAAGTGTAAGACGATATACCAGGTTTCGCCGGGATTGGACGACCAATAAATGTACATGAAAGAACGGACTTTGTTTTATTTTTGTGCGGACATCAGCACTTCGGCTGGAACAACATAAGCATCGTTGCAGCTCGTTAGGTCGATGACTGTGGTGGAGGTAATTGATGTGAAAGCATCATACTCTTGGGCATCCCAAATGCGGTCATAGTCATCTTGTGGGTGCCTATTTGAAAGACAAAGTGACCAACTAATTAGTGAGAAGGCGACTCCATGTATAAATTCACTCTTCGAGTTTTCTTTTTCGAAAATTCAACATGTGCAATTCAAGTCGATTCATTATAGAATATATATTAAGAAAATGAAGTTTCAGATATTGTTATTGGAATAAAAAAACAAAAATCATTTATATGTGATGGTGGATCCAATATTCTCTTGCCCTTTGGTCGCTAGAGCACCTGAATCAATATGGTAAGTTTTGCTGTCCAAAAGTCGCAACTCTATGGCTGAAATGAAAGGTTTGCCTGTACCCTTATTCACTAGGCATACTTGTATGTAATCTCTTGGGGCAACATAAATGATTTCGCTCCACGTGTAGTTCAGTGAGTCCACCATGGCCCAATAGTTTGTGTCCACATGCATATCGAACACTTAGGGCCATTCCTTTACTATTGTAATTCCCATAAAAAAAAGAGGTTCCCCTAATCAAGTATTTTTCGTTCTTGCCTTGCTCTAGTTGAAAAGTATAGCAATTCCTAGTACCATTAGGAAAGCTTCTCAAGTTCGTCAATTGTTGCATGTTGTTCTAGATGAGATTATTGGAGACTTGCATCACCTGTCTGGAGTCTACAAATCCGGTATCTCTACCTCATAGAATATGTTGAGAACGTTATTGTGGTAATCATTTGGTGTGCCACAATCGATGTTTATGAAGCCCGTTGTTAAAAATAACCCAAAAGAAGAAGAAGAGGAGGAAATAGTTGATGAGTTTTTCTCGAGAACAATGTTCTTTGAAACTAATTTTATTTATAGATAAACCTCTCAAGAGATTTTGCAATAAGTGTCAAACTTTATAAAACGGTAAATTACTCTGTTTATACTAGGCGGGGGACTATAAGTTAAATGAGAAGCAAGAAGGCTACTTTACATGTGACATGTCTGATTTATTTGGTAAGAAATAATTAATTGAATTTTTCCAGGTAGAAAACCTATAATATCAGCCTATGTTTAGTTTAATGACC
This sequence comes from Eucalyptus decipiens, assembly GCA_014182575.1. Classification (NCBI taxonomy): domain Eukaryota; kingdom Viridiplantae; phylum Streptophyta; class Magnoliopsida; order Myrtales; family Myrtaceae; genus Eucalyptus; species Eucalyptus decipiens. The sequence goes on along the minus strand of CM024618.1, from coordinate 34,448,682 downwards.
TTATCTTGAATGGTTAATTGACATATAGAATAAAAACACTAGATAGAAAATATCGATATTATTTAGAATCGTGTGTGAAAGGAAAATTGACTCGATATGTTCCATGCATTTTAGATAAAATTGTATTGCTTATTGGAAAAACTGATGATATGAATATACAATTGCTTCCCGTACAAGATTTGGTTGAGGCAAGCCACTCTAGTTTGCATTAATTTCTTGAAACCAAATTATATACATGAGAGAGAGAGAGAGAAAGAGAGAGAGAGCCGGGGTTGTCTTGTCCTTGAACATAAAGTCCGAGAGCTAGACAAAGAAATGACACACATCGAGTCTTTATTGTTCTTTCACAAGTACGATTTTGCCAGCTTTGTCTTCCTCTGAGAGAGAGAGAGAGAGAGAGAGAGAGAGAGAGAGAGAGAGATTTCTAAGTACATTGCGACATGAAGCCTAGGTAAAGCGATTGATATAGAGAGTTAACAAAGAGACTCGGTTCGCTATCTTGCACATCCATTGACTTATACATGCGCTTGACCTTGTAATGATTATGTCACATTACTTAGGTATCCTTGCGGATGCTGTTAGGAGCACGAATGTTTCTAAGCTTATTTTATACAGTACTAAAAGATTGCCAATATTCATGAATATCTCAAGAATATAAAGCTACAGGGTTTTTGAGAAAAATTAAAAGGATGTGAGGATGAAACATGAAGAGGACATTTAAGATTGTGTCAATTTTGTTTGGGTCAATTGATGAAGGAGAGTACACACACATATATATGAAGTTGTTTTTGTTAGAATAGGCCATGCTTGTGCGTAAGGAGTAACATATATCAATAACATAATATTTCATTCAACCAACTTGCGATAGCAGCATGTATGGAGCTTATCCTCTTCTCTTGACCAAAGGGTCTACTATTAAAAGGTTCAGGTTCAGTTGGTACTATTTTTTAATTAATTTGAGTAATTTTCATGTCTTTTTTGGTACACCCAAAAACTAAATATTACTTTAGTATTGCATTAAATGCAAGCTCAAACTTATTGGAGTTGTTAATATTTTATCTATGGTAATTAGGAACAATAAATAACTTTACCTAGCTTTTTTTCTAAGATCTAATTGGACGAAAGAGTGATTCAATAGGTTTTTGGTTAACTTGAATCGAAAAGGGGTTAATGTCCTTAACATGTAGAGCGCTTTGTCCAAATATTTGGTGCAAAATTGAGACCGCCTATAAAATGAATTCGGGAGGTTTGAAAATGGCTATTATAAAGTTAAGTTACCGTATTTGCAAATTACATCCAATGAGAATTGTTTGAAATTTACGCTGATAAAAATTATTTTATGTTAATCGATCAAATTGACTAATTATAAATTGAATATTTAATATAAACTCAAGTCGATCAAACATCTAATTAACATGGTTAGATGTCATCTTCAAAGAAGAAAGTTTCACATCAATTAGATCAAATCGTCCATGCTTCAAACGTCCGGAGGGTACAATATAATCCAACACTAAGACGTTGGCTCATCCTTAAGCACCTTCATTTTCCAAAATTATACGTAGCTTATATTTTTCTTCAGAGAAATGTATTGCATGGGTGATAATTGACACTTAAATGTATATAGAGGCATATGATCACATAATTAGTAAGGCAATAGACCATGCCTTAGAATTGATCGATTCAGCCACATCGCCAATGTTTCTAAGCTTCCATTATTTGATCAACGCTGATAATACACTTTCATACGTCAGATTCATTTTGTTTTTAAACAGAAAAGTCCATCGTACATAAGTAAATTTCGGCATCATGAGATATCTCAATTATGTTTACCATCATTCCTAAGATACGAATTGAGCCCAAATACAGAAAGATGCCCTTGATAGTATATGAGATTGAGCATAAGTCGTGTCGTGTGATTAATCCACACACCAATATTTATGAATTAGAATGAATTCTAGCTTTGAGGGTTCGATTTGGGGATCTTTAATATACGTAGAATAGGTGAAAATTGTCCATAAAGTTGTAAACCTAATGTACGGCAATTAATTCAGTCATAACCCTTTCAATTATATCAATGTAGTCATAAATCTTTTGATGATTTGCCAATTTAGTCCTAAACTTTATAATTGCACAATTTTAATCCTTAACAATTTTATGATTTGTTAATTTAGTCCTAAATCTCTTAATAATTTGTCCATTTAGTCATTCTAGCCAATTATCCAAATAATAAGTTTATGACTAAACTGACAAATTTAAAAAAGATTTAGGACCAAATTGAAACAATCGAAAGTTTTAACACTAAATTGGCAAATCGTTGAAATTAGCATAATTGAAAGGGTTAGGATTCTAATTTCGACGGAAAGGGTTAGGATTAAATGACATGCTGCTCAGGTTGAAAGCTCTGCAACGATGGCAGCTGATTTTCTCTTTTCGGAGAGTCTCTCTCTACCTTTCGGGGTAGCTCAAAACCCTAACATTCCCTAAAACCCTACCCCTTCTCCACCCAAATACCATAAAAACCCTAACCCTTTTACACCCGCCCACTTCAATCATCCCTCACTGATTGGATTGTCTGATTCCAAAGCTTGAATCCTTTTAGCTTGGCTGCCATGGAAGAGGCAGAAGACTCAGAGCAATGAATGGCATCTCTCTGCAAACGATTAGGGCGTATGTGGTCAGCCAACATCATCAAGCCAATGGGAATATAGCATCTGAGGAGAAATTGAAGGAATGCAAACGATCTCTCCTTGGACAGCTACACACAAACCCAAAGGTTAACTTCCAGGCGTTTCAGAACACAATGAGGAAAGCTTGGAGGCTAGAAAGTGTGGAGATAACCCAGTTACGACCTGGTATTTTCTGTTTCACTTTTGATACTGAGATTACTAAGAACAAGGTAATTAACTCAAGCCCTTGGTCCTTTGCAAACCACCTGCTTGTCTTCAAACCATGGGAGCCGAATATTCCTCCCCAATGCTATGATTTTAACTCGTGTGAATTATGGGTTCATATTCATGGTCTGTTATGTGAATGGAATACGGAAGATGCGGTTCGCCGGATAGCAAGTAATATTGGAGTGGTTTCGGCTGTCAAAATTGAAACAAAAGGTAATGCCTCTATCAAAACAGGAAAAGCGAGAGTGAAAATTAACCTATTGTCCCCTCTACAATCAGATTTTATTATTAGTAATGCAGGACAGAAAATCTGGCTCGACTTTAAGTATGAGCGGCTCCCACATTACTATTACTCGTGTGGAAAGATAGAGCACTATGCTACCTATTGTGAGGAGGTGCCGTTTAAAGAAGAAAATTTTGATACAGAGGATGGGTGTATGTTTGGCTCGTGGTTAAAGACTGAGAATCAGGAAAATAGCCCTTACTGGAATTTTTTTTTTTTTTTTATGGGGTTAAGGAGAATACCAATAGGGAAGAAGAAGTTGCCCCAGAAACTTCGCCAAATCCAGGACAAATTGTGCTATATGAACCACAGACATCTAGTACACAGAAGCAACCAAACAACAACATTGTGGAGAAGGGAAAGGAGATACTTACAGAAGAATGCTATGTTGAGATGCAGGAATGCCAAATGATTGAAACAATCCCACCTTTTGTCACGATTCCTACACAGACAGAGGTAATTACAACCTTGGTCCCAGTTCATCAGAAGAAAAAACTTTGCAAAAAGAAAATTCCAAGTGGTAAAAAAGCAAGGTACAATCCTTATGATACTCAGCAACCTAACATATTGGAAATTGATGAATCCCAGCTACTTGAAACACCTGTCAAGTTGGTAGTAGAGATTGAAAAAAGGGCTTTGGTGGCTAGCCCGAATATGCCATCGGGTTACATATGAATTTCCTATGTTGGAATTGTCGGGGGTTGGGCACACCTTGGACAATTCAAGCCATCCAAACCCTAGTGGATGTGGAGAGGCCCAGTTTGATGTTCTTAATGGAAACAAAAAATCAAGAAAAAATGGTAGTTCGTTTAAAACGACGTTTGCAGTTTTAGAATTTGTTTGTGGTGAATCCAATGGGGACAGCAGGGGGGTTGGCACTCTTTTGGGATAATATGATTTCGGTTACAGTAGAATCACACTCTTCACACTTTGTGAATGTGATTTGGGGAATACAAAGGAAGTGGGTGGAGAATGCGAATCACTTTTGTTTACGCACCAAACGATTTTCAAGGAAGACTTCACCTTTGGGAGGAATTGTGCTAGATCAGTCATTTGAATAACCTTCCATGGATTTGTGTTGGCAATTTCAATGAAATTCTCTACTTGTGGGAAAAAGTTGGTATGCGGTTGGCAAAGAATTACCGCATAAAGGCTTTTTAGGATTTCTTAGATGCTTGTTGCCTCATGGACCTAGAGAGCAAAGGGTGTACATTCACATGGGCTAACAATAGGGAAGGGGATGCGTATGTGAAGAAAAGACTAGACCGAGCAGTATGTTCTATGGAGTGGAGAGTCACTTTTCCAGAAGCGGAGGTTTATGCATTACCGGCTATTGGTTCCAACCATAGCCCGTTATTAATTTCTCTATCCCCAGTACAAGAAAAAAAGGAAAAAAAAAGAATTTAAGTTTGAAGCTTTTTGGTTGGAAGAGGCTGAATGTGGGGAAATCGTAAGGGTTGCTTGGCAAAAGGCAGAATTTACAAATGATAACTTGTTGACAAAGATGAGAAGAGTTTCTGGTGAACTAGAAGTTTGGAGTAAAAAAAGGTTCATGAATGCTCATAAAAGAATTAATAGCCTGAAGAAGGAAATCCATAAACTTACCAACCTTTCGAGTGGAGGGCAGAATCGAGAAAAAGTCCAATTGCTAAAGGATGAAATAGAAAAATTATGGAGACATGAAGAAATGTACTGGATATTATGATCAAGAATACATTGGTTAAAGTGGGGAGATAAGAATACAAAATATTTTCAAGCTACCACCATCCAGAGATGGCAAAGGAATAGAATTACAATGCTACAATGAGGAATGGACATGAGATGTTAGCCAATTAAAGCAATCAACGATGAATTTCTTTCAGAACCTTTATACTTCAGAGGGCCCCGTAGTTTTCATCCAGTGCTAGAAAATTCACAGCATGGTTGGAGAAGAAATAAACAATGATCTAACAACTGAGGTGACACTAGAAGAAGTAAAGGTAGCAATTTTCCAATTGGGTTCCACTAAGGCACCAGGGCCTGATGGCCAAAATGGGCAATTTTATCAACATTTTTGGGAAGAGGTTTAGCAAGATGTTTTCAAGGAGGTGCAGAATTTCTTTATCTCTAGAATATTAAATCCAGTTCTGAACAAGACTCACATATCCCTTATTCCCAAAGTACCTAACCCGGAGAAACTTGCATAGTATTGCCCAATAAGTTTATGTAATTTTAGTTATAAAATCATTTCAAAAGTCTTGGCTAATAGGCTAAAGCCTTGGCTTCCAGATTTAATTTTTGAAGAGCAAAGTTCCTTCATTAGTGGACGACAAATTCAAGATAATATATTGATTGTCCAGGAGGTGCTTCATCAACTAAGGGTGAGAAAGAGGAAGAGAAAGTTCCAAGCAAAGTGTTGAAACTAGATATGAAAAAAGCGTATGATCGAATAGAGTGGGATTTCCTGGAAGCTTGCTTGCTAAAATTTGGATTTCGTGCAAAATGGGTGAACTGGATAATGAAATGTGTGTCCACAGTGACGTTTAGTGTCAAATTTAATGGAGAGCCTTTGCCCTATTTTCAACCTTCGAGGGGTATTCGACAAGGTGATCCGTTATCCCCCTATCTTTTTATATTGGTTGCCAATGTGCTATCTTTATTGATGAAAAAAGCAGTGGCGGATGGAACCATCGAAGGAATTCATTTTAATAGTTTTTGTCCCACTTTATCCCACTTGTTGTTTGCAGATGACTCAATTTTCTTTCTTGATGGGACGATCACTGAATGCCAAAATGTTGCCTCAATTTTGAGTCAATATTGCTTAGCTTCTGGACAAGCAGTAAATTTAAACAAGTCGGGAATCTTCTTTTGTAAAGAGTGCCCACCAAATTTGAGAAGAAATATGGCAGAAGAACTAAGGGTCCCAGAGATAGGAAAAATGGGCAAATATTTAGGGATTCCATCCGATTGGGGGGAAACAAAAAAGCAAATGTTCGCTTGGATTATTGCAAGTGTTGGAATTCGAGTTGGCGGAAGACGACTTACCTGATTTCGATGTGCAAATAGCAAATAGCCCCGGAACAAACGTTGAATTATCGATAAAACACGAACAACACTTCCTCACGTTAGTTTGGATGCAATCGCAAGGAAAACACCCGATTTCCACGATGTAAATGCTGATCATTCTTGCAAAAGTGAAATGGAATTCCTTTTTTCTTCTTTAATGGAAATGGAGAGAAAATTTGGTGCGGATGAATTGCCAACCATTCCAACGGTTGTATTTTGGGAGGTTTTTATACGTCTCCATGACACCCCTACAAATGGTGTCCTTCCATCGTACCGTATCAAGTCCAAATGGTGCGGTCTAATCGCACCCCCTCATGGACGTACTAGCTAACTAGCTAAAGTATAACATCTCCTACTCGGACATGATGGGCTTGATAGCTCTCTATCAAGAATATAAGGCATTCAACATTCATCAACTTTACAAAACAATTCATACTAGCAATGAAGCCTTGCAACCAATGAGTACACATGCACTTGGGAGCTCAAATTATGCACCTGTTAGGGATGACATAATGGCTACAACCCTAAAAAGATATAAATAATCGATGTCTCGCAGTGCCTCAGACATATTTTGTTACATTAGTCCAAGTATACCTATCCCTTAAAGGCTATACTTGACTATTCTCAAAACACTATGTATTTACAATTATATCCGCAACCACAAATGGCGATATAATTGGTCGACCAGTAAATACACGCGATATATGTAAAACAACAATAGTCTTCCTTCGCACTCATGTCTCTCTCAATTTCAGAACAACTGCTTTCCTAGATACGTCCCATAGGCCATATCTATTCATGACCGCCCGTAACATGCTAAAGTAGTAATATTGATTTTTCACTTCGAGAACATAGTTAGAAGTAACATAGGGCACAAAATTGAGGTAAAATACAAATTACCTCAAGGGCTCACACGATGAGTAAATAGGGATAATTTTACTCATCTTCCCTCATTAGTCGAACAATGCACATGTAGTATGAATTACATGCTATAGTGGATTACTCTTTCTATAAGAGTGTATGTTAATCATCAAACAATCCACCATACAGATCTTAGCCTAAACATAGTCACGTGCTTCTTACGTACTCATGTTTAGCCCTAGTGCTATATCAGCTCGCTTTCTATAGCGCCCAATTAAGTACTCGCATCCGGCATCTTATAGGCATACATGATTGTGGGACTATCATGTTCAGTCTTGTTATAAACTAATCACAGACCTCATCTTGACTCCAATCAAGGTGACATATTTTACATACTAAACTTGCTCTTCAGCATTTATTTGTACATAACGTCTTATCTCAACGTGCTAACTACAGCACTTGAGGCGATTGCTCATGTAAATGAGCCAATTATTGCCTCCTAACATACTTTTCAATAATATATATGTGTGTTAGTGCTAGTCTCATAGTGGATTTGTACTTATTGATAAAACATCAAATCACTAATAAACAAACAAGTACAATACATCTGTCCACAAATACATAAACCAATGATCCTCTACGATAACAGATATAGCATTCTACGCAATCCTTGTGACATCCTATGGGTCAAGAGCATGTCTCTAGGAATAGCCTTCGCAAATGGATCAGTAACCATTCTATTGGTTGAAATGTATTGCAGGATCACTTCTTTCTATGCTATAATATCTCTGATGAAATTATTCTTTATGTCAATGTGCTTTGTCCTTCCATGATACTTGGGATCTTTCACATATGCAATGGCTGCTTGACTATCGCAATAAACTGTCATCAGTCTTGGAACTTCAGTGACAGTGGCTAAATTTTCCAAGAAACGTTTTAGCCATACTGCTTCTTGCACTGCGGCAGAACATGCAATAAATTCTGCCTTCATCGTAGACAAGACCGTGCATGTTTGTTTCTTGCTATTCCAAGAAATCGCACCTCCATTGAGCAAGAACGCATATCCAGAAGTCGATTTACGCTCATCAAGGTCTCCATCCCAATCGGCATCTGAATAACCTAATAGGCGTAAATCATTCCCTTGGTAACAAAGTCGATAGTTCATGGTGCCCTTAAAGTATCTCAGGATCCTCTTCACTGCTTTCCAGTGTGCTTGATCAGGATTTGATTGATATCGGCTCACCAATCCCACGGCATAGTATATGTCAGGTTGAGTACACATCATAGCATACACTAAACTTCCGATCGCACTAGCGTAAGGAACAATTTCCATCACTTTGATTTCTTCTGGAGTCTTATGACACATCTCAGTACTTAAGCCTTCACCTTGTATGACAGGGGTATCAATGGGATTACAATGCTGCATATTGAAATACTCAAGAATCTTCATAATATAAGACTCTTGTGATAAAGTAAGGAGTTTCCTTGATCGATCTCTTTCGATCTTAACTCCCAATATATAAGCAGCTTCTCCCATGTCCTTTATCTCAAAATTGGAGGACAACCATTCTTTTATGGTAATAACCAAAACCTTGTCATTTCCAACTAACAGAATATCGTCCACATAAAGTGATAAAACCACAAACTTATCTTTGGACCGCTTGACATATACACAGTGATCTTATTCGATAATCGTGAAACCAAATGTTATTATTACTCGATGAAAACGAAGATACCACTGTCTAGATGATTGCTTAAGGCCATATATTGAGCGATGAAGCTTGCAAACTTTATGCTTTTGACCTTTAGCTATGAAACCTATTGGTTGTTTTATATAAATTTCCTCATCTAATTCTTCATTGAGAAATGTTGTCTTTACATCCATTTGATGTAATTCAAGGTCCAAATGTGCAACGATGGTTAGAATAAGACGTATTGAGGCAAACCTTACAACTGGTGAAAAAGTTTCCTCATAGTCTATACCCTCTTGTTAAGTATAACCTTTTGCCACAAGGCGAGCCTTATACTTTTCAATGCATCCATCCGTCCTTCGCTTAATCTTGAAGACCCATTTGTTTCCAATGGCCTTACGATTAGGTGGTAGATCAACCAAGTCCCAGATGTGGTTTGCCCTCATTGACTCCATCTCATCTTCCAAAACTTTTCTCCATTCTTCCTTGTCAGAGGATGAGAGAGCCTCTTGAACAGTCTTAGGCTCGGTATCGTCATTTTGAGCAATCATAAATGCTTCCCCTTTAATCTCAAAACAACGACGGGGAATACTTTTACGATTACTTTTACGTAATTGAATTTCTCTTGAATTCAATTCATCAGGCGATGCAACACTCCCACTAGGTCTTGTGTGTTGAGGTAAATCTTCATTTCCCTCTACAACATCAGTGGGTGTGTTATCAGGATCTTCTATCTCATATAATTGAAAGTCCTTATCAATCTCACCTCTATTAGGAAAATCGTTCTCCAAGAACGTGACATCTCGTGACTCCATTTCGATCACATTTCCATCAGCTTGTTTAACTATGAACACGTACCCTTTTAAGTGTTCGGAATATCTTATAAAGATACATTTCTTTCCTCTAGGACCTAATTTACCATGTTTATGGGAAGAATCATGAACATAAGCTGCACATCCCCATGGACGTTGACTACTCAAGTCTGGTTTTCTACCAGTCCATAATTCATAAGGGGTGGAAGTGACCGATTTTGAAGGCACACGGTTAAGTATATAGGCAGCAGTCAATAACGCATCTCCCAATAGGAGATAGGTAAATTTGCTTGCACCATCATAGACCTAATCATTTTCAATAGGGTTCTATTCCTTCTCTCAGCTACCCCATTTTGTTGTGGAGTACCAGGAATAGTCAATTGTCGTACAATTCCCTTTTCATCACAAAGAGCCTTGAATTGCTCCGATAGATACTCACGTCCACGATCAGTTTTCAATGCCTTTATTGTTTTGTTCAATGATTCTCTATCATTGCTATATATTGTCCAAAGCAGTCTAATGCTTCTGACTTATGGGAGATCAAAAAGACATAACCGAAACGTGTGAAGTCATCTATGAAAGTGATGAAATATGAGCCTCCATGCCTCGCTATCACATTCAAAGGACCACAAATGTCAGAATGTATTAGATGCAATGGAAATTCAGCTCTAGTTCCTTTACCAAATGGTTTTCTAGTTGTTTTTCCCGCCAGACAATGTTCACATACTGATAAACTAACATTAGTGAGTGACCCTAAAAGGCCTTCTCTAGCTAATTTTTGCATTCTTTGCAATCCAATGTGACCTAATCTAGCATGCAAAGTACTTGCATTAATCTCAACATTGTTAGAAGACGCAATTAAAGAAAAACAACCATCAACATTAACATTGTACTGATCATAGTCAATGTCTAACACCATAAAACCATTCGATACATGACCTGAACTATAATAAACCTTTTCATACAAATTGTCAACACAATCACCATGGAAATTCAATACATAACCTAAGCTAAGAAGAACAACCGCAGAGACCAAGTTTCATCGAATATCTAGAGCATAAAGGACATCATGTAGGAATAGGTTTCGACCACCACGTAAGATTAATTTACATGTGTCGATTCTATTCACTTCAATTCTTGAGTTATTCCCAACATATATCCATCTTCTTCCAGGCGGTATCCGACGATACTCCATAAATGCTTTTCGGTCTCTAGCTACATGATCTGTTGCTCCCGAGTCTACAATCCACATTGGATGAGATTTAGCAAGTATTACAGTACTAGAAACAAAAGCATTACTCAAAGTAATGAAGTAATAGGGTACCTTTTTCGGCTCAGTGCATTCACGAGCAAAGTGACCCATCTTGCCACAATTGTGGCACTCCATCTTGGCCTTGTCCTTTTTCCCACCACGCTTCTTGCGTAGGAAGGTCTTAGCCCTCTTGGGTGCCTGATCAGTCATCTTCCATTTGTTGTTGAACTGAAGATTCCTCTTGCGCTTGAAGCCCAAAGCTTTCCGCGAACTCGATTTAGCAACATAAACATGGGTAGAGGATCTCGTAGTCTCTAGGCGCTCATCCTCTAATTCCAAATGATGCACAATATCATCAAAAGTGATGATGTTCTCATTATGTGTCATATTGATCTTCATATGCTCCAAATTGTCAGGAAGAGACCTTATAACAGCCTGAACTTGCTATTCATCAATAAGGGAGTGACCTGCCGACTTCAGCTCACGAATCATGTTTGACATCTCCCGAAGATGCTGCCTCATTGTTACATTTGGGCACTTTCGGAATGTGTCAAACTTAATGGTGAGTCTCCTCAGCTTAGTGGCAGATATACCCCCAAACTTATCCTTCAAGGCAACCCATATAACTTGAGCTTTATCATAACTTTCAAACTCACATATGAGATCATCTTGCATACAGCTCAGCAATGTGATACGAGCAATGCTATTTTTCTTTTTCCAAGCTTGATAAACTTCCAGATCTCTCCTGTATTGAGCTGAAGTTCCATGCTCAGGTTCATCCATGGTATGGTTGAGGGTTTCCAAAACCTCTTGCTCTTCAAGGATGTATTGAACTTTTCGATGCTAAATATCATAATTGTCATCGTTCAGCTTTTCACCTTTATTGAGGTCAGCCACAATGATCTTAGATGCCGAAGCCATAATCAATTGCTATAACACATTGATATAATAAATGCAGAATCAATACTAGCACACTATACAGAGTAACACACATATTTAATTGACGGCAAAGACAAACTAAATTAATGATAATTCAACAAAAGACATAAAAGCAAAAGTTCACAATGTTCCAAATCAATTTCTATGTACAATCGTTCTATTATCATTAATTAGTTTAATTTGCACACATTTTAAGTTCTAGGTGAGAACTCTTTTCAATTCTACCAACCTACGAATTCCCACTAGGAAAAATTATTACATGACCTTATGTAATTTCTATATTTTTCCTTAACACAAAAATATTGCATGATAATAACCAACGTATAAACAACAATCATGCTTCAACTATAATTAAAAGTGCAATTCAACATGTAATGGATTTCCTACCATTGTTCTAATTTTCTAGCAAATAGAAAATTACAAGTATATTAAAAAATATATATCATATCATTGAACTAGGCTCTACACAGCATATATAACATCATTTGCACACAAGCTAGCTATTGTATTTCCTAAATCATAAGAAAATACAAGCTACAACTGAATAAACTACATTAAACCCCAAAAAATGCGGGTACATAGGGTTTCCTACGCATTTTCATACAATTATAAAATTCAAAAATATAAAATAATTATACCACTGTGTAAAAGACATTCATACGAACCAAACGCCATCGACCACGCTCTAATTGGAGCGCGTACGCGCCCCCACGCGCCAGCAAGCCAAACGGCTACTGGCTGGTCTGACCAGTCTGACCGGTCCAATCGGTCCAATTGATCCGACCCGTGGCCGGTCCGACCATTGACCGGTCAATGGTCGGGTCGAGTCGGGTCAACGGGTCGAATCTTGGGTCGCGTCTCGGGTCGGGTCGGGTCGCCGCCGGCCGTGCCGCCGACCAAGCCGTCGTCGGTGCGCGTCATCGATGACGTCATCCCAGCGGTTACCGACCGTTAGGTGACATTATGGTGACGTCATCACGTACCGGTTCGCCGATCGATGCGTGCCGGTTCGCCAACAGGAACGCGTCGCGCACGTGCCAGTTCGCTAACTGGCGCATGTGGCGCACGCGCTGGCTGTGCCAACGCTTCAGGCGCGTCCGACGTCGCCTGGCGATGCTCGACCCATCTCCAGACTCATCTCGATGAGCTTTTTCACCCAGTATATTCAAAAATTAATTTTGACCAAAAAATTATTTCAAAAAACGGCCAAAACCTTATGGATGCACGCGACCCCGAACCCGTTCTTTGCTCCGGTTCAATTTCGAGTTTTTCATATGGCAATTCTGACTATCAGAGATCCAAACAGTGTAGGATACAAACTCTTGATCTCAATATTAAATGGTAAATGAGAAAACTCGATGAAAAATAAGGCAGAAATCACCACCTGGCTTTGATACCAATGTTGGAATTCGAGTCGGCGGAAGATGACTTACCTGATTTCGATGCGCAAATAGCAAATAGCCCCGGAACGAACGTTGAATTGTCGATGAAACACGAATAACACTTCCTCACGTTAGTCTAGATGCAATCACAAGGAAAACACCCGATTTCCACGGTGTAAATGCCGATCATTCTTGCAAAAGTGAAATGGAATTCATTTTTCTTCTTTGATGGAAATGGAGAGAAAATTTGATGCGAATGAATTGCCAAACATTCCAATGGTTGTGTTTTGGGAGGTTTTTATACGTCTCCATGACACCCCTACAAATAGTGTCCTTCCATCGTACCGTATCAAGTCCAAATGGTGCGGTCCAATCGCACCCCATCATGGACGTACTAGCTAACTAGCTAAAGTACAATAGCAAGAGTAAATAAAAAGCTTGAAGGTTGGAAGGAAAATTTGATATTGAAAGCGGGAAAGGAAGTCCTCATTAAATTAGTAATGCAAGCTTTACCTCAATATGCAATGTCGATTTTCAAAATGCCAATATCAATCTGTCGAGCTATTGAGAAAAATATAGCAGCATTTTGGTGGAAAAATAATGAAAAGCAAACTGGTTTGCATTGGAAAAGGTGGGAAACTTTGAAGTATAGGAAATATGTTGGAGGTCTTGGGTTTCAAGATTTATTGACTTTCAACAAGGCTATGTTGGGCAAACAAGCATGGAGGATTTCACAAGATCCCTTGTCTTTGTGGAGTCATTTTCTAAAAGGAATATATTTCCCAAGAGAAAGTTTTTGGCGAGTTGGGAAAGGAAGCAGACCTTCTTGGGGATGGAAAAGCCTTATCATGGGTAGAGATGCCATATATCCATCAATTAGATGGGTAGTTGGTAACAGGGAAAAGATTAACATTAGAGAAGACATATGGCTTAAATGGGGATTGATCGAGGAACCTGTGAATCAAAACGAACCTAGAATGGTGTATGAACTAATTATAAAGGAAGAGGCATGCTAGAATGAGTAACTAGTGCAGGAACTTTTTGACCCAGAGATCAACAATGAAATCTTAGCAACTGCCTTGGGGAGTTTGGAGCTGGAAGATAGAATGGTGTGGACACCTTACAAATTAGGAAGCTTCACAAGAAAAGTGCATATAACAGTAGCAAAGAGGAAACAATCAACCAAACTTCAGAGAAGGCATCGTCCTCCTATCAGACCCCCAAATCACTGTGGAAGAAAATATGGCAATCCCACATCTACCCCAAAATAAAATATTTTCTATGGAGTGCTTGCCAAAACGCCCTTGCTACCATGGATAACCTTTTTAGAAGGCAAATCTTACCTCATCCCCTTTGTAGTCTCTGTAATCAAAGCCCTGAAACTGCAGAACACACTCTCCTTCTTTGTCCATGGACAAGGAAAATCTGAAAAGATACAGCTCTAAACATCAATATCTCTACCCAAGGTTTATCGCAATTTGAAGTATGGTTAGATGTTGACACCTAATTTTGGAAAAATAAAATTGCATTTTGAACAAATAAAAAGAAAAAAAATGAAAATGGGAGAAATTGATTTGATTGAATTATGCAAGGAAATATGGAATTTTGATGGATGTTTGGATTTTATTAAATACAGCAACAATTTTGAAATCAAGTGAAAAATGGGCAAGAATGGAGCTAATTGTCAAATCATACATATTTGATTTAATGCGACAAGAAATGGTAACTCAAGAAATGCCATGTAAATAGACCGTTTTGAATCACTATAAAAGAGAGGCTCATTTTTCATGACAAGGGGGAGGCGAATTTGAAAAATTTTAGGAGCGAGAGTTGAAAAAATTGTGAAAAGAAATCGTGCAAAAAAGGTGCAGAGAAAAGTGTGAGGAGGGGAGAGTTTTTCAAAAAAATTGGAGAGCAAATATGAGAGAAGGATTTTTTTTAGAGTTGAAAGTCAAAGTCCATTCCGGTTTACCTTGGTCAAAGGAAGCAGTGGGCAGAGACTGTATGGAATGACGTGAGAGAGAGAGAGAGAGAGAGAGAGAGAGAGAGAGAGAAAAAAAAAAGGAAAAGCGTTACAGTGTCATCTTCTTCGGAGGCCCCCCGCCTTTTTTGATCGCGCCAGTTCGTGCCACGCCGGCAATTGTGCCGACACTGCGACGCCGGATACCACCGCGCCTTGCCACCTTGCTGGTCCGCCAGCCTCCGCCTACGCTACCACCGCGACCCGCCTCGACTGCGACGATCGCCCTACCTCAGCCAGCCTAGCGCCCGAGTTCCCCTGTTTCACTGCTACTGCTCCACTTGGCCTGTAGCTTGTTCGCCGTTGCTGTTCTTGCGTTCACCAGGCCAGAGCTCTTCTGACTGCCGCTCCGAGCCTCCACCCGTGAGCCCGTGTCGAGTCGTCGCCCCCTGCTCCGCCTGCGACGCCGCCTGTTGATCTCACTGTGCCACCCGCGACGTCCCGCCGCTGTCCCTGCCTCAACTCGACGCTCGAAGCTCGTGCCGCCTCGACGATGCCTGGAGTTGAAGCCCACCGTGACCTACAGCCTAGCATTGTCACCGACGCCTGTGGGACCGCTTGCCACTACCTCTGCTCTGATTGACCCGTAGCCGCGCCTCCGCCTAGCCGTAACGTAGCCCTTGCGCGTTGCTCAAACTTCCCTTCTGAGCGACGTTCATGCCTGCAGTCCCCTGTTCACTACTGACCCGTTCGCCGCCGGTGCGCCTGCTGTGTCTTCTCACCGGAATTCCTCGCCGGCGACTTCCGCGCTAGAATTCCGAACCAGTTGCCAAGCTCGGTTTGGAAGAAAAAAAAAAAAATCAAATTAGGTAGATTTAATTTATTTTATTATGCATATTTATTTTATCTATATTTTATTTATTTTATCTTGTTTTTTTTATTTGAAATGTTTCCCTATGCATAATTAGAAATTATGACATGCCACTCGATTTGCAACCGCACCTGAATTTTTATATCATCTATAAGGCTTTAGATGAAATAATTGATTAAGCGGGAATAAAATTGATACTTTGATCTTTAAGGCTTAAAATTAATTTATCGATTTTACTAGTGAAATATTATTCCTTGATCCGAACGATGTATGATATCTTTGGATTGGCTTGTCTTGATTGCTTTGTTTATTTGAAATATGTTTGAACTAGAATATTGCATGGTTTAGGGTTATCTTGCATGTTTAAGGGTAGGTTTTTATTATTTCGAATTTTTAAAAAAATAAAAATCAAAAATCAAAAATCAAAAATCAAAAATATCAAAAAAGGAAGTCAAACCAATTTATTTAGGTTGCTAGTTTTTTTTTTTTTTTTAAACTAGGAATGCATGTTTGATTATTTGGCAATTATTAATTTCGAAATTAAAAAAAAAAAAAAAAAAAAAAAAAAAATCATCATGCATATGTCATGTAGAATTATGGCATATTTTGTATATCATTGCATATTGGGGTAAAATTGCACTTAATTTAGTTTTAGATAATACTTTTCTTAATTCATTATAAGTTTAGGTATTTTCTTAGATATATTGCATTTTAGGATTATTTAGGTTAAGATAATGTTTTAGTTTAAATTAGGATTTGGCTCAACCTAATTCCTAATATAAATTAAATAGGATCTTAATTTAATTAGGTAATTTTCACATTTCACAAAATTTCGAATTTCGTGAAAAATATAAAAAATGTCATAGGTTAAATTAGTTTTATTATTTAGGATAAAATGCATTCTTTTAGGAAAAAAAATGTCATATGCACGTCATTAGGGCTAGATTCACTGAGATCCATGTCATTTAGTATTTTTGCTAGGTCCATTTAATTATAAATCACATGTCGTTAGATTTAGCGCATTGCATATTGCATGATTTTCATTAATTTAGTAAAAACAAAAAAGAAATTGCGTGTTAATTAGAAACCATACCTAGGATTGTTAATGTGGTTTTTAACTTAACATTGCAGATGCTTTTGTTGCTTTGAGATAAGTTTTTGCAATTTATTCATTATTTATCTGAGTGTTAAATTGGTGGATTGTGCACCCGCATGATCACCTCACATGTTAGAAAAATAGATTTAAAATCAATTTAGGTTGTCTGCAAAAACATTTTTGAAAATAAAAGAATGGTATCGAAAGGGCATTAGAGAAGTTTAGTGTAACAAAGTTCCCGTACCCATAGTCTCTGGGTCGTAAGAGTAAAGTAAACTCCCGTTACTTTACTTGGGGTTCTAATCGACCCATCAAAAATAGATTAGTGGCGACTCCTAGATAAAATTTATCTGCATGTTAAAAAAAAACTTGAACCTAAGTCGCGAATTGGTATGGGCTTGGGAGAGCCTGAGTTAAGTCTAGGCTTAACAATCCATTAGCCAAATCTTAAATGGTGCACTCGAGAATCAGTTCGCGACAGCTTGGCGACTCCGCTGGGGACTTGAGTTGAAACTCTTAGTGGACTTAGGCCAATTTTATTTTTTGAAAAATGTTTTTGTTTGGCAGCGAGGATCCTAGGTACGTCCCTAACATTTAAGGTGTTAAATGTTTTTGCAGATTGGGAGGTATAAGGGGAGTAGTTTTTTGCTAACCCTTGTCTTGCAGGTTGGAGTTGATGATGAATGTTTTAAATTCAAGTTATTGAAGGGTTGCTTGATTTAAATTGTTGTGCATGCCTTGCATTTAGCACTACACTATCGCACACACAACCTGCCGCCGAACCTGGGCCGCACTAGGATATTTAGGATAGTATTGAGTTGGATATGACTTCGACCGCGAGGCCGCGTAGTAGAAGTTGCGCAACTCAATCCCGAAAGTTTCTTTCTTGGTGTCAAGAATATTTACCTCTGCCCGCGAGGCTGCGTCGCATTGGGGTATCATTCTTGACTAAGCTGGAGTTAGGAGGACTTGACTTAGCATGCGAGGCTGCAACTAAGTCATCCCACCCTTTTAACTCCATTTTGTTAAGCTGTTTAGATAGAAATCGAGCCTCACACTTCATGCGCTTGTCTATGTGATTGCCGTTGATTTTCCTTGGTGAAGTAAGTTTTCTATTCTTATACCATGCAATTTATTTTGGTCCGTCCATGACAATGTAGGATAGTCATTTGATCTAATTCCTTTGTCAATCAGAAATGAAGTGAGGGAATTGTCATGCAATGAATCATTTGGAAAATAAAAAAAAAAACTTTGGAGAATTTTTTTTTCAATTCTTGTCTAGAAAATTTGATCTTGCTAAGGTATCTATTTTTCTAGTTCTGTTTAGGAAATTCTCTTCTTGTAAGAACTTTTCATAAAAAAAAAAATGAAAAAAAAAGTTGATAGATCATTGTCATGGATTGGTTCGCTATTTGCACCTCATACTTATGCATTTTCATCCATTTAGGTGGCAACGGATCCTCCACGCTCACCCATCATCACACGATTAAGAGCAAGAATGGCCAACCAAAGTGAGATGCGTGATCGCATGTCCTCCGTGGAAGATCAACTCAAACAGTTAGCCGCTTCCATGCAGCTTATAACAGCTCAACTTCAATTCCTCCAAGTGAACCCGAATCCTCCACCGCTCTCCCCGAGATAGTAGTCCCGAGGCAGGCAAATAGGGCCCAAATGCATGATGACGAAATGCCCGGGCTAGAAGATGACATGGTCTTTGTTGGAAAGGCCAAGTTAGATAGTGTTCCCAAGATGGATCAGGATGAGTACGTTGCAAAGCTGGAGGATAAAGTGAGATAGCTACATGAGTCACAAAGCTCACTCCCATTCGACCTCTCGGTCTATGAGAAGGTCAAAATGCCGAGCAAGTTCAAAATGCCAGAATTTGAGAAGTATGACAGGACATTTTGTCCGAAATCTCATTTGCAAATGTACCACGTGTGCATGGCCCAGCACGTAAAAAAATGAGCCCCTCATGATCCAATCGTTTCATGCGAGTTTGATCGGGCCCACACTAAACTGGTACGTGACAAATAACGTAAACCTCCTCGAAACCTGGAACGAAGTGGTAGATGCGTTCCTCAAACAATACAAATTCAACATGGACATTGCACCTTCCCGAGAAGATCTTGAGAGGATGGAGAAGAAGAGGAATGAATCATTTAAGGAGTATGCCGTGAGATGGCGAAATCTGGCAGCTCAAATCACTCCTGAGCCTACTGATAAAGAATTGATGAAATTGTTCGTCAAGACTCTCCCATCTAAGTTCCGTAACCGGATGGCTAGCACATACGTTGAAGACTTCAACCAACTTGTTCCCATAGGAGAACAAATTGAGATGGGGATAAGAGAAGGGTGGTTTACTGAGCCATCTAACAAAAGGTTTTCTACCAAGAAGGAGAAGGACCTTGAAGCTGAGATTAATATGACCTATTCTCAACCGAATCGTGGTCGCACTCTAGTAATTAAAATTTCTACTTAGCAACAAGATGGAGACCATTAGCTCCCTGGTCGACGACGTAATGTTAGAAGACAGTTCACACCTCTTCCTGGACCCCTATCCAAAGTTTTGCTTGTCCTCCAAAAGAAGGGATTACTCTCTACTGAGCCGAAGCAACCAAATCCCGAGCATTATCCTGTATATAATCTCTCCGAAAAGTGTGACTATCACATGGGAGAAGTTGGTCACTCCATTGATGATTGCTATGTTTTGAAGCATAAGGTCCAAGACCTCTTGAATACAAAGGCGTTCTCTTTCAGCAGTAAACAGAAAAATCCTCCACCCAACCATGATGGAGGCGCAAACGCTGTCGCTGAGTGAAGAAGTATTTATCTTCCAGGACTTCAAGTTTTTTTAGGATTTCATGCTTTTCGAGATTTCAATTATTGCTTTTGTTTCTAGGGTTTGTTGTTTGCATTTTCCATTTCAATAATGTAATTCATTTGATTATATTCAATGAAATTACAATTTTATTTCCAATTTTGACAGCATAATGAGGCACACCAAACTAGTCCGGTGACGATATCCAACAATGAAAAGAAAATATCATCCAAGGATAATTCTGAGGACTGGGCTTCTGTCACGCCCCGATCCTCAGGCACGCGTACATCCTTCACACTTGGTCGATTTTATAATGCGATATCCCTAGACAATGTATCACCGACCCTTTCATTTATTAAGCCCATGCGGAAGCGTTAAAATCCCTGACAATAAAACGATGGGATAGAAACGGGCCATATTTTTCATATTGAAATTTATAACCAAAATTTTATACAAAACACAAACCAGAGCACTCTACAACTTTTTACTCTAAACTTTAATCACATCAAAAAAGAGATCTCAAAAGAAGATAAATTCTCAGCCATCTGGGCCGTACTCAAGGCCCCTCTCAGGACTATCTTCTTCTTCCAAAAATCCTTCTCCTCAAATCTCACCTCCAAGTTCTCCTTCATATCCTTCTCCACATGCTTGGCGATGGCCGCCTTCATACCTGACCACCAGTAGTGTTGACGCAAATTCTGATACATCTTAGTGCTTCCAGGATGAATGCTGTAATTGCTACGATGTGCTTCAGATAAAATTTCTTCTCTAAGTTCTACATCGTCAGGTACAACCAAACGTCCACGAAGCCTAAGTACCCCATCATCAGAAACTTGAAAATCGGCCTTTCTTTTATTGGTATCCTCTTGAAGAATTTTCTGTACGTCTAGATCTGTCGGTTGAAGTTGCTTGATTCTGACCTGGACATTTGGCTCAATTCTGAGGGTGGCTATAAAACTTGAGAGGTGGCCTACCTCAAATTTGAATTCTGAATCTCGAGCTCTCTTGATTAAGTTCCACTCCTTAACCAAGATCTGTGCCATTGAAGACTTCCGACTTAATGCATCGGCGACCTTGTTCGCCTTTCCCGGGTGATATAGAATATCACAGTCGTAGTCTTTAAGCAATTCCATCCATCGTCATTGTCTCATGTTCAACTCTTTCTGAGAGAACAAATACTTGAGACTTCGATGGTCCGTGAAGATCTGAAACTTTTCCCCACACAAGTAGTGCCTCCAAATCTTCAACGCAAATATGATGGCTGCGAGTTCTAAGTCATGCGTCGGATAATTCAATTCATGAGGTCTCAACTGCCGGGAAGCGTATGCAACAACTCTGCCAGGTTGCATCAGCACGCAACCCAATCCCCTAAATGACGCATCACTATAGATCTCGAATGCTCCAGGACCATATGGAATCGTCAGCACATGTGCGGTAGTCAGCTTTTCCTTCAGCTCTTGAAAACTACACTCGCACTTATCTGTCCATACGAACTTCTCATTTTTCTTCGTGAGCTTTGTCAGAGGCGACGCTATTGTTGAGAACCCTTCCACAAACCGTCTATAATAACCTGTTAACCCCAGAAAACTTCTGATCTCTGTCACTGATGTCGGTCTCGGCCACTTGATCACGACTTCTATCTTGCTCGGGTCGACGAAGATTCCTTCTCCGGAAATCACATGACCTAAGAACGCAACACGAGTCAGCCAAAACTCACATTTGCTAAACTTAGCATATAGCTGATGTGTTCTTAAGGTCTGAAGCACTAATCTTAGATGATTCTCGTGCTCTTCATTACTTCTCGAATAGACCAGGATATCATCTATAAACACGATCACAAATTGATCTAGATATTCCTTGAACACTCTGTTCATCAAATCCATAAAGGCAGCCGGAGTATTCGTCAATCCAAACGGCATCATTGTAAACTCGTAATGACCATACCGAGTATGAAATGCTGACTTAGGAATATCCTCTTTCCGAATCCTCAGCTGATGATATCCTGTCCTCAAATCGATCTTCGAGAATATTGATGCTCCTTGCAGTTGATCAAACAAGTCATCTATCCTCGGCAATGGATACTTGTTCTTGATCGTTACCTGATTGAGCTGCCGATAGTCGATGCACAAACGCAATGAACCATCTTTCTTTTTAACAAATAGAACTGGTGCTCCCCAAGGTGATGCACTAGGACGAATAAATCCTTTATCCAGCAATTCTTGCATATGCACCTTCAGCTCCTTCAACTCAGATAACGCCATTCAATAAGGTGCCTTTGAGATCGGTTCTCTCCCTGGTGCTAGCTCGATTACAAATTCAATCTCTCTATCTGGCGGTAACCCTGGCAATTCTTTTGGAAAGACATCTAGAAATTCCTGTACCACTGCAATATCTTCCATTTTCAACTCTTCAACTGTCGTATCCACGACAGTCGCTAAGTACCCTCGGCAACCCTCGTCTAACAAACGAGCTGCTTCCGGCGACGAGATTAGGGAAATCGAAGGTCCTCCTCGATTCCCGACAAACTCGAAGCTCTTACCCCCTAATGGGTCAAACTGAATCGCCTTGTGATAGCAGTCCATTTTAGCTCATTGATTGGTGAGCCAGTCCATGCCAATTATCAAATCAAAATCATACATGGCTAGGACTAACAAGTCAATTTTCCCCACTCGCTCACCAATCTCTAACTTACACCCCGAACATCCCAAAGCAGCAATAACTTTATCTTTCAAGGGTGTAGATATGCAAATTGTTGATTCCAACAATACAGGATTCAATCCTAGCATCCTAACATATTGCTCGGCAATGAAGGAATGTGTTGCTCCCGAATCAAACAAAGCATAAGCAGGTTGGTCGTTGAGCGAGACCGTACCTGTAATCACGCCAGGCGCAGCTTCTGCCTGACCTTGGGTAATCGCGTACACAATGCCTTGAGCTGGAGGTCTCTGCTGGCCTCCTTGCAGTGCATTCTGAGGGGCATACCCTCCTATCTGTCTCATCGGTGGCGGCGGCAACTGAGGTTGTCCTCTTTGCTTCTTAGGACAAAATCTGGCCATGTGGCTCTGTTGGCCACATTCAAAACATGCACCCATCCTAACTGGGCACGGTACTGTCCCATGTCTTCTCCCATACAAGCGACACGCATCATTTCTAATAGGTCCTGACCTATTAAATCCACTCTTCTTGCTGGGCGGGCTTTGGAATCTATTTCCAAACATCGGCCTCTTTCCTTGGCGGATGTTGTCTCTATGAGAGCTAAACCTCGATCCAGATGAGGCAGCTTTATCATTCTGATCTTTCTCAATCTTCTGAGCTCTCCGATATATGTCATTATAAATCTTCAAATCCAGAAGGACTAAGGCACTTCTCAAATCTTGCCTGAATCCATATCTGAACCTCCTCGCTCGGTTCACAGGATTCTCAATTAACTCAGGGGCATATCGCGAAAGTTCGGCGAACTTCGCCTCATACTCATCAACAGATAGAGAACCCTGGCGAAGACGTTGAAATTCAGCCATCTTCACCTCTCTAGCAGTCTCAGAGAAAAACTTATCATTGAAGGCTTCATGGAAAGTGTTCCAGTCTTGAACAGCGCCTTCGGGAAAGGTCATTTCACGAGTAGTCATCCACCAAGTGTCTGCAACTCCCTCCAGTTGGTAAGTTGCTAACATTACCTTCTCAGCCTCGTTGCACATCAGCAATGCAATCACTTTCTCGAGCTTCTGAATCCATGAAGAAGCAGCTTCAGGATCTCCAGACTCAGTAAAAACCGGCGGATTTAACTTTAGGAAATGCTCCACCAACTTATGGATTGGTCTTGCAGCGACCACTATCTCCGGAGGATTTTCAACATTCATAGCGGCTGGAGCAACGGTAGGTGCGACTGCAGGCGCGGCAGCAGGTGCGACTGCAGGGGCAACTCCGGTGGCGGCGATAGCGGCAGCAGTTGCAGCGGCCTGAGCAGCGGCTTCCACAGTAGCGGCTTGCTGATCCAATCTATTACCCAATGCTTCCAAAACACGCAAGATCCCATCCACCCTGGGATCATTAGGGGCTGCTACCCTGACATCTACAACAGGTGGATTCACTCCACTCACGCTAGCCTATGTTGGCGCTCGACCACGTCCACCTCGGGTTCCGACATGAGTCGGAGCTCTACCCCAAATAACGGCCCTACTGGTCCTCTTTGCAGGAGTTCTCAGCTCCTGATCGCTCATGGTGTAGCTTTACTCAACTAACACCTGTTTCCAATTCAACATTGAATTAGAAACAGAGCGATCCAAACAACAAACAATTTTAGCACTCAGCTAACACAGACATGCACCAGTATGAATTTAAAGACCTTTCCTACTAACTATCCCATGGTCAACGCTCCTTATCACTCCAATCTTCAACTTCGCTCTGATACCACTTAAATTGGATGTCATGCCCCGATCCTCGGGCATGCGCACATCCTTCACACACTTGGTCGATTTTATAATGCGATATCCCAGGACAATGTATCGCCGACCCTTTCATTTATTAAACACATGCGGAAGCAGTTAAAATCCCCAGACAATAAAACGATGAGATAGAAAAGCAGGGCCATATTTTCATATCGAAATTTATAACCAAACTTTTATACAAAACACAAACCAGAGCACTCTACAACTTTTTACTCTAAACTTTAATCACATCAAAAAAGAGATCTCAAAAGAAGATAAATTCTCAGCCATCTGGGCCGTACTCAAGGCCCCTCTCGGGACTATCTTCTTCTTCCAAAAATCCTTCTCCTCAAATCTCACCTCCGAGTTCTCCTTCATAGACTTCTCCTCCTTAGCTTCTCAGCGAGGTCCTGAAATGGTTTCCCCAAAATGGGATGAGACTACGTCTCAGCAAGTTCTACCCCACTAAGCCTGATTAGTAAACCATTATACTAAAGGCTGCCTAAACACGCACAGGGCAGATGACTTACCTTGGTCTCAAATCCCACCTGCAAGTCAGTATAATTCACAATAGGCACTCATTTACTCAAAACAAATCGAACCGGTCGATTACATGTCATACGAATCAATCCCCACTATGGGATATTTAAAAGCTAGGCCATGTGCATTCTCCATGACGACCTTCCAAGTCTCCGAGTCCACGTGCCTCGAACCTTGGGCCCACGTGCATTCTCTAAGGCGACCTCTTCGCCAAGGTGGTACATCAAGTCACCGAGCCACGTGCCCTTTTAGATGTCATTCTCAATTACCGGATCCACGTGCATTCTCTAAGGCACTCATATGCCAAAGTGATGCATCAAATCACCGAGCCACGTGTCCTTTTTACGATGCCCGGGCCCAGCCTTCTCTTAGGTGCTATCTCACCAAAGTGATGCATCAATTCACCGAGCCCACGTGCCCTTTTAGATGCCAAACTCTGTCACCGAGCCACGTGCATTCTCCAGGATGACATACCGAGTCTCCGAGCCACGTGCATTCTCTCAGGTGACCTTTTCGCCAAGGTGACATATTCAACCACTGAACTCACGTGCATTCTCCAGGTGACATTCCAATTCACCGAGCCCAAGCGTCCTCTTTCAAGTGATTACCAATCTACTTTCAATACCGACAACCAATGCCCAACGATTTCTCAATCAAATAATTAAATCAACTCAACAAAGCATTATAAATGCTGAATAACATACTTGGCCATTTACCAATCAACAATTCAATCTCAATCAATTTCAATCAATTTAGGGTAAATCCCTAAAATATCACAATTTATTCAATTCCATACAACGTGGAGCTCAAATAAATAAACGGACTACGCCACGACGATCAGCACGAGATTTCGGTCGTCGGCCATCAAAATCTTAATTTCCAAAAATAATTAATTAATTTATTAATTTCGAAAATTAAATAATTATTATTAAAAATTCAATTTAGCTCAAAATAAAGCCCGATTAAATAAACGGACTTCACCACGGTCATCAGCATAACTTTTCGATTCCGGCCATCTCGGTTGAATTTTTCGGAAAATAAATAATTATTTAATTTAATTCCGAAAATTAATATTTAAATACTAAAAATTCCACTTAGGCTCGAAAAGCCTAATTGAGCCCACCAAGGGTCGGGAAAATCCCGAGGCACTTCCAATAATTAGTAGACCACGTCTACTTGCTAATTGCGCAATCAATTTATCTAAATCGCATCACAATTGACTAATAATTGCTAATTTATTCTAATCTAACAACCTAAACATATTTAGCCAACTAATCTTGGATTAGTGAGATTACTCACCAAATTGCGTGCAAATCGAATCAATCCGACAAGGGCGATGCGAGGAACGACAAACTCCAAAGCACGACTCGGGTTCGGGGCCCGGAAACGGCCCAAAACGAACCCGAAGTCGCTGGAAACCCACTCGTGAGTTTGCTGGACGGGGCTGGCCGAGGCTGCTCCGGCGGCCGAAATGGCGAGGGAAGGTCGGCGGAGGGTGAGGGGGGCGCCGGGGAGGTCCGGCAGGGTCGAACAGCGGCCGGAGGTGGCCGGACGGGGGCTGATCGAGGCGGAATCGAGCTGAGCAGGGGCCGATTCGTGCGGGGGAGGAGCGGCAGTGGCGACGGACGCGGGGTGGAGCGCACGGCATGCGCGGGCGGGCGTCGTGGGTGCGGGCGGCAGGACGGGCGGCAACGGCGAGTTGCAATTGTGCGGCTCTTCTTTTGCTCCTGGTTCGGTTCAGAGTCGAGCAAACAGATGAAGGAGGGAGAAAGGTCGAGAGAGGAGGAGAGAGGAGAGAGAGAAAGATATGAGGATTAACTAGTCAAAGAGATAAGGAAAAAAGAAAGAGGAAGACAGCAGGCATTCGGCTAGGGGGGGGAATTCGCACGAGAGAAAAGAAAGGAGAGAGAGAAGAGAGAGAAAAGAAAGAAAAAGAAAGAAAAGAAAGAGAGGGGGAGAGAGAAAAAGTAAAATAAAAATAACACCATTATTCTTATTTTCTTTTCTTTTCTCTTTCCCTTTTTATTTCCTTTCGGTCTTCAATTTTCTTCCGACAATTTCTTTATTGAAATTTCGGACTCGTCAACAATTTGACGGACAATGAGACAGAATCCTAAAAATAAGAATTATGACGCGCTTAAAATTCGATTCCCGAAATAGAGTTCAATTTCGCGGTTAAAAATCGATCAGACGTGATTTTAGCTCAATCCAACCAATTAGGTAGCTTTTAGGGATTTTACAGCTGATATATCCCTTAACGGCTTTACCCAATAGGTTAGTTAACTCGTGAGTGACAGCTCGAGAGAAAAAGGGCCATAGGCACGCCGACGAAATGCCCATTTCACTTTATCGAAACGGGGTCGAATTTCGGGATGTCACAGCCTTCTTCATGTTTCCTTATCCAAAAAAAAAAATCCAAAAAAAAAAAAAAAAAAAAAAAAGCTGTTGAAGCCATTTCCAAAAGCATGCATTAAGTTAGCACTGTCTAATTTTCCAACTCATTTACTTCATGTTTCGTAGAATTACTTTTTCGGTCTGATGAGAAGGCATCTGAAAAGGCACATTAGGTTGCAATAATAGATTAATTGGCTCAACTGTTATTCAACAGATGTCGAATTGGGAGTACTACAGATTCTAGTAGTGACATGACTGAGATAGAATGAATGTGCAATTTGAATTCGCCTTGATGTTGCATAATATCCTATTCATGCACATTCTCTTATGCAGGGGCAAAAGCGGATAAGGACAATCCAAAGACATCAACTGCTAAGGCAATCCCATTGTAGATGAATCCTTGAATGAATGCTTAAAACTATTTTGCAGTGTGGAAAACTGTTTGTTTTGGAGTTGATAATATGAGCTTTTTTTTTTTAAAGATTTTGCATGATGACTTTTAGCCACCAATTCCACTAAAGAACATCAAGATGGACTAATTTAATGAATGATGTGGAATTGATTGAGCATACTAAATGAGACGAGTTGGGATGATGAAAGGCAAACATTATCTTATACACAGTCCCCTACTCATGCACTCATGAGATGAGTGTAGGAAGGTTCATATACACAAGGTAAAGAGTTCTCTCGCAAAAGGTACGGCAACCGAAATGATGAAAGGCAGTTCATTTCTTTATCCCAAACACTACATGTGATCCATTGCTTAACTCTTTTGAGCCCATACACTTATGGATATTCTTTCCAAATTACCCTTTTAAGAATCACCTCACATTGGGGCAACTGGGAGATAAAATGGCATCATGAGGTGAGGAAAATGAATTGAAATTTTCTTGCTCTCACTTGCATCAATCTTCAAGTCGTGCTATTGCATTGAATTCATGTGTTAACTTAAGTGCCTTAGGATGACAAAGAGCATTTCTTTCTCTATCCTACATACTTATACCATTTGCATAGCACACTTGAGCCTGCAATTTCATTTCTTTAAACCCAGTTGGTGATCATCCCCATACTAGGGCAAGGCAAAAGGCAAATGAAGACTCTTGAAAGTTCGAGTGTCATTGTTTGATGCATGCATAGAAATTAAAATAGAACTAAGGGACATCAAAAAGCAGTGTGCTTAGTAAAAGCAAGACCAATGCCCATGAAAAAAAAGTGAAGAAAAAATGCATGAAAACTAGGGGCATGAAAAAGCGGTGTGCCTAGTAAAAGTAAGGCCAATGCACATAGATGAAAAAAAAAAGAGTTAAGATAAGGTGACTATCAATTGTAAGAATTGAATCTCAATGGAGCAATACTCAAAGAACTCAAAAGTTGAGTTTTTACAATCAATGGGGCATTTCATGAAGACAATCCTCGATGATTAAAAAGAAAACTGGTGACAATGCCAAAATGATCATCATCTCTCACCCTTTACACACATTTTGAGCTTGCTGATCCTTTCATTTCTCAACCCATAAACCCAGCCTACATTACATCCTTTACAAAGTCTCTTCAGATTATGGCATTTGAATTAACATAGAATTCACATGTTTATAAGCATCGCTTGAAAAAGTGCGAACAAGACTATTTCTTTCTCATTTTGCAAGGTTCTTGACTTGTAAACCTGGAGATGATTATAGAATTGTTCTTTCAATTGCCTTAACTCAAAGAGTCTCGTTTGTTAAGCCGTTGACCAAACCCATATTACAGTCCCTATTAAAGACCTCTCAGATTGGTAAGGTCGTACCGCTTGCGAGAATACTCGAACCCCTGTTGATATGATGAGATGGAGTGATTCTCTTTTAAATGAGAGTAAGTGAAAGTCCTTTCTAACCGAAACTCTCTCATTTAGTATTCTTAAGAAATCCATGTCATAAGTGAAAATTATCTTGAATGGTAATTCTCTAGTGGAAATTTGGGTAATGCAAAGGTCATTATACATGAACCCCAATTGAATTGATAAAAACTTCAGTGGATTTTGAACTATGCGTTCCAGAATAGCATTAATTGCTTATTTCTTTGGTGAATGCATTTTTGCTCTAATCATGTCTGACAGATAATGTTTTCTCAAAGACCCAAGAGCTTCTGACATTCAGAATGTGAGAGGCCTCCACAGGATATCTAAGTTCCAAAGGACATATCCCCAAGAATCAGAGATATCACCAGGTAAGTATATCTCTACCCATACTTTAAATACTTGTCATTGTGCAAGTATTCTCTCCCAAGTGCATCAAAACTTGACTTGGTCAAGCCGCCTTCTATATTGACCCGGCGTGCTTTCGTAGCCTGGTGTCCTTTAAATTGACCTGGCGTGCTTTCGTAGCCCAGAGTCTTTTTCATCGACCCGGCGTGCTTTCGTAGCTCAGTGTCCTTTATATTGACCTGGCGTGCTTTCGTAGCCCAAAGTCCCTTTCATTGACCCGGCGTGCTTTCGTAGCCCGGTGTCCTTTATGTTGTCCTGGCGTGCTTTCGTAGCCCAAAGTCCTTTTCATCGACCCGGCATGCTTCCGTAGTCCGGTGTCCTTTATATTGACCTAGCGTGCTTTCGTAGCCCAAAGTCCCCCTATCAAATCGGCGTATTTCCATAGCCCGAAGTTCCCCTTCTTCGACATGGTGTGCTTCCGTAGTCCAGAGTCACCTCATTAATTTGGGAGGCATATCTTTAAGGATCAGAGATGCCACCAGGTAAGTATATCTCTATCCATACCTTAAATACTTGTCATTGTACAGGTATTCCTTTTTCAAGCACTAGCACTTGATGGAGTTGCCCCTCAAAGATTTTTCCAGATTCATTCTAATCAAGTCGACAGGAGAATGGTCCGGAACCTGGTTAGATGATCTATGCTGCAATGCTAGGCGACCGTAGAATGGTACGAGTCCTGGAAAATGAATCCCAGTTTAGGCGACCGTAGAATGATACAGATCCTAGACGACACTTACTCAGGCGATCGTAGAATGGTACGGGTCTTGGAAAATGAATCACCATTTAGGCGACCGTAGAATGGTACAGAACCTAAACACAACCAAACACTGTCATACTGAGCGACCGTAGAATGGTACAGGTCTTGGGAAAACAGTCTCTTTGTGAAGCCATGTTACTATTCTGGGCAACCATAGAATTGTACGAGTCCTAAACATGTAACGCCGACTATCTTGAATCATTCTACCCTCCTCGAAGGTAAGTAATTCCAGGTAAGTTTCTTTATCATTTGCATTAGCATTTCCATGCATCATATAAATTGCATTCAAAAAAGGAATTCATTTTCCAACAAAAAGTCATTTAGTGCATGTGCATAATTAAAATTAGGTTTCAATTTGTCTTTGAAGACAACCTCTATGAGCTCATCTTCAAAGAGGGGCAGCTGTTGACACCTAATTTTGGAAAAATAAAATTGCATTTTGAACAAATAAAAAGAAAAAAAAATGAAAATGGGAGAAATTGATTTGATTGAATTATGCAAGGAAATATGGAATTTTGATGGATGTCTGGATTTTGTTAAATGTAGCAACAATTTTGAAATCAAGTGAAAAATGGGCAAGAATGGATCTGATTGTCAAATCATACATATTTGATTTAATGTGACAAGAAATGGTAACTCGGGAAATGCCATGTAAAAGAGACCGTTTCGAATCACTATAAAATAGAGGCTCATTTTTCATGACAAGGGGGAGGCGAATTCGAAAAATTTTAGGAGCGAGAGTTGAAAAAATCGTGAAAAGAATTTGTGCAAAAAATGTGCAGAGAAAAGTGTGAGGAGGGGAGAGCTTTTCAAAAAAAATTGGAGAGCAAATACAAGAGAAGGATTTTTTTGAGAGTTGAAAGTCAAAGTCCATTCCGATTTGCCTTGGTCGAAGGAAGCAGTGGGCAGGGACTGTACGGAATGATGTGAGAGAGAGAGAGAGAGAGAGAGAGAGAGAGAGAGAGAGAAAAGGAAAAGCACTACGAGTGTCATCTTCTTGAGCCCCCCTTTTTCAATCGCGTCAGTTCGTGCAGCGTCGGCAATTGTGCCGACATTGCGACACCGGATACCACCGCGCCTCGCCACCTCGCTAGTCCGCCCGCCTCCGCCTACGCTACCACCGCGACCCGCCTTGACTGCAACGATCGCCCTGCCTCAGCCAGCCCAGCGCCCGAGCTCCCCTGTTTCGCTGCTACTACTCTGCTTGGCCTGCAACTTGTTCATCGTTGCTATTCTCGCGTTCACCAGGCCAGAGCTCTTTTGACTGCCGCTCCGAGCCTCCACCCGCGAGCCCGTGTCGAGTCGTCGCCCCCTGCTCCGCCCACGATGCCGCTTGTCGATCTCGCTGTGCCGCCCGCGACATCCCGCCGCTGTCCTTGCCTCAACCCGACGCCCGAAGCTCGTGCCGCCCCGATGACGCCTGGAGCTAAAGCCCACCGCGACCTACGGCCCGGCCAAGACCTGTCACCGGCGCTTGTGGAACGACTCGCCACTACCTCTGCTCCGATCGACCCGTAGCCGCGCCTCCGCCCAGCCGCAATGTAGCCCTTGCGCGCTGCTCAAACTTCCCTTCCGAGCGACGTTCACGCCTGCAGTCCTATGTTCACTGCTGACCCGTTCGCTGCCGGTGCGCCTACTATGTCTTCTCACCGGAATTCCTCGCCAAAGCAACTTCCCGCTAGAATTCCGAACCAATTGCCAAGCTCGAGTTTTGAAGAAAAAGAAAAAAATCAAATTAGGTAGATTTAATTTATTTTATTATGCATATTTATTTTATCTATATTTTATTTATTTTATCTTGTTTTCTTTATTTGAAATGTTTCCTATGCATAATTAGAAATTATGACATGCCACCCGATTTGCAACCGCACCTAAATTTTTTATTTCATCTATAAGGCTTTAGATGAAATAATTGATTAAGCGGGAATAAAATTGATACTTTGATCTTTAAGGCTTAAGATTAATTTATCGATTTTACTAGCGAAATATTATTCCTTGATCGAACGATGTATGATATCTTTGGATTGGCTTGTCTTGGTTGCTTTGTTTATTTTGAAATATGTTTGAACTAGAATATTGCATGGTTTAGGGTTATCTTGCATGTTTATGGGTAGGAATTTATTATTTTGAATTTTTAAAAAATAAAAATAAAAATTCAAAATTCAAAAAAATCAAAAAAGGAAGTCAAACCAATTTATTTAGGTTGCTAGTTTTTTTAAAGTTGGAATGCATGTTTGATTATTTGGCAATTATTAATTTCGAAATTAAAAAAAAAGGAAAAAAGGAAAAAAAAATCATCATGCATATGTCATGTAGAATTATGGCATATTTTGTATATCATTGCATATTAGGGTAAAATAGCACTTAATTTAGTTTTAGATAATACTTTTCTTAATTCATTATAAGTTTAGGTATTTTCTTAGATATATTGCATTTTAGGATTATTTAGGTTAAGATAATGTTTTAGTTTAAATTATGATTTGGCTCAACCTAATTCCTAATATAAATTAAATAGGATCTTAATTTAATTAGGTAATTTTCACATTTTACCAAATTTCAAATTTCGTGAAAAATACAAAAAATGTCATAGGTTAAATTAGTTTTATTATTTAGGATAAAATGCATTCTTTTAGGAAAAAGAAAAAATGTCATATGCATGTCATTAGGGCTAGATTCACTAAGATGTATGTCATTTAGTATTTTTGCTAGGCCCATTTAATTAGAAATCACATGTCGTTAGAATTAGCGCATTGCATATTGCATGATTTTCATTAATTTAGTAAAAACAAAAAAGAAATTGTGTGTTAATTAGAAACCATATCTAGGGTTGTTGATGTGATTTTTAACTTAACATTGCAGATGCTTTCATTGCTTTGAGGTAAGTTTTTGTAATTTATTTATTGTTTATCTGAGTGTTAAATTGGTGGATTGCGCACCCGCATGATCACCTCACATGTTAGGAAAATAGATTTAAAATCAATTTAAGCTGCCTGCAAAAACATTTTTGAAAATAAAAGAATGGTATCGAAAGGGCATTAGAGAAGTCTAGTGTAACAAAGTTCCCGTACTCATAGTCTCTGGTTCGTAGGAGTAAAGTAAACTCCCGTTACTTTACTTGGGTTTCTAATTGACCCACCAAAATTAGATTAGTGGTGACTCCTAGATAAAATTTATTTGCATGTTAAAAAAAAACTTGAACCTAAGTCGCGAATTGGTATGGACTTGGGAGAGCCCGAGTTAAGTCTAGGCTTAACAATCCATTAGCCAAATCTTAGGTGGTGCACCCGAAAATTAGGTCGCGACATTAGATGAAGTTGAACATACCTCGGCCTCCTTTGAGCTTCTAGCATTTGTTCTTTGGCAAATATGGAAAGCTCAAAACCACTTTGTTTTTCGAGAGAAAAAACCAGATCCAAAGCAGGTAGTGGATGAGGCTGTTGCGATGCAACGAAATCATGATCGGTGGCTCCCTCCGAAGAAGAAAACCAAAAACGCAGCAAGCTTCTGCCTCCATCAATGGCGACCACCAGAGCCAGGGGAACTCAAAATCAACATTGATGGAGCCTATCTACTTGGAACAAACGAAGGTGCGGTGGCAAGTGTTTGTCGTGACAGTTCTGGAAGGCTAATTGACGGTTTTGCGCGATCTATTAAGGCATCTTAAGCGGCTCAAGCGGAGGCACAAGCCATGGTGGAAACCCTAACGTACTTTTCCACACGAACTGAAGTACCACTTGAAGTGGAATTAGATCATTCCGATCTGATAAGTGCACTTACTTGCGGAGCACAGATCACGTGGGAAGTTCAAGGGCATCATCAAACAAGCCCACTCACTTCTCAAGGCTTTCAAACATATAAAGTTAGCCCATATTAAGAGAGAGTCCAATAGGATTGCTGACTGGGTTGTTAGAACCCAGAATAAAAACAAATTATCACGAAATTGGGTTTTTCAACCACCCCTGGCCCTCTTAGAGCTTCTCAGTTCGGAAGCAAACGAAATGTATCCATCTACTTTTTCCTAGTAATGAAAGTCGTTTCCTTTTTCTGATCAAAAAAAAGAAAAAGAAAAAAAGAAAGGGTTAGGATTAAATGGGCTGATGAATAATAGGCTTAAGACTTTTTGGACAATTAACCCCATAGAATAGTATGTGTCCCTATAATTTATAGATGTATCAGTCCAAAACTTATGAATTATATACCAAAATTATGTGATATCGTGAACAAAAACCATTTACTCAATATATATTATTGGGGTTGACATCATCAATATTCACGTTTATAAATCCTAATGTCTTGGTCAAATTTTTTTCCCTGTTTTTCTTATGATAATGGCAAACACTTAAATACAAGAGAGATCATTGTTATTATTACTTAGTGCTAATATTGACCAACAAAATATGGCGCAATTTGCATTAGTCGATATTGGTCAATTTGAGTCCTCGTCAGATTGATTGCAACTTTTTTGTGAAGATAGTGCTTATGGCAAGTAATTGTCATGACCTTGACTCAGACAAGTCCCATGAAAGAGAACTGCAAAGTTTCTTCAATTATTTTACAAGTTTAAAGCCTGTGCACCATAAATGGTAAGTCGCTGCCGATAGATTGATTTCTGACTTAATCAGCTAAAGGAACAGATTGTTGGTTTAAGTCGACACCCGCGTACTTAGTTGCTAGCAACTGATGTCGACAGACATCTTGCTGAAATTTCTTAGCACCGAGAAGTTTTCAAGAATCGATTTAAGACTCTCAAGAAGTCACGATTGACAGAAGATGAAACATGAAGCTTAAAGGATGGAGCTGTTTCTATGGATGTTCGAGCGAAACCCAGGACTTAGGTGGTTGTGGTTCTCAAAGATCGTCAAACGATGACTTCGGTCCGTAATACAAATAGTTTGACAATGAAAGAAATACATAGTTCCTTTCATTCATTGTACAGGGGTTCACATGGATAACTGAGCAAGGCTGCCTTTCAACATCTGAATAACTGCACGGTTTGTAAGCTTACAAAGATGGGGAAAGTGAATTGAACTCGACATTCATTCATTATAATTCTAAGGTAGAAAAGCAACAACCCCAACATACAACAATATGACAATTTAAAGTCACAAGCTCAGATTTTGTACAGAAGTTTTCAATCTATACGACCCAACAATCAACAACTTACACAAGAACGCTGGACGTGATAACCTTACATACCAAGTACAGTTAACGAGCATTTGGTGCAATATCAAGCTCAATTGAGGTCATCTCAAAAGACTCACTTCTTCTCTTACTATTTCCCATTCTTTGGCTTCTCCCTGACCCAATTTCTACCGTCAAGCATTCTTTTAGTTCTGACAGAACACGGTTCATGTCCGGCCTTTGAACAGCTGTCGTCGGCACACATGACATG
This sequence comes from Eucalyptus decipiens, assembly GCA_014182575.1. NCBI lineage: Eukaryota > Viridiplantae > Streptophyta > Magnoliopsida > Myrtales > Myrtaceae > Eucalyptus > Eucalyptus decipiens. The sequence continues at coordinate 34,413,029 of CM024618.1, read as the reverse complement.
GCTATTTCAACCGCTTTCCATGCAGAACCGATGTTGAATTGGCCATTTAACCTCGGGTCGACAATGCTTTGGATGTCCCCTCTTTCTATGAGTGGAGTTACCCAGCGAAGTATGTGCATGCTGTCCTCTGGACTTCTTATAATGGCAGGGTGGCCAGTGATTAACTCGAATAAAACTATGCCAAAACTGTATACATCGCTCTTCTTGCTCAAGTTTCCGGATGTATGAAACCTAAGAATTCAAAAGGAATTATTTCTTTGATTAGTACAATAATAGCCGAAACTACCTTTTAGAAAGTACCTACACATATGTATCCAACATAAACATGCACGAATAAAATGTTATTTTGAGTCACTTACTCCGGATCAAGATAACCAGGCATTCCGCCGGGCGAGTCGAAATATGAGAATCTTGCTCTGTACAAATGCCTTCGATAATCCAAAATCAGCAATCTTCGCTTGCATGTTTTCGTTTAGTAAAATATTGGGCGTCTTTAAATCTCTATGGACAATTGGAGGTTTACAGCCATTATGCAGGTACTCTAACCCTACACCACCAACAAAAAGGAAAACTTAATGAATTGTATTGTGTAGCTTAACTTGTGGAAATGTGAACAAAGATTTCATCAATCTACTTTTTTTTTTTTGGTCGAATATACCGATATATTATATAGAAGGAAAAGTACAGCCTGAGACTAAAGCGTCGGTTAATACAATATCCTGAAAGAGAGGAGGAGGAAAAATTAGCCAGTGTCGGACCGGGCTATGAACCCTATGGGCTTTGGCAGCCCAGTCAGCTGCTAGATTGGCTTCTCGATGTACATGCTGGAGAGAGGCGTTAGGGCATCGAGAAAACAGATCTTGAAGAACCGCAAAGAGGTGACGCTCCATCCATGGCAGCTGTTGCTTTTGCCGAATGATCTCCACCAGTAACAAACAGTCTGATTCAAACAAGAAGCGCTGGAGATGAAGCCCCTGCTGGATCAAATGTTGGATGGCCAGAATAAGAGCGAAGATCTCAGCTTGGAAAGCCGATTGGGCTGGAACGCTTCTCGTGAACATATCGGTGAGTTTTCCTTCAAAATTTCTGTAAATACATGCGACGGATCCTTGCTCGTTCCCTGGTAAAAAAGCCCCATCAATATTACATTTAATAGTACCTTTTTCGGGGGGTTTCCATCAGCGATCGGGACTAACATTTGAGTTTTGAATCTGATGTGCAGAGGGCTGTAGAATCTGGAATATCCTACACTGGGCTAGGGCATTCTCCACAGCTTGAATAGGATTCGGGGTTTGCTGCCTGAAGATTGCGTTGTTTCGCTGTAGCCAAATCTCCCACAACAGATTAGCAAGTACTTCAAAATTTGGGGACGTCCTAGAATGAGTGGCTCTAGCCGCAACCCACTCATCGAGACGACGCACAGAGGTAAGTGAGATTGAGATCCTGATCTTTTCATCAGTCCATATGTCTCGAGTCCAATTGCAAAAGAAAAACAGGTGTTCAATGGTTTCTGGAGTGTTTTGATTACATAGGGTGCAGTAGGGATTGGGGGAAATATGTCTGTGGTATAGGTTTGCCTTAGTTGCAAGGGCATTTTTACAGGCTAACCACATGAAAACACGGATCTTAGGAGTAGTTTTCATATGCCAAATCTTTTTCCATAATTGAACAGGATTCTGATAAGAAGAGGAAGCTGTAGTAGGATGGTTAGGTTGGGTTGAAGACAGATGGTAGCAGCTTTTAACTGTGAATACACTCGAGGGAGTGGCATTCCAAACTAATTGATCTGTTAGAAGTGAAGGGTTGATAGGTGTGCTTAAAATTGCTTCACATACCTGTCCATTAAAAAGGTTAGAAATAAGCTCCTTCTTCCATGCTGCTGTAGATGAATTTATTAAATCAACAACTAGAACAGGTTCACCCTCCGCAGCTATGCCTCCTAATTTGCCAAGTGGAAGCCAAGTGTCTTCTCTAATGCTAATCTTGGATCCATCCCCAACTAGCCACCGAAGTTTAGGGAGAATTGCATCTCGACCCTTTAGCATACTCTGCCATCCCCATGAAGGTCTATAGCCTGAAGTTGCACTTTGAAAAGAAGAGTATATAAAGTACAGTCCCTTGAAAAGCTGACTCCAAATAGCGTTAGGTTGCTGGAGAAGACGCCAAGCTTGCTTACCAAGCATCGCCTGATTGAAATTGATTAGATCTCTGAATCCCATGCCCCCTACTATTTTCGAGTGCTTTAATTCTGACCAATTTGTCCAATGAATACCTAATTCACTATTATTCTTGCTCCACCAGAATGCTGATATTTTCTTCTCTATTAATCTGCAGAGGGACAGGGGAAGCTTAAATATGGACATAGCATACTGAGGTAATGCCTGAATTACTGCTTTCAGTAAAATCTCCTTGCCACCTTTGGATAAGAAGTTTTCCTTCCAACCAGCTAATTTTGGGTTTAATTTTGCCAGGATCCAGGAGAACATCTCACGCTTGGAACGTCCCCAGTTAGAAGGGATGCCCAGATACTTGCCATATCTGCTCACCACAGGTATTCACAGTTCTCTTGCTAAATTAGTTTATAGAGACATAAGACAAGTCTTGCTGAAGAATAGCCCTGATTTGTTTCTATTGATAAGCTGTCCTGTAGCTAGCCAATACTGGTTTAGTATATTAGCAAGATTTTGGCATTCAGAAACTGTGGCTTTGAGGAAAAAGACTGAGTCATCAGCAAAGAACAAATGAGATAACCTAGGACAGGCTTGACTAAATTGAATCCCCTTTAAGTGACCCATATCCACTGCTTGCTTTATAACTGTAGACAGAGCATTGGCAAGTAAAATGAAAATATAAGGGGATAGGGGGTCACCTTGACGGAGTCCTTTCGTAGGTTTAAAATATGGAAGTTTTTCCCCATTAAAACAAATACTGAAAGAAGCCGTTGTGATACAAGCCATGACCATAGTTACCCATCTATCTGTAAAGCCCAACTGCTGCAAATAAGTTGCTAGAAAATCCCATTCAATCCTATCATAAGCCTTCGGCATATCAGTTTTCAGAATAAGATTGAATCTTTTTGTTCTTGTTCTCACTTTAAACTGGTGAAGTACTTCCTGAACAACCATGATATTATCTTGTATCTGTCTGCCACTCACAAATGCCGCTTGTTCTGGTGTGATCAATCTAGGGAGCCAAGTCTTAAGTTTGTTAGCCATAACTTTAGAGATAATCTTGTAAGCGAAATTACACAAACTAATTGGGCGATACTAGTCGATGCTTTCTGGATGATGTACTTTAGGAACCAGGGCCAAAATCATTCTGTTTAAGTTAGGCTGCATACAACATGATTGAAAGAACTCTTGAACAGTTTTGACGATTATTGTTTTGATGATATTCCAGTGATGCCTGTAGAAAAGACCGTTGAGGCCATCTGGTCCAGGAGCCTTGGAAGCACCCAACTGGAAGGTAGCTTGGTATACCTCCTCTTCTGTTACCATACTCATTAATTGATCATTCATCTGTGGTGTGACTACTACTGGACATTGTTATAAAAATGGGTTAAAGTCTCGGGTTCCCACTGATTGATATAGATGAGAAAAGAAACCCCTAGTCATGGCTTTAAGCTGTTCTGGCTCTCGTATCCAGTTCTGGTTTTCATCTTTAAGCATACAAATTCTGTTTTTTTGTCTTCTTTGCACTGTACATGCATGGAAAAATTTGGAATTTTTATCACCCCATGTCAACCAGTTAAGACGTGAACGCATAGCCCAGAATTGCTCCTCTTGATTCCACAGTTTTTGGATTTCAGTTCTAATTGAAGTGGCTAGCTCCTTATCTCTCATTTGATAAGATTTCCTATTAGTAATGGTTTGTAGATGTTGCTGTAATTGAAGAATGCGCTGCTTGGCATTAGTAAAACAAGACTCGCTCCAGCTAGCTAGCTTGAGAGAGACTGCCTGCAGTTTTGAGGTTAAAGAGGTATGACTACTCTCCCATGCTGATTGAATCACCTCTTTACATTCGTAATGTTGACCCCAGAAAGCTTCGTAATGAAAGGTCTTTGGTGGCTTGATAGATTGATAATGAGTGTGCAGCATAAGTGGATAGTGATCCGAGCCAATAGGTGGAAGAGCAAGCACTTTTGCAGAAGGATATAATAAACTCCACTCCAAGGAGCAAAACACTCGATCTAACTTCTCCTTCACCAGAGCGTCGCCCGCTCTATTATTAGACCAGGTAAATTCACACCCTTTACTTTCCAATTCTATTAAGGCGCAGTCATTTATCAATTTCCGAAAAGATGTCATTCTGGAATAAATAGCTGGTCTTTTGCCTACTTTCTCCCAGGGGGATAGGAAATCATTGAAGTCCCCTACGCACATCCAAGGTAAGTGATTTGCTGCGTAGATTAACCTAATGGTATCCCAAAATTCCTGTCGAGCTTGATATGTAGCAGGGGCATGCAGCCATGTTATATGCATCGAAGCAGCTGTCATCGGATCCAGAACTATAAGATCTACAAAATTCTGCCTCGAAGTAATAACAGTAACATCAAAAAGGTTAGTCCAAAACACTGCAAGTCCTCCAGACAAACCTATTGGATCCCTCAAAAAAGAGTGAGAGAAGTGAAAACGACGTTGTAAGTTCTTCAAAACTGATCCTACGTTCTTTGTTTCCATCAAGAAAACTAAATTGGGCTTTTCAGAGGCTAACAAAGCCTTTAGGGCTTGAATTGTTAGGGGATTGCCCAACCCCTGACAATTCCAACTTAATATTTTCATTTGGAACGTGGTGGCTGTTGAGGGCCAGCCGCCAAAGCCCTAACAGAGTGATCATCAGCCACCAACACTAGGGTGTCCAACAGTTGAGTTTCATTTAAATCAGAAGAGTAATTAGACCGAGTCTCATAAGGGGAATATCGCTTAGTTTTCTTGCTTGATCCCATTGCTATCTGTGTTCTAAGGATTTTTTGTTTCTTCTGTTGAGGAATGTCCATGCAAGGAATTTGAATACTCTTTAACTTGGCATTTACAAGTACCAAGTCTGTTGTTCAGGACACTAGAGTAACAGTATCCAACCTAGTGGAAGTCCCTGATGGAATAACAGGGGTACAGACAGGGGCCTCTGAAACAGGAGCTATTGGAGATAAAGCTAGGAGGGGGAGGGGCAACGTTGGAGGGGTTTTAGGTACGGTCTCTTCCATAGGCTCTACCGGAGATTTAGGATTGTAAAAAGCATCCTAATAGGGGCTAGGCTACCTGACTTCTACCCTCAGCCATGGGCCATAGACCATTGTTTCTCGACCTTCAAATTGAGCTTCCTCATAAGGGTAATCTTTACATGAGGCTGCACAATGCCCAAGTTTCCCACAAGAATAACAATAGTGGGATAGTCTCTCATAACGAAAATCGAGCCATAGAGGTTTTCCTGCAATGCTAATGAGCTTTCCTATTCTTAAAGGTGCTTGCAGGTCAATTTCAATGTGGACCATCCCAGAGGTATCGAGTTTCACTTCTAGTACTCTTCCCATCTGCTGCACTGCTCTACTGAGAAGTTGAGGAGTATTCCATTCCAGAGGTAAGCCTATGACATGAACCCAGAATGCACACTTGGAGAAGTCATCATAACAATGTAAAGGAGTATTTGGTTGCCATGGTCGTAGGTTGACTAGATGACCAGAGAATAACCAAGGGCTTCCATCTAATATACGCCGTTTTTCTATTTCTGATCGAAATTTGATGATGTAGAGCCCACCATCGCTAGAAGAGATGTCAACGTGATCAACACGCCACGCTTTCTTCATCACTATTTGAAAAGCAGGTAAATTGATAGTAAGGTTGGTAAAGATATTACCCACAAGGATGAGTCGACACTCTTTAATGTTGTTCGTTGCATGTACATCTTCCCACACCTCCAATTCTTGTTCCGAACACAGGCGTCCCAGACGGTGGCACAGTGAAGCAATTTGCGATGAGTTTTCATTCTCATTCGTAGCCATAATGAAATGTCAAGTAAATGAAATAGATTAATTGACAGGAACCCAGTTCAGAGCACAAGCTTTCTTGGGTTGCATGTGAAGGATCGACCACATGCAACACTGAAACTGCGGAAGCAAAGCAAGGTAAGCTGCCAATAGCGCAATTGACAGGGTAGAGAAACAAAGAAGAACTTCAATGAATGACGAAAAAGGTAGGATCTTCACATGCAATTCCAGTGATGACAACAGAGCTTAACGAGGATGAAAGCAATGAGAGTCGGAGGTGGTGCATCCAGAATGTGAAGTATAGGAGAAGAAGCGAGAAGAGGAAGGAAATATAGAGGAAGATATGAAGGCAAACTCGAGCATGTCGCGAGAGAGAACTCTACCATAACCGAGAGAGAACTCCTGTAGTATTTTTCATCTTTGGCTTCATCATCAATCTACTTTATGTACCTTGAGCTACATCGATTGCGATTTTTAGTCTCTTGCTCCAACTCAAAACATTAGGGTTGTGTGCTGCTTGAAAGTAGAGAAATAAGGAGTATTCCAATCATGAAATATGTAAAAGCTTGTTGTTGTCCTCATCCCTTTGAGAAAGTTAATTTCATCTCCATAATGCTATTAATAAATTTGTAACATGACCGATTAATGCAAAAGCCTAAACTATCAAAGAACAGTGTTGAGATAAAATATATTTGGACACACGTCTTTGCTGTCACATAGGGAGAGTCTAAGAGATGTTTTATCTGTTAAGAATTTGTAAATGGAAATATCAGACAAACCTGACAAATGTTGCCGAACATTTCCATTGGACATGAATTCGTAAATCAGTGCCATGTTTTCAAATTCTTCGCAATATCCGATAAGTGAAACTAGATTTCTGCGGTGAACGACCATCAAGAGTTGTGCCTGCACATCAAGGTATCAGAGCTTGCTATTAGTTGAGCATCCAAAAAACCAAAAACACGCAACATCGATTCTAGTTACACTAATGTCTCAAATCTCCGCGTGAAATTTCTTGTAGCCTTGCTTTGATGATCGAGATAACATTTTTACCGCGACTTGAATGCCATCATCAAGTCTGCCAAAGTAGACTTTCCCAAATCCTCCCTCTCCAATTACTGTTCTAAAGTTATAAGTAATTCTTGTAACCTCAGTGGATGTAAAAGGTTGATTTTTTGACAACTTTAATGTCCCAGTATATCCTTCGCTAGAGTTGATAGTTGTAGTAATAGTAGTAACGTCTGGAGAAATGAAAAGGAAATTATATAATCTCAACAGCAGTGGATCATGATTTTCAGTTTGACATCACATGCCTTCACTACAAAAAGAACCTTTTTGAAAAAGTATGTAATGACTTATTATAAGGAGAGACCGAGTCATGAAAAATGAAATTGGAAAGAGCGAAGCTAGTTACCTCAACCAAAGGAAGTATTCACGCCTTTATCTATCCGAGATGTAGATACGCATTGATGCAATTATGATATTATTAACAGAGAACGTGTGCACAATTTTTTTAACATTGAACAGTGGTGCATAGAAGCATGATTATCATGTTCACTTTTTCTGGGCCCAATTGTTGCCATGAGCAATTGGACCAGGTAACCAGTTTGGGGTTCAAAACATGACCCGGACTGACAAAATCCGAGGTTGAGACACCTAGAGTGCCATAACTTGGCATGGAAGGACACTTAAGTGCCATAACTTTAAAATTGTACACTTAAGTGCCAATATCGGAGTAAAATGAGACACTTAAGTGTCACTCCGGCGAAAATCCGGCCAAATGGCTGACGTGGCAATTTTCCGGCGAGTTTGGTCCAAAACGGCGTCGTTTTGCACGCTGACATGGCGGAGAAAATACAAAAACGACGTCGTTTCGTGTCTACGTGTAAATAATAATATAAAAATTAATTAAATTAGATTTAAAATTAATTTTATTTAAAATATTCAAAAAAATTTTAAAAAAATTCAGAAAAATTTAAAAAAATTAAGAAAAATTTATTAAAAAAAAAGGTGGGGAGGTCGAACGGGACGGCTGAGGGCGAGCCCTCGCCGCCGCCACCTCCCCCGCCGTCGCCGGGAAGGGCCGGCGGCGGTGGGGGAGGGTCGGGTGGGGTCACCGGCCCCGGCCGGCCGACGGCGAGGGCTACGAGCCCTCACGGATCACGGCAAGGGCCGCGACCCTCGCCCGGATCTAGGCGAGGGCTCGCGGGCCCTCGCCGCCGTCGGCCGGCCTCGCCGGCCCCTAGCTAGGGCCCGGCGACCCGGCCGACCCTCCCCACTTCGTCGCCGGCCCGGCGAGGGCTCGCGGGCCCTCGCCACCTCCCGCCGCCGCGGGAAGGGCCGGCGACGGAGTGGGGAGGGTCAATCGGGGTCATCGAGCCCCCGGCCGGGGCCGACGAGGCCGGCCGACCGGCGGCGGGCCCACGAGCCCTCGCCCGGATCTGGGGCGGGTTGCGGCCCTCGCCGCGATCCGATGAGGGCTCGCGGCCCTCGCCGTCGATCGGCGACCCCGGCCGACCCTCCCCCACCATCGCGGCCCTTCCCGGCGACGGCGAGGAGGTGGCGGCGGTGAGGGCTCGGCCCTCGGCCCGCCCCCGTTCAACCTCCCCCACCTTTTTTTTTTTTAATAAATTTTTCTTAATTTTTTAAAATTTTTAAACTTTTCTTAATTTTTAAAATTTTTAAAATTTTTAATTTTTGAATATTATAAATCTAATTTAATTAATTTTTATATTATTATTTACACATAGATACGAAACGGCGTCATTTTTGCATTTTCTTCGCCTCGTCATCGTGCAAAACGACGCCATTTTGGACCAAACTCGTCGGAAAGTCGCCACGTAAGCCATTTGGTCGGATTTTCGCTGGAGTGGCACTTAAGTGTCCCATTTAACTTCAAAAGCGGCACTCAAGTATACCATTTTAAAGTTATGGCACTTAAGTGTCCTCCCGTGCCAAGTTATGGCACTTGGGTTGTTCTTCTGCCGACAAAATCCCATTTAAGAACTTTGGATTTTTCTTGCACATGTAATACGCAAGAGAGTTACCTTGGATTGGTCTTCTTTTGATTATCCACAACACAGCAAGAGCTCCCAATGAAACCAAGACCAGAATGGCTGCAACTGATGCAATGATTGGGGCAACAGAGATGCTATTTTTCTTTGGCTGCACATTGCTGGTCTGACAATTGTCTGATTGGCAAACATTTGGATTTCCATCTAAGCTTTCGAAAAACGTCAGAAGTACTTGTCAATGCCGAAAGAATAGCGCATGAATTCATGGATATCCCGCCCTCTATATGTTTTACATGCATAAGTTTTTTTGGTAAAGATTTTACGTGCATAAGTTGATCAAACAGAAAATGAAAAACCGAGTACCACTTTCATCTTTTGCATTCTTCAGAGTGAGAACAAACGTAGAAAGAAGAAGCAGATCATATAGATAATAATAAGTGATTAAATTCGGAGTTACGGTAGTGTGGTAATGAGCGAATCTTAATAGCAATGATCCATCTGCCTTCTTCTTCAACAGAGTTTGAGGAACAGAGCCATTCATGCTGTTTCCACTTAAATTCCTGCAAGTATTCATGATTAGAAGTTGATGGCCATTTACTCAAGCTAGATAACCACACATAATAGTTCCATCAAAAGCTCAGTGACTCACAGAACTTTCAAGCTCGGCATTTGAGCTAAAAAGTCTGGCACGGACCCAGTTAATGAATTGTTGGATAAATCCCTGAAATTAAGCCAAAAAACTACTAAGAAACTTCATATGCATATACTTGTTGAAATGCATAAAACGGGATATTGTAGATAATGAACAACATGCTAGTGGAAGTATATATACCAGACAGTGGTGGAGTTAACTAAACCACCACATAAATAGCTACAATCATAAGGAAATCAAAGATTATCAAAACAAAAAAATTAAGTGGAAGCATAGATATAAATATACAGTCATCAAGAAAAGTTGGTGAATTTGGGAGCTGTGCCACAGTGAAAAACTCGACGGCATTGAGGAGCGGTGGCAAGCTAGAGCAGGCCGTCGCACTAATAGTCAAGTTCAAATTATGTTTACTTATGGGCAATGAGGCTACAGTCACTGGCTTTAGGTTCTCGAGCATGACAATTTCCACAAATTCATCTTGTACATATACGGTGAGTTCTCTGAATTGACCATTTTGCAATTGCAATTTTACAAAGTGGAAGTATATATACTAGACAGTGGTGGAGTTCTCTGAGGTCCAAAACAGACTCAGAGGATTAGTGACATTTTGTACTTGTGTGGCGGTCTTCAAAACTTCGGGGGGAACTTTATAGGCATTGTTGCTTGTACTTGTCACGATGGCCGTCGTGTTGCTAACTGACAACCAACCTCCATTATAAGTCTTATTGTTCCAAATGCGATCATATACATTTTGCGGATGCCTATTAATGCCGAAGCCAGTCAAATAATCATAGCAGTAAGTGCAAGATGATGCACAAGCCGACACAAATCAGTTTGTAATTGACAGCATGTTTTCTATTGTCCATGCAGTTGCATAATGTAAAAATGCATGATTTGTAAGATGTAAATACGTCAACTTGTCATTTACTGACCGATGAATGTGGTCAATGACCAAAATTGAAGGGCAATGACAAAGAAAATCACCTATATGTGCTTAGGCTCCCCAAATTATATTTCCAGTTGGTTACAAGTGCACCGGAATTGATCTGGAAAGTCGAGTTATCCAGCAACCGCAACTCCAGAGCTGATATAAATGGAACTCCCGAGCCGATATTCACCAAGCAAATTTGTATGTAATCTCTCGGAGGAGTGTAAATAACCTCTTTGTATATCCAAGACGACGAGTTCACCGTGATCCAATAGTTAACATCAATATGGAGGTCAAATGCTGGGGTTTGATCTTTGCCATCATAATTACCATACCAAAATGAACCCCTAACCAAATATGTGCTGCCCTTTCCTTCATCTGGCATTGATGTACAACAATTCCTTTTTCCACTAGGGAAGATATCGGAGATTCTTTGATTGTTGTTGGTTGTTTTGGTAGATGACCTGGGTAGACACCTGCACGTTTGTTCTGGAATCTACATATCCCGCATCGGCCTTGTAGTATATGTTGAGCTGGTCATCATGGTAATCATTAGGTGCTCCACAATTGATGCTTATGAAACCTAAAGCGAGGGGAAACCAGAGATTATCACTTGCTTTTTACCACGCATCACGAATTTGAAATTTAAACAGTATTATAAATTTCTTGATGCTTTGCGATGTCCCTTAAACTTTTTTTATTTGACTCTTTAGAACAGTATCAACTAGATACAAATTTCAGCAATGAAAATTACATGTGCAAGATTTGGCTTGATAATTGTTACTTAAGAAGAAGTTTTGATGGTTATTCGGATGATAAAGGCGTCCATGAAAAGCTTGAAAACAGAGACGTCATCTGCAAAAATAACGTAAGCTAGAGGATGATGCATTGCTAACTCTCCAATAATTAGGAGAATCTGGAAATATTTCCTGGAGACTCTTGAACAGGCTTAACTTTGCTAAATTCCTAAGTTGGAGTCCTAATTACCCAGTGCTCGATTTTTATATCAAATTTTAGTGTTACTGTTTTTTCGACTTACGCTTGAAAGGTTGATCACTAACGAGAAGAAAGATAGATATTGAATCATCACTGTGCCTATTTCTAGAATCCCATTTTCTGATGCCTCGACTCTTCACGATTCAATCATCACTATGCGTGCGAGCATGAGAGGGAGAGAGAGAGGGAGGGAACCTGGATTTTGTTGCCCGCGAGCAATGACTGCTAGAGCTAGACAACCAATCAAGACATGCAGCATCTTCAAGATTTCATGGTACATCAAACCTCTCTTCACATTGGTTTATCCATTCTAGTGAGGAAAGAAGAGCTCTACCATCTCAAGGCGAAGAAGAAGAAAATCAACGTCTTCAAGCTTCATAAGAATATATTAGTACTTCAATGAGGGCACGTTCATGACGTGCACTTGTAAATTAGTGGTGGAGGAGTGATTTCTCCACCAATGGTCAACTCAGTTATAGAGAATAGAAGTTAGGAACTAAAAAATAAAGAATCAGGAATTTCATTCGACAAAGTAGATTAATTGATTATCACCTTTTGGACAGGCAAGAAGCTCGCAACTGGAGCCGATGCCTACCGACTAATTGAGCGATTAGAGTACAAAGTCAACTCGGATAATGCATATTAAACGACGGCAACTGCATAATTCTGAAGAATCCCTCATTCTACTAAGAATGTCCCAGCTGTGTCATGACAAGGACATGCCTTATGTTCCTAACAAGATTCAGACAAATCTGAATGAGGAAATTTGCAGACAAGATTATAATGATTGAGATGTCCTTAACCTAACGTGTATAGATCAATTAGAAGGGATATCACTTCTATTGCCTTTTCGAGTGTCTCAAGTACTCCTTAGGATTTAGCCGAGGGCTAACATCGATCCAGGCTTAGTTTGACTTGATCCGTTCCATCAAAGATTGCGATAACATTTGAGACCTCCACAGATGGATGAAAAAAGTTGATGTAATTCTCACTATTACCATGGACAAAAATCACCAAAAAAAAAAAAAAAAACACTATATTATGCCCATTGTGATGTATTTATCTTAATTTTTTTTTGACATGAAAAATCATAAACTTATACCCGTGTGCCATATTTACTGTTCATTAAGGTTCCGTCAATTAACATAGTTAGAACTCCGTCTACGTAGATGCTAGAAAGCATGTCGCTCACGTGACTTAAGTAAAATAAATACGGCATTATAAATGGTCAATGTGCTACATAAGTATAAGTTTTGGGTTTTTTATGTCACGCAAAAATTTTTAGGATAAATGTGTCATGGTGAGTATATCACAAAAAAAAAATTTAAGATAAATGTGTCAAAATAGACATAATTTAGAGTTTTTTGTGGCTGTTTTTCTATCATCATTGACTTCTATATATTGACACATAAATTTTGACTAAATTTATGATTTAAATTTCATAGAAAATTAGTGATTAATTCAACCCTAGCGAAAAAGGATCTTCACATCATATGGGCACTAATATTATTTTCATCAACTAAGTTTTATTTTATTTTAATTTCCCTTATTTTTACTGTATTTTTGGTAAATAAAAATATTTTTTAAAAACATTATTTTAATTTTCATAAAAAGAGAGGGCCCGCGAGGGCTGAAGGGCTGGGCCTTTGCACCAGCCCCCTTTTCTTTCCCTCCTTTCGCCATTCGGGCACAGGCCCAATCTCGCCCAACTTGCCCGGCCCTGCCCGGCCTTCTCTCCCCTCTCTTCTCCTCTCCTTCACGCCACCGAGTGCGCTGCGGCAGCAGCAGAGCAGGAGCAGAGGAGATCGAAGGTTCGGCCAAGGCCGGTCGGCGAGCCAAGGACCGGTGGCCGGAGCGCCTCCCCCGACCGGCCTTTTCAGCCTATAAATGGGAGTCTTCGGTGGGAGAGAATGGGTGGGGGGCAGACAGAGGAGATAAAAGGGGTGAGCGGTGAGAGAGCCGAGTGAGAAATTGAGAGTGAGCGAACGTCCTACGGCGACAAGTACGGCCAGGGGCTGACCGGCGTTCGCCCTCCCCCTTTCCGAACCAACCTACGGTGGGTGGTGCGTCGTCTCCTATCGTTCTTCGATTGCCCCCGACTCGGGGTAGGTTTCCCAAGGATCTCGGCTCGGAGGCGCGCGAGGCGGACGCACGTAGGCCGGTCTTCGAGCTTGGCTGCCGTCTGACTCCGCGAGCCGGGTAGGGACTCTGGGCCGACCGCCCCTGTTTTCGTGCCGATGCCCTGTTTCGGGCTCGCTGGGCTGCCGTAGCTCGGTTCGTGCGAGTTTCTACCTTTATTTGCGTGCGTACTACGGGCTCGCTGGACCGTTTTGATCGCTGCGGATCTCGACTTGGAAGGGTCTCTCTTTTGATCCTTGGTCCATAGAGTACAGAAGGTGGAGTCTATTCTCTCATAGTCTGACAACGTGCGGAGAGAGAGAGAGAGAGAGAGAGAGAGGTCGCGACACTGTGATGCCCTTCTAAAGAAGAGTAATTAGGGTCGGGAGAGAGAGAGAGAGTCGTTTTTGAGTTGTTTGACCTCTCTTCTCGATCAATGATCCATGAGAATATATCCACTATAAAACAATAACAACAATAACAACAAGTGAGACTCTAGTCTAAAGTAACCAAGTCTAAATTCAAATCCAACATAGAGGAGTCCCCTCAAGCACATAGTTTTTCCCATGAATGACACAAGCTGCGAATACTCATGTTTCTATCAAGAAAGGACCTATTTATAGCTGTAATAGAAACACTGGAGACGACAATAGCTTTTAAATATCCTAATTGACACACAAATATAAGTTCGAAATATGAACCACACTTGAGTTCAAGTGTTCAATTTTGATGGTTGCAGAAATTTGGCAATAGAAATTCGCATGCACTAAATACCAAACACCCTTCCAAGGGAAGTACTGGTTGAATGAAGTCCCGAGGAGGTCCTTTCGAAAGAGCTACTTGATTTTCTCATTTTCCTTCCCATCTTCTGGACTCTTTTCAGGTTCCAGTGCCGTTTTCAAACAATCCTTCAATTCTGCCAATACATGATCTATGTCAGGCCTTTCATCTCCAGTTGGTTTTGTACAAGATTGTGCAACCCGTATCGCTTTCCAAGCTGATTCGCTGTCGAATTCTCCTTTTAAATTTGGATCCATGATCTTCTGCACATTTTTACTTTCAATAAGGGAATTCGCCCAATTAAGTATGTGCACGTTTCCTTCTGGCTTCGTCATCATTGCCGGATGTCCTGTGATTAGCTCAAGGAGTATGATTCCGAGACTGAAAACATCACTTTTCTTGTTTAAGCTTCCAGTCAAATGGTACCTGCAAGACATATGAGAACACGGCTGAGGATAAATCTTCCACATCCTAATATATTGCTCTTTGAACTCTAGAGTCATTTATCAGTGCCGAACTTTTCTTCAATAAAGTTGTATACGTTGTGTACAAGTACACAAGTATATAATGCAATCTTCGGGAATGCCAGGTTTTCTATCCATACAAAGACTTTATAGCATATTAATGAGATTAAGTTTAAGTCATTACTCAGGCTCTAGGTAGCCAGGAGTGCCAACAGCACGAGTTGATGAATGAGCATTGGTCTCAGCTGTGAATGTTCTTGAGAGACCAAAGTCAGATATTTTGGCTCGCATATCTTCATTAAGCAAGATGTTCGTCGCTTTTAAGTCTCTATGGATAATGGGCTCGACGCATTCATTATGAAGATAAGCCAAACCTGCAATTTTGCAAAAGATCCATTTAATCATGCAAAAGAGGAGGGGCACAAACTACAATGGAGGATATCCTGTAAGTACCTTTTGCTACATCTACAATGATGTGGAGTCTCTGTTTCCAAGTTAAGGCATTTGGCTTCTCCCCTGTCAAATTAGCGTATGTTATTATTTATGAGAAAGAAACATACATTTGCGGGTGTATTCTAGTGGAAAAAAATTATACAAGAGACATGATAAAGTACCATGTAAGTGCTGTTGCAAGTTTCCATTAGCCATGTATTCATAAACTAATGCCTTGTTTTCAGAGTGATCACAATATCCATGTAGAGAAACTAGGTTTCCATGATGAACGATCATTAAGTGTTTCGCCTGCAATGTTGTGAGTGTCCTTTACCACAATTTTTATCAACAATCATTTGGAACCAAGTCTATAAATAAACATCTTATTGCATTGTACCTTAGCTTGAAATTCCCTGTCCCCTTGCCATGATTTTCTCGAGAGCATCTTCACCGCAACTTTGGTTCCATTCTCTAGAGTGCCAAGATATACCTTCCCATATCCTCCTTCACCAATCTCTGTTCCAAAGTTTCCAGTGATCCTTGTGATCTCGCCATAATTGAAAGATCTTAATTTCACCATTCCTTCAATAAATAACCAATATATTAGCAATGAGTAATAGACTCAACCTTTCAAAGATTTTCCAAGTAGACTTCAAAGGAAAATCTCCCTAAAATAACTCCACTTGGGTCCTAAAAAAGTCAACCTATGGGAAGTGAAAATCCATGCGAGGTTTGAAGTTTTGGCACCTAGCTCTCCATATGCTAAGATACAATCACTTTGGTGGTCATCAATCCTTGGGGAGCATTAGACTAATCAGAGACAATTGTATTTTCACGTAACTATGCTGTGGATGAGAAGTCGAAGAATAAGTTACCTCTTATCTGTTTCCTTCTAATCAACCAAATAGTGACCAAACAGATAATTACGACTACGCCTGAAACTGATGCAACAATTGGGACCAAGATGGAGTTTTTAGTTTTAGCCTCCTTCTTTGGGCAAGGACTTGCCCAGCAAAGATCGGGATTATTGTCAAACCTGTGACAAAAGGTAAGTAGGTAAAGTTACGATTCTCGAACTGCTTTGCCACCTGTTGATCACGAGCAGCCTTCTTACTTGCTTTGAATCACAATAAAACATGTTAATATGAAAGTCTTTTTATACTCTAAGAGAGGAGGGAGGGAGGGACGGAGGGAGCGAGGGAGCGAGAGAGAGAGAGAGAGAGAGAGAGAGAGAGAGAGAGAGAGAGAGACCTCAGGTCCAATCTGTTGTCCTTAACCATTCTTTTAAGAGCCTCAGGAATTGAACCATTTAGCTTGTTTCCGCTTAGATTTCTGCAAAGCATAACCATGAATAAAGACTCGTGCCTTGTCAATTCTTTGGGGCGCCACTAAGGCACATTTACTTACAGAATTCTCAACTTCGGCAAATTTGCAAAAGTTTCCGGTATTGCTCCTATAAGTTCATTGTTGGACAGATCTCTGATACAAAGCGAGTCTGGGTAGTTAACAATTCAATAGATCTCATCCGAAATTTTGAGAATATGAATAAGAAAAACAACAAACATTTTGTTCCAAAGAGGCCAAAAATATCGTCGCACTGTTTTAAAATTGATGCTCCACATAAACTTCATCTAGAAAAGCCTTGCTCTTGAACCTTCCGAAGTAACTTTTTCTTCAGAATAAGTAAAAACAAGTTCTAAAGCAAGAACTAGAATGTCCCAACACATTCAAACAGAAATTATAAAATCTGCGCCCTTCATGCATCCCAACAAAAGTTGACCCCCATGGAAATGTAAAGTTGAGAACACTATTTAAATCACCACGGTGATACTTCTTTTCAATTTTTTCATGGGCAGACATTTAAAGGCAAGATTGATACAATGAAGATTTAAAGTGCACTCAATCCTAATACACCATCATCTCTATAAGGGCCTCACTGGGCTAATACTTACAAGAACTCCAATTCAAATAGATTTGATAGTGAAGAATGGATGTTGCCCCTCAAATTGCTGGAGCTTAGGTTCCTGCTCATAATCAATTAGATGAGAGGAAGTTGTGTCATTGTCGTGTTCACAAAAGCGGTAATGTTGGTTCGATACACAAAAGTTTATGCACTCAACTGTAGAGAACTCAATGTAACCTAAGATTAAAATGGAGAAGCTCACGACCGATGAAGGAGTTTTTATAGATTAATGGAGTCATATAGAGGAACGAACTTCCAATTTCTCAAGAAGAATGAGAAAAAGCCTTCAATTCTTCAGGAAGAAAAGAGAATTCTTTTAAAGTTTCACAGGCTAAACTGGCATCATCCAACAAGAAATAGGGCAAGAAGACTCACAGAGAAATAACCCTCGGGGGATCTCCATTGCTACAATTCAGATCCTTCCACGCAAATTTGCTTGGTACACATGGATCACCTTGCCAGCTATCTTTTTTCACGTCATACTCTGCCTTGGTGTCGGTGAGAGCTTTGACTGTAGTTTAGAATGTAACAAGATCAATTTGCTTCAAGAGAAGGATGATAGATGGGGGTTTCGAGCATACAGAAATCACGCATTAAATTTCATCTTTCACTCTCTAAAGAGTGGCCGGCCATGGGCGAGCCTCGCCGCCCGGCGCGAGGCCGCCCTCGTGGCCACGGCGAGGTGGCCGACGATGTCGAGGTCGACCTCGCCGGCTGTCACCTCGGCCGATTGCCAAGGTTCAGCAAGCGGGCTGGAGGGAGAAGAGGAGAAGAAAAATAAAGAGAAAAAAGAAAAATATATATAAAAAAATATTTAAAAATAATAAAAAATTCAAAATTATTAAAATATTATTAAAAGTTGTCCACGTCGGCGCCGATTAGGCCATGTCAGCCGGCCGGTGTCCAGTCAACAAAATCCGGCCAAAATTGGCCGAAAATGACTTAATTAACTCAATGTAAAAAGGTTTAAGACTTAATTAGCACAAAAAAAAAAGGTTTAGGACTTTTTTGGCACTTCTCTCATTCTTTTGCTATCTCCAGGTTGTTCTAGTCCACACCCATCTATAAACTAAATTTTCACCGTAGATTTCTACCGTGCACTCTGAATGACCACAAAACACTTGGCTTATCCTTACCACGAAACTGCAATTTTATAACATCATGTCTAACAATCCTCATGCATCTCCTGTAAATTCGCAAGCCCCTTTCATTGGAGCAACCAAGGCAAGTGAGTATAAAAAAATTAGCTTCCTAGAGTTTGCATGTAAAGAGTCCTGGGAGATCTGAACTTCAAAGAGTGTCCTAGAGAAGTGTGTGTACTCTTCTAGTCTCTATAGTGTTGAATGGGATATATACCTATTAAACAAATGATTACTTCCAAAACGGGGTTTCTCTTCCTTTCAATTCAGCAACCTAATACGAAAGCCAAGTAAGTCAAAACTGTCTATATGTTGTTCATGCCAAGGCTGTACTTCACAATATCTATGGTAGCATTAGCACAAGCAAAAGTAGAAGCGCGAAAGATTACCATCATCTTGGGCTGTTGGTACATTCAGAAGTTCTTTAATTTCAAAGATCTCCATGGCATTGATGATCGGCGGCGGATATCCAGACTGCCCCGTTGTTGCGTCGAATGAGAAGCTGATCTTGGCCCCGGAGAGTGGAGGGGAAACTACGGTCACTGACTTCAAGTACTCGAGACTCACCGTCTGCATGAATCGGCCATCTCCTGTGGAAACCGTGAAATTCCTCTGCCCACTCAGCAAGATTTGGGTTTCGGCGAAATGGAAGTACACAATCCATTTAGCCGTCACGTTGTGTGGAGTTAGAGAAAAGACGAAACCGTCACCACCCCTCGCCGTTTGAGCGGTCTGGAGGACGTCCCCTGGAACCTTATAGGAGTTGTAGTTGTTGGATAAATCTGAGGCGGACGCATTCTGGCCGAGATCACCCCAGGCAGTAAAGGTCCGATTTGTCCAGATGCGATCATAAACATCGTCCGGGTACCTGGGTGGGACATTTTCACAAAATTCCTGTGATGCCAATGTAATGTCCGCAGAGTACGTTCCATATGCCAATTATCAAATGAAATTTTCAAATGCACTTGCCGCCAATCCGATTTCGAGGCCATTGTCTCTAAATTAAACTCCGATTGGGTGATTATTCGTTCAATTATTACTCCCCGTAACTTTTAGTAACAAAAAGTGAAGTCTCTAGTACTTAATTATTCACGCCCAACAAGCTGACACAAAGGGACTCTTACGGTCCCTGTGCACCAATCCACGGGCTGTAACTTGTTGTAATCCTTACCTATTTTTCATAAAACGTAATGCACAAAAACATACGGCTAGGCTATACGACAGGCGAGACTTACTCTTTTCTCCATCCAATGGTCATTAAGGGGTTGAGGTCATTCCATAGGATACTTAAAAACACCTATTAGTTTGACTCATCGGCCTCCCTCTATAGAGAAAGTCTTTAATTTTAAGTAAATATTTTAAATTAGAGCACCCCCAATATAAGAGCCGAACCGAAAACAGTTAGACTCGGCTCATCCTTACTCTCTCTCTCTCTCTCTCTCTCTTGTGACCGTAAACCCGACTCTCTCTAACCATCCCCGTTTCTCTCTCTCTCTTTCTTCCTTTACCCACTCTTTGCAACCATCAGCTTTTCTCTCTGCTTTACAGGACATTGGAGACTTCTGAGGACTGGATGAAGATGAATGGATTTTGATTGCAAGAATATCAATGCAGCCACCCGCAGTATTCATCAAGCTTGATTATCAGCACTCGGAGATTCAATCCATTCATTCTCTATATTTTGTCTTCCTCGAGTAGAAGCTACAGGATTATAGCCTATCTTCACCTATCCAAACATTTTTGTTAAATCCCTTGAATTTTCCGAGATGCATGCCTCAAAGCTTTCACCACATATAAGAGAAACCAGGCTATTTCCTCTCTTGGTCATCTTTGACTTTGCCTCCATTTGAGCACTCACCTCACCCGATCAACGCAGAACCAAACCCAAATCAAAGGAAATCTGAGGAATTATCCCAAAGACCGAAGAAACCCTCCACTTGGGAGGAGGAAGTCTCAAGCAAGACGTGCACAAGGTCGAGCACAGGAAGGCCTCATCAAGAAAATCAAGGACCAGCTTCACGGCCACGATGTAGTGCGCGGGCTGGAGGAGTGGCGGCAAGACAGGGAGACCAAGATTTTGATCGAGGTGCACATGAAGAGGATGGAGTCGAGAGCCTGCTCTTGGTGATCCAGGTGCAGACCACAAGGGGAAGAAGACTGCTAGAGGGCTTTGCTTTTTCTGGGAGCAAGAGAGCATTTGGTTTAATGTTTTTCAGTTCGGTTTGGGTCCGAACTGAAGATGTTACCCTAAAGGTTTTTTTTTTTAACCTATTACCCGAATCGGAAGATGAGGTTCGGTCCGATTCGGATATGTTTGATAATAATACAGCACTCTTGAGAATTTGACAAACGAAGAAGGCTTTTCAATGCATCTAAAGTACATAGATACGAAAATATTTTCGATCTCTAGCTTTTACTATTCTGTGTACAAAATAATTATTCAGAACTAATATACATAACCACAATACTTTAAAAAAAAAAAAATCTCTTAACACTTTTTAAAGTTAAATTCAAATCTTTCTCAACATATTTAGATTGTGCAAGAAAGATAACATATGCTTACATTTGTTCATTTTTTTTAATAAAAAAAAAAAGGAAAGATAAAAAGAGAACTCACCTGATGTTCCCGCTTAATCCTCCGATGTCATATCTATCGTAAAGCCTCAAAAATCCTGATTCATTCCAATAGGGAGAATTGATTAAAGGTCTAAGTTCCAATGCCGAAATGAAGGGCACTCCTTTACCAATATTTACGAGGCACACTTGTATATAATCCCTTTGAGGCAGATAGACAACTTCTGTGAAAATATAATTGGAAGTATTGATCGTCTCCCAATAATTAACATCGATGTATAGGTCGAATATAGGAATCTGGTTCTTCCTATCATAGTTCCCATACAAAAATGTTGCCCTAATCAAGTATGTGTTGCTCTTGCCATTGTCTGGTCTTAGGGTGTAGCAGTTTCTTGTTCCGTTAGGAAAGCTCCTCAAAGTCTTGGTTATAGCATCGTATTGCTGGTAGATGAGGTCTGCGCATATCATGTTCTCTCCAGAGTCTACATAATCTTTGTCCACCACAAAATTTATCCCGTACTTCTTGTCGGGGTATGGTTTTTGTTCTCCACAATCGATACTTATGAAACCTTGAAACTCAAAAAATGAAATAGAATAATTAGTCGTTAGAATTATGACTCCTCCAAATAATAGTTCAAATGTTTTCATTTTGAATTGAGAGCACGTCCAACGAGATCCATTTCTTATTTTAATTATATATCTTTTAAAATAGATAAGACCGTGTTTTTAACTAGTCAAAGTTGAGGACTCTCTTCGTTCTGTAATATAGGAGCAATGAAGCATTTCTTTCAAATGAAAGTTCACATCACAAGTAATCACAAGTAATGGGTCGTGTTGTGATTGATATGATAGATAGAAGAATGAAGTTTCGGAAATATAGATAGAATGGATTGGAAGTAGGACTTTGATCTCATTATTTGCTTGTAATAAAAGAAATGTGGATATAAATCATAGAGTAATAACTTACTTGTTGGGTTATGAGAATAATATTGTGATAATAAAATGGAGCGAGAATTACAATGGATTTAATCTAGAATCTATAATACATGCTTGTATATATTTAAAAGTAATATTCTAAAATACCAGAACACGATTATGGTTTAACAATTATAACGGACATTATTCTAAAATTAGAATTAATGAATTTAAATCATACTAACTAGAAATAACCTCAATTATTTTGTTAATATCTATTTTATTGTATATCAAAGTAAACTGTCATATTGGGGGAAATGTCTGTGTTTTTCTCTTGATTTGTGAGCTTGAAATGGAATAAATGAACATTCCCTCGCTTGGCACATGGGATGACAGTTCCAGCAGAACTGAGGCAATTATGCTTTCTTCCTTTATAAACTTATCGCGATTCAAATATCCTGACTTGAAAACACATCTCTCTTTATCTCTCTTCATCTATGGAGTCAGATCTGGCCCCGTCTTGACCCGTCTCTAAGCATACGCGCAGAGAGAGAGAGAGAGAGAGAGAGAGAGAGAGAGAGAGAGAGAGGTGATAAGGTTGAGGATGTGCTATGGCTCACCGGCTGCAACCAGGCTCCAGCTTCAACGAAGAAAGAGAAGGGAGAGAGGAAAAGAGAGATGGAAGAAAGGAATTGATGTAAGTTCTTATGTTGATTTGTAGGTGCAGTGCCTCCCGTCGTTATTCCTTTTAAATTAATTCTTCTGTACCAAATGTAACAAATTACCGCCTTTCGAGCTCGTATGAAAGATTCAAAAGACACTATCCCGATTTGATTAGGACTAGATCGATGGGTGATGGCTAATCCGATAGACAAAATCAATCATGTCATAAAAACTTGTATTATTTATTTTCACATGCGATCTATGTGAAATTTATTATTTCTTGATTTTTCCTACATGCAAACCTATTATTTCTTGAATGTTGAGTCGTGTCTTTCGTTTGTTGTAGTCGAATGGCAGATGATATATTCGAGATCTCTCAACGGCTCTACCATAGGAAGGTCATGAAACCTATTACAGGGGTTCATAAATTTGGTATATGTTTACTTAAATCAATGCGAACAAAGTCATAATTAAGCTCCGTTCGTTTTACAAAAAATATAGTGTTTTCGAAAATTGTTTTCCAAGAAACCAGTTTTAGAAAAATTATCATATTTTCTGATATTTGGCTAAAATTTGAAAAAGAACTACAAATTATTTTCCACCGTTCAATAAGAAAAATCTTTTCTTCATGCACTTATTTTCAATAAATTTTATTATCAATTTTTTAATCTTCTTTCTATATTTCTTCTTATTCCTTGGCCTTGATCGGTCGTCGGCTACGACGAAGACTGACGAGACTGGAGCTCTCTAGATTCCAACGAGGTTGGAGCCTTGCCGGCCTATGCCTCGTTGGATTAGGCGAGGCTCGAACTCACCCAAGGTTGACGAGCTCGGGCCTAGCTAAATCTGGTGAGCTTGGCGGGGCTCGAGCTTCATTAGAGGTCGGCGAGGCTTTGGCGACCTTGGGCAAGGCCTGCACCTAGCCTAGCTTGTCGAATCTGCCTCGCCAACTTGAGGTAAGACCGAAGCTCACTGATGGCCGATCACCAACCGCCTCTATGGCCAATAATCAGAAAAGAAAAGGAAAGAAAAAAAATTGAAAATTTCATTTTTAAAAAAATATAAGAAATAAAAGGAAAATGTGTTCATAGAAAATAAGGTGGGAGAAGTTATGGAAAATATTTTCTACTTTCTGAAAAGTGAAAAACATTTTCCCACTTTTGAAAGTGTTTTTTTAACAGCGGAAATGAACGCCGAAAATCCAAAAACATTTTTTGGAAAATTTTTTTCTATGAATTAAACAAAGTCTTCATTTCATAGTTATTTTCCCAGGAGGTAAGACGGGAGATGGTTTACTGATTGGTGTCTCAGTTAGCTTATAAGGTTTAGAGAGAGAGAGAGAGAGAGAGACCTGGCTGGGCTTGATCCTGCAGCATTACTCCCGGAACCAGAGAAGCAATCCACGCACACAAAATCAGTAGCACAGCTGACCTCTCCATTTGAGAGAGAGAGAGAGAGAGAGAGAGAGAGAGAGAGAGCTATAATGGCGTCGCAATGTGGAAGATGATGCATGCGGCAACATTTATACGAGGTTCACTGGTGCTAGGAACAAGGGTGTGCACAGAAAAGAGAACAATCCCTCGGGGATAATTAAATATAGGAAAAAAGCCACGAAAAATCCCGAACTTTGTCCAAAGTGACACATTTATCCCAAACTTTTTTTTTTGTGACGTGAAAAACCCCAAACTTTGCCAATCATGACACATTTACCCCAAACTTTTTTTTGTGACACAAAAAATCCTGAACTTTCATTATGTGACACATTTACCCCAAATTTAGAGGGCATTTTGGTCTTTCCATTTTTTAAAATTTTTTAATTATTTTACTTTTTTTTAATTTTTTTAATTTTTTTTTTCTTCTCTCTTCCCTCCGCCGGCTGGCCGGCGGAGGGAAGCCGGCATCCGGCGAGGGCTGCCCTCGCCGGCGTCGGCGAGGGTCACCCTCGCCGGCCTCGGCTAGGGCGACCCTCGCCGGCGTCGGGCGAGGGCCGCCTCGCTGCGTCGGGCAAGGATGGCCCTCACCGCATCGGGCGAGGGTGTCCCTCGCCCGCGATTTGGCGAGGGCCGTCCTTGCCCGACGCCGGGGAGGACCGTCCTCGCCGCATCGGGCGAGGGTGTCCTGCCCTCGCCGGATCCGGCGAGGGCCGCTCCTCGCCGTCGCCGGCGAGGGCCACCCTCGCCCCCAGCCCGCCCTCGCTGCGTCGGGCGAGGTGTCCCCCCTCGCCCGACGCCGGCGAGGTCGCTGGATGCCGGCTTCCATCCGCCGGCTCCGCCATGGCCGGCGGAGGGAAGAATAAGAAAAAAAAAAAAAAAAAAGGAAAAGGAAAAAACAGAATAAAAAGACAAAAATGCCCTTGATTGGGTAAATGTGTCACGGTTTGGAAAGTTTGGGATTTTTCACGTCACAAAAAAAAGTTTGGGGTAAATGTGTCACTTTGGGCAAAGTTCAGGGTTTTTCATGGCTTTTTCCCTTAAATATAAGTGAAACCCTCATCTATCATAACTCATATTCGTTAAAAAAAATTGTCTTTTGATATTTATCTTTTACAACTAATCATACAGTAAGACAATGCTGTATTTGTGCTTAATTTTTCATGCTCCATTTAATTATGTTTTGCACGATAATCCGCACAATACGCGAGTTAATATCTAGTTATGAGATATTAGAATTCCATTTTGATCTCCAACAAATTGAATCAAAGCTGATAATTTTGATATTTTGAATTCTCATGTACATCAATATTATGATCTCTTAATCTGGGAAGAATCATCAGCGTATTGAGATAAAAGGTGAAGTTAGTTTGAGATTATGTGGTGTCGTAAATCCACATCTATAGGTTGGAATTTCTGATTGAGATTATTGGTGCAGTATAAGACTTGGAATTTGGGTTGATGGATGGTCTCAAAAAAGTAATCAGTAAACTTTGAAATCTGGCCATCCTTTTGATAGTACCCTTTCCTTGACCTGAGTTACTTGCCCATCTCTCTCGTAAGTCTCTTTAACGCATAATAGGTGGAACAATACTGATAAATTCCGTTGGATGAGTTTACATTAACCTAAGTTCCATACAATTTTCTACGGGTATTTCTCCTTCGGCTCAATTAACTTTAAACTAATTTTTTTGACAAAAAATCCTTCCTTTCTAGAGCTATGAGAAGCATTTCTTTCAGTTCAACATCCCTTGATTTAGCTTTCACGTTTTTGCTCTAGCAAGAAAACTCCTTTCTTATGATTTTTTCTTGTGGATTGGATATCTTGGATTGAAAACTCTTGAGTTTGAGCATTCAAGCGACTGTAATATTTTTTTTTCCTAATTATTGTGGAACAATCTTGATCCAATGTGGTTAGGTTTTATTTCTACAATTTATTTCTTGTTTGAATCATTTGTTTGTTCACACTTTTCACATTAGTCGTAAGGATTTATTATTGATCAATTATTCTAGATATTTTGTCAATATGTAATTATCGTTATGGATTTTATTAAATTTGAGTTGGAGAAATTTGCTGTCAAGAATGATTTTAATCCTTAGTGCATAAAAATATGTGTGGTATTAAAGCCGTAGTGTTTGGATTTAGCATTGGGGAAGATGATACATTTCTTCAAACCATGAAAGCAAAAGAAAAAGTTGATATTTTGAAAAAAGGCTAGGTGTATAACCTATAAAGCACGGAGACGCGTTCCGAGCTTTTATGTCGTGTCTGACATGCTCGGACACGTTGAGACATGCTGATGGACTTTTGCAAACGCTGCGTGCTTGACAAGCAGCATGGATTACAGATTGAGCACAGTTGTTCCCGGGACTAAGGTACAATAAATTACATTTTATTCAAACTTGTAGGGCCCTTCAGTTAAAAGGAGGTACCCCGATTATGTACTAACCTTCATTTATGAGGTTGATTGAACTTGTGAATTACTGATGATACTAATAAAAAAACATTGGTTGCCCTTCAACTTGAAGAAATATGAATCTATGGACTTTCTTTTCAAATGAACAAAATCTCATATTCATCAATTAATAGGAATGGACAAGAATGTTATCCTAGATATGAAAAATCTTTGCAATGGAGGTGGAATCTACATTTACTACCAAAGTGTACGATCCCATGTGAACAAAGCAATCCATTTATCAAGATTTTATAAGTTTAAAAAATGGAGGAGACTTGACTTACATGTGAATCACATCGTAGACCCCATGGTGAATCACCTTGTTGATGAGAACAAGAACTTTGTTGGCCCATCACATTAATGTTTTCCAACCAAAAAATGATTTCAATGGGGCCCTTGAGAGCAAGGTAAAATCATACTCAAGTTAATGTTTTACTATTTGTTTTGAATAATCTTTGAACTAAGTCCAACATGACGTGAATTCATAATAATAGATTTCCTTTCCTACGCTAAAAAGTAAGTTCGAAATTCTCCATTTTCCTAACGCTTAAAAAGTCCTAAACCTTTTATATATGTATCCTACTCTATGTTTGATTGGAAACATAGGTACCGTCGAAGAAAAATGATGCCATATTACTTTTTTTGTCCCCCCACCATCGTAACGTAATTTCTGGCCAAAAACAAAAAGAAAGCAAACACACAATACGTGTGCACGGTACGGCGTCCAATGGGATATTGGCTTTTGGACTGGTCAAAAGGAGAGGCGCCCAAAAAAAAGGGGGCAAGTTTTTGGTCTTTTGGGTAAAGAAAACGGAAATTTCACATGGTCAAAAAGTGGATGATATTGGCTTTTGGACTGGGTCAAAAGATGTGGCACCCCTCGACGCCCCCTATCCGTTCCGGATCGCCATAGTTCGCTTACCTTTCACTTTCCTTATTAACATATCACTCTGATACCGTTTCTATTGTAGCGGGTCCATACAACCATGGGGGTTTACATCTTTTATTAATGGTCCCTTGCGCAATTTACATAACAGAAGCATATCCAACAATTCCCTTCCCTACATTCCGAAATCGATGCACACATACTAAACGTTTATAAGTAAAAGCCGGACACGTTTATTTACATAGAGTAGATGGACATCTTTAGTCGGTACATCAAAATGCCATAGTTTTCTATACTAGGCTATACTTCAAAAGATGACCGACATCTCCTCCCACAATCGTATGCTTAAGGTCCATCAACCAGTGTCGGCGTCCAAAGGTTCCCTCCTTTGCTATCCTTCTCCTCGCGGTCATATCCAACCGCTTAAACCATCTACTAATCTGAAATATTGGTCCACAAAAGGGGTGAGTACAACCACTCAGCAGGTAAAGGAATCCAATAACAACTCAATGCATCATACAAATCATACATGCATTGCAAGCGTAACTTACCTTGCAGCCATGCGCAATACTATCATGCATCATCATGCCTTATCATCATGCATATCATATCATCATATGTCATCATCATAATCATCATCATGGCATCATTATATCATACATGTCATCCTTATCATGACATCATCACATCACATATTATCATCATCATCATGCATATCATACCATGGGTGATCATCATATCACATCACTTATCATCACCATCATCATGCATATCATCATGCATATCATACCATGGGTGATCATCATATCACATCACATATCATCACCATCATCATGCATATCATCATGCATATCATACCATGGGTTAATTTTCATCTTTATCTTTAAATTTGATCACCACATCACCCTTCCTCGATTCATCAATTTCATCTCATATTTTACACTCGCATCACATGCGAGAAAAACCTCCGGGCATGTATCCAAGATACAACCGAGCATCTGGCCCCCCACATTCCGGGCATCTCGCATCCCAACTAGCATCACGAGGAACCTCCGAGCATGTATCCAAGATACAACCGGACATCCGGCCTTTACCCTTCTAACCGGGCATCTCGCACCCAAATCCTAGCATCGCGAGGCATTCCCTTCGGGCAAAGACCTCCGACAGGGCTTCCGGAATTATGTACCGACATACCACCAGGCCTCCCCTGGAATTACGTACCGTATACCACCGGGCATCCCGACACTCCCGGGGAAATCCGGCAATGTATCTCTATACATTCCGGCCATCATCCTCCACCACAACCACTTCCTCATTTACCATCATTCATATTTACCATTTCTTTATCTCAATTTAACATGGCAATTGGCATGGCATCAAACAAATCACACTTGACATGGAATTCACACTTGCACCTCAATTCAAATGTCATACACATACCAAAACTTTATCACACATGCATCTCAATTCAATACATGTACCAAGACTTTATCACATATATGCCACACAAATAAAATTGAATCCATGGCCAAATAAAAATCTATTTTATTTTATTTTATTTATTTATTTATTTATTATTTAATATCAATAAATTCCCAAAATTATCAAAATCCAAGAAATTATTAAAAAAACCCATAGGATGATAAATACTTGCAAAATTCTTGGCCAAATTGAATTTTTACTAAATCTCACAATTTTCCCAAAAGATCCTATGATTCTCGGATTCAACCAGAATGCACGGTTTCCGAATAAATTCAATTAAAATATCCATATTGCCTCCAAAAATTATGAAATTTTACTGGGCTATATCCAAGACATTTTCGTACAACTTTCATGTAGAACTCCAAGTCAGATTCCTTATAGATTATTTTATTCAACCTCACGAAGCTTCTGGATCCACTACCGCGTCGTCCAGTGTACAAAGCTCCGAAATATTGAGATTTAACCTACCCATTCTCTTTCGTTTTCTCTGAAATTTGGATATTTTATGTATCAAGGTGTCCTTTGCAAGTTTCATGAAGAGATCTAGGTCAAATAACCAAATTATGGTCACCATTTAAGTCCATGAAGTCTCGGGTGTCTCCGAACACATCACCAGAATCATCGTCCCCAAGATCTAGCCGATTTACTAGGCTATACTTGTTAATTTCTCTTAAAATTTGAGTATGTTGTATTTTAAGGTGTCCCCTACAACTTTTATGAAGACATCAAAGTGATATTTTCAACAAAAACCAACATGCAATCAAGAATCCAGAAAGATGTCAGTAAAAACTTTCCAGATCTGGGGTCTCCGTAGAATAAGATTTTAACCACTTAAATCTCCATCATTTTCCACGAAATTTCAGTATGTTATATTTCAAGATGTTAGCTACAACTTTCATGAAGATATCACAGCCAAAATAGAACTCTAAACATGCATGCAAGCCCTCACAACATTCTGACTCAAACAGTTCATACGAAAATATTTCAGATCTAGTATCTCCGTAGGATGAGGGTTTGACCCCTTAAATCTCCATAATTTTCCACGAAATTTCAGTATGTTATATTTTAATATGTTAGCTACAACTTTCATGAAGAAATAGAAGCCAAAATCTGACTCTAAACACACATGCAAGCTCAAACAAGTTTCTGACTCCAAACAGTTCATGCGAAAACATTGGTGCAAGAGTAGAAAGTGGATTCCCAACTTGCCTCTAGACCTCACGAACAGCACGAGCGGACGGCACACGGCGGCGAACGGGCTCCTTTCTCTCCCTCTTGGCTTCCTCTCTCTCTCCCTCACTTGGCCGAATGGCTAACCGGCCATTCTCTCTCCTCTTCTTGGTTGTATATATTTGCATGTACTCTAGGTTTGCATGAGGGACAAGTGTAATTGTGGAGGAAGACAAGTGTCCACCATGCTTCACCTCCTCCATGCCACTTGTCCTATTGCATGCATCATGGGCCTTGGAGTTGGGCTGTTCGACCACTCCTCTTGGGCCTCTATTGGGCCGGCCAACTTGGCCCATTAAAGGCTTAGGCCAATGGGCCTAAGGCCCAACCTAAAAATTGACCTTTTCCTCTTCTTTTTTTTTGAATTTCTTTTATAAATATTTTAAACTTTAAATTTTCCACATGGCCAAAGTCTTATGACATTTCATTTATTGAAATTTAATTTATAAAGTGCACGGCCAAGCATAGATTATTAATTTATCCTATAGTCCTAAATTCAAAATTCATAAACACAAGCACAATAACACCTAGCCTTAAGAAAACTAATGGCTAACACATAGACCATAGGTAATTTCATTACCTAATTATAGGTTTTAATTTCTCTAGAGGATGACTTGAATTTTGGGATGCCACAATTCTCCCCTCCTTAGAGAATTTCGTCCTCGAAATTAGACATTTCCTATGTCTCCTTAAACAAGTGAGGGTACCTTTCCCTCATCTCACTTTTACTCTCCCATGTGGCTTCCTCTACACCATGATATCGCCATAATATCTTAACCAAAGAAATTCTCTTGGTCCTGAGAATTTGTTCCTTTCGATCCAATATCAGCACGGGCTCTTTAATATACCTCACTTTCTCATCTATTTTGATGGCTTCATGATCGAGTATGTATCCTGGATCGGGTTGATACTACCTCTAAAGTTAAGGATGCAAGCTCTTAACATATCTTAATTTATCTCAACACCATAAACAATTTTAAAACAACAATCACATCTGAAATTTCTTTTGAACGCTTGAAAATCTTCCTTCATGAAATCAAACAATACAAACTGAGGTTTTCAAAAGCATTCAACAACAACAACAAGCTTTGAAATCATATGTCATTTCCATGTCAAAACGTTTTCAAATCCCCAATGTGGAAAATCCTTTGAGTTCTCGAAAATTCCACCTCATGATATCAAATAATGCAAAATAAGAATTTCAAAGACACAGCGGTATAACAATGATAGTATTTGAGAATAGGTAAACCTCATATTGTTGAAACCAATTCACAAAATCAAAGCATGATACCAATTCCATAAAATCCATGATCACGTTTAAATTTCAAATGTTTTTCGAAATCCACATGTAAAGCCTTGAGTCGCACTTGTATCATGGCGTGAAATAAAATACTTTATCAAAACCCTTAGTAAATTTAAATCGATACATTGGCAAATTTTCCAATCTCAATCCCAACTCCAATGGGTTGGAATGTTTTCTATAAAAAGTTCAGAATTCTTTGAAATAGGAAACAATTCTTAAAACATTTGGGCACGGTGTCACAAGTACTCATAAATTTTGATGAAATTCAAGAGATTTTCTAAAATGGTTCACAATCAAAATCTGCTTTTCGATTGAAGTTCAAAACTTGGAATGTACAGGTGATAATTTTCTCCAAAAGCCATAAGCATTTCTTGAAGTATTGTAGATCACAGTTCGGTGAGTCGATAATATTGGTCCAAGATTTTTTGAAACCAAGAACTTTGAAATACCGAAATCCTAAGCCTTTCTTGAAATACCGAAATCAACGCATCGGCGAGTCATCAAACTCAGTCCCGACCTTAAGATATTCAAAGTAGTTTGCATGCAAAATCTTAGAGCTTTGAAAACATCCAAACTCAAGTATTTCCAATCTAACTGCACTACATCAGACAACAACGGCAATGCATTATATAGGTTAGTAGACTTTCACTTGCTGGCATGTTAAACACTAGGAGACGTGTTTAGCTAAGTCTGCCTTCATGCTATTCCACCAAAACTGTTGGCGTAATTTCTATACCTTTGTCACCACCAATTCAAGCCTAGAACCATCAAAATTGACACCACCAATAACTCATTTGGTTCAGTCCAACAAAGACATTCACTATGCATTCACCGCAACATAGATTCAAGCCTAAAATATAGCATCATTCCTTTGATTCAAATATCTATAGTCCACCAAGACTTATTTAATTCAAAGATCGACAATCCACCAAAATAATACTTGTCTAGTTTCCACCGAATATATCTCAGATCTCATCCTAAATGATCATTACTTAGACTAATCACTCATCAAATCCACAACTTAAACTTCCACCATTTCACCTTGGAAAGACTATAACCACAAATGATCATATTCACTAATTCCACCAAACCTTTTTCAAAGCGAGATCATCACCTAAAATTAAAAGTCGACCACCATCGATTAAACCTATTATTCCGACATATAAACCACAAATAATTTCATGTCTCATATGACCACTCAAACTCATGACTTCCAAGATCAATCTATACATACTAAATACCTCCATGTAACGCATCAAGACTTCCAATGAAATCCTCAAATAGGAAGTCACTACTTAGCTCAAATGATCATAACTTAATCCTTGACTGATATCTTGATCTCAAATCAACTTTTAGAAAAAGACCGAACTCCCTTGCAGTTGATCAAATAAGTCATCAATTCCAGGAAATGGGTACTTACTCTTAACAATCGCATGATTCAATTGCCTATAATAAATGTACAAACGCATCGACTTGTCCTTCTTCTTCACAAACAAGAGTTCTACAAGCTTAACCATGCTTCCGCTACGCCACTCGATAGACTTATCCAGAAACATTGCCCTCCTAGTTCAATTCATAGTTCGGTTCATTCCTGTCCCCTTTTGCCATTCTAGAAGCCTACTAGGAGCCGCTCCTTGTTCAGGTCCTCTGACCTCGGCGTCCACTCCTCGCCCTCATCAAACCGGGACGTTACAGGTACACCAGCTTTTGCCTGGTTCGAACCCAAACTACACATCTACTGAAGGGTCTCGTTTCAACAGGGATTAACTTACAGAGATATTATCCGCTTTGGCTTATCCCGTTCTGCCATCCTCAAACTAGCCATTTCCATAGCCGACCTACGACTAAGAGCATCTGCTACTCTATTCGCTTTCCTAAATGATATCTTATCCCATTCCCTTGGGGTTATCTCACTCATCTCACATGCTAACGTAGATAACAACATATCTTTCAGCGATGTAGAAATACGAAGAGGCATATCTAGAGATTTGTTCCTACTCCTCACAATCATCTATATTTTTCGGACATAAATGAATGCATGTCACTCACATCAAATAACGCATATACCTTATTATCCCTCTATCGAAATCCACTTGAGATAACACTTTTGGAAGCTCTTGCTTCCTCTTGAGCGACCGTATACACCCTTCCTTGTGGTGGTGGCCTCTATGGGTTCCTTAGTAAATTTGGTCCACCAGTACTTTGTTGTACTTGTCGCACCGGATTGACATTCGACTGCGACCTTCCTTGTGGACAATCTTTCTTAAAGTGTCCTATTTGCCCACATCCATTACATCTTAGTTGGCTATTACAAGGTCCTGGCCCATGCCTCCCACCACACTTTCGACAAATATCAGGTTGATAGGGTACTTTCCCAAAAGTCGGGCCACTCCAAGCTCTTCTAAAATTTCCAAAGTTACTCTTTTTCTTAGATTCCCAAGTCAAACCTTGACCAAGATAGGGTCTCTTACCCCTTCGAACATCATTAAAGGTCATCTGCCTCTTAGATTCTGATTGCTCTCTCACTAATTCTTGCTCAACCAACTGTGCCCTCTCATAAATCTCATTATAATCCCTTATATTTAGAGGCACTAGTTGTTTTCTAATATCAGTCCTCAACCCTTTCAAGAATCTCTTAGCCTTTTTCTCTCGATCCTTAACCAATCTAGGAGCATACCTAGACAATTCAGAAAATTTTGCCTCATACTGGTCTACCGTCAACTCCCTTTGTTCTAACTGAACAAATTCAGTGATCTTCCTATCCTTGACACAATCAGAGAAATGCTTCCTATTGAAAGCCCTAACAAACTCTTCCCAGTTCACATCAGTACCTGGTGGAAAAATTATGTCCTTCGAAGCTCTCCACCAAAACTTCGCATTTCCCTCTAACTGGTACTCTGCTAAAACTATTTTCTCAGCATCGGTGTAGTCCAACAACCGGAAAATTCATTCCATTCCATCAATCCAATGTTCCGCCTCCTCAGGACTTCCCATTCCACTAAACTTAAGTGGTTTTAACTTCAAAAATTGTTTCACTAGTCCCTGAGGGCGACGTTCCACTCCGGGTTGTTGCTGCACTTGCCTTTCCATCAGATTTCCAATATTGGCCAATGCTTGCAGGATATCTTCCATTCGGGGTTCAGCCCTTACAGCAGAGGCTTCAGCCCTCGATGGATGAGCACTTCCAGCTCGCACCATGACTTTCCTGCAATTTCCAAGCATTGCCTCAGGAATCATCTGAGACTCACTGCCTCCACTCAAAGCAACTACTACTACTACATAAGTAACATATACATGTTACTGGTACCTAAAGGCAATTCAAAGCAAACTACTAGGGATCTACGAGTGAGTTCTCATCACCCGTTATTCAATTATCTCATTTTATATCCTATGGTGTGCATCTTTCTATCCTCATTTCCATCTAAAGCTCCATATCACTCCAAATGAACCATCGCTCTGATACCAAAACAGGGATGTGGCACCCCTCGACGGCCCTCGATCCGTTTCGGGTCGCCACAGTTCGCTTACCTTTCACTTTCCTTATTAACATATCACTCTGATACTGTTTCTATTGTAGCAGGTCCATACAACCATGGGGGTTTACATCTTTTATTAATGGTCCCTTGCGCAATTTACATAACGGAAGCATATCCAACAATTCCCTTCCCTACATTCCGAAATCAATGCACACATACTAAACGTTTATAAGTAAAAGCCGGACACATTTATTTACATAGAGTAGATGGACATCTTTAGTCGGTACATCAAAATGCCATAGTTTTCTATACTAGGCTATACTTCAAAAGATGACCGACATCTCCTCCCACAATCGTATGCTTAAGGTCCATCAACCAGTGTCGGCGTCCAAAGGTTCCCTCCTTTGCTATCCTTCTCCTCGCGGTCATATCCAACCGCTTAAACCATCTACTAATCTGAAATGTTGGTCCCCAAAAGGGTGAGTACAACCACTCGGCGGGTAAAGGAATCCAATAACAACTCAATGCATCATACAAATCATACATGCATTGCAAGCGTAACTTACCTTTGGCCATGCGCAATACTATCATGCATCATCATGCCTTATCATCATGCATATCATATCATCATATGTCATCATCATAATCATCATCATGGCATCATTATATCATACATGTCATCCTTATCATGACATCATCACATCACATATTATCATCATCATCATGCATATCATACCATGGGTGATCATCATATCACATCACATATCATCACCATCATCATGCATATCATCATGCATATCATACCATGGGTGATCATCATATCACATCACATATCATCACCATCATCATGCATATCATCATGCATATCATACCATGGGTGATCATCATATCACATCACATATCATCACCATCATCATGCATATCATCATGCATATCATACCATGGGTGATCATCATATCACATCACATATCATCACCATCATCATGCATATCATCATGCATATCATACCATGGGTTAATTTTCATCTTTATCTTTAAATTTGATCACAACATCACCCTTCCTCGATTCATCAATTTCATCTCATATTTTACACTCGCATCACATGCGAGAAAAACCTCCGGGCATGTATCCAAGATACAACCGGGTATCCGGCCCCCCACATTCCGGGCATCTCGCATCCCAACTAGCATCACGAGGAACCTCCGGGCATGTATCCAAGATACAACCGAACATCCGGCCTTTACCCTTCTAACCGGGCATCTCGCACCCAAATCCTAGCATCGCGAGGCATTCCCTTCGGGCAAAGACCTCCGACAGGGCTTCCGGAATTATGTACCGACATACCACCAGGTCTCCCGGAATTACGTACCGTATACCACCAGGCATCCCGACACTCCCGGGAAATCCGGCAATGTATCTCTATACATTCCGGCCATCATCCTCCACCACAACCACTTCCTCATTTACCATCATTCATATTTACCATTTCTTTATCTCAATTTAACATGGCAATTGGCATGGCATCAAACAAATCACACTTGACATGGAATTCACACTTGCACCTCAATTCAAATGTCATACACATACCAAAACTTTATCACACATGCATCTCAATTCAATACATGTACCAAGACTTTATCACATATATGCCACACAAATAAAATTGAATCCATGGCCAAATAAAAATCTATTTTATTTTATTTTATTTTATTATTATTTTATTTATTTATTTATTATTTAATATCAATAAATTCCCAAAATTATCAAAATCCAAGAAATTATTAAACAAACCCATAGGATGATAATTACTTGCAAAATTCTTGGCCAAATTGAATTTTTACTAAATCTCACAATTTTCCCAAAACATCCTATGATTCTCGGATTCAACCAGAATGCACGGTTTCCGAATAAATTCAATTAAAATATCCATATTGCCTCCAAAAATTATGAAATTTTACTGGGCTATATCCAAGACATTTTCGTACAACTTTCATGTAGAACTCCAAGTCATATTCCTTATAGATTATTTTATTCAACCTCATGAAGCTTCTGAATCCACTACCGCGTCGTCCAGTGTACACATCTCCGATATATTGAGATTTAACCTACCCATTCTCTTTCGTTTTCTCTGAAATTTGGATATTTTATGTATCAAGGTGTCCTTTGCAAGTTTCATGAAGAGATCTAGGTCAAATAACCAAATTATGGTCACCATTTAAGTCCATGAAGTCTCGGGTGTCTCGGAACACATCACCAGAATCATCGTCCCCAAGATCTAGCCGATTTACTAGGCTATACTTGTTAATTTCTCTTCAAATTTGAGTATGTTGTATTCTAATGTGTCCCCTACAACTTTTATGAAGACATCAAAGTGAGATTTTCAACAAAAAATAACATGCAATCAAGAATCCAGCAAGATGTCAGTAAAAACTTTCCAGATCTGGGGTCTCCGTAGAATAAGATTTTAACCAGTTAAATCTCCATAATTTTCCACGAAATTTCATTATGTTATATTTCAAGATGTTAGCTACAACTTTCATGAAGATATCACAGCCAAAATCGAACTCTAAACATGCATGCAAGCCCTCACAACATTCTGACTCAAACAGTTCATACGAAAATATTTCAGATCTAGTATCTCCGTAGGATGAGGGTTTGACCCCTTAAATCTCCATAATTTTCCACGAAATTTCAGTATGTTATATTTTAATATGTTGGATACAAAATTTATGAAGAAATCAAAGCCAAATTCGGACTCTAAACACACATGCAAGCTCAAACAAGTTTCTGACTCCAAACAGTTCATGCGAAAACATTGGTGCAAGAGTAGAAAGTGGATTCCCAACTTGCCTCTAGACCTCACGAACAGCACGAGCGGATGGCACACGGCGGCGAACGGGCTCCTTTCTCTCCCTCTCGGCTTCCTCTCTCTCTCCCTCACTTGGCCGAATGGCTAACCGGCCATTCTCTCTCCTCTTCTTGGTTGTATATATTTGCATGTACTCTAGGTTTGCATGAGGGACAAGTGTAATTGTGGAGGAAAACAAGTGTCCACCATGCTTCACCTCCTCCATGCTACTTGTCCTATTGCATGCATCATGGGCCTTGGAGTTGGGCTGGTCGACCACTCCTCTTGGGCCTCTATTGGGCCGGCCAACTTGGCCCATTAAAGGCTTAGGCCAATGGGCCTAAGGCCCAACCTAAAAATTGACCTTTTCCTCTTTTTTTCTTTTGAATTTCTTTTATAAATATTTTAAACTTTAAATTTTCCACATGGCCAAAGTCTTATGACATTTCATTTATTGAAATTTAATTTATAAAGTGCACGGCCAAGCATAGATTATTAATTTATCCTATAGTCCTAAATTCAAAATTCATAAACACAAGCACAATAACACCTAGCCTTAAGAAAACTAATGGCTAACACATAGACCATAGGTAATTTCATTACCTAATTATAGGTTTTAATTTCTCTAGAGGATGACTTGAATTTTGGGATGCCACAAAAGAAGAGGCGCCCAAAAAAAAAGAGGAAAAGTTTTTGGGTAAAGAAAAAGGAAATTTCACATGGTCAAAAAGTGGATGAACCAATGGAATTTAGAACGAAAAAAAGAAGAAACACGGATAGAAAGAGAAGAAAGAGAAAATTAAAAAAAAAAAAAAAGGGAAAGAAGAAAGGGACTAGGAAAGGGAAGGAGTGCACCCTTGAAGACGGATTAACTTGGTTTTGTAGCACCCGGTAAGGAGTTGTTAAGCTGTCAGTGACTCCGCTTTTTAAAAAAAAATTGAAAATTCCATTTTTAAAAAAATATAAGAAATAAAAGGAAAATGTGTTAGTAGTAAATAAGGTGGGAGAAGTTATGGAAAATATTTTCTACTTTCTGAAAAGTGAAAAACATTTTCCCACTTTTGAAAGTGTTTTTTTTTTAATAGCAGAAATGAATGCCGAAAATCCAAAAACATTTTTTGGAAAATTTTTTTCTATGAATTAAACAAAGTCTTCATATCATAGTTATTTTCCCAGTAGGTAAGACGGGAGATGGTTTACTGATTGGTGTCTCAGTTAGCTTATAAGGTTTAGAGAGAGAGAGAGAGAGAGAGAGAGAGAGACCTGGCTGGGCTTGATCCTGCAGCATTACTCCCGGAACCAGAGAAGCAATCCACGCACACAAAATCAGTAGCACAGCTGACCTCTCCATTTGAGAGAGAGAGAGAGAGAGCTATAATGGCGTCGCAATGTGGAAGATGATGCATGCGGCAACATTTGTACGAGGTTCACTGGTGCTAGGAACTCAGGTGTGCGCAGAAAAAGAGAACAGTCCCTCAGGGATAATTAAATATAAGTGAAACCCTCATTTATCATAACTCATTTTCGTTAAAAAAAATTGTCTTTTGATATTTATCTTTTACAACTAATCATACGGTAAGACAATGCTGTATTTGTGCTTAATTTTTTCATGCTCCATTTAATTATGTTTTGCATGATAATCCGCACAATACGCGAGTTACTATCTAGTTAGGAGATATTAGACTTCCATTTTGTCCTCCAACAAGATGAACCAAAGCTGATAATTTTGATATTTCGAATTCTCATGTACATCAATATTATGATCTCTTAATCTGGGAAGAATCATCAGCGCATTGAGATAAAAGGTGAAGTTAGTTTGTGATTATGTGGTGTCGTAAATCCACATCTATAGATTGGAATTACTAATTGAGATTATTGGTGCAGTATAAGACTTGGAATTTGGGTTGATGGATAGTCTCAAACCTCAGTATATAAATTATTAAATATGTATCAGAATGCTCATTGAGGTGTGCGAGTTAGATATATATATAGAGGCTTGGTTTTAGTCATGAAAGGAGATGAAGATCCCCACAACTAGGTCTTTGTTATTAGTGATGAAAATTTTACTTTTTCTGTCACATATGAAGAAAAAAATGAAATTACATATTTATGAAGATCTGAATATATATATATATATATATATATATATATATATATATGCATGCATACATGAATTTGAGATTTAAATATGGATATCGACTCTGTATATGCAATTAGATCATAACATCACATAATGTAAGTTGTGTTCGATATGTCTCAACATATTGACACTTAAAAAGAGGAGGTATGCCCTACTTGTATAGATCCTGAAATTTTGAATCATGGTGTGTGTGTGGGAAACTAGCTAAGTAGGAATCTGAGTTCTAAAAAGAGAATTTTACTTTTATTTTTTAGATTAATATTATGAAATATCTTAAATCGGTACACCAATGATAAATTTATTCAAAATTAATTTTTTGATCATGGAAACTCTAAATTGATAATCAATTTGTCAATTTTAGTGGTATTAACCTTTATTTTTTAATGCTTCTTTCCAATTAAAGTTAGGGGACTGACCAAAAAAGAAAAAATTGAAGTTAAGGGAGACTAATCATGTCGCAAGCATTCTTACTGTATATAGTCGTCGCAGTCAACCTCGTTTTATAGTCGTTATGGTTAGGGGTGTGCAAAATACCCGGGAACCGCCCGGACCGCCCGGAACCGGACCGGAACCGCCCGGAACCGGCGGTTCTTGAGGGAACCGGTCCGGTTCGGTTCCATTTATGGGAACCGGTGGATATCGGTTCGGTTCCCGGGGCCCAAGGGCGGATTCGCCCGCCCGCCCACCCGGACCGAACCGGAACCTTTTAATATTAAAAAAAAAATTACTAAAAGAAATCCTAGATCGCATTTCACTCCCTTCGTCTTCGGCTCCTAATCCTATCACCATTTTGCTGCGTTTACTTTTCCCGCCGTCCGCATCTCCACGTACTTAAATTTGGTTTTTCTTTCTTTGGCTTGCTTTGATGTCATGTAATCGTTCTATGTTGAAAACCAAAGTCATTTCACGTTAAGACTGGTTCCATGGATCCACCCGAGAACCGGACCGGACCGACGGTTCAAATCCCGGTTGGATCCATACGACAAATGGGTGGATCCCGGTTCCAATTTTTTGGAACCGGTCCTTAGCGGGCGGTTCCCGGTTCTAGGTCAGGAACCGCCCGCCCAAACCATGCACATCCCTAGTTATGGTCGTCATTATACTATTATTATTCACATTTTAATTTTTAACTTTTTTGCATGTGGAAAGCTTCTTTCAAATCACAATTGGAGAAGAGTAATCATGTCACCAATCATTTCACTATTTATAGTAGTCTTTGTCATTGTGTCATTATTCTTTTATTATTATTATGCACTTTAGCAATCAATTTACATCATGTTTCACAGGAGGCTCACCATGGACTACGGTCCCAAAGATGCAGTACCCCCCTTTTTTTTTTTTTAAAAAAAAAAAATTACTTCAGTACGCTACTTTTATCATCCTCTTTTTGGACCATTCAGAACAAAAAAGTAATCAGTAAACTTTTGAAATATGGCCATCCTTTTGATAGCGCCCTTTCCTTGACCTGAGTTACTTGCCCATCTCTCTCTCTTGGTAAGTCTCTTTAATGCATAATAGGTGGAACAATACTGATAAATTCCATTGGATGAGTTTACATTAACCTAAGTTTCATACAATTTTCCACGGGCATTTCTCCTTCGGCTCAATTAACTGTAAACTAATTTTTTTGGCAAAACTCCTTCCTTTCTAGAGCTATGAGAAGCATTTCTTTCAGTTCAACGTCCTTTAATTTAGCTTTCACGTTTTTTCTCTAGCAAGAAAACTCCTTTCTTATGATTTTTCCTTGTGGATTGGATATCTTGGATTGGAAACTCCAGAGAGTTTGAGCATTCAAGCGACTGTAATATTTTTTTTGCTAATTATTGTGGAACAATCTTGATCCAATGTGGTTAGGTTTTATTTCTACAATTTATTTCTTGTTTGAATCATTTGTTTGTTCACACTTTTCACATTAGTCGTAAGGATTTATTATTGATCAATTATTCTAGATATTTTGTCTATATGTAATTATCGTTATGGATTTTATTAAATTTGAGTTGGAGAAATTTGCTGTTAGGAATGATTTTAATCCTTAGTGCATAAAAATATGTGTGATATTAAAGCCGTAGTGTTTGGATTTAGCATTGGGGAAGATCATACATTTCTTCAAACCATGAAAGCAAATGAAAAAGTTGATATTTTGAAAAAAGGCTAGGTGTATAACCTATGAAGCACGGAGACGCGCTCCAAGCTTCTGTGTCGTGTCTGACACGCTCAGACACGTTGGGACATGCTAATGGACTTTTGCAAGCGTTGCGTGCTTGACAAGTAGCATGGATTACAGCTGAGCACAGTTGTTCACGGGGCTAAGGTACAATAAATTACATTTATTCAAACTTGTAGGGCCCTTCAATTAAAAGGAGGTACCGTGACTATGTACTAACCTTCATTTATGAGGTCGACTAAACTTGTCAATTACTGATGATACTAATAAAAAAGGTCGGTTGCCCTTTTTTTTTTTGTTAACTTGAAGAAATATGAATCTATGGACTTTCTTTTCAAATTAACAAAATCTCATATTCATCAATTAATAGGAATGGACAAGAATGTTATCCTAGATATGAAAAATCTTTGCAATGGAGGTGGAATCTACATTTACTGACAAAGTGTACGATCCCATGTGAACAAAGCAATCCATTTATCAAATTTTTTTAAGTTTAAAAAATGGAGGAGACTTGACTTACACATGAGTCACATCGTAGACCCCATGGTGAA
The DNA here is from genome assembly GCA_014182575.1 of Eucalyptus decipiens. Taxonomy (NCBI): domain Eukaryota; kingdom Viridiplantae; phylum Streptophyta; class Magnoliopsida; order Myrtales; family Myrtaceae; genus Eucalyptus; species Eucalyptus decipiens. Next base: position 34,370,442 of record CM024618.1, on the reverse strand, counting down.
TCACCTTGTTGATGAGAATAGGAACTTTGTTGGCCCATCACATTAATGTTTTCCAACCAAAAAATGATTTCAATGGGGCCCTTGAGAGCAAGGTAAAATCAAACTCCAGTTAATGTTTTACTATTTGTTTTGAATAACCTTTGAACTAAATCCAACATGACGTGAATTCATAATAATAGATTTCCTTTCCTACGCTAAAAAGTAAGTTCGAAATTCTCCATTTTCCTAATGCTTAAAAAGTCCTAAACCTTTTATATATGTATCATACTCTATGTTTGATTGGAAACATAGGTACTGTCGAAGAAAAAGGATGCCATATTACTTTTTTGGTCCCCCCACCATCGTAACGTAATTTCTAGCCAAAAACAAAAAAGAAAGCAAACACACAATACGTGTGCACGGTACGGCATCCAATGTGATATTGGCTTTTGGACCGGTCAAAGGAGAGGCGCCCAAAAAAAAGGGGGCAAGTTTTTGGTCTTTTGGGTAAAGAAAAAGGAAATTTCACATGGTCAAAAAGCGGATGATATTGGTTTTTGGACTGGGTCAAAAGAAGAGGCTCCCAAAAAAAAAAAGGGGGAAAGTTTTTGGTCTTTTGGGTAAAGAAAAAGGAAATTTCACATGGTCAAAAAGTGGATGATATTGGCTTTTGGACTGGGTCAAAAGAAGAGGCTCCCAAGAAAAAGGGGGAAAGTTTTTGGTTTTTTGGGTAAAGAAAAAGGAAATTTCACATGGTCAAAAAGTGGATGAACCAATGGAATCTAGAAGGAAAAAAAGGAGAAACACGGACAGAAAGAGCAAAGAGAAAACTAAAAGGGAAAAAAGGGGAAAGAAGAAAGGGACGAGAAACGGGGAAGGAGTGCACCCTTGAAGACGGATCAACTCGGTTTTGTAGCAACCGGTCAGGAGTTGCTAAGCTGTCAGTGACTCCGCTTTTTAAAAATTATTAGGCCGTGAAATTATATGGAAGTAATAATTAAGAGAATTGTGGGGTTTATTAAAACTGGATTCCAAGTTATAGTTTGATCAGAATGGTTATTTTATTAGCATGTACGTAATAGTCAGTGAAGAAACAAAGTTTAGTCGAGTTGAGATAACGTTCTCTTTGATTTTGATATTGTTTCTTGCTTATTTGATAGCATTGCGAGTTCATGGACTCGAGTAATCTTTGTTATTTAGTATAAGACTTTTCTCAAACAGGTGGTGTTTATCTCTTTTTTAAATTTGTAAATTCATGTCTTGAAAGTGACATAAATTAAATATTGTATGAGTTATGAAATAATATTTTTTATTGCATGAAATCTAGATTGAGCATTTACTATTTTTTAAGTTATTTGTGAATGGGTGAAGATATTGAGAAAAGGATTGTAAAATGTTATATTTACTGCTTTATTGGTTTGTGAATCTGGTTTATTCTATAAATTCTGAAATTATTTGATGAGTGATTTACGATAGGTATTCTGGCTCATGAGCTATGTTGCAGAAGGGGTATATGTTTTGGTTTGTAATATATATTTTGATTTATGATATGGATTTTGAATTTGATTTATGAGATATTGGAGAATCATGAATTGATGCTATTTATGGTTGTGAACCCATTTATGGGTTTTTGAGTGTGAAACCGGTTAGGAATTCGTGTACTTCGAGGACTTCGCTCACGTGATGTTTAGTTTGCCTTATTTTTATGTGCTTATTTCCCCTATTAAATGATGTTGGAAATGAAACTCGGGCGGGGGGCACGGGCTGAGACATTTCCAAGGAAGAGATAAACGGCCGGGATTGTTTTGTGATGGAGGATTTGTAATTTTGATCTCTCTCTGCCGTACAAACCCGAGTGACTGGAATCAACCTGAAATCCGTGTTCTCTCCGTGTGGGGTCCGGTCCGTCTATTACGTTCTACGAATTTTCTGGAGATTTTTTAGAATCATTGCAATTTCCGGTAATTTCTCGAATATTACGAATTTCTGGTAAACAATAAAAAGAAGGATACTTGAAATTTTGTCGCACTCAGTGGATGAAAAACGACGTGCTTATGTCACTTTTCGTATTATAATATCGGGGCAAATTTCGGAATTTTAAAGCATTTTTAAACAAATATAGTAGTGTATATGAAAATTTTTCGAAATTAAATCAATTTTTACATGTCTAAAAATGTCTCCACTGATTCGAATGCTAAATTAGTCCATGATTACGATAAAAATTGCTGGAAAGTGAGTTTCGGCGGTTCTGGTATTAGTGTGGAAATAAATTCAAACTCAAAGGAATTGCAAAATTCAATTTTTTGGACCACTTCATGAGATTTTTTTTTTTTTTTTTTTTTATTATATGTTCTTGAAAACTATATGGTATCTTACTAACTTGTAAACATTTTTGAGCTATTTGGTCATGAGACTTCCGTTCTGTTGAATATCCGCAAAACCAGCTTGGGGTTCAAAACATGACCTGGACTGACAAAATTCCATGCGAGAACTTTGGATTTTTCTTGCACATGCAATACGCAAGAAAGTCACCTTAGATTTTTCTTCTTTTGATTATGCACAATACTTAAAGATCTCCCAATGAAATCAAGACCAGAATGGCCGCAACTGATGCAGTGATTGAGGCAATAGAGATGCCCTTTTCGTTGGATTTGTCTTCTTTTGTGCCCACGCCCTGTTTCGGGCTCGCCGGACCGGGCTGCCGTGGCTTGGTTCGTGCAGAGAGGGAGAAGAGACGAGAGAGGGACGGAGGGAGATAAAAAGAAAAAAGAAAAAAAAAGAAAGGGAATAAAAAGAAAATGAGAGAGAACAAAAGACGGCCCTCTTCTCTGGCCAGGTCCGAATCGGGCCGGCGCGCGGGTCTAATCGACCCGAGTCAGTTTATATTATATTATTATTTTTAAAAAATTATAAAATAAAAGAATCAGAAATATCCCTATTTTTTTTTTACTTTTCCTAAAAATCAGAAAAAGCTTAAAAATAATCTTTGAGTGGTTTTTTTTTTCTTAAGATATGTGAAAATCCTCAAAAGTAAGCCCAAAAAGGGAGAGAAATTACGCTTACGTATGCAAAAGCAGATGGATTGTTGTTTGCAAATTTCCTTTATCTCAATTACGCCATTATGATGCATGGATTGGAATCCCAAGAGAGATTAGATACCGAAATGGCATCAGTTGTCAACAAGTGTAATTAGTTGGGCAAAAATACAATATTTCTTCAAATATTCAAGCAGAAATCAATTAGTGACGACTTCTAAATAAAATTAAATTGAAGATTAAAATACTTGGATTATAAGTTGCGAATTGATGGAATCGAGAGAACCTAGGCTAAGCCTAGACTTAGTGAGCCATTAGCCTAGCCCTTGCGGAAGGGTTTGAAGAGGTCGCGACACTCTGATAGCCTTCTAAATAAGAGTGTATTTGGGGTGGGGAGAGGGAGAAAATCCGTTTTGAGTTTTTCACCTCTCATCTCGTGAAATGATCCATGAGGATATATCCACCATAAAGCAATAACAACAAGCGAGACTCTAGTTTAGAGTGGCCAAATCCAAATCCAACATAGATGAGTCTTCTCAAGTACATAGTTTCTCCCATGAATGACAAAAACTGCGAATACTCATGTTTCTATCAAGAAAGGACCTATTAATAGACATAATAGAATCACTAGAGACAAGAACAACTTCTGAATATCCAAATTGACACATAAATATAAGTTTGAAATGTGAATCGTACTTGAGTTCAATTTTGACGGCTGCAGAAATTTGGCAACAGAAATTCACATGCACTGAATACCCAACACCCTTCCAAGGGAAATATTGGTTGAACCAACTCTTGAGGAGGTCCTTTCGAAAGAACGACTTGATTTTCTCATTTTGCTTCCCATCTTCTGGACGTTTTTCGGGTTCCAGTGCTGTTTTCAAACAATCCTTCAATTCTGCCAATACATGATCTATGTCAGGCCTTTGATCTCCAATTGGTTTTGTACAAGACTTTGCAACCTCTATCGCTTTCCAAGCCAATCTACTGTCGAATTCTCTTTTTAACTTCGGATCCATGATCTTTTGCAAATTTTTACTTTCAACAAGGGAATTCGCCCAATTAAGTATGTGCACATTTCCTTCTAGCTTCATCATCATTGCCGGATGTCCTGTGATTAGCTCAAGGAGTATGATTCTAAGACTAAAAACATCACTCTTCTTGTTTAAGCTTGCAGTTGAATGGTACCTGTAGGACATAAATTTTCAGGTCTTAATATATTGCTTTTTGGACTCTAGAGTCATTTATCAATGCTGAACTTTTCTTCAGTAAAGTTGTATACGGTGTGTACAAGTACATGAGTCTATGATGCAGTCTTAGGGAGAGCCAGATTTTCTATCCATACAAAGACTATATAGCATATTAATGAGACTAAGTTTAAGCTCATACTCAGGGTTAAGGTAACCAGGAGTGCCAACAGCACGAGTTGACACATGAGCATCAGTCTCAGCTGTGAATGTTCTCGAGAGACCAAAGTCGGATATTTTCGCTTGCATTTCTTCATTCAGTAGGATGTTTGTCGCTTTGAAGTCTCTATGGATAATGGGCGGGTTGCATCCATTATGGAGATACTCCAAACCTGCAATTCTTGCAAAAGATCCATTTAATCATTCAAAAAAGCAGGGGATCAAACTACACTGGGGGATATCCTTTAAGTACCTTTTGCTACATTTACAATGATGTGAAGTCTCTGTTTCCAAGTTAAGACTAGCTTGTCCCCTGTCAAATTAGCATATCTTCTTATTATTTATGAGCAAGAAACATGTATTTGCCGGTGTATTCTAGAGAAAAAAAAAATTATACAAGAGGACATGATAAAGTACCATGTAAGTGCTGTTGCAAGTTTCCACTAGCCATGTATTCATAAACTAATCCCTTGTTTTCAGAGTGATCACAATATCCATGTAGAGAAACCGAGTTTCCATGGTGAACGATCATTAAGTGTTTCTCCTGCAATGTCATAAGTGTCCTTTACCACAATTTTTATCGACAATCGTTTGGAACAAGTCTACAAATGAGCATCTTGTTGCAGTGTACCTTAGCTTGAAATTCCCTGTCCTCTTGCCATGATTTTTCTGAGAGCATCTTCACCACAACTTTGGTTCCATTCTCTAGAGTGCCAAGATATACTTTCCCAAATCCTCCTTCACCAATCTTTGTTCCAAAATTTCCAGTGATCCTTGTGATCTCGCCATAATTGAAAGATCTTAATTTCATCATTCCTTCAATAGATAACCATAATATTTCCATTGAGTAATAGACTCAACCTTTGGAAGATTTCGAGTAAATATCAAAGGAAAATCTCCCTAAGATAACTCCAATTGGATCCTAAAAGAATCAACCTATGGGAAGTGAAAATCCAGGCAAGGATTGAAGTTTTGGCACCTAGCTCTCCATATTCTAAGAAACAATCACTTTGATGGTCATCAATCCTTGGGGAGCATTAGACTAATCATAGACAATTGTACTTTCATCTTACTATGCTGTGAACAAGAAGTAAAAGAATAAGTTACCTTTTGTCTATTTCCTTCTGATCAACACAATAGTCAACACACAGAAAACTATGAATAATACTGAAACCGATGCAACAACTGGAATCGAGATGGAGTTTTGAGGCTCCTCCTTTGAACAAGGACTTGCCCAACAAAGATTGGGATTGTTGTCAAACCTGCGACAAAAAGTAAGTAGGTAAAGTTACATTTCTTGAACTGCTTTGCCCACATGTTGATCACAAGCGACCTTCATATTTGCTTTGAATCACAATAAAACATGTTAATATAAAAGTGTTTCTATACTCTGAAGAGAGAGAGAGAGAGAGAGAGAGAGAGAGAGAGAGAGAGAGAGAGAGAGAGAGAGAGAGAGAGAGAGAGAGAGACCTAAGGTCCAATTTGTTGTCCTTAACCTTTTTTTTTAAGAGCCTCAGGAACTGAACCGATTAGCTTGTTTCGGCTTAGATTCCTGTAAAGCATAACCATGTATAAAGACTCACGCTCTATCAATTCTTCAGGGCGCCACTAAGGCACATTTACTTACAGAATTCTCAACTTCGGCAAATTTGCAAAAGTTTATGGTATGGCTCCTGTAAGTTCATTATTGGACAGATCTTTGCAACAAAGCAAGTTTGGGTAGTTAACAATTCAATAGATATCCAAAATTTTGTGAATATGAATAAGAAAAACAATAAACATTTTGAGCCAAAGATGCCAAAAATATCATGGCACTGCTTTAAAATCGATGCTCCACATAAACTTCCACCACTAAAGGCCCCCTCTTGAAGCCTCCGAAGTAACTTTTTCTTCATAATAAGTAAAAACGAGCTCCATAGCAAAAATTAGGATGTCCCAACACATTCAAACTAAAATTATAAAATCTGCGCCCTTAAAACACTACCTAAATTACCAAAATATGGTTGATGCAAGGGTCAAAGTAGAATGTAGGTTGTCAGTGTTCTTCCGAGGCACTCACAAGTGGTGACACTTTCCTAGCTTTTATCATGCACAAATGTATTCACGAATATTAATCCAACAAGAACGGAAATCATGAGATCTAATGCAGCATCGCCTTCAAAAAGGCCTCAGTAGAGAGATACTCACGGGGACTCCAACGCGGACAGATTTGAAAACGAGGATGCTATGTTCCCCACCAGATTGCTAGAGCTCAGATTCCAGGCCATGATCAACCAAACGCTGCCTTATTGGTACAAAACAGAAACCATTTGGTGCATGTGGCCATATGGATGCAGTTTTAGGCATCCTACTTATAGAATTTGGAAATGTAGGCTTCTTATGCAAAGAGAATGTGGTCATGCGGGGGAGCAAACTTTCTACTTTTCAAGCAGAATGAGAACAAAACTTCACTTGTGAGAGAGAGAGAGAGAGAGAGAGAGAGAGTTCTTTTAGAGTTTCACCGCTGTATGATACTTCAAGAAATAGGTCAAAGGCACTCACAGTGAATTAATCCTTAGGAGTTTCCCATAACTACAATTCAGACCATCCCATGTATAGTTGATTGGGATGCATGGATCACCTTGCCAGCTCTCTTTATTCACTTGATACGTTGCCTTGGTATCATTGATAACTTTCACTTTAGTTTATACCACAATAATATCAATTCTTTTTCAAGAATTGTGATGTTGAAAATGGAGAAAACACTATATGTTCAATTTGAAGTGATTTCCAACAATGAAGTATGCCAAGCAAAATGTAGCCTTTTACTTTCAGGATAAACCTAGTTTAAGAGCAGCCTATTAACTATTAAAATTGCATCTTCTAGAGCTCATTGAAGAAAACTCTTATCTTATTCTTCTTAGATTTTCACAACAAGCTTCTTGAAGCTCAATTTAACCGGACATTTTTGTGAACTTAGCTTATAACCTTTCCGTGGCCACAATCCTTACCTACCAAACCTCACCACCAATAATTACTCAGCCAATCCAACATCAATTCTCTTCTAATGAGCAACCGAGGCAAGTGAATCTAAATTATTGCCTTGTAAGAGCTAATGAGGTATCTTAGGAGGAGTAAGCATTAAGATCTCCTAGATTACTGAGAGTACTCTTTATCCAATGAAGACATCAATTTGATTAACAAATCCTTATCCTTTTATCATCTTTTACTTTCATTAGCCGTGCAGAACGAAACTAGTCAAGTTAGATTATGCAAGAAGCATCTCCTAAAATTCAGTTAGATGAACAGAAATCAATGCAAGAGTTAAATCACTAACGTCATCTAGCATAGCCATTTAAGGTCTCATAAGTCGACCTGTTTAAGAATATGAGACCACACGGAGTGGAGGTTGACAAGTTTATGTGGCAACATTCTTTACTGAATTCAACCTATGCGATCAGATATGTAATAAGTCGCTTTTTAACTATTTTGTCGTTCATGTCCACCTTAGAAGAGTTCTGGTAGCACAACATTCGAATTTGCACTAGAAAAACATGTGGAAGTAGGGGAAATACCATCATCTTCAGCTGTTTGTACATTGGGGAGTCCAACAATGTTGAAGACCTTGATGGCATTGAGGATTGGCGGATATGGAGATACCCAGTAACTGGAGTGGAGACTATAGTCACTAGCTTTAAGCGCTCGAGCGTCACAATCTTTGTGGATTGATTACCATTGATGGAAACTGTGAACTCCCTTTTCTGGCCACTCGGCAAACTCTGGGTTTTGGCAAAATGGACGTAGAAGATCCAGTTACCTGGAGGAACGTATGGCTTCGGGGTTGTCCAACTATATCTCAAGGATGAATTACCGTCGCTCATGGTTGCAGCGGTCATAAGAACTTCTTCCGGAACCTTGTACGCATCATTGTTGTCTGCCAAGGACGTAGCAGATGCTCTGGCGGTGGGCAAAAGCTGGTAGTAATGATCATCGCCCCACCAGATATAAACATCCAATGGGTGCCTAGTTGAGGCATTTTCACAAACAGTTGATACGCTCAGCCATTGAGAAATCAATAGACTTGCAAAATTTCAAGTTTCCAAGTCTTTGATTATTTTACTCCTACCATCAGTCAGATTCTTGTACCTGATAAAAATGGGACATCATTTGCATGGTTCAAATTGGCACGCGCTTGTCTAGAATAATTAATTGGGCCGAGTATTGAAATATTAAGTGGATTCTTTTTATTTAGAAACTTTCCTTGAATTCACTCGTGTTTTTTACAATCAATATTTTAAAATTGAATTAGTACCTCATATTAGGTGGATCTTTAATTAGCAACTCCTGCTTCAATCCACTCGTATTTTTTGTAATCAATATTTTAAAAATTGAGTTGTTAATTTGTATTTAGCATGTCTAACATGTAAAGACTAATTTTAAATAAAACCTGATGATTCCGATCTATCATTCTCAAACAAATACGTGCATAATTCGGGATTGATTTGCAGAAAAGTAAAGATCGACATACCTCCAGCCATTAATGAAAATTTGCAAATGCGAAAAACCCTAAAACCTTGGACGAATCCACGAAGCACAATCGATCTGCTAATACGGAAATACCAAATCTATACGTCCCGTTCCACTAGCCACTACCCCTCAAACGTAATTGTGTGTTTTTCCGTAGTGATAGGGTTTGAACTAGACAACCTGACGTTTTATTCCGTTTCTCACATTACTTTGATGTCTTCCATCAAGACCGTTATGATAACATATTAACGGGCAAATATCATGTAATAAATGCGGGTAATAAATTGGGCAATAAATTGGAGTTAATTGGGAAATATAAAATTGGGATCACATTTAGAATAATAAAATATATTATAACATTCTCTCATTTGATCCTAATTTTCCATCAAATGAAATATTAACCCGAGCCCACATAAACTGTCATGCCCCGATCCTTGGGCACGCACACATTCTTCTGCTTAATCGATTTTTGAATGCGATATCCCAGGACTATGTATCGCCGACCCTTTCATTTTAGATAGCACATGCGGAAGCAGTTATAATCCCCAGACAATAAAACATTGGGATTGAAAAGCAATGCAATATTTTTCATATTGAAATCTATAACCAAACCTTTATATATGGCTTAATTCAAAGTCTATTCACCAGACTCTTCATAACTTTCTAGTCACACTCCATAAACACAACATAAGGTTCACAAAAAAAGATGTGATCTCAATCCTCATCTAGGTCGTACTCGAGATCCTTTTCTGGATCATCTTCTTCTTCAAAATCTCCCTCCTCTTCAAGTTTCAAATCAGGGTTCTCCTTTTCAGATTCCTTCTCCTCAGGCTCATCATCAGAGTCCTGAAATGGTTATACAATAACCATTGAGATCATGTTTCAGCGAGTTCTACCCCCTAAGACTCGATTAGTAAACTAATACGCTAACCGGGCTGCCTAAGCATGCACGAGTCAGAGGACTTACCTTGACCTCAGATTCCACCTGCATATTAGCACAGTTCAATAGACACCCAAGCAATCACATCACAGATCGATATCTCGATCAATCGACCTAGCCGATTACATGTCATTCGGACCATTCCCCGGTTATTTCAATCAATACTATATATTCCCCACTCCACGATGTATAACTAGTTGTCGAGCCCACGTGCATTCTCAAGGCGATGCATCAAGTCACCGAGCCCACATGTCTTTTCCAAGATGCCACACTTAATTCCTTGGGCCCACATGCATTCTCTTAGGCGCCAAATCTGGCAAAGTGAAGCATTAAATCACTGAGCCCACGTTCCCTTTTTACGATGCTTGGGCCCACATGCATTCTCTTAGGCACTAGTTCGCCAAAGTGACGCATCAAATCATCGAGCCCACGTGCCCTCACGTGCATTCTCTAAGGCACTAGTTTGCCAAAGTGATGCATCAAATCATCAAGCCCACGTATGTCCATAATGATGCATGTAATAGACAGCACTCATGTGTTCTTTAAGGCGCCGTTTTCACCAATGATTTCTTTATCACCAAACCATGTATGTTTATGCCGATGTAGGTAATAGACAGCACTCGTACGTTCTTTAAGGCGTCGTTTTCACCAGTGATTTCCTTATCATCGAACCACGTATATCTATACCTCGTATTTGATCGATCTCAGCCATGAGTATTCCCAATTTACCCTCACGATTCTTTCCACTTTACGATTCATCTAGGCATTATCAATGCTAAATAACCATACTCGGCCATCTACCAATCAATCATTTAATTCCACTCAATTTCAATCAATTTGGGAATAATTCCTCAAATTGCACAAGCAATTCAATTCAGCACAACGTAAAGTTCAAATAAATAAACGGACTGCACCACGACAATTAGCATAAAATTCCGGTCGTCGACTATCCCTGCCTAATTTCCAGAAAATAAATAAATAATTAAATTAATTTCAAAATTAATAAATAAATACTAAAATCCAATTTAGACCCATACTGCCTAATTGAAGCCTGAAACGCGTCGGGAAAAATCCCGAGAGACATTCAATAAATATCATAGGCTATTCTTTAGTTAAGTACACTAATCAAAAGCCTAACATGCATCATAACTAATTAATAATCAATAATCTACTATAATCTAACCACCTAATTGCACTTAATTAAATTTAATCAACCTTAAGTATAATTGGCAAACTAAGAAAGCATTAGTGAGTAAAACTCACTTGATTAAAAGCGGAGACCGAATCACTGCAACGGTGGCATGATGGCGGCCGAACTTGTGCTTGCGACGACACCGGCGGGCTTGGACCGGGCCCAAAGGCCTTGCAGGCCCACAGCAATTGCTGGGCATGGTCTTAGGCTTCGGCCTGCTTTGCGGGCCCAAGATGGGCTGAAATTGGGCCGAAATCCAATGGGCTGAGCTGGAATCACTTGGGTTTTGCTGGGTTGAACAAGGGCTGTCTTCTTGGGCTTCAAGTGCTGAGAACGGGCTGTACCAATGTGAGCTGGGCTGAACACTTTGCGTGGATGCTGGGCCTGCGAGATGGGCTGCCGAATTGAGCTACTCGAATGCGGGGCTTGGGCTGCGGAAATTGCTAGCAGCTTGCTTCGGGCGTTGCTGCAGGCGCGTGCGACGGCGAAGAAACGGACGAAGAAACAGCTGGCTGTGGAGTCTTCGAGCGGATGAAGTCCACGGCGTTAGTGGGCTGAAGAAATCGAGCAAAGGGACTTCGGTGGTTATGGATTGCCGCGTGGATGAAGAGGTTGATTCGGTGGATTTGCTCGATGGCTTTGCTGGGTCAACCAACCGGTGGAGAGACTCCACTAGTTGACCGTTGAGGACGAGTGGAATCTCTTCTTCGGACGTGGGGTGAAGCTCGCATGGCTTTGCTCGGTTGAAGACACGTGCAGATGGAGGAGCTTCGCTCGGTGGGTTTGCTGGGTCAACAAACCACCTGAGAAGATGCAAAGTTGACTGAGTTTCGGTGGATTGGGATTCGGTGGAGAGGGCAGACGTGAGCTGGCAAAATGCAAGGGAAATGGGTTGTGCATGAGTGGGCGGTGGGATGTGGGCTGTGGCTGAACGGACGAGAGTTCGGTTGAGTGGAAAAACAAATGAAGAGCTGCTGGTTCATCCAAGAGAAGAAGGAGATAGAGAACGTGGATAAGGCTTCGGTGGTCGGCTGCTTGAGGGGGAAGACACGCACGCGAAGATGGAGAGGAAACAGCTAGCACAAGGAGGAGATTGGAGAGAGAGACCAAAAGGGGTCTATTTCAAAAAGAAGGTCCTAGGAAACCTAAGCCCCAGATCCCACCGACTTTGGCTCCGGATCCTCCACGACACCATCTGGGATATCAATATCCAAATGATCAGCTACCTCTACTCCGGACCCATCAGCCTCGAGCCCCGAGTTCGCCATGATATCTTCGAGTATATCGATATCCATGGGGTGAAGTACCTCTTCATACTCGATTTCGATGATAGGCCTGTCAAAACCCTCCGAAGGACCCTCCTAGACCTCGTTAAGCTCGTTAAGGAACCACGCTTTGAAGCGATGAGATACCAAATGAGTTAGGCCTTCATCAACCCAAATAGTGGTCACCACGAGCTCAAGGGTCCAGGTGGTCTCGAGAATGGGGAAAAAGGTAGACCCAGTCTCCACCTCCCGTGGACACCCAAAACGAACGCGATGTACCTCCATCCAAGGACCTAAAAAATTTACATCACGACGGGGTAAGATAAAATCTCAAGCGAGTCAACACCCTAAACCCCGATTAGGACGAGAGTTCACTCAGAAGCAGTCTAAACAAGCGTCACACACAAACTTACCTTGCTCCAGCACGTCCCTGTACATTAGCTAATCACATATACATTTATGAACATAGCAAGTGTGATTCAATAACTGGAACACATCAATTCATTCTCAAACAATTATAGGGGTCCCGATTATAAGGCTAAACCATCATGACACATCCCATTCCGTGCCACGCAATTTTGTCCCATAATTAGGCGCAACTATCCCAATCACTTAGGCGTGTCCCAATTATTTACAACCCAATGGCCACGGCCAACTCATCAGTCGGCGGTCATCTGGTATAACCAGGCATCATCCCGCTTCGTCGGGCACGGCAACGTTTACATCTAAACAGCATTTCACAAAAGAGCATTGGCCCAGCCTCCATTGTGATCGACATCGGTTTTTTTATTTATTTATTTGTTTTTTTGGTTAGTGACTGACATCGGTTGACAAGGGGCATCGAAACTTAATCAAGCATCATCTCGCGTGAACGCATTAGGACGGGTTCCGATAGTAACCACACGCAGATCCATATTCGGCCAAGAATACCGTACTTTGCACTGAAATACTTCCATTTCAAATAATGGACTTGGCCAATTTTCTTCGTATTAAAAATTCCCGGTAAAATAATTGTGCGTGGTCACACCTTTAAATCAAACCAATAAACGCAGTACTCTCCCATTTCAAAATTTCACGATTTTATATAGTATATAAAATATTTTTTGTGTCAAAAATCGACACTCGATATTTTTCTAATTAAATACCATAAAATTGAATTTTTACAATAATAATCAATAATGACAATCAAGCACTCAATTGCACAAATAAGCAACAAATTTCACATATCAACTCAACCACAACGATCAGCACAAAATTATGATAAACGGCTCTCCTATTACAATTTACGCTAATTGTAATTAATTAAATAAATTGCATTTAATTAAATAAATTACAAACTATTTAAACTAAATCACTTAATTAATTTAAATAAACTAACCGAACTAACCTAATTTGACTAACTAACTAATCTAGCTAGGCTAACTACATTAATCTAATTAAGCTAACTAACCAACCTAATTAACCACCTAACTAATTGGTTACACTAACCAAACTAATCTAACTAAGCTAGTTCATCTAACTAAGACTAACTAATCCTTAATTAACACTAATCCACCTACTCAGTGTAATTACATCCTAATCCGAGATAATGACATGAACTCACTAGATTAAGGCAACAATGGGTCCACGGCAACGATGGTGCGAAGACGGTGAGATCCCGTGACTACGGCGCCTCAAATGGAGGGCCAATCAGGGTTGAAAACAGCCTTGCAAGGCTCACGGCCAAGCTAGAAAACCGGTTCTGTGGGTTGGTTGGTCTCAGTTGGGATGGGGCTGGTTGGAAGGTGGTGGATGGCATGGCTGGAATGGCATGGGGATAGCAGCAGGGATGGGCGGACTGGCTTCAATGAGGTGGACGGGGGGACGGCGCGGGGGCATGAAGCGGAGAGGTGGGCAACCAGGCTGGCGGGCAAGTGGCAGGCGATGAGGCGGACAGCCAGGGGACACGGTTGGGCTGGTGACATGGCGGCGGGGCGGACGGCAGTTGCTAGCTAGCATGAAGGAGTTGCGATGGTGATGTTGTGTGGGCAGCAGCAGCAGCAAAGACTGACAAGAAATGGAGGAATGAAGAAGAAGAAGAGTCGAGGAAGAAGAAGAAGAAGCAGCAAATGGGTTCAGCTAGGGGGAACAAAGGGCCAAGGAAGTCCAACATGCAACCAATGGGATCCAAGGAGAAATATCTCATGCACTTGAGTAGTTTTGCCCCAAGTCTTCAACCACTTTAGTCAAGGCAGCCTCCAATAGGGAATTTCTCTCCAATCTTCACAAATTGAGCCAAATTGGTAGCCAAAAATGTCTCCACTACTGTCCATACGAATTTCCACCAATTTCTTCTCAATTTCTTCACAAACCAAGCCATTTTGGTCACCAAAAAGTCCATGGCAGCAGCCCACACGAATTTCCCTTCAATCCTTCACATAACAATTCAAATTGGTGGCCAAAAATCCAATTAAAGGTGCCCATCCGAATTTCTCTTGCATTTCTTTTTTTGCCAAATTGATTTTTCTGCAAATTTTCCGGGCTCGATGGAATTTCTTCAAAAGATGAGACGGGGTCCTAAAAATAAATCGTGACACGCTTGAATGTTCGATTCCCAAAATCGAATTCAATTTCGTGGTTAAAATTGACCGAACGTGATTTTACTACAACATAACCTACCAAGTAGCTTTTAGGGATTTTAATGCGTTTGACCCGTGATTGATAATTTTCAATCTACGTTTGTGCATCTCCGACTCATAGTCGATTCTCGATTGTTGTAAAAGTCGCAAAGTTTCAATCACGGCACCGAGTATAAAATCGATAAAAAACCGGGTTAGTGCCGTCCAACGCGAATTTTGCAATCAAGCGGAATCACCTGCAATTCAATTACATGATTTCGTCGAGTCGACCTTTATCCGATCACATTTCAATTATAGTAGTGTCGTATTGACCCTTGCCAATTATCACGGTCGAGCGATTGATTTTCGATTGAATTCTCAAATATGTCGCGTTTATATCCCTTAACGGTTTCACCTAATAGGTTAGTTAACTCGAGAGTGATCAGCTTAGAAAAAAAAGGACCATAGGCATGTCGGCGAAATGTCCATCTCATATATTCGAGACGGGGTCGAATTTCAGGATATCACACCATGTGAAGTGGCTTCAAAACAAGAAACGAACTTTACCTCCATAGTGGAAGTGATAACCAAGATTTGTTTTACACTCCTCCAGGATATAGCTCCGTCAGCAAACATAAAAATATATTCCGATGTTGATTTACGGGAATCAACACAGCCAACAAAGTTTAAGTCCCAGTAACTAACTAATTCCAAGTTATCCGTCTGTCTATACATAAGCATATGTTTCTTTGTTCCTTTAAGGTACCTCATCACCTTCTTTGTAGCTCTTTAGTGGTCCATACCTGGATTACTTTGGTATCTTCCCAACATTCCCACAGCAAAAGTAATGTCAAGTTGAGTGCAAACCTGAGCATACATCAAGCTTCCGACAGCAGAAGCATATGGGATGTTCTTCATTTGCTCCCTTTCAAAGTCGTTCTTCGGGCATTGGTTTAAATTAAACCTATTATCCTTTACAATGAGTGTTATACTTGGTGAATAATCTTTCATTCAAAACCTCTCTAAGACCTTATTGATATAAGTTTCTTGAGATAGTCCTGATATATCTCGAGATCTATCCCTATGAATCTTAATACCAATAACATAAGATGCTTCATCCATATCCCTCATATCAAAACTCTTAGAGAGAAATTATTTTACCTCATATAACAACCCATTGTCATTAATTGCAAGTAAAATGTCATCTACATGTAGCACACAAGGAAACAAATTTTGCTCCCACTAACCTTATGGTATATATATTAATCCATGACATTCTCTACAAAATCGAATGAAGAGATGACTTCATGGAACCTTAAGTACTATAGGTGGGATGCTTATTTCAAGTCATATAGACTTTTTAAGCTTGCACACCAAATGCTCATCAGTACTAGAGAAGAATCCTTTCGGTTGTTTTATGTAAACCACTTCTTCTAGTTTACCATTAAGAAACGTTGTTTTCATATCCATTCGATGTAACTCCATATCAAAATGAGCAATCAATGTCAAAATAATACGAAGAGAATCCTTCTTAGATACAAGAGAAAATGTCTCCGTGTAATCGATTCTCTCATTTTGAGTGAATCTCTTGGCAACAAGTTTAGCTTTGTATCTCTCAATATTGCCCAATGAATCATTATTAGTTTTGAAGACCCATTTACAACCAATGGCTTTTGCACTATCAGGTAACTCAACTAAATCTCAGATTTCGTTTGATGCCATAGAACTTATTTCTTCCTTCATGGCATTATATCATAAATTGGATTTATCACAACTCATGGCTTGTGAAAACATCTCAGGATCACTTTCAACTCCAACATTATAATCAGATTTTTGTAGATACACAATTTAGTTATTAGGGATTGCTGATTTCTTCATTCTAGTAGATATTCTTATTGTTGCATCAACATTCTCTTGAGGAGTTTGTTATTCAATTAGAAACTTAACAATATCTGGTAATTGCTGAGCAATTGGGTCTACCGAATCGATATTAGCAAGTCGTGGATCTTTAATAATTGGTTGCTCAACGACTGATTGAACTGAAAGGGTGTTGTAAACAATAACCAATCTAGTACCTAAGGTGGAAGTTTGAGTATTAAAATGATCTTCTACGGGAACAAGGTCCCTCGATTGATTGTTCCCACTAATCAGGTCATTCTCAAGAAATTTAGCATTTCTTGATTCCACAAACCTAATGGTGTGAGATGAACAATAAAACTTGTAGCCTTTAAACCTTTTGGTATACCCAATGAAATACCCACTTATAGTTCTTGAATTTAATTTCTTTTCCTGTGGATTGTAGACTCTTACTTCAGATGGGCATCCTTAAACGCGTACATGTCGCAAACTGGGTTTCCAATCCTTAAATAATTCAAAAGGCGTCTTTAAAACGGCCATGGTTGGAAATCGATTTAATATATACACAGTCATTTTAAGAGTATCATTCCACAATAACTTAGAAAGTTTGGAATTGCTGAGCATACTCTGCATCATGTCCAATAAAATTTGGTTTCTTCTTTCTGCTACACCATTCTAGTCTGAAGAATAAGGCATAATGTATTGGCCAATAATCCTATGCTTTTCAATAAACTTCGCAAATGGACCAAGTGCTTGTCCATCTTCAATGTATCTACTATAGTATTTTCCATCTCTATCTGATCTCGCGATTTTAATTTGCTTACCTCATTATTATTATTTTTTTCAGTTTTAAATATCTTAAAGACATCCAATGCTTCATGTTTATTACGAAGCAAGTAGAGAAACATAAATCGTGAATAACCGTCTATGAAAGAGATGAAGTATCTCTGATCATTTGAGTTTATATCTATATTATAAATATCTGTTGTATGATTTCTAATATTTTCGTACTCCTTTTAGCATATTTCTTTGACTTGTTGCCCTATTTTCCCTTTATGCAGTCCACACAAGTGTCATAATCAGTAAAATCTAGAGTATTAAGTACTCCATCGTTTATTAATCGCTTTATTCTATCAATGGAGATATGTCACAATCTCCGATGCCACAATATAGAGGAATCCTCATTCACAATACATCACTTTGTACCAACATTATCATGAACGGGCATCACATTATAAACGGCTTTGTGTTGTAAATTTATTCGAAAGAGATTGTCAAACAAAATACCACTCCTAACATTTTTAGATTTATACGATAAACTGAATGTTGAACTTGAAAATTCAAAGGAGTATCCCAAAAGTACAAATCTTGAAGTTGAAATTAAATTCCTAGAAAAATTAGGAATATAAAAGGTCAATTCTAAAATTAAAACAAAACTACTATTGAGAAATAATCTGCATGTCTTAATATCTTCTAAGCATGAGCGCATTTTGTTTCATGAATATATGCTTTGTTCACTTCTCACTGGTTTTCGTTGGTTTTGAAAATCTTACAAGGAATTTAAAATGTGGATTGTATAACCGAAATCAATTCACCAGGTGTTGTGATCTACATCAACCAAATTAGATTCATAACAAACACATGAGAGTAGGTTACCTTTCTTTTTAAGCCAGGCCTTAAGTTTGGCGCAATCATTCTTCATATACCCCTTCTTTTTACAGAAGAAGCACTTGGATTCATTCTTAATGCCAGTTTAAAGAGCTAAAGTCATCTTACTTTTTTCCCTTCTGCTTGTCTTGCCCTTTATACTTATCTTGTGTTGCCATATGAACACTTTTTCATTTCTCCATTAGCAACCTTTCTTTCTCTTGTACACATATGGTCATAAGTTTATTGATTAACATTTTAGTATTATGAGTGTTGTAAGAAATCTTCAAAGGAGCATACTCTTGTGGAAGAGTGTTTAAGATATAGTATACAAGAAATGATTATAATATCCCAACCTCAAGATTATTTAGCTGAGTTATAATGTTCCTCATTTTCATGACGTGCTCATGCACACCTCTTATACTAATAAGCCTCAATGATATGGACTTCATAATTAAGTCATGGCATGCACCTTCTTTGAAGATTCAAATTGTGCATCAATAGCCTCCAGCAAATCCTTGGCATTGTTATGCTGAATTACTGAACCACGAATACTATTAGAGAGTTTTTTCTTTATGTACATCACACTGAGATGGTTGGATCGCTCCCATTGTGCATAAAAAGTATATTCAGCTTGAGTGATATTCTCAGTAAATTCAAGTGGTTCGTCTGACCGTAGAGCATAATCAAGATCCGAACGCCCCAATTGGAGAAGAAATAATTTCTTCAATTATTTATAGTTATTTCTATTAAGTTCGGGAACAATTATACCAAAACTAATTGTAGGTGGTAAGACTGCATCATAATCAAAAACATGTTTTACCAATGTAAAACATGTTATAAAATATGAATCACATAACATCAAAAATTGCCTATGGGCTAAGTTTCTAATTTAAATTGATTCATAATTACTTCATGATGAAACTATCAATTGTATTCCCTTCCTTAATGCCTGTGGGTAAATTAAGAAAAATAAAATAATATTTCATCCTAATTAATCACATTAATATATTGAAAATTTCTATGGGATAAAATTCATAATATTAATGTAACTAATCACAATTATTATCTTTAACTATATGTGATCCAAAGGCTCTTAATGTATATAATTTAATATAATCAAAGATGTTGTGACTAATCTTTAATTAATTAAATATATACGGATTATTAGAAATTTAATTTTATGAGAAATATTCATAAAATTGCACGTAAGGGTAAAATAGTAAAATCACGTGCAAATGGGGTAAAACTAGAATTTTACATGCAAGGCCAAAATTGAAATTTCACTTTTAAGGGGTAAAATAGGAATTTTACGACCAGAAGGGCAAAACTGTAAATTTTGTACACCCAATGGGGGCAAAATTGGAATTTTATGCAGCTAGGGCAAAACTGTAATTTTCCGTAATGTGAAGGGGCAAGACCGTAAATTTGTCAGCAATGGCAAAAACTGAATTCTGCCAAAAGCACAGGGGTAAAACGGAGACGTTACATGCGTTATGTTCCCCCACTCGCATGTGCTCGCTCCATGTGCTTGGGCGCGTGCTTCGACCTTCTCTTCTTCCACCATTCCTTTGCCGCGAACTGCCTTAATTTGGCCGCTTGGATCTTCTTCCACCGCCCATGTCCGATCAAATTGATCAATGGGTTTCAAACTAAATGCCAAGATGAACCCATAGGTTCAAGATTCGGCAAAAACGACTAACATATTGACAGGAATTAAGCCTAAAACGATCTGCCCTAAAACCTTAACCACCAAAATTTCACCGCTCGGTTGACCTCTGACGATCAGTAATATGCTGAATAATTTAAGGATTTTTCTTCATAATGGCGGTATGAGCATACAGATCCATTATCGCGTGGTTAGTTGCCCAACTTTGGCCGGAATTTGAAATTTCGTTTCAAGCAAAAAAAGATCCGAATTTTATCCATACATAATTCAATGAAAACAAACAAAAATTCCAAAATTTTCACCAAGGCAAAGATTATAAACATGCTTTAATACCAACTTTAAGACTAATTTTAAATAAAACTTGATGATCTTGATCTATCATTTTCAAACAAATATGTACATAATTCGGGAATGATTTGCGGAAACATAAAGATCGACATACCTCCAACCATTGATCAAAATTCACAAATGCGGAAGCCCTAAAACCTTGGATAGATCCACGAAACATGATCGATCTGCTAATATAGAAACACTAGATTTGTACGTCCTGTTCCACTAGCCAATACCCCTCAAACATGAAGGTATGTTTTTCTGTAGTGATATGGTTTGAATTAGACGACCTGACGTTTTATTCCGTTTCTTACATTATTGACATATTCCATCAAGACCGTTATGGTAATATATTAATGGGCAAATATCATGTAATAAATGCGGAAAATAAATTGGGCAATAAATCGGAATTAATTGAAAAAAAAAATATAAAATTGGGATCACATTTAGAATAATAAAATATATTATAACATAACAAGCGTCAGAAGATATAAAAAGTGATTATTTGAATGACATAATACCTAGACTGAAAATGGTGATTGCAAACAAAGAGAGTCGTTTGGTATGATAAAATTTTACATAAGAAATTATCACACCTTATATCTGAAACTCATGTATGAATTAACTAAATTATTAGATGCAAACATTTTCTATCATGAATGAGTATATTCCTGTGAGATTCACATAGAAAATTAAGCGTTTTAGTCATAAAATTGTTATGAACCAAAAATTAAATTATTAGTGAATTCTTAACCATCTTTGTTAATACATAATGCATAGCAATAAACCAAGCAAAAAAAAAAAAAAAAATCATAGCAATTAATGGTACCATTAGTAATTTTTCTTTTTTTGGACGAATACTATAAATAGAGTTCATGAAATTATTGTGAACTCAATTATATTGCAACTATAATGTTTCAACTATCTGTACGATAAATAAAATTTCTTCGGGGTGACTTTTAAAACAAGAGGGATACATTGATTGTTACTAGTTGAAATAAATGTTCATTTTCATTATTTGTGTAGTAGACCTCTAATATTCTAAAATTGTAGAGTATATCCACGATATATATATTTATTTATTTATAGCTTCAAGAGAATTATCACAAATGTCTCAAAAGAGGAAAATTATATAAAAAGTGCTAAACTTATTGTATAATGGTCAATTTAATTCTAAACTTTTCAATTCGATCAGTCCTAAATCTTTTAACGATTTATCAAATAATTCATCTGGTCAATTTTAACTGAAAATCGTTAATATGTTGGTCTTGTCAACGTAAATCATTTTATGTGGCACAATCGACTTGGATGATTTTTGCTACTTTTTAAAAAAAATTTCCTGAAAGTTTTCTTTTTTGTTTTTTTGGTCCTTTTTGTTCTTTTTTTTTTTTTTGATGACCCAGGGAACCCCGTAAGCCGACAGCGGGCGGGCAAACCCTGGGGCGACGCTAGCGGAGGACCCACCACCCTGACATCGCGCTTAAGATCCCGTGCGACTAGTGGGATTTGAACTCCTCTCCTCCTCGCAAAGGATCATGGGAGCCTTATCCAACTGGGTCACCGCATGCGGTGGTTCCTTTTCGTTTCTTTCATTTCCTTGTTTTCTTCTATTTTTCCTCATTTTCCTTTATCGGTCACCAAGGCCTGAGAGAGGATGTTGGGGCTCTTGCCTATCACCAACAACCTCTGCCAGCCGTTGTTGAGGCTCCAAATGGGTAGAGTCAAATAGGAAAAAATTTTAAAAAAAGAAATTGAAAGAAAAGGAAAGAAAAAATACAAGAAAAAAAATCAAAAGACTTGCTATCATGAAAGTTAACTTGTGTTCTCCAAAATGACTCACCATGTATATGATTGAGGGCTGTTGGAGAAAACTCCCTTATTGTTTTGAAGTCGACAAAACGTTTCCATGAGTTTAGTCTGAAGACTTGCAGTCGTCAAAATCTGAAGACCTCTAGACTCAAGAATTAAAATCTACCCTCACTGACAGTTTCTAGACCGATGAAGAGAAGGTTTATCCGAATGAATGATTTTTCTTGAGGATTCGGTTCGTTCGGTTTGAAGAAGATCTTACAACTGGAATTAGCATCTTGCGATTGGTTATTCTTATTGAAATCAATTCGATTAATTAGACCGTTGATTGGCTAAGTATACTTGGAAGGTTCTATTTATGAAAACCTAAATCCCGATTGTATAGACAAACAGAATTTGCGAGCTGTCATCTCATTCCTTAAATAACTCGAGATCTCCTTGAGTGATTCGGTCCAACGGGTAGATTGGACGAACTCTTTTGGAAAGTGCCAATGGTTGAATAGGCATTGAGGAGTATATAAGGAGGATGTTCAAGTTATTCGAGTGTATGCGTGATAGAAAAATTCTAAAATCCGAAGTTCCTAGTTCTTTGCCATCATAATCGCTGAGCTTAACTTCTGTACTCAAAAGAGAGATCAAATACTTATGAGATCTTGAGGAAGTGTAGTAGTGTTTCTACGCTATGAAGTCAAGGACGTGAAGACTGTTAAACCTCTTTTGATTCATAGTGAATTCCAGCAGTAGGCTGTCAGTGCGGGAGGGTGGACATAGGCTTGGTCTAAGCCAAACCACTATAAATCTTGTACTTCAATTCTCTTTTCTTGAATTCCTTACGTTAATTCGCAACTTTATTTAATTGCTTATAATCATTTACATCTTCAGTCTACGAGTTAATTTGCTAAGTCTTAAGAGAATTTTCTTAAACACATATTCAGCCCCCTCTAGGTGTACTTACTAGCACTATCAATTAGTATCAGATCCTGTGTGCTCATTTTATTGAAGTGTTTTTACTTCTGAGTTAAATATCTATGGCTAGTATTTTGGCTCTAGATCTGGTCGAAGGCCAAAGCAATACAAGACCTCCCTATTTTGATGGAAATGAATACAAGGTTTGGAAAAACAAGATGAAAGCATTCCTAAGATCAAAAGATCCTCTGAAATTGGACGTGGTAGAAAGAGGAATCACTCCCAAAGTTACATCAGTTTCAGAAAGAGAAAAAGAAGTTGCAGACGCTAGAGAAATGACACAAGAAGAAACAAACAAGAGACAGGCTCTTGATGCTAAAGCAATCTACTTTTTGTACTGCGATTTATCTCCTATTGAATATAACAAAATTTCATCTTGTGATACAGCCAAAGAAGTATGGGACAGGTTGCACGTCACCTATGAAGGAACTGATCAAGTTAAAGAAACAAAAATTAATATTCTACTTGGACAGGATGAAGCCTTCAAGATGAAGTCAGGAGAATCCATCACTGACATATTTAGTCGTTTTATAGAAATTGTAAACGGTCTATCATATCAGGGACATCTAATTTCAAGACCAATGAAGGTCAACAAATTGCTGCGTGGACTCTCCAAAGATTGGAATCACGTGAAGACTTCGATAAGAGAAACTCAAAGGATCATGCCTCTCTCTATAGATGAATTGGTTGGCACACTTCAATCATATGAAGTAGAGCAAATCACTGAAGATGAAGATCCCAAAGGTAAGAAGTCAATTGCTTTAAAATCTAACAATGATTCTGATGATACAGACTCTGAAGATGACCTAGTTGAACAGGAAAGGTAAAATGTTTAATTGGAAGAAGCAGGGCACTCAAAGATTTCAAAAGAATGAGGACAATGAGATCAACAAAGATGTGGTTTGTTTCGAGTGCAAGAAAAATGGATACATCAGACCCAACTGTCCCTCGCTAAAGAAAAAGAAAAGCAAGACCAAGAGATTTAAGAATGCTCTTAAAGTAGAGACATGGAGTGATACATAGTGTGAAGAAAGTGATAAAGATTATGCCAACATTTGTCTAATGGCAAAATCAAATTCAGACTCAGATTCTACGACAGACTTAAACTTAGACTCAGACAGTGAAATTAAAGTCAGTAATTTAAAAATTCCCGTTAAAGTCTCAAAATATATTAATGAATTTTGTCTTAGCCTCAAGACTTCTCTTAAAAGAATTTCTGAGCTAAAGAGGGAGAATTCCAAACTAAAGCAACAGGAAATTTCTTGGAAAGAAAAGTTTGAAAAACAAGACAAAAGTTTTGTTGCTTTAAAAGAAAATGCAGATTCTCTTTCAAAAGAAAATACTCTTTTAAAAGAAGACATAACAAATGTCACAAAAAGGTTTTCAATAGGATCTGAAAAGTTGGAAAAGATTCTTTCAATTCAAAGACCCTATTTCAACCAATCTAGTTTGGGAATGACATTAGAAACCATTCCTTTCATCGATTTTCCAAAAGTAAAGGAAAGAATTAAACAAAGACCTACAAAAGCATTTTACAAAAATCATTTTCAAAAGGCTTTTGTAAAACTTGTTGGTCGAAGTTCTCTCAAATGTTCAAAGTATAACAGCTCAAAACATTTCGAGAAGAAATGTCCTAAGGTTTGAAGACCTATTAAGAAAAATTGGGCAAAGACTGTGTTTATTACTAACTCAAATGGATCCAAAAAGATGTGGGTATCAAAGAAAACTTGAGTTCTTTATATGATTGCAAGTCATTATCAAGAAAAAGATCAAATGGTACTTGGATAGTGGCTGCTTGAGACACATGACAGAAGATTCAAGTTGTTTCATTAAGCTTGTGCAAGTAAAAGGAGGAAAAGTTTCTTTTGGTGGTAACAACAAAGGAAAAATTGTTGGTTGTGGAACTGTAAGGATTGGAAATCTCACAATCAACAATGTCTCATTGGTTGAAGGTTTAAACTATAACCTTCTCAGTATTATTCAGCTGTGTGATATTGGTTTGAAGATTAATTTTCAAGAAGGAACTTGTTCGGAAACCAGCAAAGATCTCTCACAATCATTCACTAGACGAAGATACGAGAACATCTATCTTCGGATATAAAACCAGAAGCTCTCAATGTTTGATATCCACTCAAGATGAAGCAAACCTTTGGCATAGGAAGCTTGGCCGTGTCAACATGAAGCAAATTGCCAAGATCTCCTCTAAAAGCTTGTTCGTGGATTACCAAGTCTATCCTATCAAAAGTCTGATCTATACACTCCATGTGTCTCGAGTAAATAGGTCAAAAGCTCTTTCAAATCTATAAATCAAGTTTTCACTAATCATGTGTTGCAGCTCTTGCATATGGATCTCTTTGGACTAACCAGAACTCAAAGCATTGGTGGAAAGAGATATTGCCTAGTAATAATGGATGATTATTCACGATTTACTTGGGTTTACTTTTTGACAAGTAAGTCTGAAACTTTCTCTCATTTTTCAAAATTTGCTAAGAAAGTTCAGAATGAGGAAGGATATACTATTTCAAGCATACGGACAGACCATTGAGGTGAGTTTGAAAATCAAGACTTTGCTAAATTCTGTGATGAATTTGGTTTTCAGCATGTTTTCTTTTTTCCATACACTCCAGAACAAAATGGAGTTGTAGAAAGGAAGAATAGATTTTTGCAAGAAATGGCAAGAACTCTTTTAATTGAAAGTAATATTTCTTCTCGTTTTTGGGCTAGAGCAGTATCTACAGCTTGTTATATTATTAACAGAGTGTTCTTAAGGCCTATTATGGAGAAAACTCCTTATGAGTTATTCAAAGGAAAAAAGCCAGTTGTTTCATGTTTTCATGTATTTGATTGCAAATGTTTTGTCTTGAAAAATGCAAATGATCAAACAGGTAAGTTTGAAGAAAAATCAGATGAAGGAATTTTCCTTGGCTACTCAACCTCAAGCAAGACTTACAGAGTATTCAACAAGAAGACTTGGTCTATGGAAGAATCCATGAATGTCAAATTCCAAGAATTTTTACAAAATCAACTAATTCAGACTCAACCTGAAGAATTTTCCTTGGCTACTCAACCTCAAGCAAGGCTTACAGAGTATTCAACAAGAAGACTAATCTGTGGAAGAATTCATAAATGTCAAATTCCAAGACTTTTTACAGAATCAACTAATTCAGACTCAATATGAAAAATCTTAACATACTCCAGATCTTACAAAGTCTATCATCCCTGAAGTGGCTCAGAACTCTGAAAATCAACAACGAACAAAAGTTGAAAAATCAACTAAAGCAGAAGATCAGCAAACTAACAGACCAACTAGTAACTGAAAGCACAAGTCTAATCATTCCAAGGAACTCATCATTGGCAACATTGATGAGGGAATTCGAACAAGATCCAAAAGGCGAGAAGAGTCTAGTGCTTTAGCACTTATTTCTGAAATTGAACCCAAAAGCATAGAAGAAACCTTAGCGGACGAAAGCTGGATTGAAGCTATGTAAGAAGAACTCAGACAGTTCAGCATCAACGATGTTTGGGAATTAACTAATAAACCAAAAGGAAAATCTATTATTGGAGCCAAACGGGTTTTCAGGAACAAAATGGATGAAAAAGGAAAAGTGATCAGGAACAAAGCAAGACTCGTGGCCAAAGGATATACGCAAGAAGAAGGGATAACTATGATGAAACCTACGCACCGGTTGCAAGGTTAGAAGCAATTAGATTATTACTTGCTTTTGCCTATTATAAAAATTTCAGGTTATTCCAAATGGACGTCAAGAGTGCATTCCTAAATGGATTTATCCAAAAAGAAGTCTATGTGGAACAACCTCCCAAATTTGAAGACCCAAAGAGACCAGACTCAGTATTCAGACTGAAAAATGCTCTATATGGATTAAAGCAAGCACCTCGAGCATAATATGATAGGTTAAGTAAGTTTTTAATTTAAAATGGTTTTGTCAAAAGAAAAGTGGATACTACCTTATTTATTAAAAATGAAAGTAAAAATTTTTTACTTGTTCAAATCTACATTAATGATATTATATTTGGATCATCTAACGAAAACCTGTGCAATTAATTTTCTAAGTCTATGCAGGATGAGTTTGAGATGAGCATAATGGGTGAATTATCATTCTTTTTCGGATTACAGGTGAAGCAATTGAAGGAAGGAATTTTCATTCACCAAGAAAAATATGCAAAAGAACTCATTAAAAAGTTCAGATTGGAGAATTGCAAAAAGACCGAGATACCAATGTCTAGTTCTTCGAAGCTTGACAAAGAGGAAGGAGGAAAGAAAGTTGATCAAAAGCTCTACAAGAGTATTATTGGTTCACTTTTTTATCTTACCGTTTCTAGACCTGACATTTTGTTTAGTGTTTGCATTTGTGCTAGATTTCAATCTGATCCCAAAGAATCTCATCTAAGTGCTGCAAAACGCATCATCAAATACATTGTAACCACCTCAAATTTAGGTTCGTGGTATCCCAAAAAGGGAGACTTTACTCTCATTGGATATTCAGATGCAGATTTAGCAAGTTGCAGAATTGATAGAAAGAGTACTTCCGACACTTTTCAATTGCTGGGAAGCATGACAATATCATAGTTTTTAAGAAAGCAAAGTACTGTGGCTCTTTCAACAGCAGAAGCAGAATATATGGCCCTTGGAAGTTGCTATCCTCAAATCTTATGGAAAAAAAACAACTGAGAGACTTTGGAATCGAAGATTCATGCATCAAGATCAAATGTGACAACACCGGCACAATTAATTTAACAAAGAATCCAATTCTTCATTCAAGAGCAAAGCACATAAAGATTCAACATCACTTTATTAGAGATCATGTTCAAAGTGGAGAAGTTATGATTTAATTCATTGATTCAAATAATCAACTTGTGGATATGTTTACTGTCGCAAACTAAATTTCAGGGGCACCACCTACGGTTTAGGTTAATGGATTGCTAAGCCTAGACTTAGCTCGAGCTCTCCCAAGCCCATACCAATTCGCAACTTAGGGTTTAAGTTCTTAATATGCAGATGATGTTTATCATGGAGTCGCCACTAATCTATTTTTGGTGGGTCGATTAGAAACCCAAGTAAAGTAATGGGAGAATTACTTCACTCCTACGAACCAGAGATTGTAAGTTCGGGGACTTGGTTACACTAGATTTCTCTAAAGCCCTTTCGGTACCATTTTTTTTTTTTTAATGTTTTGC
This sequence comes from Eucalyptus decipiens, assembly GCA_014182575.1. Taxonomy (NCBI): domain Eukaryota; kingdom Viridiplantae; phylum Streptophyta; class Magnoliopsida; order Myrtales; family Myrtaceae; genus Eucalyptus; species Eucalyptus decipiens. The sequence goes on along the minus strand of CM024618.1, from coordinate 34,342,048 downwards.
AGGCAGCTTGAATTGATTTTAATTTACCTCCCTAACATGTGAAGTAATCATGCAGGTACGCAAACCACCAATTTAACACCCAAGAAAGCAATGAATAAATTGCAGGACTTACCTCATAGCAACGAAAGCATCTCGCAATGTTAGATCGAATTTACATCGACGAGTCTAAATATGATTTTTGATTAACACGCAATTTCCTTTTTTTTTTTTTTTTTTTTGGTTTTCACTTATTTAATGAGAATCATGCTTTTAATCTAACATGAAATGATATGACATAATAACATGGCCTAAGCTAGATGATGTAAATGAGATGTTTTTGTGTTTTCTTATACGCATGCAATCTATTCTAAATAATGACATTAATTTATTCAAAGATAATTTTTAGGTATTTTCCATAAAATTCGAAATTAAAATTGTTCAATAATTAAATGTGCAATCTAAACTAACAAAATGACCTAATTCTAATGACGGGTAATTCCCAATTAAATGAACCTAGCAATAATCACCAAATGACGTGCATTTCATGAACCTAATTCTATATGACATGTGCATGACATTTTTTTTAAATGCAATTTATCCTAGAAAATAAAACTAATTTATTCTAAGACATTTTTTTTTTTTTGGTATTTTTCATGAAATTCGGAATTAGAAAAATGTGAAAATTATCTATCTAAATTAAAATATCATCTAATTTGTATGAGGAATGAGGTTATGCCAAATCCTAATTTAAACTAGAATGTTACCTTAATTTAGAAATTCCTAACTAAAATGCAATCTGTCTAAAAATCCTAAAATGACATGCGAAGAGTGCCAAAATTCTAATCTTTTTTTTTTATATGTTTTTGTATTAATTTCGAAATTAAGAATTGTCGTAATTAAACATGAAACCTAGGTTAAACAACTAGCAACCTAAATTGATTGATTTGATTTTTTTATTTTTTTATTTAAATTTGAAATGAAATTCCTATTCTAAATATGCAAACCTTAAAACAGGAAATAAACCTAATTCTAACCTACACTTTTTATTTTTATTTTTATTTTTATTTTATGAAAGCGAAATTAACTTAAACGGCACGACAACAAATCGGAGCAAGATTGATATCCAAATTGACGAACCATATCTCACGCATGAGATCGGGTTGGCCTATTTTAAATAAATCGCAAATCCAATCTCGGGCGGGAGATCGGATTGGCGATTTTTCAAATGATTGCGAGTCGAATTTCGGGCGCGAAAATTGGACTGTCAATCACAAATTTCACAGGCTATTTCATGTTGAACATTCTCAATGTTATATTAAGGAATGATTCTACTAAAACAGTAAAGTAAAATAAAGAAAACAAAATAAAATAGATAAAAAAAAACTACCTAATTTGCTTTTCCTTTTTTTTTCCTTGCTTTGGCCTTCCGCAGTGTTTGGCAACTGTGGTGGTTCACCGGGGGGGCAGCTGGTCACCGGTGTTCGGAGCTCCGGCGAGGGCCGGCGGCGGGCGGACCGGCGGCAGTAGCAGGTCGCGGGGGGTGCGCTGCAGGCGTCGGGTCGCTGGTCGGAGTGGCACGGGCGGAGCAGCAGGCAACTTCGCGCGGAGGAGGCTCGGAGTGGATTTGCTCTGCGTCGGACGAGCGAGCAGGAACGAACGGCAGGCGAAACTCGGCTGCTGCAGGGCGTCCCTGGCGGAGCTCGGGCACTGGGTCGGCTGAAGCGGATGACCGGCGAAGGTAGGGCATCGGACGTACGTACAGTGGCTCGGTGTCCGGATCTGGAGCAGTGGAAGGCGAAGAATGCAGGGCGTCGGGTCGCAGCTGCTGGGGCGAAGATCGACGGCTGAGCAGCAGTGGTGTGAGCTCCTGTGGCGTCGGGTCACAGCAGGGACAGAGGTGTGGCAGTGAGGGAGGAGCAGCAGGTCGGCGTTCGGGGCTTCTGGCGCTGCAGATCGGCGACGGCAGAGGCGGAGCAGGGCGTCGGGGCGTCTAGCGTCACTCGTGGCTTCGAGCGGTGGGTGCAGAGGCACGGTGGAGATGGCGACGAAGGGTGGTGCTCGGGCAGAGACGCGGGCGTTGCAGGTTGGAGGTGAGGGCGTCGGGCGCTGGGTTGCAGGCGCGGCGAGCAGGGTGGAGCTCGGGCTGAGGGCTGCAACAGCGACGGCGTTCGGAGCTCCGGTGAAGGGCGGTGGCTGGTGAGGTCGCGAGCAGCGACGGGTCTCGGACCGGCGCGGTGGTGCGGGCTCCAGTGGACGCCGGGGTCGAGATGCAGGCTTCGCTCGAAGCCTTCACTTGAAGAAGACAACCCCTCTTTTTTTAGTTTTTTTTTTCTCTCACCTTCTTTCTCTCTCTCTGTTGCCCTCTCTCACTTCACCTTCTTCTTTTTTTGGTTTTTCTCTGACAGACTCTCTATTCATCTCTTTTTTTAATATCCTCCCCTGACTTCATTTTCTTTCTTGTCCGAAGGAGGAGCCCCTTCACAATGAATATTTTTTAGCTCTCTCTGACACTCTTCTTCCCTCCACTCGTCTGACCGAAGGAGAAACCCTTCCCCATGAAATTTTTTTCTTTTTCACTCTCCTCTTTCGTGAATGCTTTTTCTCACCCCCCCTTTTTCTCGCGTGGACTCCCCCCTTGCGTATTTATAGGTTTCTTGGAGTCCAACCGGCTTTAGTGTGAATAGGAAATTTTTCCTTGCTGTTCACGTCCGGTTCTTTTTCAAATAAGGAGGCCACCGCCTGACACACATTAATGTAGCCACAATTGTTGACTTTTCTTTGCTTGTTACTTGCTTCTTTCTTGAATACACTTCTCCTTGCTTCACCAAAATTAACGAGCCACACTTGAGAGAGTATATTATAATATATTATGGGCTTCCCTTTGCTTCTTCGAGGCTCCTCACGTCCATCGAATTCTTGCGCATGCACGTGCATTCATTAATGAGCGAGAGACAACAGACGTGCAAGAACTTCTTTCTTCTTTTTTCTTCGTGCTTGAAATTTCTTATGCAGCTTTTCTCAGGAATTCTCGCGTGTGCAGTGGAGAATTTTTTTCTTTGCTTTCTTTAATGCGCGTTCAGATCAGTAGAGAGAGACCATGCTTTTGTGAATATTATCGACCACGAGCCGCTGCGTCTTGTTGCCCTTTTAGTACCGATGCAAATGCGACTACATGAAATGCAATTTTACTATTTTTATTTTTATTTTTTATTTTTTTTCATGTAACTAATTACTAAATGATTAGGCAAAAATTTTGGTGTCAACATTTACAAAGCCACTGGAGAAAAGCCTATTTGAGTTTATTCGCACTAGACTGAACATCACATCTTTTATACAGTAAAGTCTGAAGAAGCTCGACTTAGAAAAAAAGTCTAAAGGTACTCGGACTTAGAAGACCAAGAGTTACGACTGTAAGTTATTTCTATTCTAGTATTTTAATTTTTGGATAAAAACTTGAAAATGTACAGTTACTCTTTAATCTCTAATTGATTATTGTATCTTTAGAAATTATCTTTCCGAGTTTTCAAATTTTTAGTAGTTTTAATTTTCAAAAAGGCAGTTTTATTTTATGACGATTCATTTACCTCGTTTTACTTGCTTTATATATTGTAGAGATTCATCTTCTTCGCTTTCACTCTCAAACCCTAAAATACAAAACTTCCACTTACTTTCACTTTCACTCTCGATTTCTCCAAAAAGTTTTCACCTTTTTCGAGCAAGTTTGAGTTTTTCTCCCTCAAAGTGATAATGCTTTCAAGAAAGTCTTCGAGGATCGCAAGCAGGGGATCACGACACATGCCTGAGGGTCCTACGTGTTCCGACTTGATCAAAGAAGAAGATTCTTCTCCACCACAGCAACCAAGTCAGCAACAACCTTCTCAGCAGCGTCAATCTCCTCCACCAACTCATCCAGAAGAAGAAATTTGGGAAGAAATGGAACCTGTATTAACGTTAACTCCTGCGGTTGCTTTTAAGCTTTATTCTAGTTTGAAAAGAGGGAAAACTACTATGTCCTTGATCGATGAATACTTGCGAGAGAAAGGCTATAAGAATGAGACACTTTTTTTGCACGATATGGAGAAAATGGGTATTACCGAAAAAGGATTGGCTAAAAAAGCCTTTGTTAATTTTCCTAGTGACCCACGTTTTGGAGGATTTAATCAACCTGAGGAAAAAGATGGCGATGAGAAGATGTTCAATCATTTTAAGCCGAGGATGGATGTTGCGGCGAACCTTACCTGTGAAAGAACGGATCTTTTTCGTTCCAAAGAGCACGAGAAAGTCTATACTAAATTGCTGAAGCGAGGAGTGATGAACCCGAGAAGTGTCGATTTTGACTTTCTCGATTCATTAAAAGTGAATTTGCAGCAAAAGTTTTCACTACTTCAATTTGAGCGGTTTTGCTCTGAGACAATTGTTGCTCATTCGGAACTTACTGCTTATTTCTATTCCAATATATCATTTTTAGATGCGAATAGATTTTCCTTTAGTGTCAAAGACAAGAATTATGTGGTTGACATGGACACTTGGCTGATGTGATTGGGATGGAAAGAGGGAGTTTCCGACCAATCAATGTGTTTATTGCTCATGCCACTCTGGAGCTTGTTCGAGATAGAATTGCCGAAGGGAGAATCTCTTACTCGAGGATGAAAGCCTCCAATATCTTGCTCCACAAGATTGTCATTAACTATCTCAGACCCAAGTCCATATCAAAGACTGATGTCTCAATTTCGAAGCAAACTTGATGTACGCCATTAACATTGGGTACAAGTTCTCTCTACCCCACACTATCCTTATACATATGTATAGGACAGTGGTAAAGGACAAGGGACAACTTCCCTATTCTGCTTTCATCACTCGTTTGTTCGACACCTTAACATTTAGCCCTCTAGAGTTTTGTGTGTTCGAACCATTGATCCATAGTAGCAGGACTGAAGATGGTTTCCAAGATGCGCTTGAAGGAGCTGAACAAAGCGTTGGAAAGATTTAAGGTGAAAACCCCTGTCAAGGCACGACAAGACTTTGTGGCTGCAAAAAGGAAAGGCGAAGAGCCAATCTTAGCACCATCCAAGAAAAGAAGAGCACTCATTTTGGAAGATGAAGAAGATGAGGATGACATCACTATCTCCGCCTTAGCCTTGAAGAATTTACAAAGTTCTGTTCTAGAGATAGAGGATCGAGAGAATCAAGAAGAGACCGAGCAACAAGAGGAAGAGCGAGAAGAAATGAGGCAAGAAGAAGAAGAAGAAGAAGAAGGAAGAACAGAAGAAGGAGAGAGAAGAAAAGAACAAACAGAAGAAGAGAGTCATGGTGATTCTCATGCTATGGAAGGAGGACAAGATCATCGAGATTCTGAAGAAAAGGAAGAGCAAGAAGAGTACTTTTCTCCACCTGAAGGCACTGAAACAAGGGGAGCTACTGATAAAAGAGGTATCTCTTCACACGCTTTTACTAGTGATGATATTAGTCATTCTCCTACGGATCTAGAGGACGTGTTTGCCTCTCAATTTCCTGAAGATGACAATAAGAAATCATCTCCAAGTCTGGATGTTCATGCTGAAGTTCCATCATCAGCCACCACTCCACAAACTAATTATGCTAAAGCAAGCACTCAAATTGACAATTCAGCAGACTTTAAAAGACCACTCGAGCTCCTTCTGGAGATTAAAGCTCAAGTTTATAGATTGGGGTGCGAATTTCAAACCATGCAGAATGCTCATAGAGCCACCTCAATTTCTTTACACGACCAAGTACAAGCCCTTCAAGTTCAAATTCAAGTAAATACAAAGGGTGAAGAAATCAAGCAACTGAAGGAGGATTTGAGGAAGCTGGAGGAGACTATCAAGTCCATGGAGGATTTCCAGCTCCTTCACATTCCCAAAAAATCTTTACTTTATACAAATTTCTTTTATGTTCTCCACTTTTTGCTGTTGACAAAAAGGGGAGAAAGTTTGTGCTGATTTGGCTTATTTGACTTAGCCTTATTTTGACTTGATTTTTCTTTTGTTTGGTTGTGGTTTGGACTTGTTGACTTTGGAGTGATTGATTTGATCTTTTGATACTTGCAGAAACTTAAGTCATGATAATGATTATGGAAATGATGGTTATTTTGCAGGACTAAAATGTTTTCTGTGATTGCATAATCGATACTATCCTCATCCTAATCTATTTATCTTTCATGAGATATTTTGTTTTGCTTAAGTGTTGTTTTGCAAGACAAAGTGTTCAAATCTGCAGGAAAATTTTGTCACAATTAAAAAGGGGAAGATTGTTGGAGGAAACTCCCTTATTGTTCTAAAGTCAATAAAACGTTTCAATCAATCTCGTCTGAAGACTTGCAAACTCTATCATCAAAGTTTGAAGACCTTCAGACTCAAGAATTAAAGTCTACCCTCACTGACAGTTTCTAGACTGACGAAGAGAAGGTTTATCCGAATGAATGATTATTCTTGAGGATTCGGTTCGAACGGTTTGAAGAAAATCTTACAGCTGGAATTAGCATCTTGCGATTGGTTATTCTTATCGAAATCAATTCGATTAATTAGACCGTTGATTGGCAAAGTATACTTGAAAATTTCTACTTATGGAAATCTAAATCCTGATTGTATGGGCGAACATGATTGGCGGGCTATCATCTCATTCCTTAAATAACTCGAGATCTCTTTGAGTGATTTAGTCCAACGGGTAGATTGGACGAACTCCTTTGGAAAGTGCCAACAGTTGAATAGGCATTGAGGAGTATATAAGGAGGATGCTCAAGTTATTCGAGTGTATGCGTGATAGAAAAATTCTAAAGTCTGAAGCTCCTAGTTCTTTGCCATCATAATCGCTGAGTTTAGCTTCTGTACTCAAAAGAGAGATCAAATACTTGTGAGACCTTGAAAAAGTGTAGTAATGTTTCTACGTTGTGAAGTCAAGGACGTGAAAACTGTAAAACCTCTTTTGATTCATAGTGAATTCCAACCAGTAGGTTGTCAGAACGGGAGAGTAGACATAGGCTTGGTCTAAGTCGAGCTACTATAAACCTTGTGTTTCAATTCTCTTTCCTTGAATTTCTTACGTTAATTCGCAGCTTTATTTAATTGCTTATAATCATTTACATCTTCAATCTGCGAGTTAATTTGCTAAGTCTTGCGAGAATTTTCTTAAACACCTATCCACCCCCCTCTAGGTGTACTTATTAGCACTATCAAGGGCTTGTTCCCATGTCGAACCGCGAAATAAGCATCAAGAACCCAAATCCAATACCATAGATGCTATTGTTCAAAACTCTTAAATCCAGAGCTGAAATGAAAGGTATCCACTTCCCATATTCACAACACACACTTGTATATAATCTGCTTGGGAGACATACATAATCTCCGTGAACATATTACGATTGTCGTTAATGGTCGTCCAATAATTAACATCAATATATAGGTCGAACGCGGGTGGTTCGTTTGTTCCATCATAGTTGCCATACCAAAAGTAGGCCCTGATCAAGTAAAGGCTTTCTTGCCTCGATTAGGTTTGAGTGTGTAGCAATTCCTCGTTTCATTCGTGAAGCTCCTTAAATTTTTGGTAGCTTGTATGTAACCTTTGTCGAAGTATTCTATGGAAATCTGCTTGTTTTTCCCGGAATCTGCAAATCCTTCGTCCATCTCATACTATATCTTGATATTGCTATCGAGATACAAATTAGATGCCCACAATCGATGCCTTATAAAATCTTGAAATTGAGATGAATTAGAACCAAATAGTTGATATATTCTCAAACTTTCCATAGCTAGTTCAAGAATTTGGAAATCCATCTCTTATCGGACCACTGCTATAATTAATTAGGTTTGATCGATCTATATATATACGCGACGCATCAACATATTTCATATCAATGCCTGGGATCACCCTTTTAATCTTATCCTTTCCTTCGCTTCTTCTCTTTCTTTCTTTTATATATTGCATGTCCTGTCAATGGGTAAACAAACCTACTATTCACCATTGCGTGACCTTGCGACCAACTTTGAAAGAAGAAACAAAAGAAATTAAGCTGCTAGATGGGCTAGTTCACATGTCAATGCGATCGACAGATCAAACCTTGCAATATGCCATAAAATTTTTCGGTTTGTCATTTGGCTTCTCTCTCTTTTATTTTTATCTGATGGCTTTCTCCACATAAAATTTCAGTTTGCATATGCCGGGATGTTCTACAAGTAACTAATTATTCTCAATGAGAGAGAGAGAGAGAGAGAGAGAGAGAGAGAGAGAGAGACCTGGATTTTGTTGGGCTAGAGCCAGCAGCTTCCGGACCAAATAAAGAAGCGATGGAAGCACACCAGAGGAGGAGCAACATTGATCTTCCCATTTTCAGTGTCCAGAAGACAGAGAAAGGTCTCTTGCCAATGTACATAAGTGAAGATATTACAGGCAACTTATATTAATAAAAGCTCTGATGTCACGCCCCAATCCATCACGGCCGCGCAACAAGCCATGCTTGACATATTCTTTCCTTTTGGTCATTTGCTTGCGACGTTCCAAGATGCATCGTTGACCCATTTGTAATAATGATAAAATGCACAAGCAGAAGCATACACAAATCTCCAACCAATCGTCAAACAGGGATAGTCAAAGCATACTCATATATACATATGCATCAAGGTCAACATCACATACAAGCCATATACAACAAGTTATTGAAACCAGCTTTAACCTAACATACTTCGCCACATCCAATTAGTCCAAAAGTGTTGCCATGACCTTCATGAAAAAGGGATCCGAGGTACATCTAGGACCTCTAGTACCACGAGGGCAATTCAAAAAGTGTTACTAACTCCACTACCACCTAACTAGTTATGGGCTCTAGGATCGAGGGCTTTGGCTTGACGATCATCTCAGGGTCGAGCTCAGGGTTGGACACCTCTCTATTGGGAACATCCACGTCTATGGCATCCCAACCGATGCCTCCCCCTAAACCCCTGGCCCCAAGTGGACCATCCAAATTGCGGATGGGACTGTGGCTCTCATCTCCTACCCAGAAATACCATGCCACAAAATGGTGAGCCACTAGATTAGGTAATCCCTTGTCGACCAAAATGGTCATGACATAACGTTTGTAGTGAGCATTGGTCTGTCCTATCGGGTAGTCAGTCACCTTCGGCTATGCTCTACAAGCAGTCCGAATCAGATTTGGGGGAAAGACTCAGCCATTCTTAGGGCCTATAAACATTCCAAAAATAGTAGTGAGATAAACTCAATGAGTGAACTTTCTAGACTTCGCGTAGGGAAGCCGTTCATCTCAGAAACATCCTAAACATGCAATTATTTATTGATGGCAAAACCTAACGAAGCTCTTCTAGCTTTACTCTATCTATCCATATAATAGTGAATTTATTTAATTAACGCCATCAATGTAATGCTTAGGCAATTTCCATAACAATTTCCACACACCTGAGTCAATCGTACGAGTACACAATATAGTTAAATCACACGCCTATGCCATGTAATAATCTAGACTTGATCACATATAAATCTTGTGCACTTTCCACACAAATATGTCCAAATAATTATGACTACTTAGGACCCAAGGCCAACCCGAAGGTTCACAGTCATCTAGTAATCAAGTATCATCACGCCCCATCAAGCACGGCAACATCCTGCGTAAATGCATCAAAACAACATTTTTGTAAGGAGCTTCATTTTGAAATCCATCCGCGAACAGCATTCCATTGACTTGGGGCCATCCGAACGAATCAGGCATCGTCTCGCATAAAACGTATCAGGACAGGTTTACACCCCTCGTAAAACGCATCGGGGTCTTTAGGTGATCACACGGGTATACCATCACACAATTTATTCCATATCTTTCTCACTAATCATTGTGATGCCCATGCAATATGCAATGACCTTTGTCATATGCCATCATGTCATACATGTACTTCATACTATATCACATAACTGCATCATTTAAATCACTAAGTCCATGGCATATAGGTCACTCCTTAAAGTAGGTCAAATCATCATACTTGAACATAAATCATCATAGTCACTTATCACGTGCCATTATAAACTATTTAATAATTCGTCTTTTATTTATGTAACATATCCCAATATCACAACATACTCTAATAACGTGCCATATCACAACATCACTTCATATATAACACATATAACACATATAACAAATAACCCATCTAACACATATATAACACACATAACACTTATAACACATAATAGTCCATCACCCTATTATGGCATATTGTAGCAAAATATTAACTTCACTTAACATAACCCGATAACTTATTGCCCCAAGTATGATAACTTATCAATAACAACTTGATAACCTATCATCCGAAACTTGATAACTTATCACCCAAATCTTGATAGCCTATCATCTAAAGCTCGATAACTTATCACTCTAAACTCGATAACTTATCATCCGATTCTCGATAACTTATCACCTAACGCTTGATAACATATCGTCCAATTCTCGATAACTTATCACCTAATGCTGGATAACTTATCACTCTAAACTTGATAACTTATCCTTTAAAGCTCAATAACCTATCGCCCTAACCTTGATAACTTATCGAGACCACTAATTGGCACCCAATGATCACTTATCTTATGACATTCACTTATCACATCAACCAAACACCATTTAACCATAATCAAGCCCTAAATTAGTTCCTAAGTGCAATGATAACCCTAATTAAGGGCTAGAAAGCCACTCACACCCAAGTCTGAGCTTCAACAAGTGTTGAGGGAGGAGTGGCAAGGCCGGACAACAGTTGTGGGCTGCTGGTCACACGTCCCCGGCACATGTGGGAGGTTGGTCGGCATTCCAACGGCGGCTCGGCGTTGGCATGACCTCCTGGCTTCGCGGGGCACCCAACCATGGAGGAAACAAGGGAGAGAGAGCTACTGTGAGAGCTAGACAGCAGCCTCCTCAGCTTTAAAGCTTGGCTACGGCGATGGAAACGACGTGCAAAGGGGCAGATTGGCGTCGGGGGCAAAGGACAGTCACCAGTGAGGGAAAAACAAGAGGAAAAATGAAGAAATAAGGTTGAGATGGAGATGAAAATGGAGATGAAGGTTCGGCTAAGGCAAATGGGAGAGAGAGGATGAGCTTGAGAGCAAACAAGTGAGAAAAATGAGAGAAAGCTAGATTAAGGGGGAGAGAGCTGATGCTAGAGGGGGAGAGAGAGGAGAGATAAAATGAAATCTAGATCATAAATGTCCATCTCATCTCCAATCTTTGGTGCACTCTCAATCAATCAATGGAAGACTTCTAGAAGAAAAAGGTCTAAGCATTAATGAGGAAAGATACACTTGAGTGCATGGGTTTAGGTTAGATTAGCTAGGCCTAGGCTAGGTGGTCTTCAAGCCCTCCATTTACCGTCCCCTCCCTTGCCATTTTTCAATTTTGCCATTTTGTCCTTAGTTGAATGGAATGGCATTTTGGTCATTTCACAAAGATCGTGCACTATTCATGCACTATTCATGTACTTGAAAGAAATTAATGCAAAGGTTGAGCAAAGATGGACCTAATTGGGCTAGGAGAGGCCATAGTCCTCATGGGTCGCCCAACTCCCTTAGGCGTGTGACCCATGGGTTGTCCATCATGGGCGTGGGCCTAGCTCCTTTGACTTGGGCCCATTGGGCCACCCAATGTGAGCTTAGGCCCACTTGGGTCCTTGCTCGTGGCCTGCTCTCAACTTTCTGAGTTTTCGCAGTCCGTTGATGAGAAATTGAATTTCCCCCCTTGAGTGGCCTTTCTGATGCTTTCATAGCTTATCGATCCTCACGGTAGTCCCGATCAAAGATGGGTTGCCAATCTAATTCCGTTATGAAAATTAGGGTTGGAATGAGGATATAACATCTGAGGTGGTGGGAGTAGGAAAAATCCACATTAGACATACAATAGTACATCAAAGTTTACTCTTCAGTATGAATGGCAGGTTTAGACTTTGTGCCATCTCTTGTTGTTCCAGTAGCTTCATGTATACCGTGGCTCCTGTTGCAACATTTAAATATTAAATAATGTCTTACAACAACAATTGAAAGTTTTAGAGTAGTTGCTATTAATTCCACAAACTTTTTATATGTAATACTCCTATGTTATTGTAATCAAATCAAATCGCCTGTCGGTTTATATTTATTCACCCAAGATAAAGTTAACTCAAGTCTTTGAGCGAAATCGAGTCTAATTAATTAGGTGAGACGGGTACTTATATTGAAATTTAGGCAATGATGTATTTCGGAGTGCACTTGAAAGCTCATACGCTCATATTGTAAATGATCCTTGATAAGAGTGATTCATTCAATATCCATTCCTCGCACCAAGCACGGCAATTGATATTATATTGGATTCTAGCAAAATGTCAAAAGAAGAATTTATAAATTTTTACGCACAATTACGAATATTTCTTTCTACGCATTTTTCATATTCCCTATTCATCAGCATAACCAATAATGGTCAAATTCCCCTATAGATGAAGTTCAATCATCAGGAAAAAGAACATCTCGCATAATTACTCTATTAGATATGCACATGCGATAACCCCCATTGATAATGTCTTTCCATGTGGGGAAGACTACTCATGAATTGTGATCACAACGCACAACTTTTCATAGCATGATCGGGGCTCTAGCGAATTGATTAGACTATTTAAAAGCGAAAATCACTCTTTTTTTTTTCCTCGAATTCATGTACATGGGACGGAATCTCTTTCACTACGGTAGCACAGAACTTTCCACATGATTTACATATGCTTTTACTTTTTCTTTTGGGGGCCCAAAAACAATTCCCCAGTGCTTTTATTTATAGATCGAGCAAGAAAAGCATTGGACTAATTGCATGATGCACCACCAAGAACAATAAAAAAAAAAATGACTTTTGCTTCAATAGTGCAGATTAAAGAAATTTAAAAGTGAAGACTTTTGCTTTAAAAAAGTGAATTTTGTTTTTCATATTTATTGATTGAAAAGATGCCAAAACCCATTTCATTTGTCGAGCAAAAAAAAAAATGTCTATTGTCATAGTATAAATGCTTTTTCCAATCAAAAGAGATTTTCATCATGGAAAATTGTTCTTTTCAAAAAAAAAAAAAAAAAGGGGAAAAAAAGAATGAGAGTGGAGTCATCCAAAGTTCAAAAAAATGTTTAAATAAAAGCGTGAAGTGCAATTATTTTCTAAAAAAGGAGAAAATTAGAACGATTATGATCTCAGGCCTAAATATGGCTAATTGAGTCTCAAACAAAGGCATTAGTTGGCCAAATTTTCATCAAGCAACGCGCACATGCATCTCACGTGCTACTTTCCAACCCATGGTCAAAGCATTGAGCTTTTCATTTTATTTCTTCTTCTTTTTATGTTTTCCTATTGCGACTTTCCGACAAGTGAATCATTAGAGAAAGCTAATAGATTACCAAGCTCACTTTAGCATGGATTCTCTCGAGTTTATACCAATTGAAAATTTGGGGTTTTAAATTTAATCATCTAACCATGCAAATCAATTTAATTTAGAGTAATAACTAATCTATTAGTGGTCATTAGAAACTCAAGCAATCTGTAAGCTAGATATTCATGCATACTAGGACTTGGTTATGTTGGGCAAATATAATTAAAAATATTTTGCAAGTAATTTGAGTCAATTATAAGCCTAACCACTAACATGTGAGAGAAGATCATGTGGCCCGCAAACAATTAACACTCAATAATTTAAGCAATAATTAAAATACTCAAGGAGATGGAAAAACCTTGATGTGCTAAGCAAAACTTTTAATGAATATCTTGCAGAATATTAACTAAAGACCAAGCAACCATTTCATATATGCACAACTTAGACATGATTTTCTATATATGATCAAGCAATGACAATCAACTCTTTTTTGCATTTTTCTTGTTTAACATGAACATAATTTAACTTAAATACTACGACTATGTGAATTCTAATTTAGCATGCATTGATGAACTAACATGAAATCCTAAATGACATGTATACTACATTGGAAAATCTGCAAAAATTATTCGAATAACTTACATTGGAATTTTTCATAGAGATTTATGACTAGATTGATAAAGATGAAAAATTTATATTGAATTAACACCCATACAAGATATTCATAATTAATTTGGCAAATATTTCCCTTCTTTGCTGATGGCAATGGGACTTGCACGATGTTCAATGTCCAACAACCAAGAAGAACAACGTATACATGGAGACTTGCCAAGATGTTTCGCTTGTAAATAATGGAGGAGACTTGACTTGCACTTGGATAAATGAAAAAAAAAAAAAAAAAAAAAAGCAGAACAACGACAACTCAGTGTATACAAATTGGACTCACTTTTTCTAAAGCTGCTTTTTCCGCTCTTATTAGGTTGTCATACGAAAAATAAAGTGTGTCAGAGAATACTTTTGCCATGGAAAAACAGATCTTTTGATGTGGAACATGAGAGCGTGAGTCATCGAGAGTCGTTTCATGTTAGCAATGTGATGACGAAATGATTCTTGCTTTTGATATTTCACCAACTCCTTCACAACTGGGTTATCAAATCATTCAAAATGCTTAATCGGACAAAAACGTTGTTTGATTTTACGCCAAGATATTTTGTTTGAATAGATGAATCAGGAAATTTTTATTCACTTTTTCTATATTATGTATCTTTAAACTCCACCTTTTAGATGTATTATAGTCTACACAAATTGGTGGATTGTCACGGACACAAGTCGTCAACAAACGATGCGAGTGTAATTTCATCTCATGATTTTTTTCTTCCTCTTTTGGCTGTAATTTCAATGAACTTAATGTTTTGCTTCACTCTCATATTTTATTACTTATTGCCTAACCCGGATAGGATATATGCTAAACTAAATTTTATGTAGAAAACAAATTGGATTTCAAAGGTAAAGTGAGTAATAAATGTGGAACATGAGTCCTTCCAATCAACATTTAGCGAGTACAGCAGAGTCATTTTGGCTATTTTCTGAAGAGATTTAACTCTGTTTTTTCCCCTTTGGATGTAGAAAGCTTCTTTCCAATATAAAACAGTAAAGTAGGCGGAAAAAAAATTCTAAAGGTATCACCGCATAATTTTTTATGTTACACTAGTCTTGTACGTCAAAATTCAACAACATATTTATAATACTATATATCAATTTCACAATGTGTTACCATATATTTGCTTTTAGTTACGACGGCTCGTATGGCACAACAAATGTACAATAAAAGTTTTGTGGGCTCGTACCTTTTGTTAGCCTTTATGATTCTAAAGGTACCATCGCATAATTTTTTATGTTACACTATTCTTGTTTGTCAAAATACAACAACATATTTATAATGTTATATATCAATTTCACGTGTTACAATATATTTGCTTTTAGTTACAATGGCTACTTATCTTATCGTATGGCACAATAAATGTACGATAAAAGTTTTGTGGGCTGATACCCTTCATTAGCCTTTATACCCAAGCAATTCACATGTTTGATAAAATATTTTATAATAGAATAATATAATATTTTAAGAAATCTTTTGTTATCTTGTTTAGTTACTAGTAAAGTTATTTTCTGCATACATGTATATTAGATTCGCGAAAGAGTGGGAAGACCGACAAATCTGTTATAGAAGTTGCTGTGCGCTTATATATATTTTTTATTACCTTTTTTTTTAATTAACCGTTTTTAGCCTTCATACCCACGCATTTCACATGCTTAATAAAAGTTTTTTATCGAAGAAACATTCATTATTTTTCTAAAAAGTTATTTTATCTCGCTAAGCACTATTACTGTTTTTTTTTTCCTGTGTATACATATATATTAGATTCGCAAAGGAGGCAAAGGAACGAAATTTGCACAGCTATCACGATTTAGCTTCATGGCTCAAGCTAGTATAGACGATATTCCCATATTACATAGTTTCTCATTCCACGGTTGCCTTTCTTAGGGGCATTTCCAAAATCGGTCTTGGAAAATGGACTTATTTTTCGTTCGTGGTAAACATGTAATATTGGTCGCAAAATTCTGAATCATGATTGTAATTTCGTGTAATTGATAACTAGTTGATCAAGTTACTAGTTGTAATTTAGGAACGACATGAACGATTTACAACCATCAATGAAGTTGACAAAACTAAAAGATAGTGCTCCCTCGAAACTTATATTATATAGACAAGAATAGTCTCTAGTAATACCAAACTTATATCTAGACACAAATTCGAAATATAGGAAGACTTGATTTTTATTATTGGGAGTTGCTAAAGCTTCACAACCGACGTCGACAAATACTAATGGATCGAATGAACTCCCCTTACCAGGGGTGCACCATCCGAGTCAACTTCCAAGGAGGTCATTCCTTTATACTCCTCTTAATTTCCATCCTCATACTTGTGCTTGGAAGCCAATTCAATCGCCCTTTTCAAATCTGCCAATACACAATTTATGTCCGGCCTTGTATCAGCTTCTTTTCGTGTACAAAACTCGGCAACGTTTGCTGCAATCTTGGCCGAGTCGATGTCGAATTTTCCTTGTAACCGTCGATCCATAAGTCTCTGCATATCCCCACTTTCGATGATGGAAATAGCCCATTCACGTATGGGCGTGCTTTTTCCCTCTCCACTTGGCATCATTGCCTGTTGTCCTGTCAATAGCTCAAGAAGCACGATCCCGAAACAGTAGACGTCACCTTTCTGGTTTAATTCATGAGCGGATGGTTGATACCTGCAGAACATATAATATGAATACGGACTGTTGGATTTTCTATGCATTTAGAGATTAAGAACTATCTCAACAATATCGAGTTTAAGCCATTACTCGGGGGGGAGGTAGCCAGGCGTGCCCAAAGGACTGGTTGACTTGTAAGTGCCATTTTCAGCTGCCAAAGGTCTTGAAAGACCGAAGTCGGATAATTTGGCTTGCATGTTTTCATTCAACAAGATATTTGAAGCCTTGATGTCTCTATGGATTATGGGCTGCACACAACCCTTATGGAGATAATCCAAACCTGCAATTCTTTCAAAATTTCCTTTAAGCATGGCAAATGCGAAGTGGGGAAAAATTCACAATTATGCACATCTCATTTATATACCTTGTGCTACGTCTACAGCAATTCGTAGTCTCCTATCCCAACTCAAGGCATTTGGCTTGGCCCCTGTTAAATCGACATCCTCGCATTGCGTTTAAAAAAAAAAGGATGTTTTGTAGGATTATTTTGGAGAAACCAGAAACATACAAGAATGTGATAAAGTACCTGACAAGTGTTGTTGTAGATTTCCGTTAGCCATGAATTCATATACTAACACCATATTTTTGGAGTCATCACAATATCCAATTAGGGAAACCAAGTTTCCATGGTAGACAGTCATTAAGAGTTTTGTCTGCAATATCACGAATGTGCATTTCATATTGACATTGCTGTAATATGGGATCAAGCTGTCAAATAAGCATCCAATCAAATCATTCTATCAAACCTCAGCTCGAAATTGCTTGCTCCCCTGCCATGATGATTCAGAGAGCACCTTCACGGCAACTTTTGTCTCGTCTCCTAGTTTGCCAAGATATACTTTTCCAAATGCTCCTTCTCCAATCTCTCTTTCAAAGTTCTTGGTGATCGTCAAAATCTCATCATACTTGAAAACTGTTAATCTGCTCATTTGCCCATTGGATTCTGCATACAATCTTAAAATGAGTACTTGATGACGACTTTTGAATATTGTAGACTTTCAAGGTAAATATCCTAAGACAACTCCAATTGTGTGATCGAAGGGAAAAAGAAAAGTAACTGATAGGAGTGGACGAAACGTGAAAGATCCAGGCAGCGGTTGCAGTTCAGGATGCAGATATATCCGGAATTTCACAATCAAATTCTTCCCCAAGGGACCATTAGACTAAATAGAGAAAATTAGATTCTCCAGTTGACTTAGTTTTGCCACTTGCTTGTTGTCTAGTTGAGTATGTAGGAACATTAGATTCATATGCATTAGACCAATGACCTAATTTGGAAGAAAATTCCAATGTTGTCCGTTCTTCATTCTTCTTTTCTGCATTCATGACTTGCTCTTAGACACTCAATATGGGCAACTTGTGAAGCAAACCATCCCGAAATTATGAAGTTCAGAAAAACCAAAGTGGTGACTTAATTTGGAAGGATTCATAATAAAATGTTCCTTTTCCCGGAATATGCTAGCATGACAAGAGAAATTCAAAACGACCAAAGGGGGTCAGTTCAGCAGAATGTGTTGGAGTCACTTCTGATTATATAAGAAATACAATCCATCAGAAGAGACAACAAATATAACATGACAACGTTGGTAGGTTTATTATCATCTCTACTGATAAATAAGAGTGAAAATTATGAAATTTCTCTGATCCATTTGTGGCTATAATACAAACAAAATACTTTTCAAGACAAGGAAGATTTCCTTAAACCCGTTTGGGATGTGGATGAGATTGTAAAACAGCACTCCTATGGGGTCAATACAGAGAACAAGTTGCCGAGTTATATCTTTCTCAACTGTATTATCCTATAAATGATGTCAATTGTCGGGTAAACAGCGTGGACTGAAGTGGACCAAATAAAAGTTACCTGCCGTCTGTTTCCTTTTGATCAACCAAATACTTGCCAGAGCACACAAGAGAACTACAAAGAAGGCTGAAATTGATGCAGCAACTGGGACAACAATGGAATTTTTATTCTTCTCCTGTGGGCAAGAACTTCCCAGGCAAAGATCCGGGTTCCCGTCCAAGCTGCAACAGAAAACAGGCAGCTAGACTAAATGTCCACTAAAAAAATTTCTTGCACAGCTAACAAGTTGACCATAAGGGCTTTATATTTGTCTTGAATCACAATAAAACATATTATTTCTACTCTAAATAAAGCTATGAACGAGACAGAGGAAGAACAAACCTCAAATTTAATGTCTTGTCCGCAACCCTCTTCTGAAGATCCTCGGGAACTGCACCAGTAAGGTTGTTTCCACTAAGATTTCTGCAAAATATAGTCATCAGTTAAGACTTCTGCACTTTTAACTATTTTAGATACCGGTAAGACACGTTAACTTACAGAATTCTCAACTTTGGTAGTTTTGCCAAAGTCTCTGGTATTCCTCCTGTAAGTTGATTGTTGGACAAATCTCTAAAATAAAGCAATTGTAGATAGTTAGCACTTCATAGATCTCGCACAAAATTTAGAGAATGATAACTAGATGCCTGATATTTTATTTGATGATCTAGATGTCAAATGAATTATTGGGGTGTCTGTTAATCAAGAGATTAATGTAAAGGAGAAAGCGCTACTAAATCAACATGGTTATGTTTTTCTTTTATCAAGGACAGATATACATAAACAAGATTAATCCAAGAAGATGAAGAACATCGGTTATAGATTGCACTCAAATCAAATCTGCAGTCACTACCAAAAGAGCCTCACTGTAGCGATACTTACAAGACCTCCAATGCTTCCAGATTTGATAGTGAGGAAGCTATGCTGCCTGTTAAATTGCTCGAGCTCAGTTTCCTGGCCATAATAAATCAAAACAGGGGAAGCTGTCATTGCTGCGCTCAAAAAGGTTGTTTTGTCAGTACAATACAGAAATGTTTTTGCAACCAATTATACAGATCGCATTAGTCATAGAATTAGGAAAATATGGCAAGTGATGGAAAAAAGATATGAACGTCAAATAAGGGAACAGACTTCCAAAGTTCGGAGAAGAATGAGAATAAGCCTCCAATTTTTCAAGAAGTAAAGTGATTTTTTCCTTATAAAGTTTCACCACCAGTGCCAGTCTTGCAGAATAAGAACAGTGAAGGGAACTCACAGTGAAACAATCCTCGGAGCATTAGTATAATTACAATTCAGACCGTCCCATGCAAATTCTCTGGGGACGCATGGATCACCTTGCCAGCTCTCTTTATTCACACGAAGAGTGACCTTGGCATCATTCATCACTTTGACTGTAGTTTCACATTGCAACATAATTAATTATTTTTTTTCAAGAATCGTAGCATTGTAGAAGAAGTGAAATAATAATACTAGTTTGCCTCCACAAAATAAATTGCGAATCGCGAACAAAATTATCAATGAAGGACTTCAACCTTATTCAAAAAAAAAATCCTTGATCATTCATAATGTTTTCCGTGAAATCAAAGTCA
This sequence comes from Eucalyptus decipiens, assembly GCA_014182575.1. Classification (NCBI taxonomy): domain Eukaryota; kingdom Viridiplantae; phylum Streptophyta; class Magnoliopsida; order Myrtales; family Myrtaceae; genus Eucalyptus; species Eucalyptus decipiens. Next base: position 34,321,947 of record CM024618.1, on the reverse strand, counting down.
ACCAATCATGTGCCACAAACGTTTACGTGGAATTAGCTGTTGCTGATGCCGTCCTCACATAATTTATGGTAGAAGTATGAAAGGATTACCATCATCTTGGGTTGTCGCTACATTTGAATGGTTGGCAACAACGTAAATCTCTAAGGCATTGAGGATCGCCCCAACTCCAGATTGACTCCCTGTCGGCTTGATTGAGAAGTTGACGCCAGACCCGGAAACCTGACCGGAATCCACAGTCTGAGGGATCAAGTATTTAAGACTGACCTTACGCGTGAACTGATTATTATTTGTGGAAATTGTCAACTCCCTTTGTCGGCCGCTCGGCAGTCCCTCGATATCTGCGAAGTGGAAGTACACAATCCATTTGGATAAACTATCCGACGAATTGAACCACATATTTAAGAAATATCCGCCGTCTACAGCAGTGCTAAGCACTTCCGCCGGAACCTTATACTCATCGCTGTTCTCGGACAAAGTCTGGGTGTACGTGGTCGACAGGGGAGTCGTATTATTGTATATTGTAGCATCCCAGATGCGATCATAGACATCCGCTGGGTACCAGCGCAAGGCATCTTCAGATACAGTTTTTTTTTTTGGTAAAGGCATCTTCAGATACAGTTCATATGCTAAGTGATGGAGATAATCGATGGAGAGATATTTCACAAAAAATTCAAATGCCAGTGCATACGCATGGCACGTGCATGTGACTTATAATAGGTCAACACAAAATCAACGCGATTTCCCCGTGGAGAATGGAATTTTGTCAAGAGGAGTCCAAGTGCTTAGAATGGCAGCGGTGGCCGTGACGGTGGTGGCGGTGAGCGCCAGTGACGTCAGGCTTCCTCAACTTGGCGGCGCATTGAAGCGAAGGCGGAGGGAGAGGTTGGCAGTAATTTGAAAATAGTCTTAATGAACAGGTAAATCTAAGTACATATATCTATCTATAAAATTCGAAGGGAATCATTAGTCAAAACTTAAAGTGACCTTTTTGTCCCAAATTAGATCTACCCTATAATCTTTGCCTAATTTTAGATTTTCACCGCCATATCATTCACGAAAATTGCCTAGATTTAGTAATGCACTCTTACCTTTGTCTCCTGAAAATACGGAACAACTATTAATTAATCACGCAGTCTTTTATAATTAGTTTAATTTAAGAAGTTGCACGCATTCAACAAATAAGGGTGTATTTTTCTCACGTAATAATTTTTTATGAAACAAAATACTTTTTGTGAAAATCGTTTCCAGGAAAAATGGCTGGTTTTAAGTTATCTAACAGAGTATTTGATAGTGAAACTCAAAAACTTTCCGATTTACATTAAAAATCATTCCCTCCATTATAATTATATTAAATACAAAGATGATATTGGAATGTTTGTCTAAGATATTAGTAATATATGAAGCACAATTTTTATGTTTTTATAAAAAAAATTAAAGCAACCTAAAAAATGACTTTGAAAAAAATAAAAAAGAATGCAAATAATTAACTAACTTAGAGAGTACATAGATTGAAGCCATATGTGAACGAGTGTGTGGAAAGGAGCTTGGGAAATCGATATCCTCTTTATAGGATGGAGAAAGCAATTCACTCAATTTTAATTACTTTTCTTGATCGTAAAGTCTTTTATGTTGATTAATTCCTTTAAGCAAAGTAAACGCATGAAAGTTTGAAAAATCATTGAAAATCTTTTTCATGAGATCCTAAGTTTTAAACGTAAGCTACAAAAGTTAAACAAAAGAAATCCATTTCATTTAATTAAGAGTAAATTGAAAAATCCACAAAGCCATCAACTCCGATGCCGAGTTGAAGGGACAGATCGGCAAAAGAACAAAGAACAATATCACCACCCTTCAAATCAACTCACCTGATGCTAGAACCTGAGCTTCCCAAATTTAGCCTCCACCAGAGCTTTTGGAATCCCGACCCGACCCGATAGATCGCATCGTTAAGAGCCCTAAGCTCCAATGCCGAAATGAAGGGCACTCCTTTGCCAATATTCACGACGCAAACCTGTACAACATCTCTTTGGGCCACATACACTATCTCTCTCTTCTCGTAATAGTAAGAATTTATAGTGGACCATTTATTAACGTCGATGTATAGGTCAAATGTCGGAGTTTGGTTCTTCCCATCATAGCTTCCATACAAGAATGATGCCCTGATCAAGTAAGGCTTGTTCTCGCCTTGTTCCGGCTTCAACGAGTAACAGTTCCTCATCCCATCGGGGAAGCTCCTTAGGGTCTCCAAAAATCGTGGCCCAGCATCCAGGGATACCGGCATGCTCCTCCCTGACTCCGTAAATTCTTGGTCCGTCTCGTAGTATATTTTGGTCGTGTTGTCAGTGTATGGATTACTCGCCCCACAATCGATGCTTATGAAACCTTCTAATAATTCAGAGGGGAATAAATGAAAAACAATGAGCAGCAATCGTCAATAGAGTCCTGATTTTTTACTATTCTCATTTTTTTTTCTGAGCCTCTTGCTACTTAAACACAGATACAAAAATGAAAAATATCATGAGTGCTCTTATCAGCAGCCAAACAAAAGTCCCATTTAATGCATGCAACTTCCCGGAGAGACGGGGGCAGAGAGAGAGAGAGAGAGAGAGAGAGAGAGAACCTGGATTTATCTGGGCTTGAACCAGCAACATGATTGCCGGAGCTAAAGAAGCAATCGACGCACACAAGAATAGCGCAATTGATCTTTCCATTCTCGTTGGAGAGAGGGAGAGAGAGATCCTCCAATAATGGCAATATATAGAGTGGAAGCTACTGCAAGCAGCCACATACAATATAAGCCATGCTATTGCCCGTCACTGGGGTTTTAAGGAGAAAAGAGGGCTCCTTTTCTTATTTAAACTATTCAGTCAAATTTTGCCTGGTTTAGTACAAATGATGAATTTAGACTTTGCACTATCTCTGGGGGCTGCAGTGGCTTCATATATATACTGCAACTAGGGTGTTTGCTAGTGCTTGATGAGAAATATCTTGTTGTGTTTTATAGGCATTAACTAACATAATCATGTGATTTTAATATGTTAATAACATTTCTTTTGGCAACACTGTCTATGTTCCATTTGTCAGTTAAAACCCACTTAAAGCTTGACATATGTCTAGAATTAAATAGAAAAGTGACGTGGAACCCAAAGCAATTGGCATGGAATTCAAAGAAATTATGTCCTTAGGGTGCACAGTTGATCTAAATGCGGGGGTGGGCGGGGGGCGGTGGCTAGCTATGGACCGTAGCTTGCCCATAGATTTGGCGATGGCGGCTCAAGTGGTTGACCATGGACGGAACATGCGTCGTCCCGATCGACGTTTGGCCAAAAAAGAGGAGTCATTTTGGCCCTTCTCTTACTAGATTTAACTTATATGGATATGGATTGCTTCTTTTCAATGGAGGACGGGAAAACGAGGAAAGGAGAACAGTAAGCAGGGATAGAAATTCTAAGATTAATATTATGAAAAATTATAAATAAAAAACCCCAAATGGGAAAACTTATGATAAATTTATCCTCCATTAATTTGGATTAATATCACAAAAAATCATAAAATTGAAAATATTAGATAAAACTACAAACTGATATACCTGTCAACTGTCATGTGTTATCCGACTTAGCAATTTAATGGTAAAATTTACTAGAAACTAATGGAGAATAAATTTATCACGAGTGTACAAGTTTAAGATTATTAGTTTTCAGTAAATCTATTTGTGTACCTATTTGGAGTTTTTCGTGGTATTATTTCTAATTCTAAAAGTATTACTGCACCGTTCTCTTTTCCTAAGGCCACATTTGTAAATATTTTTTTAGGTTGTTGTTGGTACGATAGAATAAAGCGGGACGGACAATATGCCATGGAAGAAACCAAATTTTCTGATATGAAACATCAGAGCAAGGGTCATCAAGAATCTGTTCATTTTGTGAATGTGAATATGATCATATTTCTCCAAGTCCAGCACAATTGAGGTCGCAAGACAATCATTATGGATCAATCAATCCTAAGCATGATTAAAAATATTTCCTATGCTGTAATGTGTGCGCATCGAGAAAAGGGGTCCACGTCGATCATTCAAAATGCATTTGGTTTGAAGCATTTTGCCTTGAAGCTTGATTTGATTTGATATCTTGGAAAGTGAATTGTGAATTGCTTTTTTTTGGTCGAAATTTGTGAATTGCTTAACTAGCCAGAAAATTGTTCTTTTCTTTCACGGTAAGGAAATTGATAAAATAGAGCTTCCTTGATCGGACGAGAACGTTATATATATATATATATGCCAAGATTTTTTGTTTAAATAGATGGATCGAGAAATTTTTATTTACTATTTCTATATATCATTAAATTTCACTTTGCAGATGTGTTCTAGTGTAGACAAATTGGTGGACTTTCACGGATCTTTATCACTGAATTGCTCGTGATGATATCTTTTCATTAAAAAAGAAGAAGAAGAAAAGAATAAAGTGTTTTCCAATTTAATTGTAATTTCATAAGTCAACATTTGTGATCTCTGACTATAATATCATTCTTGAACCTGGTTTTCTGTCATGATTTTTCTATTTTTCACGGTAATTTTCAAATTAAGATGAATTGTGTGTGACTAATAAAATGCTGATTTTGTAATTCCATGTCCGTGGTTTTTCTTTTCTTTTATTTTTGTTGATTAATTGTGTTCATGGTGTTTTCCCGATGAACTTTATATTTTGTTTCAGTCAAGTTTGGTCTGGCTGAGTATAAATGATAGATTTAGACTTTGGGCTACCTCTTGTTGTTACACTAGCTTCATATACTGTGATTCCTGTTCCAATATTTAAAAAAAGATGTTCTTCATGCAACAATTGAAGGTTTTTAAATAGTTAACATTAATTCCACAAACTTACCATGTGCAATAGTCTCACATTATTAGAATCAAAATTTAACGGGAAAAACATCCTTAACATATTGCGGTCGTGCTAATTTAATCCTTAACAATTTAATTTAACCAATTTAGTCATGAAACTTTTTATAATTTACCAATTTAGTCCTTCCATCCGAATTTGACCCGGAATTGCCGATGTTGACACTATCCATCCTATATGACACGGTTAGTACTAACATAAACAATTTTGTATTTTTTTAAAATTATGAATTATCTTATTTTTGTTGCTTGCTTTTTTTTTTTTTTTTTTTTTGCTTTGTGGTCAGCAAGGGTTGCCGATGACCCATGCTGGCCACTGGGTCACAAAGGCCTCACCCATGACTAGTGAGACCCTAATGGCCTTGGGCAAGGCCACTGTAGCCTTGTCGGCCACAAGTGACTCTTGCCGGGCATAAAAAAAAAGAAAATAAAAATTCATTTTTTTAAAAATATTATAAAAATTGTCCATGTTAACATTGGTCTTACCATGTAGGACTACCAAAGTCGACTTCAAAAATTTTAACCAAAATTGGTTAGAATGACTCAATTGGTAAATTGACAAAAAAGTTTAAAATTAAATTAGTCAAATTGAAATATTTAGAAGTGAATTGACACAAATGCAGTGTTTAGGGATTTTTTTGGTAATTTTCCCAAAATTTAATCCCCTATCGATATATACTCATTTACCCAAGATACCGTTAAATTAGGTTGTCAACCAAAATTGAGTCTAATTTATTAGGTGAAATGAGTATTTATTTTGAAATTAAGGAATGACAGTACTTTGGAGTGCGTTTGAAAGTTTTACGCTCATATTATTATTTCTAAGTGATCCCCGATAAGAATGATTCATTCGCTATCTCTTCCTCGCACAAAGTACGAAATTTAAATCATATTTGATTCTAACAAAATGTACAGATAGAATTTACAGCTTCACTTGTTTTACTGAAAAAAAAATCTAGAAAAAAATTGTTAGGGTGCACATGATAACTATTTTATTTTTATTCCAAAACCATTTTTCTGCTTTAGACTTGTTTCTAGAATAAAAGTCTATTTGGTAAAACTGTTTTACTTTTCTATTTATGGAATAGATTTTTACTCATTATAGAAATCAGAAGTAAAATTTTTTACTTCTCTATTTCTAGAACAGAAATGAAAAATAAAAATTATTTTCATTGTTTGTCCTCACTTTTAGCTGTCTACCCATCCATTGTCCATCGCTGCCACTCCTTGGTTGTTGCTTGCCGTTTGTCGTTGACGATTGCTGGCGGCCACCATTTGCTACCGCCATTGCATGTTGTTGTTCACTAGCCACCGGCCGCCAGTGACCGCTGGGAGTAGCGGCCAGTGACCAACATAATTTTGTGTCGTTATCAAATGAATTTTTTCCAAGAATATAAATTTTATGTCTTTATCAAACAAGCACTTTTTCTTAAAAACTTATCCAAGAATATAAATAGAAAATCTATTTCTCTTCTAGAAATCAATTTATGGTCGAATGATTATCATTCACGCTCTTAGCATTTGGTCCACAAGAAATCAAATATTCGATGGAAATATTTTCTATAAATAGAAAAAACACATTCAAAAGTGCAAAAAATGATTTTCACTTCTCCTTTTTCTTTCACTCAAACAAAGCACATTCTCCTCCATGCATTACTATTAATTATTATGTTTTTTTTCATTTCTCTTATCAAAAAATCAATTTTAATTATCTTTTTTTTTCTTTTTTCTTTTGGCTGGTCTCCAACCACAACAATGGCGGGTGATCGGTCACGGGTGAACTCAAGCTCACCGATCAACCTCGGCGAGGTGGAGCCCCGCCCGAGGCTACAAGGCTCGAACTAACCCGTGGCTAGTCGCCAGTTGTTGCCGTGGCCAATGATTGATCGAAAGAGAAAGGAATGAAAAGAAAAGGAAAACTAAAAATAATAAAAAATTCAATTTTTAAGAAAAAAGAAAAAAAATCAAAATTATTAAAAGAAGTGTAAGGAGGAAATTATGTTCCTTACCAAACGACAAAAATTAGTTTCCAATACTTTTTCAGGTGTTAGTCAAATACCGGAAAATATTGTTATTTTCTTGAAGTTTTCCCAAAAGCATTTTTCAAAAATTTCACATTTTTTGAAAATTAAAAGGAGCCTACATTCTATTTTGTTTAGTTACACAATTATACATATTTCTTTCTACGCATTTTACATATCTCATATTCTTGAGTTATAGCCAATATTGATCAAATTTTCCTATGTAAGAATTTCAACCTGTGAAAAAAATCCCCGATAAATGTTGATTAGACGTGCACACACGATAACCCATCGATAATGTCCTTCCTTGCTGGGAAAACTACTCATGATTTCAATGCACAACTTTTCAAAGTATGATCCGGAGCATTAGCAAATTAATTATCCACTTTTCTTCCAGTTTTTTTTTTTTACCGATAATATTTTATTTTTTTTTTTTTTATTTTAAGAAACTTATTATTCAAGAAAAATAGTTTTTATAGCATAAATATAATAAATCATATTCACCTTTATCCTATTTCCTCCATTGGATATTTGTATCTAGGCTCTATCCCCTCATATCCAACTTTATCTTATTTTGAGCATGAACCAAACAAAGGATATGAAATATTTTATCCCATCTCAATTTTTATCCCAACTACCAAACATAATCATAATTATCTTAAATAAATCCAAGGGCATGGGACACAATCTCTTTCAATCCATGTGATTCACGTACATTTTTTAACCTTTTATGTGGGCTGAAAAATGTCCCAAGTGCTTTTGTCAATGGCTTGAGCAAGAAAAGCATTCGGCTACTTACACGATGTACCACATCGAGAACAATAAAAATGATTTTTTCTTTAATAATGCACATTGTACTACGATTAAAGAAATTAAAAAGAAAATACTTCGCTTCAATAAAAAGTGAGTATTGCTTTCACATTTCTAGGTTGATAAGATGCCAAAACCCACTTCGTTCGTGAATAATAAAAAAAGTCTTGGTTGTTGTCGCATACATTTGTCGGATGATTTTTCCATTCAAAAAGAGATTCTTGTTGTAGAAAATGTTTTTCCTTTTCAAAAAGCAGAAGAAAAAACTAGGAAGATGAGAGGGTCATCAAAAGTTGGTTGATTTGTGTAATGATTTGATTGTGTGTTAGAAAGTCCAACACGAGAACTTATAAACCATCTAGACAAGCGGTGTGAGATAAACACCAACTCTTATTAAACCCAATCTAATCATTAATGGATTAGGACTATTAAAAATCGTGTGCTTCTACATATGCTTAAACAAAGGTTTCATAATTTTTGAGGAGGTCAACCGGAGAAGAAGGTTTATTGTTATTTTAAGTCCCTTTTGATGTATTCTTATTGTGCTAACACATGATGTTTTCTTACTGAGAAAGAAAATAAAATGGCTATGGAATCGACCGAATCTTTGGTCCATCATTTATTATGAGACAAACAACGTTATCATTGCTAAGTTTTGCTCTAATTGGTTGAACCGAGACATTTTCATTCTGATGGATTCCTTTCATCTAGTGACCATATGTATTCTTCTCTTCGAGGTTTATATCAAACCGCATCTCTTTCAATATTATTTACTGCAGTTGCTCTCGACAATGTCTTAGCTAGAGCAATGATGGCTGTGTGATTATCGTCGTAATATTGGCTTTGATTACTTGACTCTCCCCTTGTCTTTTGAATTAACAGAGATCGGTAGTGCTTTGGTCAATTCTCATGGTAGATCAACAAAGTCACGAGAGAGGGAGAGGGAGAGGGAGAGGGAGAGGGAGCTTGAATTGTGATTTTGTAATTTCATGTCGTAGTTTCTCTTTGAAGTTTTATTATCTTAATTGATCGTGTCGTGGTGACTTTTTCAAAAAACATTATGTTTTGTAGCACTTTCATATTTTTATTACTTGATGCCTAGTGTTATAATATTAAAATTATAAACCACACATTTATCTAATAACGTAAACTTTTAGAACAATTGATAGTAATCCATCAAAATCTCAAATAGCATTAGATTTAGAGATTCTAAGTTCGAATTTTTTCAGGCCTCATTTTTCTCTCCAGTTGAATATTTTCACGCTTAGTACTTGATAAAAAGACTAGACTCAACCTATTTATCTAATAGCTTAACCTTTTAAAACAATTGACCCACCAAAATCTCACACCTAGCATCAAATTCCTATTTGGATATGTCCTAAACTAAATTTTATGTAGAAGACAATTTGGAATTGAACAGTAAAGTGGTAATGTCTCGAATTGAGGATTTTCAAATAATTTTTTTAAATTTTTGTTAATTTTACACTTTATTTGTACTAACATAGAATTACCATATGGATACATATGAGAAAATATTGTGTATAATACATGGATTTGAGTAGTAAATTGACGTTATTTTTGCAAAGGAAAAGAGGTATTTCGGCATAGCGTGTGATTTTCAATTTTAGTTTATTTTTATTTTTATTTTTTGGTTTATTCTCATACTTGCTTAGTTATGTTCTTGGTTTTACCGGTGGAAAGTTTCTATTTAAAGAAAAATTCAAGGAAATAATCGTATATCAAAAAGTATGTTTTGAACAGTAGAGGCCATCTTGAATAATTTTTTTGTCCTTTTCAAACCTCACAGATGTGTCTGACCAAAAAAAAAAAAAAAAAAAAAACCTCACAGATATGCTTTTGGTTAATTGGCCTATTCATGAGTTGGATATTTATTTGAAATTATTTCTCTGTTTCAACCAACTTTTACAATAAAATAAGATAATTTACTTTAACCTCTCATATTTTTCTCTTTTACGCTAAATGCTCTCTAATTGACCTTAAAAAATTTAGTTCATCTCTCAACTACATATTTCTTTCCATGTAGGTATATGTTAATCATGATTATCATAACAAATAACAAAGTTTGAAAGACACGAATCTCCCTCTCTCTCTGTGGCGTCCAAGAACCTTTAAAAGGTAGATGGTTTAAGTCATATGTTTGTGTTCTCTTTTGTTGGAAACTAAATGTGCAATGCGTATGATTCTAAAATTAGATCGTTATACTAGAGAATGCGCAGTGCAAAGGAAAAAAAAGGGTTCGCATTGTGTTTGTTTAATTTTCTTGATTTCGTTTTTTACCTAGTGGAAATTATGTATTTTCTTTAATTTTCTTGATTTAATTTTTTACCTAGTGGAAATTATGTATTCTCGTAGGACAGTGAGATTAAATAAAATAAGTTATATGCCATCATTATGAAATGGAAGAAGTAACAATAAATGATTGAAGGACGTGATTGAACAAAATAAAATAAGTTATAAGGCTTGCTTGCACATAAAAAAGTTGGAGGAAGTTATTGAAAATGGTTCTCCATCGACACATTCAATCACAAAGACAAGAACAACTTATCCAGGCATAAATTCAAAAAATAAGTTGGCTTGAGTTCAGTACTAGCTGCTGAGGAATTCTGCAACAAAAGCGAAAAGTCTACTGGTGGGCCAAACTACCTTGCCATAGGTCCATTGTGAGGATGCAGTTGCTTTTGAAAGACTCACATGATCGGGTACTTTTGGGACAATCCTCTAGGCTTTTTGCAGATGCCAATATAATTGCCAGTGATTCCTTCAATACTGCCGATACATGATTTATGTCCGGCCCTTGTACGCCAGTTGGTCGTGTACAAGACTTGGCAATCTCTACCGCTTTCCAATCCGAGTTAGTGTTGAATTTCCCTCCTAGCTGTGTATCCAAGATCCTCTGTATATCTTGACTCTCAATGATAGGAATCACCCAGTGAAGTATGTTCACGCTTCCTTCCTGCTTTATCATCGTTGCCGGATGGCCTGTAGTTCGCTTAAAGAGGACGGTTTCAAAACAACAAATATCACTCTTCTTGCTCAACCCAACTGATTGATTCCTGCAATAGAAACATCAGAACGTGGAAGAGAAGACAATTTCCAGGTCATTGATAAGAAATCTCCTCGAGTTCTTGAGCCCTTTATCAATGTTATAATTAACCTATATTCCGTCAAGTCCTTAGAGAAGCCTAAACCATTCTAAACCTGCAATTCTTGCAAAATATTCTTTAATAATGCCAATCCGAAGGAGCAAAAGTGGTAATAATGATATGTCATTTATCTACATTGTGCTACATTATAGCAATTTGCATCTCTTACTCCACGTCAACACATTTGGCATGGCCCTGATATAGATCAGCATATTTTCACATCATACACGAGAAAGAAATAGATATTTGAGAAATTATTTTAGAAGAAATTAAAACATGCAAAAATACAATGAAGTACCTAATAAGTGTTGTTGTAGGTTTCCGTTAGACATAAGTTCATATATTAATGGCATCCTTTTGGCGTCATCATAATACCCAATTAGAGAAACCAAGTTTCCATGGTAAGCAATTGTTAATAGTTGTGCCTGAAATATCATGGATGTGGCTTTACTAGGCGTAAGGGCAAATTCCTAGATAAGCAAATGGTTGCAGCATTATATCTCACCCCTGCTTGAAAATGCTTGCACCCTTGCCACAATGATTCAAAAAGTACCTTCACAGCAAGTAGTATAGAAGAGAAAATTGTCCAAAAAGTTCTAAACCTACTGAATTTTTGTCAATTTAATTCAAAACCTTTCAACTTCGCCAACTGAGTCATAAACATTTTTACTTCTTGCCAATTTAGTCCTAAACTTTTTCACTTTTTGCTAATTTAGTTCGAAATCTTTTCACTTCTTGCTAATTGAGTCAATTCGGCCAATTTTGACTAAAATTGCTGACATGGACGGCCGATGCTATTGTGGCACTTTTTAAATAATATTTTAATAATATTTTAATTTTTTAATGATTTTTTACTTTTTTTTTTTTGGGTTTTTGGACCTAGGGCCGACGAGGGTTGCCGACCCTAGATCCAAAAAACCCCAAAAAAATTCAAAATATTATTAAAAAGTGCAATGTCGCGCCACTGATTTGTTTATGTTAGTAATTTCCGGTCAAAATTGGCTAGATGGACTCAATTAACAAAAAATGAAAAATTTTAGGATTGAATTGGCAAAATTCAAAAGTTTATGATTGAATTGGCAAAAGTACAATAAGTTTAAGATTTTTTGGACAATTTTCCCTAGTGTAGTTTGTAGTTCATCATGACAGTTCACATGACCAAGGTACAGTGGGCTACATTCATTCAGATTTGCATGGGCCTTCTTAGGTTTAGTTGAAAGGAGGTGCTAGTATATACTAATCTTCATTGACGAGATCAACTAAACTTGCCACTTATTGATGATAATAAAAAAGTTGATCATTTTTTCGTGTCAACACAAATAACTATGAATTTCTCAACTTTGTTTTCAAATTAACAAAATCTAACATTTTACAATTAATAAGAATTGATGGGAATGTTATCTTAGATATAAAAAGATCTCCACAATGGAGACGGAATCTACATTTACCCACAAAAATAACAATCCCACACAAAGAGAGCAATCTATTTGCTAAGATATTTTTTAGCTTAAATAATGGAGGAGACTTGACTTGCGCTTGAATCAATGGAAGAACACAATGTAGACCCCATGATGAATAATGCTTATTATTCACCTTTTTGATGAGATGAGAAGAGAATCTTGTATTGTCCTATCACATTATTAAAGTTGTTTGGGATATTTTCCAACCAAAAAGATGATTTTGTGTGGAACACATGTTTTGACAAATGTTCGTACTGAGTCCAGCATAATGTGAATTCACAAGAATTAATTTACTTTCCTGAGCTAAAAACTAAGTGAGAAATTCTTCATTTCTCTCTCTTACTTGGAATAACGAAAGAAGTTTCGTCTGTTGCTCTTAGCTTGGTGCTTATCCCTTTCGACTTTCTAAAGTGAAAGTTGCCCAAGAACAGAAATCGAGGTCGTCGTCCTCGTATCTAATATAAAGTTACTTAGATGGTAAGTAGAAAGTAAGAATGTAACATGAGGGTTTAAAGTCATCGGCGACTTGTCCATTTGTGATTATGATTTCCATGTCAATTGTTCACCTTTCACACATATTCTACATCATGGAATTTACGTACAGCAATGGAATATGGATTGATCATGAGGTGCCATCTACTTCTATGCCGCTAATCAAGTGTCCATAATTTGTCATGCTTCCTTTTATACTAAATAAGTTTTCCAATATCATTTTTTTCATGTCCACGAAATATGGATTTCTTTCCATGACAATGAATTTCAATAAGTATTGGCAAGTATCAAAAAAATGTTGCTTAAAAAAAATTATCGGCAACTATTTTTTTCTAAATAACTTGTTGGTAATTTACCATCACTTTGATGAAATAATTTGTCAATTCAATTCAAAACCTTTCAATTTTGCCAATTGAGTCATAAACCTTTTTACTTCTTACCAATTCAGTCCTAAACTTTTTCACTTTTTGCCAATTCAATTCTAAATCTTTTCACTTCTTGCTAATTGAGTCAATCCAGCCAATTTTGACTAAAATTGCTAACATGGACGGCCGATGCTATTGTGGCACTTTTTTGATAATATTTTGATAATATTTTGAAATTTTTATGATTTTTTAACTTTTTTTTTTTGGGTTTTTGGACCTAGGGTCGACGAGGGTTGCCGACCCTAGCCCCCCAACCAAAAAGAAGTAAAAAAAAGAAAATTCAAAATATTATGAGAGAAGTGCCATGTCAGCGCTGACTGTTTATGTCAGTAATTTTCGGCGAAAATTGGCTAAATGAATTCAATTGACAAAAAGTGAAAATGTTTAGGATTGAATTGGCAAAAGTACAGTATTTTAAAGATTTTTGGACAATTTTCCTTAGTGTAGTTCGTAGTTCATCATGACAATTCACATGACCAAGGTACAGTGGGCTACATTCATTTAGATTTGCGTGGGCCTTCTTAGGTGTAGTTGAAAGGAGGTGCTAGGTATATACTAATCTTCATTGACGAGATCGATTGAACTTGCCACTTATTGATGATAATAAAAAAGTTGATCATTTTTTTGTGTCAACACAAATAACTATGATTTCTCAACTTTGTTTTCAAATTAACAAAATCTGACATTTAACAATTAATAGGAATTGATGAGAATATTATCCTACATATAAAAAAATCTCTGCAATGGAGATGGAATCTACATTTACCCACAAAACGTACAATCCCACACAAAGAAAGCAATCTATTTGCTAAGATTTTTTTTAGCTTAAATAATGGAGGAGACTTGACTTGCGCTTGAATCAATGGAAGAACACAATGTAGACCCCATGGTCAATAATACTTATTATTCACCTTTTTGATGAGATGAGAAGAGAATCTTGTATTGTCCTATTACATTATTAAAGTTGTTTGGGATATATTTTCCAACCAAAAAGATGATTTTGTGTGGAACACGTGTTTTGACTAATCTTCGCACTGAGTCCAGCATAATGTGAATTCACAAGAATTAATTTACTTTCCTGAGCTAAAAAGTAAGTGAGAAATTCTTCATTTCTCTCTCTTACTTGGAATAATGAAAGAAGTTTCGTCTGTTGCTCTTAGCTTGGTGCTTATCCCTTTCGACTTTCTAAAGTGAAAGTTGCCCAAGAACAGAAACCGAGGTCGTCGTCCTTGTATCTAATATAAAGTTACTTAGATGGTAAGCATAAAGTAAGAATGTAACATGAGGGTTTAAAGTCATCGGCGACTTGTCCATTTGTGATTATGATTTCCATGTCAATAGTTCACGTTTCACACCAATCCTGCACCGTGGAATTTATGTACATGAATGGAATATGGATTGATCATGAGGTGACATCTACTTATATGCCGCTAATCAAGTGTCCATAATTTCTCATGCTTCCTTTTACACTAAGAGAGTTTTCCAATATTATTTTTTTCATGTCCACGAAATAAGGATTTTTTTCCATCACAATGAATTTCAATAAGTATTGGCAAGTATCAAAAAAATGTCACTTAAAAAAATGATCAGCAACTATTTTTTTCTAAATAACTTGTGGGTAATTTACCATCACTTTGATGAAATAATTTGTTAATTTAATTCAAAATCTTTCAACTTTGTCAATTGGGACATAAACCTTTTTACTTCTTGCCAATTCAATCATAAACTTTTTCACTTTTTGCCAGTTCAGTTATAAATCTTTTCACTTCTTGCTAATTGAGTTAATCCAGCCAATTTTGACTAAAATTGCTAACATGAATGGCTGACGCTATTGTGGCACTTTTTAGTAATATTTTAATAATATTTTGAATTTTTTAATGATTTTTTTACTTTTTCTTTTAGGTTTTTGGACCTAGGCCCGACGAGGGTTGCCGACCCTAGAGCCAAACCCCCCCCCCCCAAAGTAAAAAAAAATTCAAAAATTATTTAAAAAGTGTCATGTCAACGCCGACTATTTATGTTAGTAATTTCCAGCCAAAATTGGTTAGATAGATTCAATTAACAAAAAGTGAAAATGTTTAGGATTGAATTGGAAAAATTGAAAAATTTATGATTGAATTGGTAAAAGTACAATAAGTTTAAGATTTTTTTGACAATTTTTCCTAATGTAGTTCGTTGTTCATCATGACCGTTCACATGACCAAGGTACAGTGGGCTACATTCATTCAGATTTGCGTGGGCCTTCTTAGGTGTAGTTGAAAGGAGATGCTAGGTATATACTAATCTCCATTGATGAGATCAACTGAACTTGCCACTTATTGATGATGATAAAAAAGTTGATGATTTTTTTGTGTCAACACAAATAACTATGAATTTCTCAACTTTGTTTTCAAATTAACAAAATCTAACATCTTACAATTAATAGGAATTGATGAGAATGTTATCTTAGATATAAAAAGATCTCCCAATGGAGACGAAATCTACATTTACCCACAAAACATACAATCCCACACAAAGAGAGCAATCTATTTGCTAAGATATTTTTTAGCTTAAATAATGGAGGAGACTTGACTTGCGCCTGAATCAATGGAAGAACACAATGTAGACCCCATGATCAATAATACCTATTATTCACCTTTTTGATGAGATGAGAAGAGAATCTTGTATTGTCCTATCACATTATTAAAGTTGTTTGGGATATATTTTCCAACCAAAAGATGATTTTGTGTGGAACACGTGTTTTGACTAATCTTCGCACTGAGTCCAGCATAATGTGAATTCACAAGAATTAATTTACTTTCCTGAGCTAAAAACTAAGTGAGAAATTCTTCATTTCTCTCCCTTACTTGGAGTAATGAAAGAAGTTTCGTCTGTTGCTCTTAGCTTGATGCTTATCCCTTTCGACTTTCTAAAGTGAAAGTTGCCCAAGAACAGAAACCGAGGTCGTCGTCCTCGTATCTAATATAAAGTTACTTAGATGGTAAGTAGAAAGTAAGAATGTAACATGAGGGTTTAAAGTCATCGGCGACTTGTCCATTTGTGATTATGATTTCCATGTTAATTGTTCACGTTTCACACCAATCTTGCACTGTGGAATTTACGTACAGCAATGGAATATGGATTGATCATGAGGTGACATCTACCGCTAATCAAGTGTCCATAATTTATCATGCTTCCTTTTACACTATGAGAGTTTTCCAATATTATTTTTTTCGTGTCCACGAAATAAGGATTTTTTTTTCCGTGACAATGAATTTCAATAAGTCTTGGCAAGTATCAAAAAAATGTCGATTAAAAAAATTATCGGTAACTATTTTTTTCTAAATAACTTGTGGGTAATTTACCATCACTTTGATGAAATAACGATTATTTTCTGTAGTTTGCAAATTAAGAATTTCTATACTAACTGACCAACTTTTATTTACATCACTCATGAATGTTTCAAGTTGACTAACTATTATGCAAAATTGTCAACCTAAATCACCAACTAATTTTAAGGTACCAACTCTCATACGAGTTATTTTCTGATGTTTAATAGCTTTCGCTTAGTGGCCCCTTACATTTACTAACTATTACCAATTCAAATTACCGTGACTCACTAAATTTTGTTCCATTAAACTACAACTTAATATTGGTTATCAAAGTGAGTTACTTACCATAAATTAGTTGGAAAATTTAAGCTACGATAAGAAAGATAAATAAAAGTTACTAAACAATAAAAGGATTTTTTTTTTTTTGTTAGAGATAGAAACTAGTAATTTAAGAAAAGACAAAATAAACATTGGTAACTAACTTAGAAAAAGAAAAGTTGGTAATTAATCTAATTGAGATTGGTAATATCTTAAAAGAGTTTATATATTTAAAATGTTGCCTGACTCACACAAATGAAAGTAACAACTCTATAAACAAGTTGGTAAATAAAAGCAAAAAAAAAAATCTAAATGTTGGTAAAGCAACTCAAATGAGAGTTGGTAAGTCAAAATTGATTGATAACTTAATCAAGAAAACATTAGTGAGTCACTTATATAAAAATGGGTAATTTCATCTTATCATTTATAAATTTAAGGCATCGATAAAAATGGTCAATAAAAGTATATAATATATAAGAGAGGTTTTCTTCTTTTTGTAAGAGATAGAAAAAATTGTTAATTTGAAAAAAATAAAACAATGTCAGTAACTAAATCAAATAAGAGTTAGTAATACAAAACTAGTTGGTAACTTTATTAGGGAAAATTGATATCACTATAATTAAGGTTGGTAATATCTGAAAAAAAAAAAAAGTCTATACATTTAACGGATTGGAAGTAATGAATATAAAAGTTGGTAACTCAATAGATATATTGTTAAATTAAAGAGAAAACAACCATTGTTGGGAAGCAACTTAGTTAGTAAAAGAAAACTAGCTAGTAACTTAATGAAAAAATCTAGTAAGTTACACAAATGCAGGTTTATATGTAGATGGGTTAATTTCACAGAAAAACCAAACAATTATACTTATGACAAATTTACTCTAATATAACTTTTTGATAATAAAAAATCTCAAACTAGTATATCTGTGATAAATTTACTAAAAACTAATTTTTTGACCACCAAAAACCCAAAATTTGTATATTTGTGATAAATTTACCTTCCGTTAGTTTCCATTAAATTGGATTACTATAATGAAAAATCACAAACTGATATGTCCATGACAAACAAAGGCTAGTACACCCATACATTGTTACATGTTATCCAACTTAGTAATTTAATGGTAAAATTTAATAAAAATTAATGAAGGGTAAATTTATCATAGATGTACTAGTTTGAAGTTTTTTATATTAAAAAAATTAATTTGCCATAAATTTGTCATTGGGTACCATTTTGTATGCGTCTAAGAGAGAATTTACATTCTATTTCATTTATACACAATTACATATATTTCTTTCTACGCATTTTTTTTTTTTTTTCATATTTCCTCTTTACGAGAACAACCAATAATGGTCAAATTCTTCTATGTTAAACCAGCGGAAAAAAAATCCCAAATAATAAGTCTGATTAGATATGCACACACGATGCCCCATAGATAATGCCGTTCCTCGTGGGGAAGAGTAATCCTGATCACAACGCATTCACAGCAAGATCCAGAGCATTGTCAAATTAATTAGACCATTTAAAAGCGAAAATCACTTTTAGTTTTCTTCGGTCCAAGTACATGGAATGCAATCTTTTCCATTATGGAAGCCAAGAACTTGTCACAAGATTCACGGATAATTTTTACTTCTCTTGTGGGGGCCAAAAGAAAAGTCCTTTGGCTTGAGCAAGAAAAGGCAGTGGACGGATTCCCCGATGGAGAACAATAAAAAAATGATTGCCGCTTCAATAATGCAAATTGTACTCCGATTAAAGTCATTAATGAGCAAAAAGTTTTGCTTTAGTAAAAGTGAGCTTTGCTTTCACATTTCCTAATTGAAAAGGTGCCAAAACCATTTCACGTGTCAAGAAAAACAATCTTTGTCGTCGTTATAAGTTTGTCGGATGACATTTCCATTTAAAAAGAAATTGTTATTGTGAAAAGAATCATGGTTGTTTGCCATGGGATGCCCTTGTGGTTTGTGTTGATATTCAATCTCTTCTTAGTAGATCGAGCATTCATTATACATGTTTAATACACAAAAACGAAACTCATTTACACCAAATCCAGAATATAACGAACTTACAAGATCAAAATGAGTTATATAATACTTCAACATAATTATATTCATAGTGGAATTACCCATTTCATCAATAATAAAACAAGTATCAATAATGTAGTCTATTGATTAATCTCATCAAATCACACATAAATGTTCATTCCATTGACCAATATCGTGCTCAAATATCCAATCATGATCATGCTTAATGTCTCGTGAGCAAGGCGACCAAGATTACTTATTGGCTAGGTCCCCATGTATATTGCCGGTGGCCAACCCACAAAGATAATCCTAAAACTAGTATGCTTATCAACAAACCATTTAATAGGCTCATAGAGATACTAAGCATTAACACAAAACAAAACAGCATCCTAAAAAATCTACAAATCCAATCCAAAATCTATATCACGAATCATGATGACAATGCACAACTTTTCATAGCATGATTAGAGCATTAGCGAATTGATTAGACTATTTTAAAGTGAAAATCACTTCTTTTTTTTTTTGTTTTCTTGAATTCATTGGCACGAGACACAATCACTTTCATTGTGGAAGCAAACTTATAACATGATTCACATATGATTTAACTTTCTCTTTTTTTTTGGGGGGGCAAAAACAATTCCCTATTGCTTTTATTTATAGGTTGAGCAAGAAAAGCATTGGACTAATTGCAGGATGCACCATCAAGTACAATAACAAAATGACTTTTGCTTCAATAATGCATATTAAAGAAATTAAAAAGTGACGACTTTTGCTTTAGGAAAAATGAGTTTTGTTTTCACATTTATAGATTGAAAAGAAGCCAAAACCCATTTCATTTGTCGAGAAAAAAAAATGTCGGTTGTTGTAGTATGTATGCTTTTTCCATTCAAAAAGAGATTTTTGTTGTTGAAAATTTTTCTTTTTAAAAAAATTAAAAAAAATGAATATGAGAGTGGAGTCATCGAAAGTAAAAAAATGTTTAAATAAAAGCATGAAGCATAGTTGTTTTCTCAAAAGAAAATTTAGAATGAATGTTATCTCAGGCGTGAAATGACTAATTTAGTCTCAAATAAAGACACTAACTAGCTAAATCATTGCCAAGCAACAAGCACGTGGATCTCACATGCTATTTCCCAAGCCATGGTTGGGGCATTGGAGCATCTTTTTTTTCTTTCTTCCTTTAATTTTTCCCTATTTCAACTTTCCTAGAGGTAAACCTCTAAGGAAAGCTAATAGAATACTAAGCTTACACTTAGCACAAACTCTTTCAAGCTCATACCAATTGCAACTTTGAGGGGTTTTAATCTAATCATCTAACCATGCAAATCAATTCAATTTGGAGTAGTCACTAATCCATTATGGGTCAATGAGAAAGTCAAGCAATTTATGAACCATATATTCATGAATATGAGGACTTGGTTACGTTAGGTAAATACAACACCATTTCGGTACCTTTTCTCTTTATTCAAAAATATTTTGAAAGTAATTTGAGTCAGTTTTAAGCCTAACCACTAACATGTAAGAGATGATCATGTGGACCTACAAATAAGAATTTAACACTCAATAATTTGTGCAATTATTAAATTACTCAAGGAGATGGAAAAACCTTGATGTGATAAGCAAAGCTTCCAATGAATGTTTTGCAAAATATTAATTGAAGACCAAGAATCATTTGATGTATGCATGACTTAGACATGATTTCTAGATACGAACAAGCGATGCCAATTTACTCCTTTTGCATTTTTCTTGTTTAACATGAACATAATTAAACTTAAATGCTATGACTATGTGAATTCTAATTTAGCATGTATTGATGAACTAACATGAAATCCCGAATGACATGTATGCTGCATTAGAAAATCTACACAAATTATCCAGAAATACTTACATTGGAATTTCATGTAGAGTTATATGACTCGATTGATAAAATTGAAAAATGTATGACTGAATTGATGTCTGTACAATAGGTTCATAATTAATCTGGTAAATTTTTCCCTTCTCTCGCTGATGGCAATGGGACTTGCGCAATGTATGACGTACAACAACCAAGAAGAGAAATGTATGCATGGAGAGTTGCCAAGATGTTTCGCTCGTAAATAATGGAGGGGACTTGACTTGCACTTGGATAAATGAAACAAAAGGCAAAACAACGACCAACTCAGTGGATACAAACGGGCTCACTTTTTTTAAAGCCGCTTTTTCCCCACTTATTAGGTTGTCGTACGATAAAATAAAGTGTGTCAAATAACACTTTCACCATGGAAAAATAAATTTTCTGATGTGGAATATGAAAACATAGGTCATCAAGAGTCATTTCATGTTGGCAATGTGATGATGATCTGATTTTTGCTTTTCATGTTCCACCAACTCCAGCGCAATTGAGTTCTCAAATCATTCAAAATGCTTAATCGAATAAAAACGTTATATGATTTTATGCCAAGATATTTTGTTTGAATAGACGAATCAAGAAAATTTTAATCACTTTTTCTATATTATGTATCTTTAAACTTCACTCTCTAGATGTATTCTAGTCTACACAAATTGGTGGATTATCACGGATACAAGTCGTCAACAAACAATGCGAGTGTAATTTATCAAAGAAAAAACAAACCATGCGAGTGTAATTTCATCTTGTGGCTTTTTCTTTTTTTTTTGGTTGTAATTTCTATGATATTTATGTTTTGCTTCACTCTCATATTTTATTACTTGTTGCCTAACCCGGAATCCCTATTTTTTCAAGAGTAAGGTGGGTAATAAATGTGGAACATGACCCATTCCAATTAACATTTGGCGAGAACAGCAGAGTGATTTTGGCCATTTTCTAAAGAGATTTAACTCTTTCTCTCTCTCTTTTTTCCTTTGGATGCAGAAAGCTTCTTTCCAATATAAAACAATAAGTAGGTGAAAAAAAATTCTGAAGGTGTCACCACATAGTTTTTTATGTTACACTATTGTTGTACTTCATAACACAACAACATATTTATGATGCTATATATCAATTTCACAACATGTTATGATATATTCGTTTTTACTTATGACAACTAGTTGTCTTATCATATGGCATAACAAATGTATGATTGAAGTTTTTGTGGGCTTATACCATTTATTTTGTGGGCTCATACCATCAATTAGCCTAACCCAAGCAATTCACATGTTTGATAAAATTGTTTTATCATAGTATAATAAAATATTTTAAGACATTTTCTTTTAATCTTGTTTAGTTACTTGCAAAGTTATTTTCTGCATACATATATATTAGATTCGAAAAATAGTAGGAAGACCAATTAATTACCTTGATGATACTAATTCTTCAAAAGCCTTTTTAATTCATAATATCTTGACTTATAATAATAAATAAAAATTTAGGGGCCAAACAAATTACAGTTCTCATTATTAAATGACTCTCATGTAAATAAGTCAGTGGTAATATGGTACGGCACAGCAAAAGTATTATAGAAGTTGTTGTGCGCTTGTATATATTTTTTATTAGCTTTTTTAACCAACTATTTATTAGCCTTCATGGCCACGCATTTCACATGCTTGATATAAATACTTTATCGAAGACATTCATTATTTTTCTAAAAGTTATTTTATCTCGCTTAGCACTATTAGTGTTTTTTTTTTCTGTGTATACATATAGATTAGATCCGCAAAGGAGTCGAAGAAACAAAATTTGCATAACTATCACGACTCAGCTCCATGGCTTAAGCTAGTATAGACGATATGCCCATATTACACAGAATTTCTCATTACACAGTCACCTTTCTTAGGGGCATTTCTAGAACCAGTCTTGGAAAATGGACTTATATTTCGCTCATGGTAAACATGTAATATTGGTCGTAAGATTGTGAATCATGGTTGTGAATTTGTATAACTGGTAACTAGCTGATCAAGTTACTAGTGGTAATTTAGGAATAACGTGAACAATTTATGACTATCAATAAAGTTGACGAAATTAAAAGATAGTGCTCGCGCGACACTTACAATGAAACAGACAGGAATAGTCTCTGGGCATTCCAAACTTAGATATAGACACAAATTCGAAATATTGGAAGACTTGATTTTAGTACTGGGAGTTGCCAAAGTTTGACAACCGACATTGATGCATACTAATGGGTAAAATGCACTACCCTGCCGCGGGTGCACCATCTGATTCAACTTCCAAGGAGGTCGCTGCTATATTCTCCTCCGTCCGTGTACTACTGGGCTTGGATGCCAGTTCAATTGGCCCCTTCAATTCTGTCGAAACATGATGTTCGGCCTTGCGCCTGGTTCTTTTTGTGCACAAGACTCCGTAGCCTTTGCTGCTATTTCAAAATGAGTCGATATCGAATTTTTCTTCCACCTTTGGATCGACATGTCCGCATATATATCCACTTTTGAACTTCGGAATCGCCCATTCACGTATGAGCACGCTATTTCCATCTCCACTTTTATTGATTGATGGATGTCCTGAAATTAGCTCAAGCAGCATGATCCCGAAATTGTCGACATCACTTTTATTGTTTAATTCATAACCTTACCTGCTCAACATACCATAAGAACAAGGACTGTCGGATTTTCCATGCATACAGAGATTGAGAACCATTGCAACAATATCGAGTTTAAGCCGTTACTTGGGAGGGGCGGAGCCAGGAGTGCCCAAAGGAGTGGTTGACTTGTAAGTGCCATTTTAAGCTGCCAAAGCTCTTGAAAGACCGAAGTCTGATAGTTTGGCTTGCATGTTTTCATTCAACAAGATCTTTGAAGCCTTGATGTCTCTATTAGGGGTAAGCATAGTCTGAGTGGGCGGTTCCCATCTTGGAACCGAGAACCACCCACTAAGGACTGGCTCCGAAAAATTGAAACCGAGACCCGTCTGTTAGCTCCATGGATCCACCTAAGAATCAACCGCTACTTTGGTACGGTTCTTAGGCGGGTCCATGGAACTGGTCTCCAATCCCTACAAAATTGCATTCATTGACAAATATGACGATGAACTTATTTTCTATTTAGAGCACCAAAGCTTGTTCAATCTTATATTTGGGTAGAATTGCGGGCCATTAATTTTGATTAAGGATTGAAAACTATAGGGTGAAGCGAATAAACAATACTTGTTAGCTAAAAACTTAATTTCTTCTAAGGTCACGGTGTAGCCCTCTTATGGTTTCCCGCACTAGAAAAATGTTGAGAATTAGACTCTTAAAACATTAATCGCTTGGTCCATCTTTTTTCCACATCAACCTAATTTAATCATGGAAATGGCTAATGGGAGACCTAATTATACTTTTAAAACGAGTCGTTGGCTCTTAATTTCACATCATGGCGACGAAGTGACACAATATTTATGGACATCTCCAATTGATTTTTTCCTTCCTCTACATTTGTTTATTTTGTTTTTATTGAGAAAGCAAGTAAACGGATTATTAGAATTTAAAAAAAAAAATAGGGAAGTTAATCCTATTACACACCTAAGGACAAAATTAGTCAATGATATCCAATAACTACAAAAATATATATATATATATATATATATATATATATATATATATATATATATATATATATATGGTCGACAAACTACAAAATCATTAAATAATTGAGACTAAATTACTATATATATATATATATATACCGTCTCAGTTCGGGTGGGCGGGCGGGTAGTTCCACGCTAGAATTGGGAATCGGACCAACCCCCATGGGAACCGCCGGTTCCGGTCGATTCCTAGTGGTCCGAGCGGTTCCCAATTTTTTTGCACACCCCTAGCCTCTACGGATGATGGGCGGGACACAACCGTTATGGAGATAATCCAAACCTGCAATTCTTTCAAAATTTACCGTAAAAATGGCAAATGCGAAGCGGGGAAAAATTCACAATTATGCACATCTCATTTATATACCTTGTGCTACGTCTATAGCAAATTGTAGTCTCCCATCCCAAGTCAAGACATTTGGCTTGGCCCTATTAAACTTGACATCCTCGCATTGCATTTATAAAAAAAAAAAAAAAAAGGAATGTTTGGTAGGATTATTATGGAGAAAACATAAACATAAAAGAATATGATAAAGTATCTTA
The DNA here is from genome assembly GCA_014182575.1 of Eucalyptus decipiens. NCBI lineage: Eukaryota > Viridiplantae > Streptophyta > Magnoliopsida > Myrtales > Myrtaceae > Eucalyptus > Eucalyptus decipiens. The sequence continues at coordinate 34,296,975 of CM024618.1, read as the reverse complement.
TAAGTGTTGTTGTAGATTTCCGTTAGCCATGAATTCATACACTAATGCCTCATTTTTGGAGCCATCACAATATCCAATTAGGAAAACCAAGTTTCCATGGTAGATAATCATTAAGAGCTGTACCTGTGATATCATGAATGTGCATTTCATATTGACATTGCTGTAGCATGGGATTGAGTTGTCAAAGAAGCATATGATCGAATCATTCTATCTAACCTCACCTCGAAATTGCTTGCTCTCCTGCCATGATAATTCAGATAGCACCTTCACAGCATATTGTTGATACTTAAATTTTGACAGATCAATTTAATCATTCATTAATTATATATAAAATTATGGATTAATTTTTAATTCCTAATCAAAAATGGTTTTCACTAAATTGCATAGCATATAAACATTAGAAGCATTAGCATTAATAGTAATATAATTTATAGAAATATCAAACAAATTTAATTAAAAAAAAGTAGTGGCCAGGGCTGGGCCTGGCTGGCCCCTTCTTCATTTTTCCCTTCCTTTTTCTCTTTTCTCCACCTGAGCCGGCCCACTTCCCTTTTGTTTCCTGGCCCGGCCCCCATCTCCCTCTCTTTCCCCGTTGCCCTTGACGCCCCTGCAGAGAACAGAGAACGGAAGAGGACGACGAGGACCAAGGACAGAGACAGGGAAGACAGGGCGAGCGTCGCACCGGAGTTGGTGGTCGGGAGCAGACCGGCAGCAACAGCTAGCGTAGCAGGAAGCCATGCGCGCTGGCTAGAGAGCTTAGAAGGGAGAGAAGGAAAGCAAGACGTGGGTGGGGGGGGGGATCGGAGAGAGAGTTCCGAAAGAGAGAATGCCGCGAGTAACAGAGTTCGAGCGAGAGCAGCCGAGAGAGCGAGAGGGCCGAAATTTAGCCCCCGCTGAGCGTCGTCCAGCCATCCTCGACGCAAACCGGCGTCCCCAGCCGGCGTCACCGACGTTGGTGAGTTGAGTTTTTGTTTCGATTCGCCAAGCCAGGTCGGGGCCCGCGATTGAGTGCTCGTTCCTTTTTCTTTTCTTTTTTTTCGCTGCGTTCCGCTTGATTTTAAAGAGCTAAGCAAGCTCGATTTCCTTAGGCCTCACCCGCGTCGGACCCGAGTGAGTCGATTTTTCTTAAGTTTGAACGTTGCTCGCTGATTTCTCGAGTTTGGGTGTGCATTCGAGCTCCAAAGAAGTCTATATTGGCTCTCCAACTCGCTGCCCACTACGTATTCGAAGAAATGCCCGAACAAAGTCCGTCCAGTTTAATCTCAGATTCTGACCTGTTTAAGGGGGGCATTCGAATTTGTTCTGTGCAGTGCACGATTGTTCTTGATTATTGAGTGCATTCTCAGTCAAAAATCTCCTTCCCATCGAGTCCGAATCTCTTAAAACTTTGGTTGCCTTTGCTTGGTGCTTTGATATTGTCCTCGTGAATATTCTTGGGGTTGTTATCGTAACGTTTGGAGGCGTTGGTCTGTGCGTACTTAGCTATTAAATCGCACTATATATGCGATATCGTGATGATAAAGTAATCTGTATCATACTGCCTGTAGGAGACATATTTTAATTTTGCAGATCTCTTAGTGTATCGTACCAAAACAAAAGTAGTATGTCTCATACGGAAACCTCATATTTAGGCTAGATTAGAAGGACAAGCCATTATAAAGGAAGAGAAACCTCGCTTTTGAGAGAGAGAGAGAGAGAGAGAGAGAGAGAGAGATTTGCCAGGGAAGAATGGAGGGAGACCTTTTATCCTAGTGTCCACCTTCGAAATTCCGAGCTAGTCTGACCTGCCAGATTAAGATTTATCTAACACCAAAAACCGTTGAAGGGACAAGTTGGTCTCTTGGGCTGGTATGGGAAGCAATGATATGATGAATGTTCAAGTGAAGCAGTTATTTTCGGCTTTCTCTTAATCTATCGATTTGCTTGGATTCCTACACATTACTGCTGGAGATTTGTGATCCGAGTCATCAGAGAGTTCTGCAAGTGTCCAAGTGAGTGACATGAGTCGTTTGAGTGAGAAATTCGTAAGTGCTGTCTTCATTTGCGGTCGAATGCATTGTTTCTCTACGCAAACTGGTATGTTCAAGTTCATGAAATAATGTTTTTCTTACTGCGCCCACCAATCTCTACACTCAAGATGGGATATCACATCTTTCTCAACTCGACATTTGATATCAAAACCATGTCACCATACCCAACAAGTGGTATGGAGCCACGCTTCCCTACTCTACACTATCTAGTCGTGAAGTTCTAATATTGTGCCCTTTCTGACTGAATTGCATGCAAGCTACATCTATATCTCCATGCGCAGTTTGAAAAACGAAAATATAAATACCATATAACTAAAGTACTTTTTCTTCCCGACATCTCTAGTATTGAAGAGAATTATTTTTTTACTTGTGTAAATATGGAATGGTAGAAATAGAGTTGATGAAAGAGAAGAGAAAAGAAAAACATGCTTTTATTGATGCAGATGGACACTAAAAGTGACAAAAGTTGTGTACGGCGTTCATTTTAATGCCAAAATTTTCCGTAAGATCAATTAAGTGCTAAATTGGAGAAAAATAATAATTAAGTGTCAACAGGACAAAAATGATATGTGGCTTTTATACTTAGAAATTTTATATAACTTACCATATTATTTAAAAAATCTAGTCTGCATGGCATTTTCACGTGATGTGCTTGGTATTGAAGTGATTGATTTTTAATAATAACTAACACTAAATTGATGACTTTACAATTTTTTAGACGACATCGTCTTTGAGTTATATGTTGACCGGGCACGCCGGTGAGCCACATAGGACTAAAAAATTAATAAAATATAATCATGTTGAATTTCTCGCTACCCAGATCGGAGTTAGCACTTAAGTAGTCGTTTTTTTTTTTTTTTTTAAGTGGTACCTAAGTAATATGAAAAAAAAATATTGACATTAAAGTGAGTGTCGTACAAAACTTTTGGCACTTCTAGTGTTATTTTCTCCTTTTATTGATTGGGTCTTCATACATCTTTTGCGTTTAACACTTGATCGTAGTTAAAGCCGCTTAATTTCTCATGGGACTGTAACTTTACAGAAAAAACAATTTAGGGGCGACAAAACTAGAGCTAGGTTCGAATAAATAAAACTTACTTATTTTGCACTTTGATTAACTCTAAAGTTAGAAGTCGAGATAATTATCTATGGAATACAGAGGATACAAAGGACGCAAGCTCATAGGAATTACTCAGATGGAAGAACTAAGTATTCTTTCACAGTCACAGATCCAAAGAAAGCACTTTTGGAGCATATCAGAACAGCACACCCTCGCCACACTTCCACAACAATACCATCCAAATGCAAATTAATAACAAGAAGCGGGGTCATCATGATAAAAACTTACATGTTTTTTTCATTTATTTGGATGACGAAAAACGCCACCTTAAGAAAATTGTTGGGAATAACGGATCCCCGAAAATCGGATTCGATACTAAATCGAACTCCTAAAACGAATGCGGAAGACAAGCCCGGGAAAATCACGTATCACCGATCCTAAAGCACACCACATATTCGAGCGTACCTTGTTAGCCACAGATTAGACACCGACGCCGATAAGAGGAAGAGAATTTGGCCCTGTTCAATCCTATGACGCCTTGAAGGGAAGAAAAACGCTTACTGTTTTTCTTTTCTTTTTGGAGAGAGAGAGCGCGCGGGAGAAGGGAAGACGTACGTACGTTCTTTTCCAAAAGGTGCGTTCTCCCTCTCTCTCATCCCTTTTATACGTCCCTCCATCCACGGGCCTTATTCCTGTGGGCCGGGCTTTTAGGCCCAACATGGGCGGACGGGCCTTAAGCCCATCTCTAATAAAACCATCAAAAATAAACCCTGGACCGATGGATAATCCGACTTCACCGACATGGATCCGGTAAGTAGTGAGCCAAAGCCTAAACAGGTTAATTCTGCAACCTACCTGGCACGCGTTGCTTGATCGATCTCCGGGGAGGTCAACTCAAAGGACCAGAAGCATTGGCTTCATGAGATAAGCATTCTTTGAGCTCAGATAAGCCATGGTTTATCTCAGGCCTGCCCATCGAAGTTAGGCTCACGTAGGACATTGCTGTCTCCACTGCTTTCCAAACTGATGCAGTGTTGAACTGGCCTTGGAGCCTCTGATCCGCAATGCTGTGTAGAACCCCTTGCTCTATGAGAGGAGTCCCCCATTCAATAATGTTGGTGCTGCTCTTCAGGCTCCTTATGATGGCTGGTCTGCCGGTGATGAGGTCGAGCAGTATGATCCCAAAGCTGCACATGTTGCTCTTCCAACTAAGATTGCCAGATGATTGAAATCAGAAAGTCAGAAAGCGAGATTTGTTCAGCAAAACCATGGAGAGCCGGAGGCATAACAGATACTAAAAAATTGGGAGCTAAAGCTTTTCTTCAGTATTTCTAAATTGTTGGAATCAGGCCTAATCCCAATTGCCTAACTTAGACAGGGGCCTGTCAATTGGTTGAGCTGAAGATCGAGCTTTAGCCGATGCCCAAGCCATCTTATTTGTTATATATCACAGAAATTCACCTAACAATCTGAGGGTCCGCTAGAGGGAGAAGAGATTGCTCAAGCCTGCTTCAACTAAATTATCTTATTCTTAGGGTAGTGCCTTGTGGAGCCTAATAGGCAAAAATTTAGCCCCAGCTGTGATAATGATATACTGTTAAAATCACTGTACCTATTATTAGGTCTAGTTTCAAGGTTAATAGAGTCTTGAGATCACTCACTTGGGATCAAGGTAACCTGGCGTGCCAGCTGGGCGAGTTGAAACGTGAGAGTCCTGATTGGTCGCGAAAGCTTTGGATAGCCCAAAATCTGCTATCTTCGCAGCATGTTTTGTCTAATGAAAGCAAATCGATTATTATTGCTTCGTCCAATTTATACCTTGAGCAGCATCGATTGCAATGTTCAATCTTTGTGACCAGCTCAAGACATTCACATTATCTTCTGTAGACATGAAGAATAAGCTCAAGAAAGTCACCACAATGAATGCTTTTCGGACTTAATCGTACTGCAAACATTGAAGGAGACAAGTTACACTTCTGCTAGTACTCTATATAGTTGCCTTGCTAGTTATGAACATCTCTTATAACTGTTATATATAGTTCGTTGAGCAACCAATTTGGAAACACGATATTGCTATAGTACTGCGTACCTGATAAAAGTTGCCTGAGGTTTCCATAATAGATGAAGTCGCAAAATTAGTGCCATGCCACAAGCATGATTGCAATATCCAATTAGAGAAACCAAGTTCCTATGGTAAATAATCGTCAGAAGTTGTGCCTGCACTCAGCATGGAAAAAATGAAGAAGAATCATAAACTCGTTAAGGTTAAATAGAACGGCTGGTGCAAAAAGAAAAATAATAATAATATTTCTAGATGGCGTTATCCATTCATAGAAAATCAATTCGATTTCATGTTCTAACCTCGGCTAGAAATTCCTTGTGACTTTGCCGTGAAGACTGGCAGAGCATTTCACCTCAACTTTGGAGCCATCATGAAGAGTTCCAAAATAGGCTTTCCCAAATCTGCCTTCTCCGATCACCACCTTAAAATTCTCAGTGATGCGCGGGACTTCGTCGCATCGAAATGGTCGTTTTTTCATCATTTTGAATGTACCCTCATTTGGCTCTCTTGCGTTAACTAGACAAACGAAGACTAATTGATTACCACAAGTGATCATTGGGTAGAGATTATACTCGAAAAAGGAAATGAAAATCACCTTCGTCTTCTCCTTGTGGTTCTCCAAATTATGATGACGAGAGAACGCACGAAGATTAGGGCTAAAATGGATGAACTAATTATATAATCGGCGCAATTTAATTTCTCTTGTTCTGTGCTTGGCCCTTTGCGCTAGGACTGGGATCTGGCTCGGACACATATTTTTGAGACGTATATGGATTTCCTTCTACACTGTAATATTGTAATTAGTTATACATTAAAAAAGATTAAGATATCTGGGAAGAAATCCTGTCTTTTTTGGGGATTAATATTATGTTTTTCTTTACTGTGGCCTTAAACTTAGATAAAAATTGGGAAAATGTCACAAACAGTCCCTAAACTCCTACTTAATGGGCAATTTTGTCCCTAGACTTTTAATTTGTTCAATTTGATCATTGAATTATTGATAAATGTCCGATCTAGTCCCTGACTATCTGAATATTGACCAATTTCATCATTCCGTTAGTTAAAGTTAACGAAGTTGGCTTACATAGCTTTTAGTCTCTTAAATATAAAATAAAAAAGGACATGTGGAATATCAACATGGAAATTACCTTTAAAACAAGTCAAATTGTGGCCACCATCAAAAAAAGAGATACAAATCACTTCTTCTCTCTGCTTTCATGATTAGTGCTCTCATCTCTAGCTGACCCCTAATTTGTTTTCCTTTTTTAAGATATACATTAACTCATAATTCTAGTAATCCAACTTAGTTCCATGTCATCAATTAATGCTCCATGTCATCGCTTAACGGTTTGAACAAACGGAAGGACAAGATGGAACATTTGTTAATAATTCATGGACCAAATTGAGCAAATCGAAAGCTTAGGAATGAAATTGAATATTAGATGAAAGTTCATGGACCATTTGTGACATTTTCCCATAACAATTAGGAAACAAGAATGATTAGAATTTCTATTGTCAGTTTGAGATTAACTTCAAGTCTTGGATCATGTACCTCAACTTCAACGTTCCATCTGCCTCCTTCATAAGGGCTTAAGGAATCGCACCGCTTAAATTGTTTTTGCTTAAGTTTTTGCAAATGGAGAGAGCAAAACGCATATTAAAACTCTCAATTATTTAATAATGACCTGTTCATGTTGACTGAGTTCTTGCATAACCAAGTGGGAAGCAACATACTAAACCAAGTCTCGGTAACTGACAGCGTTTGCAGGCTTCGCAGTTGGGCAAAAGTTGTCGGTATCGGACCGCTCAAACCGCTGCTTGATAAATCCCTAAATAAAAGAGATGGCATTCTGAATTAGTAGACGAGTGACAAGGTAATTTGATCTGGCTTTGCAGATGCAAATAATGTTTGTCGAATCGTCCCAGGCTATATGTGTAGATGATTGTATGCGAATGGATATTTATTCACTGAATTTTTATTATGTCCAATGTTAGTAGAATTTTCGGTTCACACAGAGGTAGCTTCTACATATCAAAAAGTGTTATTTTTCTTGTGTACAATCTATACTCTTTTTCTTGAAAGATCAAAATCCTAATTTGCATAAATTAGGAGATATATTAGGAGATATTCAAACTTACAAGATGGCCAAATCGGTGAGATTGGGGAAGGAATCGGATACACCCCCCTTTCAACGTGCTGGAGCTCAAATTCCTGTACAAATGCCACTTTCATTACCAAAAGCTTGTTATTTGTTAAAGGAGATCTCAATCAATACGGAAACAAAGATTGACCGATTGCATCAAGATTCAAGTTTGGTCAAACGAAATGACAAGAATTACTTAAATAGTTGCACCTCCAATTAGATGATCCTCAGAGGACTGATAATTGCAACTCAATCCTTTCCACAAATAATCTTGTCAAGCGCATAAATCGCCTTGCCAGCTATCTCATACTATTGCATATGTTTTCTTTATGTTGACAGTCACGTTGACTGCGATTTTCCCAATCGGAACAAAATTATTAACCAATATAGATGAATCATACAGATGGAAAAATGTATGTGTCGCATGAAAACTGGAACAAGGCATGCATAAAATTACCATCATTGAGTGCCGTCTGAGAGATCGGTAGATCATTAGTGTTGAAAATCTCGAGGGCGTTGATCATTGGCAGGAGGGTGGATTGGGACGTGGTGGCGAGAGTGAAGTTGATCTCGGTTTGACCGGTGATGGGCTGCGAAACAACAGTCACCGGGGTCGAGTACTGTGGCCTGAGCATGGCGGTCAAGTTCCCTTCCATGGACACAGTGAAATCCCTCATTTGGCCCGGTCGAAGAACTTCGATCTCGGCGAAGTGTAAGACGATATACCAGGTTTCGCCGGGATTGGACGACCAATAAATGTACATGAAAGACCGGACTTTGTTTTATTTTTGTGCGGACATCAGCACTTCGGCTGCAACAACATAAGCATCGTTGCAGCTTGTTAGGTCGATAACCGTGGTGGAGGTAATCGATGTGAAAGCATCATACTCTTGGGCATCCCAAATGCGATCATAGTCATCTTGCGGGTGCCTATTTGAAAGACAAAGTGACCAACTAATTAGTGAGAAGGCAACTCCATGTATAAATTCACTTTTCGAGTTTCCTTTTCAGAAATTCGACATGTGCAATTCAAGTCGATTCGTTATAGAATATATATTAAGAAAATGAAGTTTCGGATATTGTTATTGGAATAAGAAAACAAAAGATCATTTATATGTGACGGTGGATCCAATATTCTCTTGCCATTTGGTCGCTAGAGCACCCGAATCAATATGGTAAGTTTTGCTGTCCAAAAGTCGCAACTCTATGGCTGAAATGAAAGGTTTTCCTGTACCCTTATTCACTAGGCATACTTGTATGTAATCTCTTGGGGCAACATAAATGATTTTGCTCCACGTGTAGTTTAGTGAGTCCACCGTGGCCCAATAGTTTGTGGACACATGCAAATCGAACACTTAGGGCCATTCCTTTACTATTGTAATTCCCATAGAAAAAGGTTCCCCTAATCGAGTATTTTTCGTTCTTGCCTTGCTCTGGTTGAAAAGTGATGGTTTTATGTGATGGGCTTAAGGCCCGTTTGCCCATGTTGGGCCTAAAAGCCCGGCCCAAAAGATTAGGGCCCATGGATGAAGGGGTACGTTTCTATTTTTTGAGGGAACGTATATAAGGGATGAAAGAGAGAGATGAAGACACCCTTTGGCATAATAACGTATGTTTTCTCTCCCTCTCTCCCTCCAAAAAGAAAAATGAGCGCAAACGGCGACACCGTCTTCCTTTCAAGGCCAATCGACGTCATCGGATCGAACGGGATTGGTTTTCTCTTCCTCTTATCGGCATTGGTGTTTAATCTGTGGCTAACAAGGTACGCTCGATTCCGTGGTGTGCTTTAGGATCGGTGATACATGTTTTTCCCGGGCTTCTCTTCCGCATTCGTTTTAGGGGTTCGATTTAGTGTCGAATCCAGTTTTTGGGAATCCGACAATCCTAACATTGGTATCAGAGCGCTAGTTCATGTTTTCCCGACCCCTTTGATGTTTTTTTTATTGTTTTTTCGCGAAAATAATCGGCCGACACTGATCGGGGCGAAAAATCCCGACACCCGAGCACTGTTCATCCATTTTTTCGAGTTTTTGTAAATCGAAATCAATTTCTGAAAGCATAGGGTGAAAGAGCTCGTCGAGACGAGTCTGTAGACATGTCGTGCGCCGTCGGGCGACGCTGGACGCGCCTACATGCGCGGCTAGAAGCCGCTGCGCGTGGGCGCGACGCGCCCGAAGTGCTGGCTCGGCTAGCACGTGCGCCGCACGCGCCGGTCGACAAACCGGCATGTGCGCGGCGCCGCCGGCCAGCGAACCGGCACGGGCCAGTTGGCGAACCGACGCGTGCCGAGGTCACCGTGACGTCACGGTAACCGCCGGGATGACGTCATCGATGACGTCATCGCCGACGGACCGTTGGCCGGCCGGTGGCCGGCGACCCGACCCGACCTGACCCAACCCGCATCGAAGCCTGGCGCATGCCGCGCACGTGCCGGCTGACGTCTGCGTGACGTCAGCTCGCACACGCGCGCGGCACGTGCCGGTCGGTTCGTCCAACCCGGCCCGACTGGTCCGACCAGTTCAACCACCGACGACCTGACCGTTGACCCGTTGACCGACGACCGTTGACCGACGACCGTTGACCGTTGACCCAAAAAAAAGAAAAAAAGGAATTTGTTTTTTTTTTTCAATTATTTCTATGTGGGTTATATGTAATCCATTATTTATTCTGCATTTGTTGCATAAATCATGGAAAATTATGTATTTTCCCTTATGTACATTATGGATTATAAGTAATACATTTTAGTTCTGCATTTGTTGCAAGAACTATGATGCGTTATGCACAGATATCTGCAATCCCGAGAATGGACGAGGGAAGTGCAAGACTTAAAAGGCTGATGACAGAGTTAGCTAATTATCGGTGGCATAACTGTGATTTAGTATCACATGTGGTCGGGGTCAATCGGATGATACAGAAATCATCTCGGAATGGTTATCTTATGCCGGATTTTGAGAGGGTGCCGGCTTTGATGAACACTCTTCCACCGAATGGCAAGCAAAGTGTTAGATCGGCTATGGGAGGTCAACGTGGTCCCGGGTTATAGGAGGCTAGTGGTAGCTTTTGTTAGAGAGTACTATAGGATTGAGTTAACTAAAACTTCAACCCTTAGATTGAGTGCCACATGGCACAAAGTGAATGCGCCTTGGAGGCGACATGAAAGCTCTCCAAAATTTTTCCGTGGTTGGCAAATGTGCCTTCAAATTTCTTAGATATTTTGACTGATAGATTAGAAGGAACATTCCCTATTTATTTCTTAGATTAATTTGAGATGTTTTTGGGTGTGAATATCTCTTTCTAAGTTGATATTTTCCTTTGCATATATTGCTTAGTGTAATGGATAGTTGTATTATGTGAAAGCATTATTGTTTTATTGGATGTCAATTATTATTTGCTTTCTGTTATTGCTGGTTGCTGTGGGTAGTTCATAGAAGTTTTTGTAACTTCATAGAATTTATTTTTCATAAGATAATTATATTAATAATAATTTTGAGTTAGGATTTTTGGAGGATGATTGGAAACATAGTGACCTTTTGATTCTGAAACCTTATTTGAAATTGTTCATTGATATGATGGGTCTGTGCAAAAAGGATGCATTAGTGTGTTGGGCAGAGTCCCCTGAAGTAAAGTGTGTGCTTTGAGAAATCTCTTATGGCTTTCTAAATCTCTCTTCTTCTCCAGCATGGTAGGATCCTCCAAGAAATGCAGCTTGGATAGGTTAGAAACGGTTCCATCCTAGCATCTCTGGGTGTCTCTAGGCTCTGAACTAAAGGGCTGAGTGGTTTTCTGCTAAAAGGCTGTCCCTGAAGGGCTTGAACGGGAGTTGTTCGCCCACTGTGGAAAGGCATACCTGCAGAAAATTGTTCTTGGCTCTCCCTAGTTCTAAGTCTAGGTCCATTCACTGGTATCAGAGCCATGGTTTCGTTTCTAAGGTTATCCATTCCATGCGCTTGGTAGGTGAATCCGGTCTTCGAGAAGATCTTTTCTCATCATGTCTACACAACCAGAAATTCTTGAAGCACTGTTTCTCTTACTTCATCTCCTTCATCTTCAACCTCTCCGAGTTTCGTGTTTCCAATGCTTCTAAGATAGACTATCTCTATGAAGTCTCTCTTAGTGATGAAACCAAGATCTCAGAAACCCAACTTCCCCTTACGAACCCTTACTCCGCTTTTGCCAAACCACATACATCTTTCTCACCCATCCGCTCCATCCGCCAACTAATCCACCAAACCCCAAAGCAAGTAAAGGAGTACGTCCAGTCTTCCAAATTCGACCAGCATCCCATTCCTGTCACTGAAAAAGAGTACTTCGTCACTCTTCAAATCCCTCCAGAGTTCCCAAGACAATGGGCTCGACAGGGATATACTCATGTTCATTATGGGGCTGTTCGTCTTGCTCTCACCTTCCATGGTCGTAAAGGCTTGCCAGTTGTGGCAAGAATAGCTTTGTTGGATACCAGGTTTTTACAATACCAGCATGCTTGCATCGGTACTGTCCAAACCACTTTGAATGCCGGAACAGTCTTCGTGACTTTATATCCAAACTTCAACATCGCTCTTTCAGATCCTCAGCTACTCTCTTTTCTAAAAGTTCAAGTCCAGCTCACTGGAGCCCCTCAAACTGCTGAATCTATTGCTGTAACACTTCACTACCAGATGGTTTATCGGGTGCAGAACCATACCCTTGATCTCAACTTCAATAACGGTAATGAAGATGCTCTGTTTATCTCCATGCAAAATGATCAAGCATCGTGCATCCATGTTCCTAGACAGATCCCAAAGGATACGTTGGCCAAGCTCCTCCCGAGACTTGGATTACCAACTACGAAAAGCTACACCCAAAGATAACAAGCCTTTCCAATCCACGGACTCGAGTTCGTTCGGAAAAAAGATGGAACTGTTTCCATCAAATTTGGCAAGGAAAGGAAGAAAGTCCCTCTATCTTCCAAACCCTCTTCATGATTGAACCATGTGTTCCTCAATCCATTTCCGAGCCAAATCCAAAAAAGCTTGTTCGACACTTTGACGGTGATGGACATCCTGTCCATTACTATAAAGACAATTATGGTCATTGCTTTTGGGATCCTTTTTGCCAATGTTCCCATTGCACAAATTCCCCTGACGAGGTAGATCCTTTAGCAAGATCTCCACCTCGACGGAAAAAGCTCAAAAATAAGGTGTACCAAAGATACTTAAACGGAGATCCCTCCGTTGATACTCTTGGTGAGTGTGACAAGTACCAGTACATGGTTTCTTATGCTCTACCTCCACCACTAGAGTTCAATACTACACTTGAAGTCCCACCAGATCCACCAAAATCTCCTCCACCATCTCCTCCTCAGAAAAAGCAAGCTCTTTCCCCGTTTTATAAGCCAATCCAAAAATGGGCCAAGAAACATTCTTACCCATTTGAGGCTCCAGCAGAAACACCTCCCACTTCTTCTATTGCCATGTTCCAAGAAACTGATTTTCCCCCTCTTGTCAGAGAAAGTTCAAAACTTTCGTTTCCTGCTCCAGAGGAATTCATTGATTCACAAAACAGATACCGCCATGTTCCGAAAATACCAACCCCACCGATGTGGATGAACATGGGAGACAAAAAAAGACTTATCTCAAGCAAGGTTCTAAATTGGCAATCAGAGACTCTGTTGGCACATAACAATGCCTTTAAGGCAATTGATTCCAAGATCGGAAACGTGCAACAAGATCTCCGAAGATATGATGAAAGCACCAAGAAGATACTTTCTGAGTTCCAGAAAAGGCTTCATGCCTTGGAATCAGGACAACATCTTGGGTATCATTATCTTGAAAGTCCAAAGCCAGAAATTGAAAAGCTCAAGAAGCAAATCCAACTTCTTGAAGAAGGAAGGTTTAGACCTTTCGATCTATTGGCACCTTTCATCGGAACCGGGTATGTACCTCCACCACCACAGACCTCTATTTTTGCCACTATCCCAGAAGATCCCTACAGAAGAGAACCAGACATGGCAGAAATACGAAATCGCCTCAAGGCCCTGCAGAAGGATAAAGGGAAAGAAAAAATGGCGCCTACAGAATCAAGTTCCCTTGTGATAAGAGAAAGTCCAGATCAGATGATGTTATCAAATCCATTGGAATCATTTCTAAAGGATTTGAGTACTTAGGAATCTAACCCAGCTATACAACAACCAGATTTTGCCATTCCAGAAAAGCAGACTTTGTTCCCAGTAGAACAAACTTCTCCTGATACTGAATCAGATTCAGTATCTCTTTCCTCCTCTTCATCCTTCTCAATTCCTACAGTCGATCCCCTTCCTGTTGATTCCCTTCCTATTGTGCCAGTCACTTCATCAATATTCATGGTTGATCCTCCGGATGATGAAATGGAATCAAACTATTCTGACCCAGAAATCGGTGAAAAAGGCAATCCTGCTCGACATGTGTCCATAGCATCTAAGCAGTTCTTCACCATTGATGATATTCCTTATCACAAATGGCCGAAAGACTTGAAGACTTTCATACTTGGTTGAATACTTAGTCTCTTACCAACCATGATATGAACGATGTCCTTTACAACTTTGTTACAAGGTTCACGAGGGCGAGTCTTAAGATGTGGTGGCAATCACTTGCCGAACAGGACCAGATTCATTTCCTGTTGTCACCTAATTTTGGCCATGCTATCACTCTCTTATACCATGTCTTTATAGGAAAACCCACTGATCTCATAAAGATTAAAAGAAGAGAATTCTTCGAAAGAAAATGCTGCTTCCTCCAGAAGAAACATCTAGATAAGCATTATCGAGTGATGCTTCAGCTTTTTTACCAGATTGGTGCAGATCCAAATCTGAAGCATGTTTTCCTTACTTCCATTCCTAAAGAACTCTCTCAGATGGTTGAAAGATCGTTCTTCGGAAAACAAATGAGAGTACAAGATATTCCCTTGGGAGAGATACAGCAAGAAGTCCATCTATGCCTTGAAGAATTATGTTTGAAACGCCAGATGGTTCGCACCTACATCACAGATGACAAGCGTCTTGAATCAGCTTGTTCCCGCCAGAAGCTAAAAATCAAATGCTCCAAACAAGACTGTGATGGTACTTGTGGCAAGTATTCTAGAAAAAAGAAGCATTACAAGAAGTTCTGGTAGAACAAACCCAAACATGGCTTCAAGCATTTCAGGAAAAAGAAGAAATGGAGATACCTACGCAAAAGGAAAGATCGCACAGGCTGCAAGAAATCAAACCGTTGCTACATTTGCAACCAGAAATGACATTTTGCCAAAAATTGTCCTCAAGCGAGAAAAGGTCAGAATCATCTAATTCATCACATTGAGAATGAAACAGGCATTTCTCTTCAAAATGATGATATTGAATCATTATTCTCTGCTGATGAATAACCATCTGAACAAACTCTTTGTACCATTCCACTGTACCAAACTTCTAGTGAGAATGAGTTAGACTCTGATCGAAGACATTTTTCACTTTTCACCCACATCTCCGTAACCAAACTTTGACATCTTCTCAAGTCAAACTCTTTGTCCTCATTTCCCGGTGAAAATTCTCACCTCAAAGTTTGCCAAACCAATCAATGTTATTGCTCTCATTGATACTGGAGCAAGTTTTTCCATTCTAGATACTAAAGTTCTTCCTGAAGAATTCTGGACTCCTTATATCCGATATTTCAACTCGGCTTCTGGAGATACCTTCTCCACAAGAATCAGAACCACTCCAGTAACTGTCCAGTTTTTTTCTCAGTGTTCCATAACCACAAAAATCTTTGGATCAAGTCTCCCCAATAAAGATCGATAATTGGGTGGGATATTATGACTCAAATCTCTCAACTTCGCATCATCCTGGAAAAGGTCTTAGATATAGAGACCAATTCTCGAGTTTGTCAACATTCGGAGACTCTTTTCCATTAAGATGAGTCTACTCGACCCAATCATGCAAAAGCTGTTAGAATCTTGTTCGGGATCCCATTCGAGAATTTGCCCAAAAATGTTCCCATCCTTTGTGGAAAAGTCCAGAGTTCTTTGTTGGCCTCCCTTTCAAGAAAAAATGAAGATATGAATCCGACCAAGGCGAGTCATACGGGAATGAATCCAGAGCATCTGGTTTTAGCCCAAAGAGAATGCTCAGAACTATTGCAGCAATGCCTTATTGAAATCTCCAATTCTCAATGGGCTTGTGAAGCTTTTATGTCAATAAACGTGCTTTGAGCAAAAGAGGGAAAATGAGGCGGTAATCAATTATCGGCCTCTCAATCTTTTCTCCAAGATGACAAATTCCCTCTACCATCCAGAGACTCTCTCTTTCTTTGGCTTGACCAAGGCCCATATCTATTCCAAATTCGACCTTAAAGCCGGATTTTGGCAACCGGGCATCCACCACGAAGATAGATCCAAAACAGGATTCGTATCCCGAACCAGCATTTCAAGTGGAAAGTCCTTCCTTTTGGCCTAAAGGTAGCACCATCCCTTTTCAAAGGTCATGTGTCGTATTTTCCAACCAATCTTGTCAACTGTAGCCGTATACATTGACGACATTCGCTCTACTGATCGATGAGCGACCTTTATCCAACTCCTTGAGCAATTTGCAGAAATTGTGAAGAAACATGATATCATGCTTTCTCAAAGAAAGATGAATATCGCCCAGACAGAAATCGAATTTCTTGTATGCACCTTAACAAGGGTACATACTACCCAGGGCCACATATTGCTCAAGAATTATTGAAGTTTCCTGAAGACAACTTCACCACAAAACAAGTTCAGCAATTTCTTGGGATAATCAATTATCTCAGGGATTTTGTCCCAAATATTGCAAAGCTCCTAATTCCTTTGCAATCCATGCTGAAGAAAAACCCCCCACCTTGGGGAAAACCCCAGACTGAAGCAGTCGCTGAGCTTAAGGAGATTATGCAAAATCTCCCACCACTGCAAATACCATCAACAAGAAGAAGAATTCTTCAAACTGATGCCAGTGATGAATACTGGGCAGCCATCCTATTCGAAGAAATTGATGGTAAGAGACACCTCTGTGCTCACAAAAGTTGAAAGTTTTCTCAAGTTGAAATACATTACCACTCCACCTTTAAAGAAATCTTGGCAGTAAAAAATGGAATCAAAAAATTTGAATTTCATCTCATCGGCCATCACTTCCTGGTAGAATTAGACATGGCATCTTTCCCTCAGATGACCAAGTTTAAATGACGAGATTCCAAATTCTCATTTGCTTAGATGGGCTGAGTGGTTTTCGAAATACTCTTTTGAAACCAAACACATTCTGGCAAAAAGAATGTACTTGCTGACTTTTGTCAAGACCCAAAGCACCAATTGAAATCAACATGTACATCAAGCGACCTGCCTTCCATATGCTCAATTATGGTGTAAAATACAAGATTGTGAAGATCAAAGACTTGTCAAGCTGGAAATATCCCCAAGAGATTGTTCAACATATCCATAATGACAATCTTACTGAAAATCTGGAAAATCTTATGTGGCAATGTCACACAGATCTCTTCAGATTCAATGGAGGTTCGATTCTCTATCCTTTTAGATTAAATTTGAATTATCCTTTCATTCATCCTCTCATCTAGAAGGAAGATGATTTCCCTGATCAGCTCAAGACGCTGTTATGTTACTTAACCAATAAGTATTTAATAGCTATTTAAATTCCAACCAGAAAATTCATTGCAAACCTCACCAGGATATTCTTACTCAGAAGGAATGTGGAAAAAGAAAGCGATAAAAATCTCTTAGACTTTCTAAATTGGTTCTATCATCCTACATGTTGGAAACAAGACTTGGAAAAAGAACTGAGAACCATGACACCAAATCCTGAAGTCCACACCATCCTCGCTTTTCCGACGTCCATGGCATTTTTCACAAATAATGGCACCATTATTAATAATCCACAGGAAATAGGGACCACATCTTACAAACCCCATCTGAACAGCAGGGAAGCCCGGATTTACAAATCTTATCCAAGATCTGTTAAATTCTGCGAAAACGAGTACCGAGAACTCCAGAGAATCTTATGTCAAGAAAACAAAACCATTCCTGAAGATGTTTGGAATAATGCACCCACTACGTGGGATCATTATGACCTAGCACCAAAAGCTAGGGAAGCTCTCGAACAATACAGACAAGCTGCATCGTCCCAAGAGCATGAAATGACAGGAACATATGATATTGTCCAATCCACCCAAGACCCCTATGCACACTTTGGAGGACCTCTGTCCCAGGATCCCTACGAACAAGGACCTTCGTCCCTGTTCCACAACATGGACACATCCTTTTATGCACAACCATCCAACTGACCTCAGCCAAGCATTCATGCCGACACTCGAGAAGATGACAACACAAACTGGGCTGAAGAAGAAGCATCCCATTGGGCTCATGAAGAAGCATCCTCATCACGAAGACTGAGTCAAATCCTTTCACCTGAAGACCTTGAAGCCCTTGAACAAAAATACGAGGCACATCTCCTAGAAGATAGCTCAGATGATTCAGTCTGTAGCTACAATGCTCGTGACGGACGAGCTCGTTGAGTCCGTACAGTTTCACTGTAGCAAGTTAATGTTCACTTTTACTGTAGCACTAGGCTAGGGAAGTTACTGTTCACAGTACGGTCACTGTTCATAGTGTGCAAATAATTCCCTCCCGGAAGTTTCCGGCGCCTCTGTTTGTGTCCGGACCTATTAGCTAGGTCCTTGTTTGTGTCTTTGTGACCTCTTATCGTCTATATAAGGCGAGGAGGGTGCAGTGTGTTGGGTAGAGTCCCTTGAAGTAAAGTGTGTGCTTTGAGAAATCTCTTATGTCTTTCTAAATCTCTCTTCTTCTCCAGCCTGGTAGGATCCTCCAAGAAATGCAGCTTGGATAGGTTAGAAACGGTTCCTCCTGGCATCTCTGGGTGTCTCTAGGCTCTGAACTAAAGGGCTGAGTGGTTTTCTGCTAAAAGGCTGTCCTTGAAGGGCTTGAACGGGAGTTGTTCGCCCACTGTGGGAAGGCATACCTGCAGAAAATTATTCTTGGCTCTCCCCGGTTCTAAGTCTAGGTCCATTCACTTAGAAAATTGTTCTTTGTGACCTCTTACCTGCAGAAAATTGTTCTTGGATGGTTGTGCATAAAAGGATGTGTCCATGTTGTGGAACAGGGACAAAGGTCCCTGTTCGTAGGGATCCTGGGACAGAGGTCCTCCAAAGCGTGCATAGGGATCCTGGGTGGATTGGACAATATCATATGTTCCTGTCATTTCATGCTCTTGGGACGATGCAGCTTGTCTGTATTGTTCGAGAGCTTCCTTAGCTTCTGGTGCTAGGTCATAATGATCCCACGTAGTGGGTGCATTATTCCAAACATTTTCAAGAATGGTTTTGTTTTCTTGACATAAGATTCTCTGGAGTTCTCGTTAGTCGTTTTCGCAGAATTTAACAGATCTTGGATAAGATTTGTAAATCTGGGCTTCCCTACTGTTCAGATGGGGTTTGTAAGATGTGGTCCCTATTTCTTGTGGATTATTAATAATTGTGCCATTATTTGTGAAAAAATGCCATGGACGTCGGAAAAACGAGGATGGTGTGGACTTTGATTTGGTGTCATGGTTCTCGGTTCTTTTTCCAAGTCTTGTTTCCAACATGTAGGATGATAGAACCAATTTAGAAAGTCTAAGAGATTTTTATCGCTTTCTTTTTCCACATTCCTTCCGAGTAAGAATATCCTGGTGAGGTTTGCAATGAATCTTCTGGTTGGAATTTCAATAGCTATTAAGTACTTATTGGTTAAGTACCATAACAGCGTCTTGAGCTGATCATGGAAATCATCTTCCTTCCAGATGAGAGGATGAATGAAAGGATAATTCAAATTTAATCCAAAAGGATAGAGAATCGAACCTCCATTGAATCTGAAGAGATCTGTGTGACATTGCCACATAAGATTTTCCAGATTTTTAGTAAGATTGTCATTCTGGATATGTTGAACAATCTCCTGGGGATATTTCCAGCTTGACAAGTCTTTGATCTTCTCAATCTTGTATTTTACACCATAATTCAGCATATGGAAGGTAGGTCGCTTGATGTACATGTTGATTTCAGCTGGTGCTTTGGGTCTTGACAAAAAGTCAGCAAGTACATTCTTTTTGCCAGGAATGTGTTTGGTTTCAAAAGAGTATTTCGAAAACCACTCAGCCCATCTAAGCAGCTGAGAATTTGGAATCGCGTCTGTTTAAACTTGGTCATCCGAGGGAAAGATGCCATGTCTAATTCTACCGGGAAGTGATGGCCGATGAGATGAAATTCAAATTTTTTTATTCCATTTTTTACTGCCAAGATTTCTTTAAAGGTGGAGTGGTAATGTATTTCAACTTGAGAAAACTTTCCACTTTTGTAAGCACAGAGGTGTCTCTTACCATCAATTTCTTCGAATAGGATGGCTGCCTAGTATTCATCACTGGCGTCAGTTTGAAGAATTCTTCTTCGTTGATGGTATTTGCGGTGGTGGGAGATTTTGCATAATCTCCTTAAGCTCGCCGACCGCTTG
Source organism: Eucalyptus decipiens (assembly GCA_014182575.1). Classification (NCBI taxonomy): domain Eukaryota; kingdom Viridiplantae; phylum Streptophyta; class Magnoliopsida; order Myrtales; family Myrtaceae; genus Eucalyptus; species Eucalyptus decipiens. The sequence goes on along the minus strand of CM024618.1, from coordinate 34,277,166 downwards.
GCCTCGGGGTTTTCCCCAAGGTGGGGGTTCTTCTTCAAAGCATGGATTGCAAAGGAATTAGGAGCTTTGCAATATTTGGGACAAAATCCCTGAGATAATTGATTATCCAAAGAAATTGCTGAACTTGTTTTGTGGTGAAGTTGTCTTCAGGAAACTTCAATAATTCTTGAGCAATATGTGGTCGGGTAGTACGTACCCTTGTTAAGGTGCATACCAAGAAATTCGATTTCGGGGGGCGATATTCATCTTTCTTTGAAAGCATGATACCATGTTTCTTCACAATTTCTGCAAATTACTCAAGGAGTTGACGGTGTGATGCTCATCAGATCGTAGAGCAGAATGTCGTCAATATATACAGCTGCAGTTGACAAGATTGGTTGAAAAATACAACGCATGGCCTTTTGAAAAAGGGATGGTGCTACCTTTAGGCCAAAAGGAAGGACTTTCCACTGGAAATGCTGGTTCGGGATACAGAATCCTGTTTTGGATCTATCTTCAGGGTGGATGCCCAGTTGCCAAAATCCAGCTTTAAGGTCGAATTTGGAATAGATATGGGCCTTGGTCAAGCCAACAAAGAGAGAGTCTCTGGATGGTAGAGGGAATTTTTCATCTTGGAGAAAAAGATTGAGAGGCTGATAGTTGATTACCAGTCTCATTTTCCCTTTGTTTTGCTCAGCACGTTTATTGACATAAAAAGCTTCACAAGCCCATTGAGAATTGGAGATTTCAATAAGACCTTGCTGCAATAGTTCTGAGCATTCTCTTTGGGCTAAAACCAGATGCTCTGGATTCATTCCCGTATGACTCGCCTTGGTCGGATTTATATCTTCATTTTTCTTGAAAGGGAGGCGAACAAAGAACTCTGGACTTTTCCACAAAGGATGGGAACATTTTTGGGCAAATTCTGAATGGGATCCCGAACAAGATTCTAACAGCTTTTGCATGATTGGGTCGAGTAGACTCATCTTAATGGAAAAGAGTCTCTGAATGTTGACAAACTCAGAGAATTGGTCTCTATATCTAAGACCTTTTCCAGGGATGATGCGAAGTTGAGAGATTTGAGTCATAATATCCCACCCAATTATCAGATCTTTATTGGGGAGACTTGATCCAAAGATTTTTGTGGTTATGGAACACTGAAGAAAAAACTGGACAATTACTGGAGTGGTTCTGACACTTGTGGAGAAGGTATCTCCAGAAGCCGAGTTGAAATATCGGATATAAGGAGTCTAGAATTCTTCAGGAAGAACTTTAGTATCTAGAATGGAACAACTTGCTCCAGTATCAATGAGAGCAATAACATTGATTGGTTTGGCAAACTTTGAGGTGAGAATTTTCACTGGGAAATGAGGACAGTGAGTTTGACTTGAGAAGATGTCAAAGTTTGGTTCTGGAGATGTGGGTGAAATGTGAAAAATGTCTTCAGACTGTGAGTCTAACTCATTCTCACTAGAAGTTTGGTACAGTGGAATGGCACAAAGAGTTTATTCAAATGGTTCTTCATCAGCAGAGAATAATGATTCAATATCATCATTTTGAAGAGAAATGCCTGTTTCATTCTCAATGTGATGAATTAGATGATTCTGACATTTTCTCGCTTGAGGACAATTTTTGGCAAAATGTCCTTTCTGGTTGCAAATGTAGCAACGGTTTGATTTCTTGCGGCCTGTGCGATCTTTCCTTTTGCGTAGGTATCTCCATTTCTTCTTTTCCGAAATGCTTGGAGCCATGTTTGGGTTTGTTCCACGAACTTCTTGTAATGCTTCTTTTTTCTAGAATACTTGCCACAAGTACCATCACGTCTTGTTTGGAGAATTTGATTTTTAGCTTCCAGCGGGAACAAGCGATTCAAGACGCTTGTCATCCTGTGATGTAGGTGCGAACCATCTGGCGTTTCAAGCATAATTCTTCGAGGCATAGATGGACTTCTTGCTGTATCTCTCCCAAGGGAATATCTTGTACTCTCCTTTGTTTTCCGAAGAACGATCTTTCAACCATCTGAGATAGTTCTTTAGGAATGGAAATAAGGAAAACATGCTTCAAATTTGGATCTGCACCAATCTGGTAAAAAAGCTGAAGCATCACTCGATAATGCTTATCTAGATGTTTCTTCTGGAGGGAGCAGCATTTTCTTTCGAAGAATTCTCTTCTTTTAATCTCTATGAGATCAGTGGGTTTTCCTACAAAGACATGGTATAAGAGAGTGATAGCATGGCCAAAATTAGGTGACAACAGAAATGAATCTCGGGTCTGTTCGGCAAGTGATTGCCACCACATCTTAAGACGCTCGTGAACCTTGTAACAAAGTTGTAAAGGACATCGTTCATATCATGGTTGGTAAGAGACTAAGTATTCAACCAAGTATGAAAGTCTTCAAGTCTTTCTGGCCATTTGTGATAAGGAATATCATCAATGGTGAAGAACTGCTTAGATGCTATGGACACATGTCGAGCAGGATTGCTTGTTTGACCGATTTCTGGGTCATAATAGTTTGATTCCATTTCATCATCCGGAGGATTAGCCATGAATATTGATGAAGTGACTGGCACAATAGGAAGGGAATCAACGGGAAGGGATCGGCGTAGGAATTGAGAAGGATGAAGAGGAGGAAAGAGATGCGAATCGATTCGGTATCGGGGAGAAGTTTGTTCTGCTGGAACAAAGTACGCTTTTTTGGAATGGCGAATCTAGTTGTTGTATGGCAGGGTTAGATTCCTGAGTACTCAAATCCTTTAGAAATGATTCAAATGGATTTGATAACATCATCCGATCTGGCCTCTCCTTATCACAAGCGAACTTGATTCTGTAGGCGCCATTTTTTCTTTCCCTTTATCCTTCTGCAGGGCCTTGAGGCGATTTCGTATTTCTGCCATATCTGGTTCTCTTCTGTAGGGATCTTCTGGGATAGTGGCAAAAATAGAGGTCTGTGGTGGTGGAGGTACATACCCGGTTCTGACAGAACGTGCTAATGGATCGAAAGGTCTAAACCTTCCTTCTTCAAGAAATTGAAAAGCTTCATTAATTATTCGTGCATATATGTCTGATGTGTTCAGATCGATGTTTTTCAGCAACTAAGAACGTAATTGCTGATATGAACGGCAACAATTGTGAAATATTGAATATGAAGATTCAATATGTGCTGGAAAAGCAAAAAGCACTAGAAGCTCTTGACCATGTTATGGAAGATCTTGAGGATGTTGTGCGCCACCTTGAGCTAGTAGAGGACCGCCTAACGGCATTTGAGTCGAAAATAGATATTTGCAATGCTGGTTCTAGCTCAAAAAGAGCTTTGAGCTCTAAGCGCAAGCATATTGATTCGTTCAATATGTGGGAATGCAAAGGATCAAGTCCTTATTGCAAGAAATCAAGAGTTAACCAACACAAGAGAGGAAAACGTCCTCAAGTGAAGAAAATGTCAAGGGTGAGGTGTTACAATTGTGACAAGAAAGGTCACTATGCTCGCAACTGTTGTGAGCCGAAAAATGTAAACACCTCTTGTACATTTGAGAACTTCGCTTATGTGTCAAGTTCTATATTATTGGCTGAATCCAATCCTTTGTGGACTATAGATTCAAGAGCAACAGACCATGTAGCGAAGGATAGAGGATCCTTCGTGGAATTCCGACGATACCAACTAGAACTAAGTGGATCTATGTAGGAAATAACTTCAGAGCTGAAGTTAAAGGGATTGGCACCTGCCAATTAAACATGCGTGGTGGACGCACCTTGTTCCTACATGATGTTCTATATGCCCTAGAGATTCGTTGAAATTTAATGTCTGTTTTGGTGTTGGTCAAGCTTGGTTTTAGTAATGAACTTCCATAATAGCGGTGTAGATTTGTATTTGGATACAAACTACTATGGTTGTGGTCACTTTCTGGATGGTTTTATTGTACTAAATGTTGACTGTGATGACGTCAATATTTGTTATTCCCTTGTTTCACGTCTTCTACTTCATATGATAATAATGTGATTATGTGGTATGCTAGACTTGGTCATATTGGCCAACAACGTATGAATAGACTAGCCAAAAAGGGCTAGTTGGGCAACATTGAAAAAGTCGATTTGCCCATATGTAAGCATTGCCTAGTAGGGAAAACGACAAGGAAACCATTTAGAAAAGATAAAAGAGCTTAATTTCCTTTGCATTTAATCCATTATGACGTCTGTTGTCCAATGAATGTAAGAATAAGGCATGGGACTGTTTATTTCATCACTTTTATAGATGATTATACTCGATTCGGATATGTCTATTTGATTTCTCATAAATCTGAAGCATTAAGTTGTTTCAAAAGGTTTATGAACTTGGTCGAAAATCAATTAGACAAGAAAATAAAAGCATTAAGATCCGATCGAGGTCGAAAATATTTATCTTATGAGTTCAAAAAATTATGTGATGAAAAGGGAATAGAAAAACAGTTGTCTATTCCATATACTCCTCAACAAAATGGTGTTGTAGAGAGAAGAAACAGAACCCTACTGGAAATGGTTAGGTCCATGATGGCGCATGCTAACTTACCTATTACTTTTTGGAGTGATGCATTGTTAATTGCTGCCTATATACTTAACCGGGTGCCTTCCAAATGAGTTATTTCCACTCCATATGAGTTGTGGACAGGTAGAAAACTAGACTTAAGTTTTCTTAAGTCATGGGGTTGTGCTGCCTATACTCATGAGTCCTCTCACAAGTTTGAGAAATTGGGTCCCAAAGGAAAGAAGAGTATTTTAATGAGATACTCCGAATACTCGAAAGGGTATGTGTTCATAGGTGAGCAGGAAAGTTGGAGTATAGCTTAATTTGAATCACGGGATGTCACATTCTTAGAGGATGAATTTCCTAAGAAGGGCGAAATAGGGGAAGATTACTCCCTATTTGTAATCTTGATCAAGATAATGATATTAGTGGAGTTCGTTCAAGTGGGAGTAATATGAAAAGTGATGAATTGAATTCAACTCATTCTTAATTGCAACCACATGATGAGACGACATCATCATTATCTAATCCTAGTGGGAGCATAATGGAGAATGATGTACTAAGTCTACAATCTCCCCATACGGCGAACAAGTCGCCAAAGAATTCCCTGTTGATGTTTTGACATTGAAGGGGAAACTTTTATGATTGCTCCGCAAGATAAGGATGAGCCAAGAAATGTTAATGAGGCTCTGAATTGCCCTAATATGGAAAAATGGATTCATGCAATGGAAGAGGAAATTGAGTCAATGAAGTCAAACCAAGTTTGGGAACTGGTTGATCTTCCAAAATGACGCAAAGCTATTGGGAATAAGTGGGTTCTCAAAATAAAGCGAAAAGCTGATGGCTCGATAGAAAGGCATAAGGCTCGCCTTGTGGCGAAGGGGTATAATCAACAGGAAGGAATTGATTATAAAGAAACATTTTCTCTTGTAGCAAGATTTACCTCGATTCGCATTATTCTGGCAATAGTGGCTAGTATTGATCTTAAGTTACATCAAATGGATGTAAAGACTGCTTTCCTCAATGGAGAATTAGAGGAAGAAATATATATGGAACAACCTGCTGATTTCATAGTGAAAGGCCAAGAAGAAAAGGTATGTTGACTTTGGGGGTCGATATATGGCCTTAAGCAGTCGTCAAGACAATGGTATATACGTTTTTCATAATGCCATAATGGTATATACGTTTTTCATAATGCCATAATGGCATATGACTTTACAATGATAGATGAGGATCATTGTGTATATATCAAAAGATCCAAAGATCAATTTGTGATCATATCATTATATGTTGATGATATACTAATTGCCAGAAGCAATATGGAGTTTGTTATACTGTGAAGAATTGGTTATCTTCCAACTTTGAGATGAAAGACATGGGTGATGTTGCATACATTCTTGGAGTTAAGATTTCAAGATTGTAAACCCATAGACACTCCTATTGCAAAAGGTGAAGGATTGAGCCATAAACTGTGTCCAAGGACTCCACAAGAGAAGGAACAAATGAAACATGTTCCTTATGCTAGTGTTGTTGGAAGCTTGATGTACGCTATGATGTGTACAAGACCTGACATATGTTTTGCAATTGAAATGGTGAGCAGTTACCAATCCAATCCAGGTCAAGCACATTGAAAAGTCATTAAGAGAATACTAAGGTATCTAAAGGGAACTGCTGATTATACGCTGAGTCATTAAGGAAATGATCTGCGACTCTAAGGCTATTATGATGCTGATTGGGGAGGAGATTTAAATGAAATGAAATCTACCTCTGGCTTTGTTTTCTTACCGAATAATGGCACCATATGTTGGAGCAGTAAGAAACAAAAGTGTATAGCCTTGTCCACGATGGAAGTTGAGTTCGTGGCATTATCGCAGCAAAGTATAAGAAGGTGTTTGGCTTAAGAGATTTTTGGATCATTTAGGTGTTATTGGAAGTGCTGCTGATTCATTGTTGGTTAATTGTGATAGCCAAGCAGCAAATGTGTACACCAAAGATCCAAAATATCATGGCAAGACAAAACCTATAGATACCAAGTATAATTTTGTCAATGATATGATTGCACGAAAAGATGTGAACTTAGAGTACATACTACGCATAGAATGGTACTAGATCCTATGCAAAGACAATACCTAAAGATGTGTTTTGTGGCCAAATGAAATCTCTAGGATTGCGTAGAGGCTGATGTACTGAATATTGTAATTTCCCTAAGAGTTCACATTTGATGAATTTGTGTTTTCATCATTAATGCATATGAATCTTTGTTTGATCTTTATGCATCTTAATGCTGAGTGCATTACTTTAAGTTGAGAAAGTATGTCGGACAAATATAAGATTAGCCCACTCACACGAGTAATCGCATCTATTTACTGTGTGATAAATAGAGATTAGACTGTTTTTAAGCTTATTATCTAGGTGATAATCGAGAGCTCAAGCTTAAAATACGTATGTCGCCTTAACTGGGTGTTAAGATGAGAACATAATACTTACTATGTCTGAAAGTAAAATACCCCACATATTTTACTTTATCTGTCTATGATGCCAGATGTGAGTTCTGATGAATTTTGTGAATGAGTAGATACGTGAACTCAAGTTAAACATTGGGTATGTTTGAACTGTCATTTGTACGGTATTGAAGGTGTAGACATACGCTCAATGGGAAATGAGTTAATACCATAATACTTATTTCATACTACGTATGCATGAGACAACCAATAAGAGTGGCAAAAGTTTGATCTCAACTTTTATGTCGTGTGAGACTCTTGAGGAAAAGAGTTCCCTCAATTTTTTAGTCCCCTCATGACTCTTACTTATTTTCAAGATTTCTATTTAGTGTTTGCTATCTTAGGATATTGCCAATGGTCATGAGTTGATTCGATCTAATGAGACATTTCTAGAAAAGCAAGCTAAACTGAAATTGAGAGTTTGAAGGAAAGAGGAAGATCGAATTTGGAGAATCACATTGTAGTTTTGTTTTCACTAGTTAACCAATTATGACTGTCTTTGGGATAATCATAATTGTGAATACATTTTATATATCATTGTTTGAAAGAGATCAAGAGAGATATAAATGTGATCGTTCGATCTAGGGTACTGCATACTAAATCTACTCAGGATGTGATGCCCATTATGAGCTGCTATATATTCCTAACGGATGTATAGCAACGAGCTCTCAAAGTATCTGGTCGCACGGATTATTCACCGGTATGAATGTTGAAGAAGAGGTAAAGAGAATCCTGTTCGGCCCATCATGTGCGAGTGGGAGATGATGGTTTTATGTGATGGGCTTAAGGCCCGTCCGCCCATGTTGGGCCTAAAAGCCTGGCCCAAAATATTAGGGCTCATAGATAAACGGGTACGTTTCTATTTTTTAAGGGAACGTATATAAGGGATGAAAGAGAGAGATGAAGACACCCTTTGGCATAATAACGTACATTTTCTCTCCCTCTCTCCCTCCAAAAAGAAAAATGAGCGCAAACGGCGACACCGTCTTCCCTTCAAGGCCAATTGACGTCATCGGATCGAACGGGATCGGTTTTCTCTTCCTCTTATCGGCATTGGTGTTTAATCTGTGGCTAACAAGGTACGCTCGATTCCGTGGTGTGCTTTAGGATCGGTGATACATGTTTTTCCCGGGCTTGTCTTCCGCATTCGTTTTAGGGGTTTGATTTAGTGTCGAATCCAGTTTTTGGGAATCCGACAATCCCAACAAAAAGTATAGCAATTCTTAGTACCATTAGGAAAGCTTCTCAAGTTCGTCAATTGTTGCATGTTGTTCTAGATGAGATTATTGGAGACTTGCATCACATGTCTGGAGTCTACGAATCCGGTATCTGCCTCGTAGAATATGTTGAGAACATTATTGTGGTAATCATTCGGTGTGCCATAATCAATGTTTATGAAGCCCGTTGTTAAAAATAACCCAAAAGAAGAAGAAGAAGAAATAGTTGAGGAGTTTTTCTCGAGAACAATGTTCTTTGAAACTAATTTTATTTATAGATAAACCTTTCAAGAGATTTTGCAATAAGTGTGAAACTTTATAAAACGGTGAATTACTCTGTTTATACTAGGTGGGGGACTATAAGTTAAATGAGAAGCAAGAAGGCCGCTTTACATGTGACATGTCTGATTTATTTGGTAAGAAATAATTAATTGAATTTTTCCAGGTAGAAAACTTATAATATCAGCCTTTGTTTAGTTTAATGACCTTATCTTGAATGGTTAATTGACAAATAGAATAAAAACACTGGACAGAAAATATCGATATTATTTAGAATCGCTTGTGAAAGGAAAATTGACACAATATGTTCCATGCATATTAGATAAAATTGTATTTGCTTATTGGAAAAACTGATGATACGAATATACAATTGCTTCCCGTACAAGATTTGGTTGAGGCAAAGCCACTCTAGTTTACATTAATTTCTTGAAACCAAATGATATATATGAGAGAGAGAGAGAGAGAGAGAGAGAGAGAGAGAGAGAGAGAGAGCCGGGGTTGTCTTGTCCTTGAACATAAAGTCCGAGAGCAAGACAAAGAAATGACTTATATCGAGTCTTCATTGTTCTTTCACAAGTACGATTTTGCCAGCTTTGTCTTCCTCTGAGTGAGAGAGAGAGAGAGAGAGAGAGAGAGAGAGATTTCTAAGTACATTGCGACATGAAGCCTAGGTAAAGCCATTGATATAGAGAGTTAACAAAGAGACTCGGTTCGCTATCTTGCACATCCATTGACTTATACATGCGCTTGACCTTGTAAAGATTATGTCACATTACTTAGGTATCCTTGCGGATTCTGATAGGTACACAAATGTTTCTAAGCTTATTTTATTCAGCACTAAAAGATTGCCAATATTCATAAATATCTCAAGAATATAAAGCTACAGGGTTTTTGAGAAAAATTAAAAGAATGTGAGGATGAAACATGAAAAGGACATATAAGATTGTGGGGATAAGTACACTAATGGTGCCATAAATTGTGTACAGCGCTCACTTTAGTGCCAAAAGTTTCCGTCGGATCACTTAAGTGCCAAATCGGAGGAAAAACGATCACTTTGGTGCCACCGGCGAGAAATTCCGGCCAAAATAATTACGTCGCCTTTATATATTTTTTTTTAAAAAAAAAATCGATGTGGCTTAAGATTGTCCACGGTGGATAGCATAAAATGACGCCGTTTTCCTTTCTTCGTAAGAAACGACGTTGTTTCTTGCCATCCATTGTGGATTCACATAAGAAACGACGCTACCTTGCTCCATAGCAAAAAACGATGTCGTTGCAGAGGGAGTAAAATAGGGTTCGTATATGGTTCTCCTTGACGCCGGTCGTAGCTTGCTCACCCACCGTCGTTCACCCACTGCCGTTCGCTCGCCCGCCGTTGCTCGGCCATCGCTATAGTTGCGCCATCGTTCACAATCGTTCAGGTTTGTCATGTTCTCTACGTTGATTAATTTTGCGAAAAATTTAGGGTTCCGACGAGCAAGTTAGGGCACGAAGGGCAAATTGAGGGCTCGGCTCGGGGAAAGTAGTGGGAAAAGTGGTGGGGATGTCACTTTTATGGGGATGGAATAGAAAAATTGATTCTTCCATCGTTCGTTCACTTTCTGTTGTGGGGACCGAATAGAAAAACAGGGTGCGAAGGGGCTTGACTCGGATGGAAACAGTGGTGGGACTGAGTTTGTTTGTTTAATTAATTGGACTGCTTTTGTGGGGGACCGAATGTGAATGTGATTAAATTGAAAAATGGGTGGTGGGGACCGCACTTTGTTTATTTAATTCGGTTTCTTTTGTTTCTGTACATGCACCGAATTTGGGAGATTTTAGTCGCATTTGTTCCTTGACAACAAAACGACAAGAACCTGCATGTGAAGTTACCAATTCTATCATGTGTTTCCAACAAAACGACAATGACTCTTTTTCTTTTTTTTCATTGGGTGCAGCATCGACATGGACGCAAATCAGGTAGGTGTCATTGTTTGCTATGATGGAGAGTTTGTTATTGACACTGAAGATTGGGAATATAGTGGTGGAAATGAAGGTACTATTTATGTCAATGTTTGGAAGCCATCATATATTGATTTTATGAGGGATTTGGTATATTTTTACGATGCAAAGTGCAAAAACTACATTCTTGTGTTCTGGGAAAGAATTGAAGGATGGGTTGAGATTTTTTAATGACGATAATGGTATTAAGGATATCATTTACCATTATCTTCATGGTGAAGAAGCTAAGGTATATGTTGAGTATTATAGTGAGGATAAGGATGGGGATGATCAGACCACCACTGAAGGAGGAGAAGTGAGGGATCCTGTTCAAGCGAGTAATCAGGTTGGGGATGAGTTTAGGTTAGATGGAGGGCAAAATGAGAGGAAGATAAGTCATATTGATAGAGATGAACAAAAAGGGAGATATCCTGAAATCTTGGATTAAGATTTGGGTGAAGATATGGGCGATGAAGACTTCATTGGATTAGAATGTGAAATTGCTTTATCTAGTGAATCGGAAGATGAATGTTTGGCTTTAGTAAATTTCCCAAGTGATGAAGATGATGATGAACTCACACAGTCAAGACAAAAGCAAAAGGAATTTCTAAGAAAAAAACTTGCAGCTTCAGCAAAAAGGCCTGAGCCAGTAAATAGGTATGGAGATCCAGCTGAGGGTAATAGAAATGAAGATGAAGAAAGCTGTGGCGATGAAATTGCTGGTTCGGAAAATGAGCTTGACAATGATGATGAAGAACATGCTCCTCGAAGAAAAAGTAAGTACCATTGCTATGATCCGACTGTTGATAAACCTGTTTTGTCAGTAGGCATGAGATTTGATGATGCCAAACAATTCAAGGAAGCTGTTGTGAAGAACTCAATTGATGAACAGATGAGCGTTAAATTCATAAAAAACACGAAGGAGTTTGTGAGAGCTAAGTGCTCACAACCTAATTGTTCGTGGAAACTCTATGCTGTGCTTAGTAAGAATGGGTCATTCCAGATTAGGTCCTTTCAGGAGGAGCATACTTGTCCAATTATCTTTAACAATAAAAGGGTAACAAGTGTGTGGTTATCAAAGCATTTTTTCAATACTATCAAAGCAATACCTGAGATCAAGAGTCCTCAATTTCAACAGTTAGTGAAGGAGCAAGTGGGGGTTAATGTGTCGAGGAATCAATGTAAGAGAGCGAAGATGAGGGTGATGAAGATATTGATGGGTGGGTATAAGGAAGAATATGCGCAGGTATGTGATTATGCTGGTGAATGTATGTTTCAAAACCCATCTAGTAAGGTATATGTAGAGGTTGTGGAGAGGCCACTCCCTGATCTTGGGCCTAGATTTGATAGATTTTATGTCTGTTTTAATGCATGCAAACGGGGCTTCTTGGCTAGTTGTAGAAGAGTTATAGGATTGGATGGATGCTTTCTAAAGGGTTTATGCAAGGGGGAGTTGTTGGTTGCTGTGGGGAGAGATGCCAATAATCAAATGTTCCCGATAGCTTGAGCGGTGGTAAAGATAGAGAACATGGATATTTGGTCATGGTTCCTAAAAAATTTAATGACTGACCTTGAGATAACCGATGGGGGAGGATGAGTATTCATGAGCGACCAATAGAAGGTAATTTCATTGTCAATTAATTCACTCCCTTTTAATATTAGTCACTTGCATATTTTTCTTGACTTGTATTTATTGGTTTGAATTTTTGTAGGGACTTATTCCTGCATTGGCTGAATTGATGCCATATGCTGAGCATAGAATATGCGCGAGGCACATATATGCAAACTAGTCAAGGAACTTTGAAGGAGATAGGCTGCGAAGCGATTAC